>OY728123.1:977856331-978481331 GCA_963277665.1 Viscum album
CACTTCAACGGGTTCATCTTCAGGGAATGAGACCGGAGGAAGCCGAACACTTTCTCAAGATCTTTGAGATGGTCCTGATGCTGGCGCGATTTGACCACCAAGTCGTCGACGTAGCATTCCACCAGTGTGCCGAGGATTGGATTGAATATGCGGTGCATCGCCCGTTGGTAGGTGGCACCTGCATTCTTCAGGCCGAAGGGCATGACCTGGTAACAAAAGATACCTTGGGGGGCCCTGAAGGCAGTGAACTCCTTATCCTCAGGGGCCATCCGGATTTGGTTGTATCTGGAGTATCCATCCATGAAGGAGAGGGCTTGGAACCCTGCCGTGGCGTCAATCAACAGCTCTGTCACCGGAAGGGGAAAATCATCCTTCGGGTAGTGGCGGTTGAGATCGCGGAAGTCGATACAGACTCTGATCTGTCCGTTCTTCTTCCTGACCGGCACAATGTTGGCCAGCCATTTGGGGTACTGAACTTCCCTCACGGAGTTGGCTTTGATAAGCTTGTCAACTTCGGCCTCAACCATGGCACCGTGGAATGGCTGCATCTTCCTGGGAGGCTGCTTGAACCCGCGATGGTTCGCCGGGAGACCAAGGCGGTGGACGGCTACCTGAGGATCTAGCCCCGACATCTCGTCATAGCCCCAAGCGAACACATCACGGTGCTGCCTGAGGAAGTCCACGCACTGCTGCCGCTCCTCAGAGGGCATGGCGGCACTGACCAATGTGGGTCTTGGATCTGCTTCGGTTCCAAGGTTCGCCTGTACTAACTCATCGACCATGGCGGAGACGCCCTCCTCA
The DNA here is from genome assembly GCA_963277665.1 of Viscum album. Classification (NCBI taxonomy): domain Eukaryota; kingdom Viridiplantae; phylum Streptophyta; class Magnoliopsida; order Santalales; family Viscaceae; genus Viscum; species Viscum album. Next base: position 977,857,133 of record OY728123.1, read on the forward strand.
AAGGCTGGTGGTGCGTCTTCCACGTCCTCTCCACTCGGGGAGGGACCGTCCATGGGAGAGACTGCGTTGAAAACTGCATTGGGGCTACCGGATCCTGTTGGGCCACTGGTGCTGGCACGGGCGGTTGCGGTCATCTCATCAGGAGACTCACAGGCCGTCGAGACCATGGCTACGTCCAACCATTGAATCGGGAGGACGTAAGCGTCATCCAAGCTTGCCTAGGGATCACTCGCAACAGCGACAGGCTCAACCTCACCTGCCAGGATCTGCTTGTCCTTGCTCTTGTAATAGTCCGCATCCAGATAACGGGCATCACATGAGGCAAAAGGAGAGGCATCTCCCTGAAGCACGCCTACTCGACCGTTAAGGGAGTATTTGAGGCATTGGTGGTATGATGAGGGAACCGCCGCATGAAGGTGGAGCCATGGTCTTCCCATCAATGCGTTGTACACAGTGTCTTGAGAGACTACCATGAATTCGGTGTTGGCAACCAAGTCACCGAACTGGGTCTTCAAGCGTATCTTGCCGACCGGGGTTTGCTCGGTGCGGTCGTACCCCTGGATCCTGAGGTCGGAGGGGATCAATTCATCCTCAGACAACCCCAATCTCCGGAGCATCCGAGTTGGAATCAGGTTAATCCCGGACCCCGTGTCGACAAGACAGCGCCAGACTTCAAGGCCATTGAACTGGCCAGTAACATACAGCGGACGAATGTGCCCCTGTATAGGAGGGTCTTCATCCTTACCAGAGAACGAGATAACTTCCTGACATTCGGTGTCCTCAATCGTTTCGGCGTGAAAGGCCTCTGCAGCCGCAACCTCTGTCTCAAACTGGAGGGGGCTTTTCAGGGCTTCAGCGAGTGCCTCACGCATCTCAGATGACATGCGCAGAGCCTCAAGGATGGAGAGCCTTGCTGGGATGTCGGCCAAGTGCTTTAGGACATCATACTTTTTGGCCAAGCGCGAGCCCCTGGTTGCGGGAGGTTGCTCTGCGATTGGAGGCATGACGGGCCTTGCCGGTTGGGCCGGCGGCCGACTGGTACTTGGCGCATCTCGCTGTTCATTGGTTGAAGCCCGGGAAGTAGTCACCGTACTGGGGTCAGGAGGCCGGGACGGACTTGCGGCAGGGCGGAGCTGATCGCGATGCGGCTGAGGCGGTTCTGCCTGGTCCCACACCACAAACAGTGGCGGAGGAGAATCCGTCATCCCCGGATGGGGGGGCTGCGCACGCTGAGCTTGGTTTTGAGCCTGCTGCCTAGTCTCAGTGGCGTGCACGTCCTGGCTGGAGGTACCAACTGCTGTGCCCCGGCAACTCCTGTTTTTGCGGTTCCTCCGATGGTGGCGACAGCCGGGGACACTAGGGAGGTCCACCTGGTGTTCTTCAACGTCGGGAACTGAAAAGGGATTTACCAGCTCGACGGTATTAACCGAAGCGTACCCAATACTGTCATCGGACGAATCATCCATCACCGGGCGGATCCGAGGAGGGATCCCCATCTCCGGGGGCATGAAATCGCCGAGAGTGCGGGATAGTGGCGGAACTGGCGGGGCACGCTCTTCCTTCTTGCGTTGCCGCCGTTTGCTCTTCTCGGAAGAGGCAGGCTGGGATGACGATGCCGAAGCAGCGCCCGAAGATTCTGGGGGCTCAGGCTGATTCAAGTGCGCACGGATGATTCCATGGGTGCGAATGATCGTCTTGCGGGCCATCCAGTTTTTATACTTCTGGGATCCGTGGTCGGAGACCAGCTGCCATTCGTCCTCATTGCCACTATCGTCATCTGATCCCACGAACACGCCCGCCACTTGTGCTGGAGCTGGGCCCAACCTGATTACATTGTTGTTAATCTGGTCTTGGAGCCAATCCTTAAACAGATAGCACCGCTGGATGGTGTGCCCCAGGGCCCGATGGTAAGGGCAGTAGCGGGGGTTATCCGTGAGATGTGCCTCCTCTGGCCTCCAACACTCAGGCAGTCGCACAATCCTCTGCTCCAGGGCGCTCCGGAAATAACCAGGGACCTGATCCTCGTGAAATGAGTAAGTCAGGTATCGCGGGCCCCTGGGAGCATGGTCTTGACGAGGGGCTGGAGGGGCCTGCCGAGGAGGTGGACCCTGATTATCTCGCCTGGGTTGTGGCGGTACATTACGCGGAGGGGCCGGCCGGTTCTGAGGCTGCCGCTGCTGGGCCGGGAACTGAGCCCGTGGAGGCGGATTCCTGTGAGGCTATGGAGCTGGCCTCGCCGGCAGCAGCTCCAACGGCCTGGGGGCCTCTATCTGGGCAACAGCAGCGAGATCAGCCCTGCTGGCTCTCCTTGCAGGAATCATAGGAGGCAGCGGGTGTGCCTGACTGGCCTGTTGCAGGGCTTCCTCAAGACGTTGAGCTTTGTCTGAGAAGTCCCTGAACCCTCCGGGGTAATTCTGAGTGATCAGGGAAGGGACCATCTCGGTCTTGACGTTCCCGATGCACATTGTCAGCAACTGCTCCTGAGTCAATGGCATGTCAAGGGAATACGTGAGACCCTTCCATCGGGCGACGAAATCCGCGACTCGTTCATCAGGCCTCTGTTTGCACTTGAAGAGGTCTGCGATACTCGTCTTCCGGGTCGTGGAACTGAACTGGTAGAGGAACTGTCTTCGAAGGTCCTCCCAGTTAGTTATCGACCCGACGGGGAGCTGGCTGTACCAGACAAATGCTGGCCCTTCCAGTGTCTGGACAAAGCAGCGAAGCTTAGCGGCCTCTTGCTGCGCCGGAGTCCCCATCATAGGCCCGCACCTCGAGTTGAAATGGGCCAAATGCTGTGGCGGATCTCCAGTCCCGTTGAAAGGGGCGAAGGTGGGATTCCCGAATCCCGGAGGCGCTGGCATGTCATCCACCCATGCTGGGTATGGCTTGCCGTCCGGTGGGATCGCCACTTGCCGAGTCTCCAAGGCTTCCAAGCGGGCGATGAGTGCCGCCATCGGATCATCCGGACATGGGTTCCAGTCCTGGTGAGGATCTCTAACCACGAGCGCATTGCATGGCCCTTCAATCGGGTCGTCGACCGGGTCGTCGAACTCGGCAGCTCGTGGGATGGCGGGCGGAGCGGCCCTTGGGGCAGCAGGAGGAATCCGAGCGGGGTCTCTCAGGTAGTCACGCCGCTCGGGAGGGTGCGGTGAAACATACCGCGCCCTCTTGCCATAGGCAATGGCCTCTCCCCTGTCGGCAAACACGGCATAATCACGGTTGCCCGGGAGAGCCTCATCGAGGGGTGGTTGTTCCTGTCCCTGCTGTCCTGGCCTAGGATCACCGTAGTCAGGCCGCTGTTCTGCAGCGCGCTCGGCGAGGAGCTGGTCAACTAGCTTCTTCTGCTCGGCGAGCTGTTGACGTAGCATAGCCTTCTCGGGATCCTCATCCGCCCTCTGCGTGGAGGCAGATGGGTCGGCGGGCTTTACAGCCCCGCCGTGCTCTTTACCTTTGCTGACGTTTCGGCTCAACGTCAGTGCTTCAGTGGGTGCGGGGAGTCCCAGGAGGTTCCTCTGGTGACGAGTAACTCTCACCGATGGATCCAACGACGGCTTGTCTTAGGGGGGAGAGCCCCCGTCGAGAAGTTCCAAGCCGTTCCCCTCCTCCGACAGGTCAGCCATATTGACCGTTTCCATCCCTGGGGATATACCCTCAAGGCCACCCAGTGAATCGGGCTGTCGGTGAATCGCACTGAAGCGTAGGGCAGCGTACTGCCCCCATCCACGGATATACACGTGGGGAGTGGCTTCCTCGAGAACCTTGTGGAGTACTTGAAAACACTCGACGCATCGTTGTTGGAGGGCCTCGTGGTGCCCAAATGACCCGGGGTGCCGAACCGCGGGGAGCGTGGCCAGGTCAATTTGACGGCACTGCTCACCAATATCCTCCAGGTGCACTTGACTCCCAGGATATGGCATTTGTAGGCGGTGAAGACGGGAGTGAGTCTCCCGAAGAGTTCGGCGGAAGCATTCGAACTCATCCGGGGTGAGTGATTCGGGTGCATCAAAGTCCAGTCCTGCGACTGGCCAAAACTTCTCAGGGAAGTGGCCCTCTGCAAGGACGGTCCAGAAGCTCCACGACTCAAACTCGGGACCCAGGTCTCCTTGGTCCTCTTCAACGACTGGGAATGGACGGGGAACCGGAAGTGGTGCCGAGGCGGGCCGCCGGGCCGACGGGCTGGCCGACGGTGAATATGGCGAGCAGGCCGATTGGCCTCCATATCCCGGGCCGCCCTCTGAGGGTGGCGGTGCCCTAGCTACCACATCACGATAGGACGGGCCGGCGAGCGAACATCCTGCCGTAGCGTCGGTGCTCGCCGAGGGTGCACTAGATCGTGGTTCGACCGTCGGTCCCCAGAAAAAGTCTTCGGCTTCTCCGATCGAGGCGGAAGGCACTTCCGGAGGGGCCGGTACCAACCGCAAGCTTGATCCTTGGGGGTCTACCAGGCCCTCGCTACTCCGGATATACCTTCGGAGAGAAGCGGGGATCACATCGATCTCGCTCTCGGGAAGTATGAGGCTGACGTGCCGCATTCCTACCCCTGCCCTTAACTGGTGGGATCGGGGGGAGGGCTCCGTCGCTGAATCATACTCCGCCTCTGAATCAGAGAAACGAACTGGTCGGATCTCTGTCCGGAATTCCGTAACATTCTTCCCTCGGCGTCGACGCCTCGCCTTCCTGCCCCTGGGTGGTTCTTCAGGGCATGGCTGATCTCTATCCTGGCATCCTCCAGCCACACTGGTGTTGGGGCCAAGAGGACTGGAAACCAAGGTGCGAGGAGCACCGGGACAGATATCAAAGGGGACGCGGGGAGAGATGATTCCGGGCAGGCCTCCGGGCCGGGATCGAAAGGTGGGGTGACCCATGCCTCTCGGATCGGCCACACGGAGTAGACCCTGTTGGTGAATAGCGCTACCGCGAGGTGGTCCGCGGTGTCTATTGCCTGTACCAGCAACCGGGAGAGTCAACCCAACCTGCCTTTGGGGCGGCCGGGGCCTCGATCCAGGTCGGGCATAGAAGTGCCCCTGCTCAGGATGCGCAGGGGCCTGGTGGCTGGAGCCAGCAGTGGCTTGAGCCAACGCGGCCGCTGTTGCTAGGGCCCCAAGGTGGGCATCCTCTTCCGCTCGTGCCCGACGTTGGCGTCGGGACAAACGAGTCGGGATGAGCGGCGCGGGCAGGTGGAGAGTCCGTTCTTCGACTTGAGGGGCCTGGCGGCGGTGTCGCCGTGGCCTGACAGGAGCCCTTATCGCGGATCCCTGGAACGAATCCTGGATAGGGTGGTCCCGGACATCTTCCACCTCATCCGCATAGGGGAAGGAGTTGTCGGAGCGCTCCGGGGATAAGCTCCCGAAGCGATTGGACGTCGAGGTAGGCAATGGTGCCTCCCTGCGCGGCCCTCGGGGGCTGCGTTGGTGGCGAGGTGCAGCTTCCTCGAGGTCTAGGCGAGCCATGTCCCTGGTGGGGATGACTCCCTCTTCCTCATATCTCCCCACCAAGTTGTTGATCACCCTTCTCTGGATGACCTCCGAGGGGGAGAGAGGGCGTGGTTGCCCCGCAGCTGCGGCTGCTGGGATGGTTGTGGAACGGGCGGGACCGCGCGGAGTAGCCGCGTCGGTGTTTCCCCTACCCCTACGCCAGTGGGCGGGTGGCGATCGGGCACTGGATTGGGCGACTTGATTCCTGAAAGCAGGGAGAAAAACCCATTAACACTGACAGGAAAAGGAATCGACAACCAACCATTAGTGCCGCGACGCCTTCCGTGGGGGGAACCCAGGCCCTCGACGTCGTGAGACGGAGTGCCTGATTTCCCTTCCCCAGCCCCTGGCGGGTTCCGTGCTCCGGTGTTGAATGCTCGGTCGAGCAGCATGCTGGTCTTCCAACACCTCTGAAAGCCATCGGTCTTCGTATTGAGGAGAAGAGATTCACGTCGGGTTCACCATTTTTCTGTTTCAGTGCGGATGTGCGTCGGGTTTCTATTCCGACGCTGTTCCGCCAGGACGCGTTCGCGCGTGCACCCGTCGACCCGAGGGGATGGGCGCGCGCAGCTTGTCATCCCGCAGTCCCGCTTTCCAAGGGCGGGCGGCATTCGTCCCTTCTTCAGGGGCGTCTGCTCCTTGATCGAAACCGGGATGATGGGATGTCGGCTCCTCCTTCTGTGGACGTCTCCTCGGAACTCGTTGCCTAATCCGGGTCTCCCTCATAGATTTAAGAATGTTCGTGAATCTCGTTTCCGGCGCCATATCTTCATGGACACCGGTTAATTACGCTGCTTCCGCCCAGACGCTCCATGGGGTCTGGTCGGGGCAGCAACCTGCGGTGAGGAGACCGGGTGACTCTGGGTGTTGGGGGCGTGTCTTAACACTGCAACTCTGCATGTCTGCCTTCCGTCCCTAATAGGGCTTCTCGAAGGCGTGATGGCCTGAGGCATCCCACACTGGGTGCGGGGAACTGTATCACCTGAGGTTTTCCTCATCTTCCCATGTTTAAGACGGGGTATGCCGCGAGTTTAACGTCCAGCGGGGACGACATCGGACTGATCAAAACGAGAAGTGGATCAGATGACAGAACCCCTTGCGAGGAACCTCCGACGTTGGGGCCAGCACATGGGCGGCTTCCCGAGTGAAGTGGAGTGGAATGAAATGGCATGACCCCACCGGGATGTGGCGGCCCGGGTAAGGATCAGGATGGATGATGGAGTGAAGAGCTTGGACCCCTTAGGGGCTTCCTACGTACCGCGCGTTAGCGCGGATCAAAGTCAGCGTAGTTCGGATATACAGTTTAACGTCATGCTGGACATCGGCAAGCCGACTCACGAAGAGATCGAGGCTGCCGGGCGAAGGGTTGAACCGAACCACCTCGCACAGAGGGGGATGGAATGGCCGGGTGGATCACAGTTTCACGTCATGCTGGACGTTGAAGAGAGAAAAGGGAAGTGGGGAAGCACAATGGAGATACACATGTGCAGTCTCCCATAGGGGCGGATTCATAGGTGAATCGACGCAAGTGTGAACCCAGGAGGGGTCCACTGAAGGACGAACCGACGTGAATACGACCGGGACGACCAGGTGGTGGGCTTGAACCTCAGAGAGGCTTCCTACGTACCCTGTTTAGAAGACAGGGATCAAAGTCCACGTAGTTCGTTCTGTCTGTAACACTCTACCCCCGTGGGCGAAGGCCACTCCAATCCCGACATCCCTGCAGAGACGTGCGGGTGGGGGCCACATCCAAACCAGGGGGATCCTGCGTGCGAGACACGGGATCAGGTGATGCGGACGGTTTAACGTCTTGCCGGACGAAGTACAGTTTAACGTCGTGTGTTGAGGACGAAGCGGACGGTTTAACGTCTTGCCGGACGAAGTACAGTTTAACGTCGTGTGTTGAGGACGAAGCGGACGGTTTAACGTCTTGCCGGACGAAGTACAATTTAACGTCGTGTGTTGAGGACGAAGGTGCTTGGCAGTTTAACGTCTTGTCGCGCGGACTAAGTACAGTTTAACGTCCTGCAGGACGAATGCTGAACAGTTTAACGTCTTGTAGCTCGGACGATATGCTAGGCAGTTTAACGTCGTGCAGCTTGGACGTGGTGGTGCCGCCGATGGGTCCGTGTCACTTTGCGCGAGCCTGGAGGGCTGCACGGGAAGACAACGCACGGTGCAGGCACCCAGGATGAAGATCATCGGGCGCCACGCAGGCGGGTACCCTCAGGGGGTCAAAGGGGGCGACCTCGGCGGATTGCGTGCAAAAGAGAAGCATGGCGCGCAATACCGCGGGTCGGCGTGCAAATGGGCGGGCTGGCGCGCAATTGGGCCAGCGCTTTGCGCGCAGAAGATAGAGATTGCGCACACCAGGCTTCGGATAGCGCGCGGGGGCAACGGCTCATTCTTTAATCGAATGGCCACTTTGAAGGGGGGGGGGGTGCGCGCAATCGGGCCGGATTGCGCGCACCCCGGGGGAAATTGCGCGCAAGAGGCTTCTTTTGCGCGCGAAGGCCTTAGGGTGAAGAATTATTCAAAGGAAAGGAGCCCAAGGGATTGCGCGCGAAGGCGAACCCCGAGGCTTTCTTCTGCGAAAGAAAGGAGGTTACCTGAAGATTGGCATTTCGTGCGGAAGGGGTTGGATTGCGCGCACGAGAGACCTTTCGAATTCCGGCAACCTTCAAAACGTCGGGGGTCGCCTTATATTTATAGGCAACCCCAGGCGCGGAATCTGGATCGCGGGTGCGGAATTCTCTTCGCGGGCGCGGAATCGGGACCGGCGCGCAAGGGAGTCGCGCGGGCCACGGGCGCGCGAAATTGCGCACCGGCCCAGCGCATTGCGTGCATCCCGGGAGGTTTGCGCGCGGCTCGTCAACTTTGCGCGCGGATCTCCAAAATTCCGCGCAAGGCTTCCGGGCCCTCCGAAACGGGCTTCCGACTCCAAATATGACCTCGCTTCCCGCATCCGGAGCTTCGTTTGGGAAAAACAGACTTTTTCCGGCGTCTACATACACAACATCGATTTTAGTCAAACCACGATAAACTTTTGAGATATTATTCTTCAATATGATAGCTATCTCTAGTTATTAGATTGGTAGATTTGAATAGTACTGACTAAATTATGAATTATGTTTAGTTTACACAATTATAAAATTAATTAATTTGTTATTAATTGATTATAAATAAATATAATATCATTTGAAATTAAAATAAAGGTTTTTCCAAAAAATTGTTTTTATGGATGTAATGAGTTTTTTATTTTATGAGATTAAATTAATCTCAACTGATGAAAAATTTAATTATATATATAATATATTAAATAATTTTTTTAAAATTCATATAATGTTTTTCTATTTTGGGATGATAATAAATCAAATTTTAAGTTTAAAAATGAATAGTTTAAAAAATTGTTTTCTTCCTCTTTTTCTGTAGTTAGTTTAAAATGAATTTCTACCACCTATAAGAATTAAATTATGTAAAACAGATCCCATATTCTTAATAAGGATGTATAAATTTTTAAAATAGTTCCCTTTTATTTTTTTCATTATGAATAGTAACTTTGTCAACGTTTTTTTTTCACCTCGGTAAGGGTAAAATAGGGTTAAAACTTTGTGATAAGGATTTAAAATTTCCCTAACACATGAATTTATCATATCAACTGAATGTATTTTGTCCATTACCATCCAATTATTTTATATATTTCCACTTAGTGACATATTTAGTTGATTCTGACTTTTGTATTAATTTAAGAAATGAATAAATACAAAATGTCACTCTTTTGACTTTACTATCTCAAAAAACTTAACATAAGGATGAAAAGAGGATAAATTATATTATAAAATATTTAATTGAAAGATAAATTTATAGTTTTCCATACTAATTTATTTCAAATATTTAGAAAATTCATAATTCACTTAAATTATTACACAATACCGACATAATATTTATTCAATTAATAGAAAAATAAAATAAATGATTTTAAAAATATTAAATATAATTCTATTTAAGTGAACTATTGGTTTTAAGAAAAATTTTGATTCATATGAAATATTAGAGATTTTTTAAAATATTATAATCTAATTTCATAATATTCTTGGTGTGTTTAATGTAAAATTTAATGAATAGTTCTAAAATTATCATTAATGATATTTTATAACAAATAATATTTTATTAAATGAATTAAAATTAATTATTTTTTTATAATTTTTACATTTAATGGAATATTTTTTAGAAATAAACCAATGTACATTTATGAGTTAATTTTATATTTATGGTAATATTGTCAGCCCATAAATATTGAAGTAGTTTTTACAGTGGTTATGGTTAAAATTGGTCGATGAAGGGTTTAATAAAAAAACAAGGTTCAAAATGACACCAAAACCTATCTAAATATCATTGAATGATGTAATTTCAAACATATACACCTTATATTTCAATTAATGAATATTTTTGAGATTTTTTCTTGATAATTAGTTTATAATACTTTAATCTTTTATGAAATTCCAAGAGTGTCCTCTCCCCCGCAAATAAAAAGACACCCATATATTCTCTAATATACACCAATTTGATCCTTATAGATTAACCAAACACTATAATATCTTCTAAACGTCTATATTCATGTTTTATAGGTTTGTTTCTACCAAAAATATCAACCTTAGGGTCATTACGAAGATATCTAAAGGATTTCATTCAAAGAAGAGGTAATCGCTTTAACCGATCATTTTTCACTTCTTCTTTTACGACCTCCAAATCTATGGTATCTTCAATAAAATAATAAAATAAGTTTTATAAATATATTTAAATGTTATTATTATTTTTAAACCTATATTATATACCCTCTTTCTCATCAAATGTGAAGTGAACAGATTGCTTATGTGTACGTATTCCTTATCGTCTCTAAATAGATATACAATTAATTTTTCATCACCATATTTTGTGCATGGGTAGTATGATAATTTTAATGATTATATGTTATATTTATTATTTAATTATACTTATTTATTTATAATATCATCTCTATATTCTTACCTTTTAATTTTTAGAAAATGATAATGTTGCTCGTGCATGTATGTGGACTTCCACCTCTACGAAGCGATGTGATTTTTTTTCATTTCATGTTTAATTTTTATTTTAATAATGATATGTTTGATGAATATATATATATTATATATTATATAATAATTTTTTGAATTTGGATTATTATTTTATATTCTTTTGTTTCATCCATAATAAATTGGAAATAATATTCATGCTTCTTTATGGATTTTCTTATCTAGGAATGGTTTGATTCATTTTTATATATATACCTTTTATGGATAAATCTAAATATATATATATATATATAATGAATATATAAAAGATTAATATCATAGATAACATTATTTAGTTGATATAACCACGATCAAATTATAAATAACAGGACTACTAAATTGAAAATCATGATAATGAAGTTATTATGACATGTAGTAGTTAATTTAATAATGAATTGACAATAAACAAGTGATAAGATGTTATAAGAAAATAATATGCGGTATGATACATATAATTATTATTATAGAGTACATTTATACTAAATATATATTTATTATATATTAGTTTCTAATGTGTATGAAGTAACATGAGACTTGAGGTAAGTGATTTATGATTCAATACTATTTTTATCTGGATTATTTATGATTGAATTTATATTGAGGAAATTATTTGATCCTTATATGATAAATACCATTAATTATTTTATCCTATGTTAATTTCTTAATAATACACATTTTACTTCCATTTTACTCACCTTAGGTATCCAATATATCGAAAGAATGTTCTCAAGGAAAACTAACTATGTTTTAATCTTCGATCGAATATATGTTTTCTTCCATATCCATATTTTCACTAAAATATTCTACAAAAATGGTTTACTATTCAACTATGATTGTTTAAAGTCACTTTTTCCAATGAATATATTTTTAATTTTTTTTAAATGTAATATTAATTTTTATTCTTAATAAATTACTTTTTAACCCTTTTTAGAAAAGTTTGATAGGAATATTTTCTTTTAAACTATAGAGCATGGAAAAAATTTACTACCATCATGAGTGGTACATGATTGGATTATTCCATAACATGTTTCCAATGTTATTTTCAAAGAAAAGTTTTCCCTTAATATTTGTGGAATTTTTTGATTTTAATATATGATTTAAAAATTAAAAGGATATTATCATCAATAAATATTCCAATGATATTTTAAATAAAATTTTTACCTATAATAATATACCTTGATGTTACTTATATTTTAATTAAGATATGATCTAATTATATCATCCTCATTCATTCTCTATATGATCTATGATTATTATGGTGATATGTTTAAGAAACCCATTTTTTCCATGGGTTATGTTATCATGATATAAATAATGTTTATTTATCTTGTAGAATTTATTTGATTGAATTATGATTATGTGATGATTGGTTCTATTATATCCGTCCAACGCATTAGGTAAAGCGATTTTGTTATCTCATGATATGATGAGGATATGAATTTAAATTATTTAGAATAAATTTGATCAAATTTTTATATTTGATTATGATCAATTTCAAGATATTCTTACTAGAAAATACATGGACATGATTATGAATAGATTTGTTCAGATTTTTATACATGAGTATGATCTCTTTCAAGATATGATCACAAGATTATGAGTCAACAAGATTGTGTATATATATGTTCACAATATTATAATTTGTAATTCTTATGATGCAACATTATCATTTTATGACTTTGGAATGATGATTACTAATTTGACATACTTATTTATCACACATCATTAAATGAAATGATTTTAGAGCTTATGATCTAAGTTTTTAATGGTATAAATATTTTACATTAAGAGCATGTACATGAATATTTAATCATTACCATGTGTCTATCTTATCTTATATTGATTAATATCTCCCATGTTCATCCTTATAAAGAATCCAAGTATACCCCTTTCTATATTTTCCTTCCCCGATTTTTTATTGAATACTCTAAGTAGGGAATGTCTAAGAATATTAATATCTAGGAAGGAATTTTAGGAATATGGTTAATATATTTCATGAAATAAGAATATTTCGTATCAAGTGTCCAAAGACACTAAACATATATGGTTCCAGCATGGATCATAATGTTAAGTAATTAATATTCATATAATAAGATGTGATATTTATTTATAAAATACGAGGGTAGTTGTACTAATAGAATAAACACATGGAAAGTCCTTCCATCATGCACTAAGTTGATCGATTTCACATGTTAACTATCACTCATTATACTCCCATAGTAGGTAAATTGATTGTGTGACTAAAATATGGGTTTTTTATATATGCACTATTTTTTTTGTTTTTTAAATATTTATTTACTACATAATCATGTTAAGTGTTTTAAATGATGTTTTGACCCTATAAATGTGTATTTATGAAATAAAAACAATGTGAAGTGTTTTTATATTATTTTAAATAGAAATAAATTTTTTTCTATTTAATTCTTCATTCATACTATATTTAAGCAATATGAGATTCAAATTTTTAAATTTATTTAATTTTAGTATTTTATTTGTTTTAATTATTTATTCATAAATATATAATACTACGTAACACATTCCAACTTGTACTATAGTATTTATTGAAATGTCATTATTTTCTCAAATTTTTATAATTCAACACGCATATTGTAAGTTTTTCCAATTTTGAACTTTAAAAGTAAATTATATGTGATAATTTTAGGATTTATTTGAATTGTTATTATAGATATATATTTAGTTTTTTAATGATTAATTCACAACGGTTTAAACTAGTAATTCAATTTTTAATTCATATGATAATTTTTATGATTATTATAGAAACTATTTTTTGCTCTATGATAATTTTTTATTTGATATTTTGAATTTATTTATCCATGGATATTTTTTTAGTCAACAGATAATCCTATATAAAGGAATCCTAACTTCAGGGAGAACATGACTTACTACACATTCGATATAAACATTCAAACTCTATGTTGTTATGATGTCAACTTTATAATTTTTAGGTTATCCTATGAATGAAATGATACATCTTTTGAATGAACTCTCAAGGAGAATATAATCTTCAATTTTTTTTACAACCTTGATGAGATTAATTGATCTATTACTCAACATACTAGATGCTATGCCTTAAAATGGATTCATCAACAACATTTTGACCTTATTATATTAAGCCGAGTATTAGTTATTTATATCTATCTATTCTATGTTTGATAATTTTTCCATGATTTTAATAAGGAAATAATTCTTCAATATTCAAGATGTGACTCCATTATTATAATGTTAAAGCTATTCGGTCCCTAACTCTAGGTATATAATGTTAGGTTGTAACTAATTGTGACACCCCATTTAAAAGTTAGTTCCCTTCATTATACATCCACAAGAACATATTGTTTGTAACTAGGTTATGATTTCCCTTAAAAATAAGGTACTGTATAACACATATCTCAACGAGTAGAGAGGTGTAAATTTATATTAGTTTCAAATTGGATCAAAATAATTTTTGAAAATACATTAATTTATTACTTACTTTTCTGATGTATATTATCAATTGATATGATTTTTAATTAAATCCATTAATTAAATCTTATAATTATTTATAATAATTAATTAGATAATTAATTTATTTTCTTTAAAATCCTTATATGCTTAATTGACCCCCCTTTGAGACCATATGTTATCGATATCTTAGACCTAACTAGTTGATCCTGTGGAGTACATAATATGTGATGGTTGTATCCAATCCAAGAAGTAGATGTTTTTAATCGATTAAAAAGTAAATAAATCAATGAATTGGTTTCTCGATCTAGTTCATATGGATTTATGGGGACCAACACCAGTTTCATCTCTTGTCGGTTAAATATACTACATTAACATTATCAAAGATTCCATATGGGAGTTGTGGTTGTTTTACGTCAAATATAAGTTTGATTTATTTAAAAATATTATCATATTGACTTCCAGGGTATATTTTAAGACCGAAATAAATTTGAAACTCCTTTATTTTTATAATGGAGATGAGTATGGAGGAATAGAGTTCTGAGAATTATATTAGATAACTATAATATGGAAAAAGAATGTATTACCTAAAAAATTTGAGTGAAATGGTGTTTTGGAATAATGGAATTATACATTGAACGAGAGTTACAAAATAATGTGGTTATATTCTAGTTTTATAATGGTTTTTTTATGAAGTAGTTAACTATGTTGATTATCTTATGAATCAAAGTCATTTCAAATATTAGAGAAAAAAACTTTTAGAGTAAATATAATTTATATGGAAGGTATAATTTATATAAGACAAACATTTCAAATGTATTATCAATGCACATATAGGTTCTAGGGATAATTATAAGTTTTTAACTAAATGTTATACTTGTTTTTTTTGTATATAGAGATGAAACCCTTTGTATAATATTCTAGGATAAGATTCGGTGAATAGTTATTAGAGTTTAGAATGTCCTCATTAATAAGAAGATCTTGTGGAATAATCAAAAAGAGGAAAAAATTTATTAGGAATACGGGAAAAAGTAAATATTATCATGGTTAATCTAAGAATAGGATGAATGTTGAAAAACTACTCACTGAACATTGAAAATAGAGTTTGAGAGGTATACTTATATTTTGGAATGAAAGGTTTAATCGTGATTAGGATGATAAAAATTCTAATGAACCAGACTACTCGAGGTTAATAGATTCTTAGGGAAGAGTTTCAAAAGTGAAATATATTGAATGAGACAAATATCTTGAGTTGAGGTTTACTGTTATGGTCAGAATCAAATTGTGTAGGTTTGATTCAAAAATTTTCTTTCTACATCTCATAGATGGAGGGGAACCCGAGTTTGTGGGTGTGGTTAAAATTTGTAGTGAATTTTTGTAGTGATTTTTAGAACTTAATGAATAATTTTATTCCATTCATTTTTCTAATATATGGAAGAAAATGTTACATTCATAAGGTGAGAAGTAAATCAAAACAAATGGGTTTATCATCTAAAGGTTGATGAATAATAATGAGTTTATTATACAAAAAATGTATCTATAAAGGGGTTCCAATAATTAGAATTATATATATGTGATATTTTATCCTATGTTGTGGAAGATAGAAATATTGTGATAATACAGATCTTGATTTTCATATAATGCCTATTTCATGAAAATTTTATTTCTAGACGACATTCCATGTCATTATGAGGAAGTAAAAAAGGTTTCATACTAGAAATAAATAAGGGATATGTGTTCATGATCAAGTGACCTCTATATGGGATCAAGTAGGAACCATGGAAATGAAATCATACATTTGATAACTTCAGAATAGAATATAAGTTTATCTAGAACAAGGAATATCAATTCTAATATTATATGTTTTTAGAAATTTTTGAAGTTTTGTTGTTTTTAATTTCTATGTTGATGACTTAAATATTTATGGACCTTTGAATGTGATTCTATAAGAGCTAAAGTGTGAATTTTATAATAATCTCCAAATGAGGGATCATGGTTTTACTAAAAGGATATTGGGTATTGAGGATAAAAAGAGACTTGACATCAAGAACTTTGTTCTATTTCAGTTGAACTAGATCTAAAAATTATTAGTATCATTTAGAATGATTAATTCAAAGACTGTGTGTAAATTCTTGAAAAAAAATAAAAAAATTGAAAGGATAAGACCCTAAAAATGGACTATAATAATAAGTACATGGAAAATTGTGTGTAAACATCAACTGTAAGAAGTTTGATATACATCATGGATTGTACAATATCAAATATCAATCAAGAAGTAGGCATAGTCAATAGGTTTATGGTGAATATAGGAATGAATAATTAGGATATCATCAAGTGGATATTATCATTTATCAAGGGGTTTTTAGCTATAGTTCTTTGTTTTGGAATAGATGAACCCTTTCAAGGGTTTGAGGAAACTAAATTTTTGTGAGATATGAGTTCATGAAATATCACCACATGTTGTGGGTTTACATTCAAAGGCACTACCATATGATACTTTTCCTTATTATAGATGGTAGTTGTAGTGTCATCATGGAACTTTATTATGTTGTTTTAATAGATACAAGGAAGGTTTTAGTTTGGTTAAAGTATTTACTAAAGGATAAGAGAATAAGTAATGGAATCAAAATACATTACTGTGATAGAAAAGGTCTGATTCACATGGAAACATAATTTGAAATTTCCTTCATGAATTATGGAAATTAAACTAAAATAACTCATCATCCAAAAGGTTCTGGAATATAGTGTGTTGTAACTATGTAAGGTTAAAGGAAAAATATAATTTCGATGATATGTATACTAAAGTTATAAAATTTTAATGTTTGAAGCATTATTTTGATTATGTGAGGTCTTGGCTAAATTATAGATCTTATGAAATATAATACTATGATAGACTAGGTGAAGTTATCTAAATTATAGAGTTATTGAAAATATTACTTCTTACCAAGTGGACATGGAGAGGAAGGGTAAACATTATTCCCATGTAGAAGATTCTTAGGTTTGGTGTGAGAATCCTTTTTTAGATAAGTACTAATTTTTCCATAAATGGGTACCATTTGTAATTTCATATCAGTACTATATAGACGGTTGTTATGGAACAATAATAATGGAACTAGTAGTAACATTTATGGTGAATATAGATAATCTAAGTGCTAAAGCTTTAGGATTTGTTTTGGAAGCTGGGCACTGATGTGGGTGCGTGAAGATGAAAGGAATTTTCAGAATTTATTTATTATGAATATATAAGATATAATTATTAGGATATGTAAAAGTAAAAATATGGAGTTTCCAGATATTCACACTATTCTCCAAAATAACATTTTGAGGTAGATATTTCCTTTGACTAAGTGGAGGGATGCCAATGGAGAACAAATCATGGTGGAATTCTCTTAGCTGATTTCATTGGAAGTGGAACTAGTATTATTAGACTTTAGTAGATTTTAATTTGTGTCATGGTCATTTTTACTAAGGAATATTAACTTTTTTATATCTAGAAATATGTTTGCATGTTTTGTAGAGTCACTAATTCCATTATAATATCTCTTTTACTCTTCTAGAGAAGTTTTTGTTTCCCTTATTTTAGTACATTGTCTGAACCCCATAAATCCTTATGTTCCTTCAATAATTTGATTATTTCTATTTATTTATTATTTTTATTAGAATGATTTATATGAGTGTATGATATTTTTGAGCGGTGTATTGTTAGGGTGTATAACTATTTCCATGGATTCTCAGTTTTAGATAAACCCCTCTATGAAATTTTTTAATTTTGGGACCTTCCAATAACTTGTTCCACATCAGAGGTTCTAAGAGTTGGTTGTTCTATAACTACTATAATCAGTGCAAAATTTAAGGCTTTTAGGGTTGTGGAATCCATATATATATATATATATATATGTAATTATATGTAACCTAAATATTTTAAAAGAGTATATAATTATTTATTCTAATTAAATTAAAAATATATTAATAACAAATTCATATATATATTAATAACATTTGTTCTAAAGGTTAGTTAGTTTGTAATATATGTATGAAGAAAGAGGTCATGATTCCATGAATAATAATATTCAAATTAGAGTGTATATATTTATAGGCTAGATTGGGAATGGAGTTGGATGAGTTAAGTGCTAAGGTATGTAGGTCGGGTCGGGTGGGTCTAATCAAGTCGGGTCCAAATCATGTCAATTAAACCATACTAACAAGATGGTTTTATTATTATATTGAAAATTATATTTGGTATAGATTAACACATTCAAAATATTAAAAAAAATTAGGTAGTTTAATTTGACCATGATTTCACAATATTAGATTTAGACTAAAAAAATCACCGGTGGAATTAACATGTTCTAGATAAACTATTTGAGATGGATCACCCCATTAAATATAAATGTTTAGAGAATTATCTTAATATCAAATACAAAAATATATTTTATTTTTATAGAAACCCTTTCAAGTAAGTATAAATCCGTCTAGGGTAACTTTTTCTCCATCTATAAATTTTTATAATATGAATGACAACTTCACAAGATACCATATTTGTTTTAGAAAAAAATCATAAATAATATTATTTTTGAATATGTGTTCAATGACATAAATAGTAGGGAAAATTTTCATACCTGAAATGATGTTGGGATATATTTTTTGTAATATATAATGAAAAATTTATATTCGAAACGAATTTTTTTCTTGAAGTTAATTGTGATAAATTGGAAGTGTTAGATTTGTCATAGTAAGGGATTCAAAAAACCCATCTTTTTATATAATCATTTCATGGTTTTTATATGGTCACATTTTATGTGTTCATCTATATTTATAGTTAGAACAAATTAAGTATTTTTTAAAGAAATAATTAGACCATTATTCTTGGTGTGAATCAATTGTTATCTGTGATTTAGGTTACCACTTTTATGATTTTTCTTTTAATTAGGAGATTTTATATAAAAATGAACATCTCTTTTGATTTAGTGTTCAGTTTCATATTATTGTCATGATAATTATATTCAATTGATTTAAAATGATTTTACATTAATGTTAATAGGTTTAACGTATTTTTTAAATACATTTTAACGTTATAGTCTATAAGTTACATATATAGAAAATATTGATTTAATTTGATTAATATTGAGTAAAATCCTAAATTTGATAAAATAATTACTATATTAATTGATAATGAGTTTGTGTTATCTAAAAGAGGTTATTTCTTCATCACCCATCCCTCCAAAGATATGATAATGTGGGGAGAGTGACAATGATCCACAATTCCCTTCTCCAATTGGCCTAGAGTTGGAAACTAGCACCAAGGGTATAAAAATATCATGAAATGGGTGGAATTTCCCACTATAATAATATGGTGTTGGGAGATAAGATGAATCATCTACAAGAAACTCCATTAGAAATATAAAACAAACTAGAGCCATTCCATAATGCATGTAAAAATAAAATTGATATATATAAAATTATCCAAAAGTAAAACACCCAAAAGTAAATATAAAACATTGAAAAAAACAACTAGACTAATATATGTTCTATTAATGTCCAACACAGTCCACATAATCCTCCTAGAAACCCAAAAATAAGTTTATATACCTAGTGTGAGAATTCAAATATACTTAGTAGGAAATTCAATGTCTCTCCTGGACATGTGAAAGAAGTATACTAATGCGCCCATGGAAAAACATCAGAACCAAGGTCACCTAAAATGGTAAACTATCCACCCCAACCTCCCTAAGGAATTCTCACAAAATAATGAAAGAAAAGTGTAATATAATGATAAGAATCATGTCGATTAAGGGTACCCTAAAACTCTTTCCTGTTGATTTTATTCTCTCACACCCCAGCATGAAATAACATAGGCCATCACAACTCAAACATAACCAGAGTAGTAGGGTATTATGAACACGAAGGACATCAACCTTGTTTACTACTCATACCATACATGAACCCCACCATAAGCCTCCCCATAGCAGGTTCACATCACATCTCACCATAAAACACCTAGTCCCCCACCCCATAGCACAGTCAAAATACTACTCATCGTAAAAACCATGGCCATCACCTAGTGCACTAAAAAACTCCATCCATCACATATTATTCGTATCTACTCATGTTGAAGAGACAATGGGGAGAGGGGGTATCCATCCATCCATTCTCATCACTATTATTTCAGAAAAAACACCCATCTGTGAAAGTAAGGGTTTCAGTGCATAGTGATTGATGTGGGATGGGTGCGTATAGAAATAACAATGAATATAATACTATATAAATATATCCACACACAAGACCAAACTATGTTCTCACAAAAAAAACACTAAACAAATCACAACACCACCACTTTCACTACCAACAATCAATGCATAACACCATACAAACTGCAAGCCACATCACTCCACCAACCATTTTCATTATCCAACCAATTCATTTCATTATTAAGAATCATACACATTTACATCAATAAGAAATAATTTATTTTTTCAAAAATCATTTCCATCACATTAAACAAACAAAACCCTACAATTTAAATCATTATTAAACAATTATTCCATCACTACATGGGAATCTAGCGCAAAGTTATCCCACATGACAAGAAGCTCATCATTCCCATCTAACCATCTCCTTGTTTCCCAAAATCATGGAAAAAAACTCATACCCTCGCCACCAAAAAAGAGTTGATAAATTAACCATCACATCACCACCCCAAAACGAAAAAATTAACCATCACCTCACCACTCCCAAAACACATCCACATAAACTATACATCTCTCCACATTTCATAGAAACCAACATCACCTCCCATAGTTAAGAATACCCTTCACAACACTTCAAATACTATTTTATAGATTTAGAGAAGGGGATTATATCATATTTCACTTTATTTTATGGAAATTATCACACAATACATAAATGTAGGGTAAATCATTTCATTATCCAAATATAATTGGTTATCCAATTTCAATTTTGGGGTGATATCCCAACAACGTGAAATATGGTTTCCATACCACAACAACTAAAACACAATGAAAAGTCTCCAAAATTCCATGATTTTCAACATGAAATTTAGCATGTACCATTATAAGATCACAATAATATCAAAGCTGTAAAAGTACACAAATCCTTCCCCCTTCCCCTTAAATTTTAATTAACCAATCAATTTATATTGATTAATCCACCTAAAACCATCTCCCATAGATAAAAAAAGATTAATCCCATCATGCGTGATACACAGTAAAGAGAAACATGGGAGTACCTACCTCAAAGAATCTTATCTTACTTACTTCATACCACAGAGTGAAGAAGAAATTATCGTAAACCACAACCGTGCATGGGAAACCATGGATCAAGCTACACCGTGAAAAGGGTTATCAAAAACACATCCTAACTTAGAACCTAAATAAAACTATATAACCACATCAGATCTCCGTGAGAAGAATAATAGGAAATCAACCCAGAAGAAGGAAAGGGATTACCACTGATCACTAACAAGAACCCATTGGATATAACAAATCAAAGCAGGGACAAGAGGGATGAAATTAATCCTAAAACTACTTAGGGTTCACCATAATCTAGATAGGATGAATGGGTATAGGAAGATGAGAATAATAAGCCAAGAAAATGGATTTACATCTAGGAATCCTACTACATTCACATCATGTATTACATACACGATGTGAATTACATGGGAATTCAAAAAATTTCAAATTTCACTGTAAAAAATGATTAATTAACCATTATTTATTACATATCATGAATTTCAATTTTATGACGTGAATTAATTTCATGGGATATATATTAGATCATATACAATCCCTGAACCAACTATCTATAGTAGCTATAAACAAGAAATTCACAACATGTAATAAATTTATGACATTAATTTCCTATGTAGATCTACTACTCTTCAAACCACCATAGAACCTTCTCAATCCTCCTCAAATAAACCCCCATAAACAAAAACCAAAAACATAATAGGAAGGGAAGGCATGATCTGTTACATAAGATACCTCTCAAAGGATTATCTCCCTTGAGAATCCAGAACCAATACTAGGAATAAATGGGTCTAAACAAATACCCCATGAGATTCATCTCAAGGATGTCATCACAACTCAAATGATAACACCAACCAAACACACCAAATTAAACATCCAAAAAACACTGCACACAATCTCATCATAGATGTACACATCACCACAAACATCCAACTGCACTACTATGAACAAATAAATTCATAAATTTCATCACAAATGTCAATATACTATTCTCTCTAGGTGATATTGACTCTCCTGTATAAGTTTAATTAAATCATTGTATAATTCTTCATGATTGGAAATTAGTTCCTATCATTTTCATATGATGGATATTTATCACACATTATACATTTCAAAATAAGTAAATCATCTCATATCATAAAAAAATGGATCTAAACATAAAATCCCAAAGAAAAATAGATCAATGAAAAACCCAGAATATCATTTGGAATTGGGAAAGCATATGTGTCTCTCACTCTCAAATACTGTCCCCTTGGACACTATGCCACCCAAAAATATGCACCAATAGAATGGTCCATCCACACAACAACCTCTCTTGATTATCATGGATCTATACTAGACACTAAATAAACATCACATCAACCTTGATATCTAACTCCCCCAGTAAATAATTTCGATGTCATCGTAAAGATAATGATGTAGCCGGGACATGGGGAAGACATTGTGGATCCGCTCCAACCACATTGGTAACACCAACTAATATGATTCTTAGCCAACTCTCCCCAACACCTCGGAGGGACCAACACACCTTGGAGAAATATTACCTGCCCTACTAAACTTTTGTTTCCCATGTTAAAGGGAATCCTTTAAGAACACATGGTTCCCAGCCTTGAACTCCAAGGACCTCCTCCTATGATACAAATAAGTCTTCTACTAGTCCTTTACTACTTTCATCATCTCACAAACAACTAGAATATTATCTGTTGTAACTACACCACATTGGGACACATAACTATTTTCTCCCCAACCTCCATCTAGAATAACATAAAATGACATGGTCACCCATAAAAAGCCTCAAATGAGGCCATGAAAATGGATGAGTGATAGCTATTATTATAATAAAACACAAACAAGGGAATCTTTCACACAAAATATCAACTAAATTCCAAGACACACACTCAAAACATATCCTCTAGCGGCTGGATGTTCTACTTTGTCAGCCCGTTCTTTTAAGGATGGAAAGCATTGCTGCGGCTTAACTAGGTTCCAAAATCATTTTTTAATCCCATAAAGACTTGTGAGGTAAAACATGAATCCCAATATGAGAAAATTGACCATGAAACTCTGTGTAACTGCACCACTTAATCTACACACATCTTTGACAAAGCATCCATTACACCCGAATCCTTGATTGCTATGAAGTGAGACAATTTTTTCAACTTACTTTATGATCACAATGATAAAATCACAACCAACCTAATATTGGGGTAACCCTATGATGGAATCCCTTAAGATTTAATCCAATTTCCACTATAGAATATCCAAGGTCTGTAACAAACTTCCATGAACATGATGCTCATTATTTACCCGTTAGAAAGAAAAAATCTTCACCATAAAATCCTCCACATCAAATTTTATTCCATGTCACCAATAATGCATCCCTAGACAACAATAAATCTTGGGAACACCTAGGTTTAGTACCAAATGTTATCAATGAAATCCAAAAAAGACTCCATAGTGCATCAATATCATAAAAAATTACCTCCCACAAAACAAATCTTGTTTCAACCATTCTCCGACCATCACTTCAAAGCATCACTATGGATGGAACAACTATACATCACCTCTACCTATGAGTATCCACAATGTGACCACTACTCCTGATGCATTAGATAAGACAACACTATCATTTTAATTATATATCCTCTACCATCATCCACCCTTGAATCTATGTGTATAGATACCAACTCCACCATTCCTCTCTAAGCATCCCCAGAATTCCAAACAACATTCATCAACAACTTCTTTCTCAATTAATCAACTACAACATTCACTTTTCATGAGGTTTAGAAGATCTAAAAAAATAAAAATATTAAATAAAATCCATCCACATTCACTGCCTCAAATTTAGATCATGCTGAGAAAAGATATACCTCAAACTCTTATAATATGTGAGGACCACAAAGCACTCTCCAATTAAGTAATGCTGCCAAAACATCAGTTAAAAAAGAATTGTTTCTAACTTCAGATCAAGGGTGGTATAGTTTCACTCAGGAGGAAACAACTACCCAGACCTATAATAGATCACTTCTCTCTACGACATCAATACACATCCCAATTCTAAAGGGAATCATCACAAAATACATCAAACATTACACCAAATCAGGAAACTAAATCAATAGATAACTTAATAACTACCCCTTTAGATAACTAAAAACTTTTTGATATTGATTATTACAAAAAGAACTTTTTTATTTATATTCAAAACTATTAACATGGAAGTAACTTGAGAGAAATTAGGAAAAAACACCAATAATAGACTATAAGAACAGGTAAAATATGAACTTATACCATGTTTTTGGGTGTTTGACTAGAAATAAATACTTAAAACTTCAATAAGTATACCTCAAAACCCTATTAATAGATAAAATATCCAATAAAACTCACCTATCACATCCAAAACTCACACTTGGATAACTTCCCATAAAGATTGTGGTGTTGAAGGACCTGAAAAATAACTCTGAGATGCTTGGTATGCTCCTCCTCTGAACTCAAGAAGACCAAGATATCATCGATGAACACAATAAACAAATGGTAAAGGAACTCATCAAACATGGAGTTTATAATCCCCATGAACACAAAAGGTGTGTTTGTAACACCGAACAACATGAATAAGAACTCAACGATCCTATACCTACATCTAAAGGAAATATTCAGGATATTGACCTTCTTCACCCCCAAATGGTGATATCTAAACTGAAGATCAATCTTAGAAATCCAACTTTCCCAACCCCTCTTGTTGAAAAGATCATATATCCTCAAAATAGGGTAATTTTTATTGACCATTTCTTAATTCAATCTCTAGTATTCTATGCACAACCTCAAATTACCATACTCCTTCTTAATGAACAATACTAGAGCACCCCAAGGAAATAGACGGGGCCAGATAAAACCATTTTACATCAGATTATCGATCTTAATCCTCAAATACCACAATTCATAAGGTTACATCTAATAAAGATCCATGGAAATCAAAGAACCACTAGGATACAGGTCTATCCTGAACTCAACATCATGTCGAGGGGGTAGTGTCACAAACTCCTCTGGTAAAAAATATAGGAACTCCTCCACAACCATGGGGACCCATACTATCCTAATATACATTTATTCTAGAGATAAATCTATCATTAGAGAAATAAGGGGATTCACTTGTAGACTAACCACCTCACTACCCTGTTCACCAATGAAAATGACGCACTGGCCATCCACATCAAAAAACACAACTCTATTATGGAAGAAGTCGATAACATCATGTATAGAATACAACCATTTGATTACTAGGAAAACATCATATGTTTTCACCAATAGTATGAAAATATACCCACGGTACAGATGTGGACTCATCATCCGTCCACACCCCTAGCACACTTCAAACAAGTTGACCTGACCTCTAAATGATGTAATAAACACTAGGGGAATGTGATTCCTCTATACTTATAGAGTGAGTGAAAAAAAGGAGTTTGAAGTTACTGAATCAAACAAGTAAATAATAAGGGAAGAAAAAAACTGAGCATACATTGAATTTCCTCTAGACCCTATAGGGTTTTGCCTCTAATGCATGATACTAACCATACCTAGCTCCTCTACCTCTCTGCAATCATCCACCTCCACAACCATATTGGGTTTGTGGTCCCTAAATATAAGGAACATCATGAGGTATATTATACTTACACTATATCCCCTTGTCAGAGAATAATCAAGAAATCGATGCTACAGAAATGGTTTCACTATTAACTGCTACTAAGTCTATTATGGAATCAGTCCACCTCCACCCAACAGATCTTGGGGACCCACCAAGCACGAGTTCTGGAGATGGGAACAAACCCCATATCCAAAACAAACTTTCTTGGTATCATTAGGAAAAAACAAGGAAACCACTAGAAGTCCATAATGGAATCTACTGAGCTTTACTCCCCACTGGTTGAAACATCAAAGTCCCTGGAACCTAATACCTACCACTGAAAAATATTCTCCTCAAAGAACACATTTGGTTACTTTCTTGTGTAAAACCTCCTTATTAGAGAATCTTATTGATCACCTCCACCTTCTTATAAACCATAAAATACACCAAAAATGTAAAATGAGTTACTAAATTCATTAAAATAAAATACATTGATAATAGTATCCTACAGATACATTTTAAGATTAAAAATACACTTTTTTAAATAATTGGTTATTACACCTTATATGCGTTAAAGATAAAATTATTTTTTCATAAACATGGAAATTTTATCTAATAAAATGTATTTAAAATTTGGAATCATTAGGTACAAATTACACAATACGGTCTATTTTTTACTTGATAAAATTAAATTACTTAGGTAAAAATTAGTTACCATAGTAAAAATAAAAAATAAAAAAAAATTAAGACTAAATATCATTAAAACATGTTTAAAACATGTGAAAAAAATGAATTTTTAAGGGTTTATCAACATTATATAGTCCCCCACTCTGTTATTGTCCATTTTGGAGTATTTTTGACATGTTAAACATGTTATCTCATTATATTAAGTTCAAATATTTACAAAAATTTCCTTTTCAACACATATGAAAGGGGCCAATCACCATCCCTTAGAGAACACATTAAAATTTTCATTTCCTATTAAAAATATATAATTTTTACTTACCATATAATCATATACATTTTCCTTGTACCACTATTCACATGAAATTATCCTATGACCTACATTTCCATGTAGTCTTCCAAGGGAAAGTCTAAGTCCTCAACATGAGTAATTTTCCCCATTTGTTATTTTATTTTATTTCTTACATTCCCAAATGAAACTGTATAATTATTATATCATGAAATAATTATGATTTTTATAATTAAAATTAATATTCTAATGGAATAATTATTAACCACCTTTCCCTTTATCTGTTAATAAAAACAAAATCTTCATTCATGTGTTGTGCATACTACCACCTACACGAAGTGGAAAATCCAATTTTTTTAACCACTACCTCTCTTCACAAATTATAATAGAAAACTTACAAAATAAATATTAAATTTATAATTTAATTATTATTATTAAAAGAATATTTTAAATACACTTTATTTTCCTCTCACTCTTCTTGAAATAAAAACACGAATCATGCATTGTGCTAAGTACCACCTCCACAAAGTAACACATCCCATTTTTCATATCCTTTATTTATTATTCAATAAAATATTTTGAAATATGATTTAATATATTAAAATTATCTAAATAATATCAGTATCATTCATTAAAAATTATATTAATAATCCACTTTAATAATAACAATCCATTAATTATAGTATGTTAATTTTTGGGTCGGTCTAGCCAACTACATGAACTATGCTATAAAATAATATCATGGATGACTACGAGAAAATAATAACAGATAAAATCATTTATAAATAATTAAATAAATATTTTACTTTTCTTCTTCCAAGGAAATATTAATATTAAACTCATTAATTATAATACCAACATTTTTCACTAAAAAACACCAAAACATTCTCATCACTGATTTCAACATTAAGGATCATAAAAAAAACTACAATAAATATTTATTATAAAAATATATATAATTATTAATCATCACTTTTAGTACCATTTTGGATCTATTAATTATGACCATTGGGAGACTAATGAAGAAAAACATGGATATTATGAAACTAGTTCAAAAATAATCATTATTACACACATCGTATATTGAACAAAGATAATACTTAACTAATATTAATGTATATAATAATTTTAAATGCCTGCCTGAATGGCCCGAAGGCCTTCATTTTTTATTGATTTTTGATAACCCCCCTTTCAAGGGATGAGAGGTAACCCTTAAAAGGCCCGTAGGCTCAGAGATTACATGGACCGTAGGCTTAAGAGATTACATGACCCAAAGTTCTTAGGGAATTCAACCAGAATATCTACAAGGAACTGCCCCTCCCCATCATCTGCATCTTGATAGTAGCTCTCCACCTTTGCATGACCTTCTGGATAGGCTTCCCGTGCAAGCACAGGCTAGTACCGATGGCATAGCCATACCCTCTCATTCTGACAATCCATTTGGCTCTGCTCTGGTGAGTGCACCTGCTCTGAATCCTCTTTTGGGACTGCTCCTTTTTTGTAGTGTGTTTGGGGCCTGCATTCATGTGGCCCAAAGGCATTTGGGTGGCCTTAAGGCCTTAAGGTGGCCCAAAGGCCTTGAGAATCAACTGGCCCGAAGGCCTTGGGTGGCCCGAAAGCCTTGCAGGACCCGAGAACCAAACCAGTGGCCCGAAGGCCCAGATGGATGAATAGTTTCGGCTGCTACAGTACCGAACAGTGATGCTACAGTCCTGCTACAGTACCGGAAATATGCCTCCACCCGGATTTGATCTCGGGTCTCTTGGATGCACCTAGCGAGTCCTCACCAACTGGGCTGAGGCTCTTGTGCTAATAATTTTAAATGAAGTTTATAAATTTTATATATATTTAAAAGGTTATTATATAGGTCATTAGGATACTTCTATTTGTTATATAGGATCTTAGAGTTCATTCAACAATGTAGGAAACCGTGTAAAGGTTTCTTTCCTCATATTTTCACCCATTCTGACACATTTCTTATTATACACAATTTTTTATTTGGAATGGTATATATAATACCCATTTAATATTATTTATCATGATACTATCATTATTGATCATATTTAATGTTTCATTCGATAGTTTGTTCAATTGGTCAAAACTACTTTGGATAATTATGTGTGTTGAATTTGTTGACAAAGTGGAACAGGAGAAAAAGGAATTTGAAGAGTTATATCTCTTTAATAGATTAATTTTTTTATTAATAAGTAATATTAAATATTGGATAGTCTATTCAATGGTATTATAAATACACTCTAGCCTTGTCTACTGTGCTAAAAAATGAAGGCCGTCCAGGAGTAGGAAGTCAAGTCAACATGACCATGCAGGGGAACCCGCCTGACCAGCCAACCATAGTGTCACTTGGGAGGCATTATAATAGAAACATAATTAAACAAGGGAATTCATATTATGTTCAAAATACATGGAATCATTTAGGAGTAAGTGGTCCATGGTGAAACACAACATTGTAGGGGGGAGCATACTTCATCACTCACATCATGGAATTAAATGGAATAAGTTATCTAATATATTGTGATATTTACATAATGAAGATTGATATAGGAATTTAGGTATTTAATTTTATTCCACATCCATGGTGACCATGGAATAGAGTTTGTTTCAAAGTATTTTTATTCTATAATATTTTTTAGGGTTTCCATGACACAACATGAAAGCTAACACTATATCCTCTTTGAACAAAAATCATTTCATGATATAACTCGTAATTTCATCATGGAGTGTCTAAAACTGGAAGAAGTAAATAATTTGGATTCCCCTTGACCAACATGCATTCACTCCATAGCAATAAGGGTTGCATCATAACTACCATGTACATGAAGGATTGCACCCTGCAGCCATGCCTTATGATGTGAAGTGTCTGATTTTGGAAGAACCACATATTTTGGGATGTCCTATTCTAGAGCACGCAATTCCATTGAACATTTTCCCTTTCCACATCTAGTTTAGTGTGTGGTGTGGTTTCAAGTAATTCATGCTTGAAATCATTATAGAGAGTTATGGAAGGAGTTAGTGTACAATAAATTTGTATCTGGTCAAATTTATATATACGAAATGTATATTTTTTTTTAATTCCATGGGAATCCTAAAAGCAGAAGTGGTTGCACTGATGTGAAGATGGACATTCCATAGTTTAAGTAACATATTTTATGATACAATGTAACATTCATTTCCATATCACAGATAGAAAATTTTCTATTTTCTTTCTCTTTTATTCATGGGTGTAATGAGTTGAAACCCCCAATGGTTGATTTATATTTTATAGTGCATGATAACCCCATTTGAAATAAGGGAAACTAGGCACAATCTTCGATATAGGAGAATCAATCCCATACCTTAGATTAATATTGAAAGAGGAATAAAACTCATAGTGAATAAAAGAAAAATAAACATATGAAAAAACATTAGTATGGATAGAGTGTTTTTATGAAGCATATTTTCCAAAGGTATTTTTCCAAACCTCATTATAAAGATTCAAGGTTAAATTATGATCTATTCTATGAGTTTCATTCTCATGGGAAATTGACATTGTCATGTTGAAGATGAACCCCATTATGAGTGTATGTTTATATCATTATTTTGTGAAGAAAACGGATTCAGTAGAAGAATTAGTGAGTTCCCCATTGAAGGAGA
Source organism: Viscum album (assembly GCA_963277665.1). Classification (NCBI taxonomy): domain Eukaryota; kingdom Viridiplantae; phylum Streptophyta; class Magnoliopsida; order Santalales; family Viscaceae; genus Viscum; species Viscum album. Next base: position 977,887,666 of record OY728123.1, read on the forward strand.
TCAATGATTTCTATAATATTTAGTGGTTTTGAACTATGAGGGTCATTGATACCAATATAAATTGAACATTAAGTGGTGAGATTTTAGTGAATTCTATGTAAAGATGAATTTTTGTGCATGCTTCTTTGATGTAACCCAGTGTGCGTGAACCATATAAAATCCCTTGGGTCATTTACTACATTCATCCCTCCATGAGGGGAATGGTGGAGAGAAATTTTCATGTTACTTAAGGTGAGTGAACAAGATCATATTTTAAGGAATAATTGGTTATACCTCAATTCATCCTCCTCCCCCACTCTTAGTGTATTATCATCCATGGAATTCTAACCAGTGGTATCCGATTGAAATTTATTCATCTTCTCTCTTAGAAGCATGGGAACAGTTCATAATGATAAAGGAGTTCCCATCTTTTAAGGAAGTAATTTCCAGTTATGAAAATTCAGATGAAACATTATTTTAGATCATTATGCATGGATGTTTACATAACATCCCTCAATTTAATGTTTGAAAATATTTAAATCAGAGCCTTTATAGAAGGATATCGTTTGGAATTGTACGTAGATGAAAAATCTTGTAGAGTTCTCTTTCTAATCACATATTCGACAAGTTAATATTCTTGATGAATATATGTGAGGTATCAGTGAGGATATTAAGGATAAAAATATTATAAGGTGAATCATTAGACTACTCCCTTATCATTTCAATGAAAAAGTGATTTTTCAGGAAGACAATGATCCAAAATAGATAGTTTTTGATAGTTTTTTATAAAACTCTAGTGGATTATGAAATGTGAAATGAAGACAATGGGTCATGAATAAAAGAAATTACTCAGGAAGTGTCATTAAAATCCATGAATAAAATATCAATCTGGTAAAATTTAGATGTTGAAAAAGTTGACAAGGTCATTTCATTTTTTACTAATAATATCAAAAGAGAAATAGGATGGTTCAAGGTAATCTTTTACTCACTTTTTTCAAGTGTGGATAAGTGGGACAAAATCTAGCTAAATGTCCCCAAAACATTCAATAAGACCATGGTAAAAAAAACCTTCCTTGAAAATAATTAAATAAGTTTCAAATAATTCATAATAGAGGTCCTTAAAATAGTAAATATCCTTCCTAAATAAGAATATATCTTAGGATAAAGTGGGGTATAAGATGATGAAAATTGTAAAGATGAAGTTATGTTGATATCTATTGAAAATAATCCAATAAATGATTATATTGATAATTAGAATGAATAAGTTGTTGGAATGGACGATCTAAAAGAAAAACACGAGGGATCACTTGAATAAATATATTTATGTAGAGAGAAGTCTAAGAATGATATTGTGGTGGTGTATTATTCTAAACTCTACATGAAAAAATAATTTGAGTAAAAGTTAGAACTAAATTTTAAAATTGAAAACCTTTGATCTAGAAGTATAAAAAATTCAAGGAAAGAAGTTGAACTGAAGCATAAAATTAAATTCAAACCCCAATCATTAATGATTTGTATAAAACTATCAACAATAGAGTAAGGATAATTGGGGATCCTAGGTAAGATGTTATGGATTAGCATTCAAAGTGTAGAGATCACGAATAACTATTGAAACCCAAAATGATGACAAGAAATACAATATAATCATAATCATGTCAAGAAAAATTAATTTATAAAGAGGAAATAATGTTTATTCCTCAAGTTATGTGGTTTAAATACATATATAAATTAGTGATTGTTTCAAAACCTCAAGCATCAAATCCTCAAAAAGTGTTAATCTTCAAAGAACTAGAAATGAAACTAACCATGTGACCACAATGATTTAAAATATTTCAAGATTTATATGTTTTTGTTACTAGATATTGGGACACACTTATTTATTTTTTCTTATTTCTAGTAGGTCATTTTAGGAGCAACATCAATCTTGGAAGGGAAAAAGAAATTATAATATTTATTTTTATTTTAAAGGATATTGTCTTTTTTGGGAAGGCTATGGTAATAATTCAATTATTACACATAAGGAATTAAACATGTTTAAACTATAATTAAATGAAGAATAAAGAAAGAAAAGTTTAGAATCTTCATACTAAAGTGTAGAGAATCATAATTGATTTCAATTTTTGTAAAAAAAGAAGTTATTATGGAGTGAACTGTTGAGTAGGCATACTCATCACCAACATGGGTGATTAAAGGGATCTTAAAGAAGGATAATTTTATTGAAATTTCTCTAAGGGTAATAAAAAAGTCAAATTAGTGGATTCCAAATAGATATTCACATCACATATGATAAGAAATAAAGTCCTCATGGTGAAATTTAAGCACAATAAATATGGAATCATTCATTTTAAGAATGACGAGGGTCTTAATATTGTTGGTTATGAAAAATTAAAGATTATAGGAAATGATCTCAGGTGAACCAAATTTCTCTTATATGATGTTATGAGTTATAATATTCTCAGTGGAATCCAATTGTGTGACCACAAACATGTGGTGGTGTTTAATCAAAAGTCTTACACAGTCAAAGTTAATGATAGTTCACTTATTCACCAAGGGAAAACAACCATGGTAAATATATATATAATTAGAGAAGAAAATTTCTATATTAATTCCAAATAATTTTAGAATAGGATAATACATAAATTGGTTGGACTTTTAATCCAAACATCTCTAGAGAGGTTGGTAAAGAGAAATGGTGCTAGTGATATTCCTCATATCACATATGATTACACTCACACATGTGATCCATCTTAAAAGGGGAAGATTATCTATAATTATTATAATATAAATAATATAAAGGCATCATGGTTTATTGAGATTGTGCATGTGTATATTTTTGGGACAATATCACCCAAAGTAACAAATAGAATAAATTATTATGTGATGTTTATAGATTACTACAACAATATGGCATGGATTATACTCATCACACACAATATCAAGGTATACATATATATCACTCAATATAGAAGGAGATATGAAAATATGTTTAATATGATGATACATATATTTTGAAATAAATTTGGGAGAGAATTAGAAAATAATAAAATTGAAGAATATATGGAAAAACATAGAATTAAACATCATGTATCAGCAGTGAGAACAATACAAAAAAATGGTCTTGTAGAAAGAATAAATTGTATAATAAATAACATAGATCAAATAATATTAACTGAAATATCTCTTCTTGAATTATTTTGGAAATATGTGGTTCTTGTAGTGGTTTACATATCTAATATATAATTTTTATTTCTAAATGAAGAGAAAAATCCATATCAAATGTATTATGGAAATAAAACTACACCAAAATACTTCTAAAAGTTTGAAAAAAAATTCTTTATTCTCAATAAAGAAAAATTTTGAAATTTTGAGGATCAAGGATATGAAGGCCTATTTCTTGAATATTACAGAAAAGTAAAGTTTACACGTGTTACAACAAAAGGATTTAAAAGATGATTGATGATTGTGATTTTTTGGTGCTTGAATATGAATAAACGATAAAAGTAAATGGGAATAGTTTTCATGAAAACTACCAAATTTCAGAAACTGATAATAAATAAGAAGTGAAGGGATAAGTAATTTAATAGTAATGAAGAGAACTATAATAAAGATTCAGATTATAAATAAATCTAAAAAATTCTTGAATGTTCATAGAGAAAAATTGGAATTATTTAAATCACGAAATGGATCATTTTTGGATACCGGGTAGCCCCTTTACAAACTAGAAAAATGAATTCTTCATAGAATGTATCTTTCTTATATTTATAAGAACCAAATTAATTTTAAAATGAATTAAATTATGAGAGTTGGATCAGGGTTATAAAACAGTATCTTGACCAAAGAGAGAAAAATAAAACATGAGAAGTTGTTCTAAGGATAAGTGCTAAGAATTTTTTTAAAACCAAATGGTTTTTCTAAAATAAACTAAATGAATATGGTTTGGTGGTCTAGATAAAATCATGGATTGTGTACAAAGGGTATTCCCAAAATAAATGAATTGATGTTGATGAGATGTGTACACTCATTTAATATCTTGAAAATATTCGGTTATTTCTAATCAATGAAAATTATAAGGTGTTAAGAATTATATATAAGGGATCTAAAATATTATTTTTTGAATGGTTTAATTAAAGAAGAAGTGTATATTGAGAAATTTGATTAGTTTTTAATTGTTTAATATGCAGACAAATTATGTCAAATAAGATAGGATTTATATGGGCTTTAGAAAGCACCAAGAGAATGATACTCTAGATTAGATCAATTTCTAATGAAGATTTCTTTTCATATAAGAGGTGTTGATCATAATCTCTATATAAAGAAGAGGAATAAAAAATGATTGATGGTTGTTATCTATGTTGATGACATAATATTTTCTTGATGAAATGATAAATAATGAAATAATTTTTTAGAACTCATGAAGTCTGAATTCTAGATTTATTTAATTGGGGAAATGTCATTTTTATTTTGATTATTGGTCACTCAATGAGAGTATGGGATATTTATCTCATAAAAAATATTCTAGGGAAGTTGTAATAATAATTATGTTGGAAGAAAAAATCTAGTGGGAACTCATGTGGAGAAAATATTTAAATTATCAAAAGACAAGCTGGGAGATAAGGTCTATATGGAAATATATCATCATATTATTGGGATTTTTAATTATTTAAAATCTAATCAGTTGGATATTTTATTTTATTCTTGTAAATATTCCAATTTTAGAGTGACTCCAAGAATATCTATATGAAGTATTTGAAAATAATTATTTGATATATCCATCATATAATTGATTACAGGTTTCTCTATCGTAATGATTCAAAGAAACATTTTGTGGAATTAACTATTGTGGATTGGGATGGTTTATTAGATGATAAAAAATAAACATCTAGTGGTGCGTATTATCTTTGGATTTCATGTATTTTATGGTAAATAAAGATGTAATATTTCATTTCATTGGGAACCATGGAGACCGTGTTTATTACTACCAACCAAGAATTCACCCAATTGATATGAATGAAAAAAATTGATGATGTGGGTGTTGTTGTAAGTTATACCATTCATTTTATGAGTAAAAAATAAAGTTTCATCAATCCTAGAAAAAATTATATCCACATTTTAAGGACAAATCACATTGAGAAAAATATCATTTCATAATGGAGAAAGTTGAGTAAGGAGTTGTGGTTTTGGTGTATGTGTCAACACAATATCAAGTTCCCAAAATCTTGAAAATGAAACTACCCAAAGAAGTGTTTGAGAATAATTATTTGGATCTTGGAGTCCAATAATCTCTATCCACTTAATCAATTATGGGATGGACCCCACTCCATATCATTTCATTAATGAGAAATGTATGATTTCTCAACATAATTTATTGGATTTTAAACCCTATTCTATAAAATTTTCATATTAGTGAACTCTATGGGTATATTTTCAAAGGGGGAGAAAAGATCCATGTTTTTTTCTAAAATGGGTAGAAAAATGTATATCAAAGGGGGGGTATGGAAATAAAAATTAGAAGGCATTTAATGCAATTAAAATGAATAAAAGTTGATCATGAAAATATTTTAATTCAATTATTGTTTCTCACATCGATAATAGAACATTTGAGATTAAAATTGATAAATAGTGTCTCTCTGATACACATTTTTGAGATTAGTTGTGGTTGGAGTGTTTGGAAAATTTCCAACAAACTCAAAGGGAACTATTTTTGGCCAAAATCCCTTTAGAGACTTATGTGTGTTGAGTGTGCTATAAAAGTATAAGAAGGGGATAAGGATTTTATATAATTTTTTTCATTGATATTTTCTATTTTATAGTCACCCATAATATAGCATAAAAGGGAGGTCACATAGTTGTCTGATGACTATGCCACAACCTGATTTGTTATGCTGAAGAATAAAGGCCATCCATGGCTTGGCAGCCAATTCATCTCGACTACATAAGGGAAACATCTTGTCAATCCATCCATGGTGGCACTAGGGAGTGTTCAAGTAAACAAGTGGGTCAACATGTGCATGGAGAAGTGGTACACACCATAAGGGTTTCAACATAGTGGAAGTGATCCAGGACATAGGGCCACACTGTAGAGAAGGTCTGTAGTAAACCCCATTATTCACACCTAGTCATTCAATGGAATGCATAATATTATATTATATGATATTTCTAGATGAAAACCCAATATGGTACTCCATATAATTCATGTTACAGCATAACCATTGTGACCAGAGTGTAGAGTATATTTTAGAGGTTATTAGTGCCACTGGAGATTTTAGGGTTGTCGTGCCATATCACGCAAGGATACACTAAAACCCTGTTGTAAAAGAAGTTATCTAAAAAATATATTTTAATTGAATCTTGGAGTAACTAATACTTATTTAAGAACATAATTTTAATTCTCCATGACTTACATGGATCCATCCCATAGTAGGACGGACTGCACTATATCCCCTATGGATAGGAAGGAGTTCCCACTATAGCCATGCCTTGTGACATGGAGTGTCTGATTTTGGAAGAACCATATATTTTTTTATGGTCTATTATATAGGGATAAAAACCTTATAATTTGATTCCAAACCATTTCTAGTTCATTATGATATGCAGCTTCAAGGAAATAATGAATAAAATCAATGGGGAGTTATGGAAGGAGTTAGTGCATGGGAAAAGTGGATCTACCCAAATGCAGGTCTCCATGCCATAGATTTGCTAACCACACCATATGAAGCCTAAGTAAATAAATTTTTAAACTATATTAAATGTTTTAATTCAATAGTTTATGTCTAATATGTGATATTATAGTGCAATATCCATGTCCATACTGCAACAAAATCATTTTTAGTCTACAAACTATTTTTGATATGGGAGTTGTGAGTTGAAACCACTAACAGTTAATCTGTACTTTATGGTTCATGATGAACCCATTTAATATAGTGGACACATAGAATAATTATAGATATATGATAATCATTCCTAACACTTTTATTAAGATGAAAATAAGAAGAAAATTTGTTGCGAAGAAAAAAAGACACATAAAGGAGAAACACAAGTAGAAAAGAGTGTTTTTTCTCGAGAAAACATTCTAGAGATATTTTTCTAGAAATATTTGGGAAGTCTGATGGTAAAAAATGAACATATTCCAGGAGTTTCTTTAAAATTTTATATTTAAATTTTTATTCTAAAGAGAAACCCCAATACAGGTGTGTGATCCTATCATTCTTGTGTGAATAATGAGGACTTGATAGAAGGAGAAGTGAGTTACTTTTTGAATTATATTAGTGATTTACCCAATTTCTCAGGGTTGTGAACTAGGAGGGAATACAAGACTACTATAATATTTATATAAATCAGTGATCTTTTAGTGAATTTTGTTCTTAAGTTCATTTTTTTGCATGCTCCATGGACATAGAACAATGTGGGTGAACCAAGTAAAATATTTTGTACCATTTACTACTTTATCCTCTAATTAAGTCAAAAGGTTGAGAGAAATAGATATGTTCCTAATGTTTATAGAACAATATCATATTTCAAGGAATAATTGGATATACCTTGATTCTCCTCCCCCTAGGTGTAATCATCATTTGGATTTTAACATATCCTTCATGGGGTTTTCACTCAAATGTTTCTATGTTAGTAAGGGTTTATTGTTTCAAATTTCTTTTTTTTGAGGTACATTATTATTATCAACCTAATATTGTTTACATGGTATATATTATTCCTATTTTATTCATTAAAGAAACAAATTTCATTCATTCATGGTATTATAAGTTCATTTTGATGCTCCCTCTCATTAAAGGGGTCTCGATTTAAATGATAATCAATACGTAATTGTTTTCTAGACTCAAATTATTTATCCTTTGATTCATAAATTCTCTTCTTATTTATGATATTTTGAGAATATTTTATCCTTATAATTCTATTTATATATATTATTTACTATTTTTCAATGTACAAGTTAAATATTTTCATTGATATTATCTTTTGTCCTGAAATAACCTCTCAAATAAATGTTCGATGTTTGAAAGAAAAAATCTCATTCTTTCAAATAGATCTTTTCCTTCATGACCATATTTTCCATCCCACCAAAGTTATCCTCACTTTTTTGCAACTTTAATAAGGATTATTTTCTATGATTATCATAATATTTTTTTTCCAATTTTCAAAAGTAAAATCAAATGATCTTTTTAAAATGGGGGTTTTTAAACAATGATATTTCAAAATATTAAAAAGGGTTTTCCATAATTTTAAAATAAAATATTTTATATTACAATCCACATTTCTTTTGATAAACCTTATTTATTTTCAAGGATTTATTATTGACGTTTCTTTTTAAAAATGAAATTTTTTCAGTGTTTTCAATTCTCCTTTTTGAAAATAACTTTATAAAGAGATCCAAAGCATTGTATTTCTATGATAATGAAAATAATGTTTTATAAAATCTCTTTTTATGTTTTCTTTCAAGTGAACACATCATTACATATTATTTTTATTCTTTACTAAGGTTTCCCTCTATGACTTCATGGTTTCTAAAAAAAATTCTTATTCTCTAAGATTTATAAAACCAATATTTTCAAATATATATAGTATATTTCTTAATAAAATGGTGATTTTTAAAAACATCTAAAAAAAATTATCCTAGTCATTTTCATTGACATATGTTAATCTTGACCCAGGAAATTCTTCAAATTGTACCATCCACCTTAATTATATAAATATATAATGTGATTTACATTTCTATAAAAGAAATGATTCATCACTACCTTTATCTTGCATAATCAACCATTACGAATAGACATAACTTGTATCCCATTTCCTATCATTTGTTAATATGTGTTTTAAATTTAATCACTAAAGGGAATTCACCCATATTCTATAAATTGATTTATTTTAGAAATTATTAACCTAACCATTTACAATTTATCTATATGGTGTAAATACCATATGCTTTATTGAAGAGTATTTACCTATAAAGTTACTAAGTATATTTGGATACCGATTTATCTTGTATGATTTATCATGTTAGGATTATTTATAGAATTATAAATGTTTTATTAATGTGATTTCTCTTAAAAATGATATAAAACCCATTTTATTTCCAATGGTTCTTTATGATATTATGAATTTTTGATTTCATGTGGAACACATAAGTATGGATGAATGATGGTTGGGGTCCTATATCACACTCCAATGCTTTAGTAAAAGGTTCATATATCATGAGATAAGTATTCATAAATATATTTTATTTTAATATAAGTGTGGGAAATTATAGTTTGATTCTTGAAAGTAATGTTCCTAATACTATTTTTATGCCACATTTATATGGTATCCTGATGTTACGCCCTAATGGACCATGTTTATGGGATAATGTTTCCAAACTCTTTTGATTCATGATTTTTCCTTGGGTCATGATTTATGATCATTTCTTCATTGGGAATAACTTTATTATGTATCCTCATTATACCCATATTCTCATCTTATGACAACTTTTATTACCTACGTTTTTCCATACTGGCAAATTGAACAAACCCCTTTATAATTTTTCCATTTCCCAATGTAATGAAGATATGTGTAACATAAAAGAATCTTGGATGAGAATATAGAATGCTTTGACTATGGTGAAATATTCACATGATTTGTAAAGTATATTTCTTATGCAACTGGTCCTCAAATATACTAAACCAAAAGATTCTCCAAGTTGTGTGACATTATTATGAGATGAAATAGTTATGTAATGTTTTTGAAATATTACCTTTGACCATCTCACTTGTTATTAGAGTAAATTTGTAAAATAATTTTTTTTCTAGAACCATACATGGGAGTGTGAGTCCAGGGAACCTTAGTTGGTATCAAATGAGTATTTAGATATTTTCAGGTATATTTTAGTTATTCTTTATTTGGAGATGGGAGAATTAGTGAAAACCCAACGTATATGTTTAAGGGGTAAGTTTAATTATAGGATATCATTCTATTTTTTGTTTAATGTAGATATTGTGTGGATCTAATAGCAATGGAATCATTATATGGGAAATAAAAGGGGATACATGATCTACCAAAGATGTTCCAAGGGGTAATAATCCAAAAAATAGTTGATTTGGTGTTAACTCAATCATCACCATGTGCATGAAAAAGAGGCCAAAATCGACACTTGGTTTGAAACTTCCAAGGGATATGCTATGGTTAATTCATATTCTATCTAACGAACCATTATAAAGGATTTGAGTATTATGTTAGCTATTTGGGTTATAGAACATAATAGGAAAATGGCCATGGATAACTACAGATTGAACAAAGATAGTCATGGGTTGAACTGAATGTATCTTATGTTAAAAATGAAGGTTTCATAGGGGAAAGACATCTCAAGATTTATTTTTCCATATTAATATTTTGGACATTATAATAAACATTTTATTATGTATTTGGTTGAAATAGGATTATGAAAATAAATCTTAGATTAGTATGTATATAGAAAAAACTATGACTTATAACTGAATAAGGGAAAATAATTATATGCTTCAGAATATTCAAATTTGATTGTTATGATGAAAAAACTGAGTTTACTAGTCTTAAATTAGGTGATTAGGTTGATATCGTAATAAATAATTAAATACTAGTACATTTAGAAACGTTCATTTGTGAGTGATATTTATCGATGATATTCTGATATATTGTAAAATATATGAGGACTATGCATCCATGGACTGATCTTTAGTGGTTTTTAATTAAATTTTTTCAAAGAATAAAATAAATGGTATCAATAACTATGAAAAGTGATTTTTTTAGGAAAAAGTTATATTTTTGGGGATAAAAATTGAAGAATACAGGATTGATGGATGGATAAATCTTAGTTTTAATATACTCTTGATGTTTAGATAATAAAGGGTTGATTGATTTTGAAAAAAAATAATATGGAATGTATTGGTAGCCAAGGGATTGAATATTGATTCATATATTTTTGTGAATTTTATCTCATTTTTTGGATAATAATATGTGTTTAATAGTGTGTGACCATATATACTAGTGGTTAATAGAAATTGAGGTTAGGGATAGAGTTAAAATATTGGGAAATATATTATATCACTAATTTTAATTTCGTAGAGATTTAGATAGTTTTGGGAAAGGTTTAAATTGGAGAATGTATGACTATAGTGTATAAAAAAATGAGTGTATTATTGTATGAATTATTACTGTTGTTTGATAAAGGGTATGTAAATTATTATAGCAAAAGTGGGTAAGGGAGATATCATATTGGAGTTATATCTTGAATAATAAATATGATAAGAATTCACTCACCCACTTTCATCATTAAGTAATAATTGAAATTTTTAGGATTCAATTTATTAAAGGAGGTAGAATGCAACGACTCAAGATCTGGGATCCTTTATATTAATATTATCTTGGATAACTTGTGTCACATGCCACCCTGAAAAAATACAACACTAAAATAAAAAAGACACAATATTTTAAAATATTATTATTAAGACCAAATATTAAAATAATAAAACCCAAGGTAAAAAAATATATATCAAGCAACTTAAATTTTTTATATTTATATGACAACAAATCAATATTAAAAAAGACTATTTTTTTATATAATTGTTTTTATGTATTGTGTATTCTACAATAATATATTAAATTTACAACTTTTAAAAGATTCTTATAATAATATATAAAATTTCAATAAATTAAAAAAATATGTCAAAACTGTTTAAATTATGTATTATTGTGAAATAATATTAAAAACCAGTTAATGTTCAAAAATTACATTTTTCAATAAAAGAAGTTTTTCTTTATATTTTATATTTTCACTGAAAAAATAAATATATAAATTTTATAAATTTATTTTGATAAAAAATAAATTAATTTTTTAATTATAATTTCAAAATTTTCGTATATATATATTTCTATGTTTTTCTAAAATAAATGATTTTTATGTCTGTAATTAAAAATACAGTTTTCACTAAAATCAAAGAATTTATGACAGTATTAAGAAGTAAGTATAACAAAGAAACATATAAAACATTTTTCATATAAAAATATTTATTTAATTGGTAAAAATATATATTTCAAAATATGATTATGAATTTAGAAAACCTATGTTTGATAACTTAAATAAAATTTTCCAACAAAAAACTATTTTTTGAATTTTATTTAATTAAATACTATTTTGGTGAATTTCTGTTTTGGATTGATCTAAAATCCACATGAATTTTATTTTATTTTTAATAATCCAATTTATATCATGAAAAATTACATTGATAATTTTATCTCACACATATATTTTAAGATTAAAAAAATACTTTTTTTTAAAAAACTAGTTCTTACGCATTACATGTGTTCATGATATAATTAATTTTTCATACACATAAACATTTTAGCTGATAAAATTGATATAATATTTTTAATTGTTAGGTTAAAATTATTTTTTAAGGTACATGTCAATTTAAATTAGTAAAAGTAAATTACCTAGTTAAAATTATTTACTAATGTAAAATGAAGAAAATGAAAAAAAAAATGAAAACTCTAAGAGTAAAGGAATTAATAAATTGTTTAAAACAAGTTTGAAAGTCAATTTTTGATGTTATATAAACCTCATATAATCCCATAATCCTTTAATTTAAATTTTCTTGTTTTATTGGCATGTGAGGCATGTCCTCTCTTTATATTAAGTTGAATGTTTTATAAATATTCCATTCTGACCACTTGTAAAATTGGACTCTCATCAAAACATCAATACTGCCCAAAAAAGTTTATTTTTCTCTTCAAACTATACAATTTTTTTCCCCAAGAGTCTTATATTTTTTTTCCTTTAGAATATTTTAACAATATATTATCTTGGGACCTCTATTTCAAAGGAGACTTCCATGGGAAATCATAAGTCCCCAATGTGAGTACTTTTTTTGTTTCTTATATTTTCTTTCATACTTTCCCAAATATATTATTATAATTCTTGGAAAATAAAATAATTATTGTTTTTATTTTGAATTTTATTATTCTAAGGTAATAACTATTAACTATAGGATCGTGTATATTGAATGAGATTCTCAAATACAAGAGGGGGGGGGGGTGAATTGTATACTTTAAATATTCCTTTGGAACATTTAAAGTTGATATAAAAATTTCTTAAGGAATGTTTCTTAACCTTAAGGAAATATATTTCTTAAGGTTGGATTTTAACTTTAAGAAAACTTATTTTAACAAAGTTAAACTAACATTCACAAAACCTATTAAAGAATCCTTTTCCTAAACTTTACAACTTTATGATAAAAACATAAGAAAGATTTTCTTAAAAGAATGATTCCACGTTAGAGTGTATAGAATCTTTAATATAATCAGAGTAACGTAATTAGGAAGTGAAATAAAGTTATACTTTATAACATAAACAAATTTAAAATAGCAGCGGAATAAAAAAAATTTGAAAAGAAAACAAGTAACAATAAGATTCTTTTAACCCAACGAGAAGGGTATCCAACAACCTTGTATAAAGGTTCCTTTATTTATACTTTCAAGAGAGTTTGTCTTACCCAAACCCAGGTAAGAACTAAATCCGAAGACCAATATCTGTCTTACTATCCCTGTAAGCCCTCAATTTAGAAGGAAATCAGAACCTCTATCTTCCAAATCTGGAAGCCCATGATCACAACGATCAATGTCTGCACAAAGCATGTCTGAACAAGTTGTTCACACCTAAACAAGTCATTTACAACATCCTCACGAAGCACTGAGAGTTGTAAGAGCCTCTCTCTCTAGAAATAACTTTACAAAATTTGATCACTTTTCAATTCACTGTTCATCATTGAAGTTCACATTGTTACTTTTCTCATTCAAATACACTTGTATTTATAGGAAAAATTTCCCAACAGTCATCTCCACTCCAACAGTCATATTTTCCTTAAATTTCGGAGAGACCTAGACATGTGTCAAACATACAATGGTTAGTTTATAACAAATTGTATGACATCGTTTCATATAATAAAATGATGTTAAGTTACAGTTAATTATAAGAAAAACTTAGAATCCAATAATATTGGAATGATACATTAATCAACTCTAACATTATCAAGAAAAAATATTTTAAGAAAATAAAAATTGGATTGAGAAAAACGGTATCACTATTTTTGGGTTTCGGTATTATGAAAAACAATATCACATTTGTATTGGAATCGGTATCCTGGAATCAGTATGACTTTTGTACTGGATTTAGTATCATGAATAACAACATGCCATTTGTACCGGAATCAGTATAATGAAATCTATATGACTTTTTTACCATAATCAGTATCATGAAAAACAACATGAAATTTGTACATATTCTATATCATGAAAAACAACATGGAAAAACTATAAGTAAAATGGAATGTCAAATTCGGAACTTAAGAAAAAGTGTTTGTGATTTTCAAAAAATAAAACCATAAGGAATGGAGAAGTCATAAGATAACCTTATTGACTCAATAATATACCCCTTTTTGGAAAGCAAAAACAGATTTTCTAAGGAAGAATAAATTGAGTTTGATAAAGAAGATCGATAAAAATTATCTCCCTGTTTGAAAGAAATTTAGGATGAATACGACTAACACCCCCTTAGGTTAAACTTCCCAAGGATTGTATTCTAGATATTTAGCATCTGGTTTTATTTCTTAAGGAAATATCTCCCCCTTAGATAAACATTTCCACTTAAAATAAACCCCCCCTTACAAGATTCTCCCCCTTTGGAGTCTTCATTAAATACTTCCTTCAAATAAATTCTCCCCCTTTGGGATTTTCAAAAAAGGAATGGAGAAGTATAATATGCACCTATAAGGTTAAGGAAATATATATTCGAAAACAAAAGATATATATGCCATAAATTTCTTAAGGAAATAAAGTTTAGATAACAAAAAAACATCAGAATGTAAAAAAATCATCCATCCTTCTTCTGCTCAGATACAATTTTCTTTATCAAAGATTTAAGTTCCTCCACTTCCTTATGATATTCTTGAAGCTTCTTCGGAAAGATCTCTCAATCCAAGTTCTTTTTTTGTAAGGACAGGATCCTTTCTTCCTGATCATTGATTCTATCATCTTGGTTCTTAATGAACTCTTCTTAAAAAACCACATTTTTTACTAATTCTGCCTGGACTTCCTTCTCACTGCTTATAAATCGGGAAATGGAATTAAGTTTGCTAACTTTATCAGAAATGGATTCCTTGACTTTGTTGAACTCAGATTCACAAGTATTGAAAGCCCTATTTTTTGAATCCATGATGTAAATGAACTATCTAAGCTCTTCATTTATGGTTTTGGTGTGGTTAAAGAATTTGTTACAAGTCACCTTATGAGCTTTATAATCTATCAAAATATTTCTGATGTCCACTTCTTGCTTGACCACCATGTCCATAAGCATATTGGTTGATTCCATTTTTTGATTCAGGGTCTCTTGCATTATTTGACTCTGAGAATCTATATTTTCCTGAACCAGAATGGTGCTGACCAACTTCCTTAAAGATATCTTGACAAATTCATGCTCAACAAAGGAAAAGGATTCAGAACCTAAAACATCTTTTCCTTTCTCAGTTCCACTTAGAGTCAACAAAACTGGGTTCTCTATCCTTTTAGATGACTTTTGAGGTGTTTCCTTATCAGATGAGGCAACCAAAACACTTTTTCCTTTGACAGGATTTCAATATGGGGTGTGTTCATCTGATACTTGGATAACATTAAGATCTTGTTATTCATCTTATTCCCCTTCAATCTCTTATTCATGAGTTAATTTTTTTCTTTCTTCTTCCTTAATCTCTTCCTCTTCCTCACTTTGTTGTTCCGCCTCATCTTTCTGTTCTTATACTTCAACTTCTTTTTCAATTTCATATTTTTATTCAATCTCTTGATCTTTAGAACTAGAATTAGAATTTGAACTCTGAGGAGTTCCAATGTAATCTTCCACTTCCCTTAAAATATCACCACTATCTTCTTGAACTATCTGATCTTCTATTTCTTGAACAAGTTCTGATAAAGTTAAGAATTTCTTAGATTTCTGGGTATCCGGAGTGGAAACCAGTTTCTTATGAACAACTTGAGGTTCCTATACTTATTGAGACTTATTCACTACATATTTCATTAAATACTAACATACATAAGTTTCCAAGGATTTCTTCTTCAAGATATTATCCTTCTTTTCTTTCTCTATATTTTTAGCTTGCTTGATTTTTAAGGCCTTAGCCTCTGTAAGATTTAGTTCAAAGGAAGGATAACCTTCTTTTCTAGTAGTTTTCATCTCTCACTATTTTGAAACCATTGAATCTGAATAGGCTTTTGGTTTCTTGGCTGGAGGAGGTGTTGATACTAGAACATCAAGAACCATTGTTGGTAAGCTTGGTTATTCAGGTTTTCTTTTCTTGGGTAACACTTTTGAAGATTCTGGAACATCATCCTTGTTCTGGACACCACATTCTTAAAAAAAAATTGATTCAGGTATAAACTCTACCTTCAACCTCTTTATTGTATGATCACTGAGCAACAAAATCTTAAACGGATTAGAGACTGAACAACAAGGTATATTCATCTCTTAAAGGCACATAATAATCATCATGGTGATAGTTAGAGGATATATAAGAATCTGAGATCTGATGGTTCTGCCTTTAGCTACTTTTATGGTGAGAAAGATGTACTTAATCCAATTGATCTTTCTTATATTGACAAGAAATTATAAAAGAAAGATATCATATATCTTTAAAGTGTCCTTATCCCCTTTTCTTTAGAATAAGAAATCCTTGCATTCAAAGAGCTAGTGGCATGTGATTTTTTGTAAGATTCATAATCTTTGGATTCTAAACATACTTAAGACCAATGTAATACAAAGCCTTGTCTTTTCAAAAGAACATTCCCTCTCAGGAAGTTTATGAGAGCATAGAATAGTTTCTCCTTCATAAGGTATGTTGAGAATATTTGCAGCCTTCTTATAAGGAACTGTATAGGTCTTATCAAAACATTTTAACTTGAACATATCTTTTCCATCCTTTTGGAAGAAAGTAATGGATTCATAGAATTGAATAACTAGGTCAGGGTATACCGGATCCTGACATTTCTCCTCAGCTACAAAAACACTTTCCCATCCATTAGTTCTTATTACATTAGAGATAAGGGAGTCATAATTTTCAAAGATGTTAGGGCATACTAGTATTTCCTAAAAGATCCCCCAATACTTTATTTCCTTTCTAATTGGTATCTGATCTACTGAGGATTCAGAAGTCATTCGGAGTGAAAGAGTCAATGGAAATGGATCGAAGGATTTGATGGAAACAAAACATCGGCTCAGAGATCAGTGATGATGGTGCAGCGATCATAAAGAAAGCACCCCTTATATAGACAAATCCATGAATTTTTAGCTTCCATAAGATAATAAAATGGCTAAAAATAATCTGATCTGATTTGATGGTTGAGAATAGATGAAAAAAATATGAATTCTAATCTTTTGAAGTAAGGTAAACATGGAATTGAAATTTCTTAAGTACCAACAATTTAAAATTAAAATTAGAAGATAAAGAGTAATAAACTGTACCTTTTTAAATAATCTAAATAATTCATCGGTATTATAAGAATTTTCTTGGAAGATTTAGATTTTGGGATTTCAATTCTGAGAATGTCTATTCTGAGAATTTCAATTCCGAAAATTACAATTCTGAAAGAAAAAGATAAACTAGATTTTCTTAATGGATAATATAATTTTTTAAACAAATAATATTTTCTTAAAAATAAATAAATAAAATAAACAAGCATATTTACTCCCCTGAAATAAGGAGTATCTTATTGTTAGGAGATGATTTAAAAAATAAGTAGATATGAATGATTACCTCACAGAGATCATTCCTAGATTTTTTTTATTGTATTCAAGTCTAGAAGAAGGTAATGGTTTCATAAAAATTTCAGCAATTTGTTCTTGAATTCTGATGAATTAAAGAATAATATCTTCTTTATGTGTGTGATACCTAAGAAAGTGATGTCTAATATCTCTGTTCTTTGAACGGGAATGATGAGCAGGGTTTTTACTTAGGTAAATGGTACTTGGGTTATCAAAAATTATTTGAGTTTTAGTAAAACTTGTACCATAGTATGTGAGTGTGTGTTTCATCCACAACACTTAATCATAAAAACTTCCAACTGCTACATATTCAACTTCATTAGTGGAAAGTACAATAGAGTGATATTTCTTGCAAGACCAAGAAACTAAGTAATCTCCTAAGAAATGAAAAGTTCCAAAAGTACTTTTCTTATCCATTTTACCACCACAAAAGTCAGCATCTGAAAAGCATTTACGTTCAAAATCATTTCCAGAAGAATAAAATGGTCCCAAATCTAAAGTTCCCTTTAAATACCGAAAAATTCTTTTTACAACCTTTAAATGGGATTCTTTAGGATTTTCTTGGTATCTTTCACATAAGCATACTGAAAAAATTAAGTCAGGTCGACTAGTTGTTAAGTAAAGTAAAATTCCTATCATCCCTCTATAAGATATTTAATCCACAGGTTTCCCTCCTTCATCAATATCATGAATATTAGAGGATCTAATAGGAGTGACTATACTCTTAGAATTTTCATACCCGAAATTTTTAAGAAGATCTTTGATATACTTATGTTGTGATATGTAAGTTCCCTCTGGTTTTTGAGAAATTTGAAAACCAAGGAAAAAAATTAACTCACCCCTCATACTCATCTCAAACTCAGATTTCATAAGAATCACAAAGGAATTGGTTAAGGATTGAAAGTTGATCTAAAGATGATTTCATGAACATATTTATTGGCAAGAAAATAGACCCAAATAAATCTAGTATAGTCATCAACTAAAACAAACACATAGTATTTTCCTCCAATAATTCCAGTTTGTGTTGGACCAAATAAGTCCATGTGCACTAAATGTCATACATTAGTTGTTGTAACTTCACTTATATATTTAAAGCTAGATTTATGTTTCTTTCTATATTGACAAGGATCATAGACTTTTGAAGAATCAAACCTATGTTCTGGTAGATCCATTACAAGTTCTTTCTTAGAATGTTTAATAAGATTCCTTAAGTTACAATATCCAAGTATTTTATTCCAAATCCATGATTGATCTTCAAATGCACTAAGAAAAGGTAGATCTTGACTTCTAATGTTTTCTAGGTTTATGGTGTACACATTCTCATGACATAGCGAAGAGAGAATAAACTTATTCTTGGAATTGTGAACTAAACATTTATCATTTCTAAAATTCACAAGGTTACCTTCATCACATAATTGTCATATGATAATGAGGTTGTGCTTAAGGAATTTTACATAAGAACATTCTAAATAATATCTTTACCAAGAAGAATAATGTTACATATACCGACAATTTCTCCTTGAGAGTTATCCCCAAAGGTTACTTCTCCACCTTCAGTCTTTAGAATCTTTTTTAAATAGTATTTGTTACCAGTCATGTTCTAGGAACATCCAATATCCATTTACCATATGTTGTCGGTATTTCCTTCATTATCCTTAAAAAGAAAGAGTTCGGTTTTCAGAATCCAAACGTGGTTGGATCTAGATTTATTAGTTAGTAAAATATTGGGTATCCACATTTTTTTAAAACAGTACACTTTATGAAAACCAAGGGATTGAACTTTATTTAAAGAAAATTTCTTCTTCCAATTCCCACCACTTTGACATTTATTGAAAAAGGGATCTCTTTAATGAACAAAATAATTGTTTTTGAAAATTGGGTTTCTTGATAATAGACTAATCCTTGATTATTATCATGAGGTCATATCTTAGAAAATATATTATCAAAAATTTCCTTACCAGAAGTAAAATTTTCAAGAATTTTCATCATGAAAAATATTTCATATTTTAGTCTCACAACTAAATTCTTATCCTCTAGAATAATAGACCCAGAGATAAGTTCATCCTCTAAAATAACTTTTTCTAAAAATAGATTTTTAAGATCCATAGAAATTTTATTCTTCTTAGAATTAACTTCCTAAAGTTTCTTAGAAATATTATCAAAATCATCATTTTTCTTATCAATATCTTTGGTAAGTTCCAAAATTTCTTTTGTTAAAATAAATTCTCTAGAGTTTTCTTTTTCTAGTTTCTTAGAAACATTATAATTTTTCTTTTCAAGCAACATAGAAAATACAGAAACTTCCTAATAGGATGGTAAATCATCATTGATGTTTGATGAAGTGGATTCTTCATCTGAAGAAAAATCTTTATCTAGAAAATTTCCACTTAAAGATATATTGTTTAAGGATTCATCAGTTCATACCTTATCCATAAGAATTTTTTTAAAATGGAGATCTGGCTATTAAACCAATATTATTTTGCTCAGAAGATTCATATTATGAAGAATATTCAAAATAATTTCTACCAATTTCACTCCAAGTGTCATTGTCTTTTAAGACTTTCTTATGTTTTGATCTGTAGAACTTCTTCTTGTTCCTTTCAAAATTCCTATCCCTATTCTCCCTCTTCTTAAGCAAGGGACAATCAGGTTTAATATGACCAGTCCTTCTACATTAATAGCATGTCACTTCTCTATATTTCTTATCTTTTCCATATTTATTATTATATATATATTGAAAGTTCTTCTGTCCAAAAATCTTGTTCATTCTCTGAGCAATATTTGGTAACACATTTTCTGAGGTTTCACTTTAACTATATTCAAAATGAATAAGAACATTCTTAGATTTAGATCTTGTAACTCTCTCAAGAGTCTTGGATTTTATATGATTCAAAGTAGTTGTAAAATAAACACTTACATTTCCATTCTTCTTCATAATGTTATTAGCATCTCTCTTCATTCTGGTTTTATGTTGAATAAGAGTTCCAAATAATTCATCAAGAGAAATCTGAGTAACTTTCTTATTATCATCTATAATTGTCCTCTTGGATTCCCATTTGTTAGGAATGATGTATAAAATATTGTCTATAAGAATATCATCATCTAAACCTTTCTCATCGATAGGTTGTAAACTATTTACAATAGTCATGAATCTTTATTGAACCTTACATGTGGGTTCTCCATAAGGAAAACTGAAACCGTGATATTCAGCTCTAAGCATGGCTCTTCTAGTTTCAATGACATTAGATGTTCCAAAGTGGGTTACTTCAAGATTCTTCCAAATGCTATTTGAAACTTCACAAGATGAAATTTGGATATATATATTTCTATTCATGGATCAAAGCAAAGTATTACATACCTTAAAGTTTATCTGATATTCTACCTTTTCTAGATTAGTAAATGTTCTATGTTCCTTATCAGGAATCTTATAATCTACAGTTAACATATGGTATTTTTCTACACCTGTTTTTATCACAAAGGTATTCATTATGTCTCTCCAATATTCATAATCATTACCATTGAAAATCGGTGGTCTAGGAGGATTGATATTGTCTAGAGATCCAACATGAATGCTTTCCATACATAAAAGAATATTTCTTTCCACAAAACTTGTTATAAGAAAAAGTTAGAAAAAAATGAATGAATTAAGAAAAGGAAAACTTGAGCAAGAAAACTTATATGGGGATATAAGTATTTCATAGACCTTCTCTGATACCAATTGTAGGATCGAATATGTAGAATGAGATGCTCAAAAACAAGAGGGGGTGTGTGAATTTTATATTTTAAAAATTCATTTGTAACCTTTAATGTTGATATAAAACTTTTTAAGGAATTTTTCTTAACCTTAAAGAAATCTATTTCTTAAGGTTTTATTTTAACATTAAGAAAACATATTTTAACAAAGTAAAAAAAACTTTCCCAAAACCTCTTAAAGAAAACTTTTCTTAAACTTTACAACTTTAATATAAAAACTTAAGAAATATTTTCTTAAAAGAAAGATTCTACCTTAGAGCATATAGAATCTTTAATATAATTAAAGTAATAAAATTAATAATTATAATAAATTTATACTTTCTAACTTAACAAAATTTAAAATAGCTGCGGAATATAAATAACTTGAAAAGAAAACAAGTAACAATAAGATTCTTTTAGCTCAAAGAGAACGGTATCCAACAACCTTGGATAAAGGTTCCTTGATTTATACTTTCAAGAAAGTATGTCGTACCCAAACCCAGGTTATCCCTCAATCCAAAGATCAATATCTGTATTACAATCCCCAAAATCCCTCGATGTAAAAGGAAATCAGATCCTCTGTCTTCCAAATCTGGAAGCCCATGATCAACAAGATCGGAGTCTGCACAAAGAATGTCTGAACAAGTTGTTCATTATTGAACAAGTTGTTCATGACATCCACATGAATCACAGAGAGTTTTAAGAGCCTATATCTCTAGAAATTACTTTACAAACATTTATTGCTTTTCAATTCACTATTCATCATTGATGTTCACTTCGTTACTTTTCTCATTCAAATGAACTAGTATTTATAGGAAAATTTTCCCAACAGTCGGTTCCACTCGAACGGTCATATTTTCATTAAATTTTAGAGAGACCTGGACATGTGTCAAACATAAATGGTTAGTTTATAAAAATTTGTATGAAATAATTTCATATAAGAAAAAAATGTTATGTTAAAGTTAAGTGTAGGAAAAACTTAGAATCCAATAATATTGGAAGGATACATTAAACAACTCTTACATTATCAGGAAAACAAATTTTAAGAGAATGAAAATCGGATTGACAAAAACGGTATCACTATTTTTGGGTACCAGTATTATAAAAAATAGTATCACATTTGTATAGGAATCAGTATCATGAAATCGGTATGAATTTTGTAACAGATTCGGTATCATGGAGAACAACATGACATTTTTACCAGAATCGGTATCATGAAACAACATGAATTTTGTACCAGAATTAGAATCATTAAACAATATGAATTTTGTACCAGAATTGGTATAATGAAATCTGGATGAATTTTGTACCGAAATTGGTATCATGAAATCTAGATGACTTTTGTACAAGAATCAGTATCATGAAAAACACGATGACATTTGTACTAGATTCGGTATCATAAAAATAGCATGACAAAACTATAAGTACAACAGAATGTAAAATTCAGAACTTAAGAAAAATTGTTTGTGATTTTCAAAACATAAAACCATAAGGAATGGAGAAGTCATAAGATAATGTTCTTGACTCAACATTAACCACATTTCCCCTTTTCTATTAATAAAAAGGAAATTTTCATTCTTGAGTTGCACATACAACCGCCTCCTCAATGAAAAAACTTCAATTTATATCACCATCGCCTCTATACAATCATTAAAAAATATAAATTTGGCAATATATGTGACATATATAATATATTTATTATTATTAATATAAAAATTATAATCCACCTTCTTTTACTACTATTCATTAATAAATGAAAATGTTTATCGTGTGTTGACAAAACTACCACCTCTATGGAGTAACATATCTATTTTTTCATACAGATTCATTATTATTTATTAAATTATATTAAAATATTATTAGAAAAATATATTTTTCTCAATAATATCATTATTCTTCTTTAATAATTATATTATTACAAAATAAACGACTTTTATAATCATAATCATGCATTGAATATGGTATGTTCGTGTTTGGGCCGGTCTAACCATCTACTTGATCAATCATATAAAATAGTATCGTGGATAAACATGATTAATTTATTAATAATAATATATAATATAAATAAAAAAATAAATATTTTAATTTCTTTAATGGTAACATTAATATTAAATTTTTTAATTAAGATAACAACATCCATTCATTAAAAAACATTGGTAATTTCTCATCGCTGATTTCATATTTAAGAATAAAAACCAAAAAATCATATAATTAAATAATAACATCAAAAATAATAATGAAAAAAAACTAAATTAAATTTTATGATTTGTGAGTTATTATATCTATGATAATAAGGAATAAAATCACCACTATTATGAAACTAGTTTAAAATGATCACAATTACTCACACCACATATTAAAAATAGAAAAAAAAAATACATATAGAGAATAATTATAAAATAAATTTATAAAATTTATATATATGTAACATTTTAAAAAATTGTTTATTAATAAACTTATTTTTCTAAATAGGATCTTAGAGTGAATTCAACTCTGTAGAGAAACAAGGTAGGGGCCTCCTCTCTGAAAATTTCACCCCTTGACACATATTTCTTATTATACACCATGTTTTTTGGAATGGTGTATCTACTGAGCATTTAATATTTCATATCATGATCACACATATTTTCATCACATTTAATGGTTTGTTTTATATCATATCCTTCAATGGGTATCAAATCAAAAGTTTTTATGGTGTAAGGGTTTGTTGTCTCAAATCTCCCTCTTAAGGATATGTTTATATTATGCACTTAATCTTCTTTATATGTTGTATGATCTTCATATTTGATTCAATATACCATTAAATATATTTTATTCATGGTATTATATGTATAATTATAAAATTTATCCATTATAGAGGTCTTGATTTAACCATTACTCAAGTCATAATAGTTTTCTAGAATCAAATTCTCTTTCCTTGACTTATCAATTCTCTACTTGATTATGATCATATAATCCAATTTTATCCATAAATCTCTTTTATATAAGGTTTTTTATATTTTTTGATATTTAATATACTTATTTTCATCAATATCATCTTCCTTGATGAAATACTGTCTCTAGAAAAATATTGACATCGGAAATAATTGCTCACATTCTTTCCAACAGATACTTTTCCACAATTTGATAGTCTCATTCCCACCAAATTTATCCTTAATTTTTATTAACTATAATAAGTATTATTTTATATTATCCTAATAATTATATTTTTCTATTTTGAAATCTACATGTCAATATTACCATAGGGTAAATTTTTATGATTTTTCTAAAAGAATTTATTTTCCCGTGAATACTAAAAAATACAATTTTTATAAATTGTAATTTATCACAATTAAATGTCCCATTATGTTTCCAATTTAATAATAATGTTTACTAATACTTATTTAATTGTAAATAATATAATAAATTACACATAAATCACGATAATAGTTGATTTTGGTATTGGTTAATTTTTGGGCTTAAAACCCCATTATCTAAAACAATGTTTTTATACATGCAATATGTTTCTATCTTGATAAAATAATTTAATTTATGTTTTTCTTTATTTTTAAAGAAATTTATAGAATATATATTCAATATAAAATTTTAATATTTATTTTAATGTTTTTACAAGTAAAGGAATATAAGTTACTTTTATTTTACGCTTAAAAATTAATTTTTTAAAAATGGGTTCTTATTGAGGATTACATGCTTAATTTAAATTAAACTATAAAAATTAAAAAAAATTAATATAGTAAAATATATTTAATTTTTAATAATAATAATAAATATAATTTCATTATTTAAAATTAATTTTTTGTCTTAGTGAAAACTAAAGCAGAAAAAAATGCCATAGTTAAGGTTAAAATTAGTTTGCTGGGGGGTTAAACCAAAAGATAAGTGTATGATTTCCACCCACATATTTTAAATTATTATTTATTTAGGATATTTAGTTATTGTATTAACCTAACTTATAATACATATCCATTTTTATCCACTTTTCTAGGAAATTGAACTTAAATCGTTGAATTTGTTTTAGAAAATCCATGTGTTCCCCCCTCACTTATGAAAGGATACATCTTCGCATTACTTATTCACACCATTTAATCATTATATATATAAGAAAATACCATCTAAAAAACATTAAAAAAATAATTAATTTCATATTAGATCTTCTAATATTCTTTTAGGAAGAATCCTTTAAGGATTAAGTAGTAATCTAAAGGGGATCTCAAAGAAGTTATATAGATCTTAAATATACTCTTTCAGTTTTATTTATTCTTATAGTTCCTATAAAATTTTTATTTAAATTAAAAAATTACTAATAAAATATTATAAATATATTTATATTTTATTATAATTATTTTATAACCGTTTAACACCTCTTCACAATCCAATGATAGATGAAAGTATCGCTCGTGTGTGCGTGTGGACTACCGCCTGCACATAGCGATACAAGTCATTTTCCACCACCATATTTTGTGTTTGGTTATTATTATATATTTAATATTTATATATGATATTTATGTATTAAAAATTATTGTACAAATTTTAATTAATATTTAACTTTATTTCATTCTATCTATCAAAAAGTGGAAACGTCGATCATGCGTTCATAAGGACTACCGTATACACAAAGTAATGAAATTCAGTTTTCATAATAGAATTATATGAATGGTTATAAATATTTAAATAATATATATATATGATATTTAAATCATTATTAAAATTATTTATATGAAGTAGAAATGATAAAAGAAAAAAATACCCAAATCGTTGAAGCAAATCATACATGAAAAATGAAGTAGTTAACACACGAAATTATTTTGATAATGAAATATTATTAATTAATGAGTGATAATATGTTATAATTAAACCATTTATGGTATTATGGGTATGATTATGGTATTGGTATATAATTATAATTAATTTAAATTTATTATAGTAGAGGTTTTATAACTTATGAAGAAATCTAGACTTGAGGGAAGGGTTTTATGTTGCAACCTAATTTTTACCGGGATTGTGTATTGTTAAATTTATGATGATAAAGTTAAATAATATATTTTTATTTAAATTCGTATTTATTTTATTCACCTCTATTTATTTAATTATATTAACTGTTTTACTTTCATTTTCTTCCCTTTAATTAATCAAATTATTTAAAGGATGTTTTTAAAGAAAAACAACTTTATGTCTCTATTTTGTTTTGAATATTTTCTTACATTTTCATATTTTATTTAAAATGTTTTCAAGAATGTGTTTACAATTATCTATATGTTATTTAATTTAATTCTTAAATATCGTTTATGTTATTTACTAGTATTTGAAATATATCTTCTTATCATTTTACAAATTTGGGACTTTTGACTTTTTACAAAAAAATGTGAAAGGAATTTTTGTTTCAATATAAACCTCATAAAAGGATTTCCTATACATAATTAACACTATTTTATATGAAGTTTACTTAATAGTTTTTCTCAATTATTTTAAAATATATTTTTTCTTAATATTTGTGAAATTTTTTATATTTCAAATTATTGATTTCAAAATTAAAATGGTATTTTCCTCAAGAAATGTTTTTTTTCATATTTTAAATATATTTTCATTTATTACAATATCCTTTGATGTGTCTTATGATTAACTAGTAATGAAATTTAATGTTACTATATTAATTATTTCTATATATGGCTCATTATTATGAATAATAAATTTTTATGAAAATCATATCCTTTAGATGGGTTATGATAAGATTATTTGATGATTTTTTATGATCTTATGGAACACATGTGTATGGTTTTCATTATGTTATGGGAGGTTCTATTATAAACCAAGGATATGTGGTTATGTTATTGACCAAGGTTAGGTGGGTCTATTATATCCCTCTGATTCATTGGGTAAATAAGAATATGTATTGAGATATTATAGATAAGAATTGAGAGTGAACCAAATTCAGAAAGGGGAATTGTCCAATAAGTTATTATTGGGAGTGAACCTTGACTAAGGAAATCACAAAATAGCGAGTGAAGCCAATAAAATATGATATTATTAGAAATTATACTTTATAAAATGACTTTCTATACTTGTGTACATTCCACAAACTTCTATTTTTGTCTTAAGATATGTTTCCCTGGGTTATCATTGAATATAGATGGTTCCCAACTCTGATGTTTTATGTATTTATATTGATAAAAATTCACACCATGTTTCAAGATTATGAACTAAAAATTTATAGATATGATTTTATAATGTTTACATCATTTTCTCACACCATTATTTTTATCTTTTTCTCACTTGGGAACATTTATTGATATCTCTTTTATTTACCCTTACTGGGAATCTGGTGTAACCCTTAATTATGATTCACTTCCCCAGGTTATGGATAAAGGTTTTAAGTGTGATATGACTAATAAGGGTTCTAGTTTTGAAGAACTTAATGAGAAATATAGTAGATTTTTTATGTAATGGTTTTTTATATATCCATGTTTCCAAATAAAGTAAGTATTTATTTTCCTTAAGTATGTATTATTGTGAAATGTATTGAATATTAATAAAAAATGATGTAATTTTTATTTAGGAAATTTATGGGTTACTATACTTAGTATTAGAGTCAAAGTTTATCAACCATTGAAAACAAGAATGAGGATACCTTAGTGATAAACCTTAGGACAAGACTAATTATAATAGAACATAATAAATTATGGAAAATAAATGATTCTGGTTTCCCTAAGAAGATACATCTTGATCTTGATATTACAAGCCCATGTGGTTTTGGAATAGATGAATCTCATTGTAATAATACTAAAAAGAGTTGGTCAAGTATATATATTCCATCATTCTAATACATGATGAATGACCCCCTACTATGCACCTTGTTTTTCACTCCAAGTTGATATTTTTAGGTTAATTTGAATTTTATTTAGGATCAATTATGATGAATTAAATAGATATTTACCATGTATATCTAGGTTAAACAAAATGTGACATAGAAATAAACGACGGTGCTATTATTTATACATACTATGATAATTTTTCATGTTTGTTCACCCTTTTTAATGATTCTTGATGGTCTCGATAAGAATTTTGGTTTTAGTAGAGGATTGAAGATAGAAAAATGAAGTTGAGGTGGTGATAAGTGAACACAAATATTTAAGTATTATATTTTATAATATCTATAGAAATTATTTTGTATTATTAAATTCATCTAGGAATGTTAATTCCTATCCTCAATGATTAGACATTGAAATCAGAGTAAAAAATCGAAATTGTATGATGATCACAACACATGTTTATAAATATTACTAAATTGAACTTTTTGGGAATGTGCTTCCTTAAAATCTTCTTATTATTCATATAGTTTAATTTTATAATATAGTTGAAATGGATTGGATTCCATTATATAAATCCCATATCAATTTATGAGGTATGTAATTCCCAATTGATATTTTGAACAGGACAATGATAATTTTTCAGTGCGAGGATAAATGTGAAAATATAATTGAAATTATATTCATTCCATGGATCTTTATTCCTATTCAAAGTGTGAATTTATCTCAGGTGGTTATGGGGAAACTCAACATCGATGATATGAATATTGAATGTGATTTTTCTAATGTATTTCCAGATGATTTTCATAGTCTTACTTTAAATCTTGAATTCATGTTTTCAATCGGACTCATACCTAGTTATAAACCTATTTCAAAACCTCCATATGTAACGATATTTATTGGGTTATTATAGTTGAATAAGAAACTCCAAGAGAATCTTGACAAGGGATTCATTCAGGTAAATAATTCACTATGAGATGCACATATACATTTTTTTAATAAAAAAATATAGATCAATGTGACTCTCCATTGATTATAGATAACATAATAAGATCACAATATAGAATAAGTATCATATACCCCATATTGATGATTTGTTTTTTAAAGTTTGAGTATCTCTATATTTTTCGATGATTTATCTTATATTGGAATACTATTAGTTGTGGGAAAAAATTGAATGCATACCCAAGATAAAATTCCATTTGAGGTATGGACACAATGAATTCATAATGATTCCATTTTTTCTTTCTATTTCCCTTGTTATCTTCATAGATTTAATTAATAGAGTATTTATAGAACACCTTGATCAATTTTTTGTAGTATTTATTGATGATATTATTATATATTCCATGAGAATGTAAGATCTTGAATAACAATTTAGGATTATACTGAAGACCCTATGGAGGGAGAATTTTTAAGAAAATTTTAAGGAGTGTGAATTTTAGTAACAAAAACATTCATTTTTGGTTAATATAATCTCAAGAGAGGTTATATTAGTGTATCCATTAAATACAAGATTTGTTGAACATTATCCTAGACTAACCCTTTTGAATAAAATCCATAGTTTTCTTGGATTTAATGGAATTTATCAACAATTTTTATAGGGTTTATCTTGGTCATCTAATATACTCGCCATGTTAACTTGGAAGGGAGTTAACTTCCTCTCAATAAAGGAATGTGAAGAAACTTTCAAGGACCTAAAGAGAAGGTTGGTCAGTGAACTTGTTCTCATACTAAACTACATTGGAGAATGGTTTTTGAATTATATTGGTTCATCAAAAAAGGGATTGGGGAATGTTATTATATGGAATTATATGGTGATACATTATACCTTAAGTTAATTGAAGGTTCATATGAAAAATTACCCAGCTCATGATTTACATTCAGCTGTAGTAATATTTTCATTTAATATATAGAGGCATTATCTTTATGAAAAAAAGTGACATTTTTAATGATCATAAAATTATAATGTATATATTCACTCAGAAAGAGTTTGATATGTGATAAAGAAGAAGGTTGTATTTGATTAAATATTATGACTACTCAATACACTACCACCCTAGGAAGGTGAACAAGGTGGTTGATTCTATGAGTTGAAAGAACCATGATAGATATTCTATGATGAAGATCATAAAAGATCGAATATTTATTGATATAAAATTGATAGACCTTGGAATATTGAAGGAAGGGGATAAATATTATCTTTCTCAAATGACTGTTCAACTATCTATCCATGTAAATATTAAATAGGTGTAAAAGGAGGATATAGATATCCAAATGAAGGTGATACATGTTACCAAGTGAAATTTTGAATTTCATGGAATGAAAAGGATTTGGAATTGTGTATGTGTTTAATAAATACCAGAAATGAATAATGGACAATTAGAAGAAGCACATATATCATCATTCTCTATTCATCATTGAAGTATGAAGATGTATAGAAGTATGAAAGATTATTTCTTGTGGGATAACATAAAGAGGGATATTTTAGTGTGTGTATCATAGTGCTTGTATATAAAAAAGTTATATCTAGGAGACAGATGTTTGAAGGGTTGTTACAACCATTACCCATACTATAATGGAAATGGTAAAACATCATAGTGGATTTAATTGTTAAAATCCCGAAAACATCTAAATTCCATAATGTTATTTGGGTTATATTCAATCACCATAAAAAGTCGACCCACTTCATTTATATCATAGAAGATTTATATCTTGATTTTATTATAGGGATATATATTATGTATGTAGTAAAGTAACATGGGGTAGCACATTCTATTGTATCTAACTGGGATTTTAGGTTTACCTCAACGTTTTGAAGAATTATTTAGTAAGCTCTAGATATAGAGTTGTGTTTCAGCTCTTACAATCATCCATAGATAGATGGTCAGAATGAGAGGACTATTGAAACCTTGTATTATATTTTGAGATCCTTTCCTCTAAACTTCAAAGGTTTTTGGTATCAACACCTTACTCTAATTGATTTTTCGTACAAAAATATATTTCACTCAATAATTTATATGTCTCCTTATGAATCCATCTTTAGAAATTAGTTTATTACTCTAACATAGTAGGATTAAATATGAGAAATAAATATATTGGTATATAAGATTATTGATTAAATGGTAGTGAAGGATAGATTCATTCTATATCATATCAAGGTATCTCAGACTTGGTGAAAGAGTTATACTGATATTCATTGGAAAGATCTAGAATTTGATACTAGTGAGATAGTTTTCTTGTGAATTTCTCCAAGGAAGAAAGATGTGAGATTATGATATAAGGGAAATCTTGGACCTAGGTATATTGGTTCCTTCGATATTCTTAATCAAGTGAGGTTTATAACTTTTTCATTTAGCACTCCTACAAAACTTATCTCAAGTAAATGATTTTTTAATGTATTTATCATGAAGAAGTGTATACCAAATTTTTAACATGTACTAAACATATATTTTTAATAGCTATATAATGATATTACCTATGAATAACAATATATTTAAATCTTTTATTATGGAGATAATGTTCTACAAAACAAGAGTACTCACCTCGATAAAGTTATTTAGAGGAATCATAAATTTGATAAAGAAATATGGGAACCTAAGGATGTGATTAAGGAGAGATACCCTCATTTTTTATGCTAGAGTTATAGAATTTTTATGGTGAAATTCAATTTAATGGGGTATAATGTAACACCATAATATATTATATATATTTCATTTGAAATGGAAATTGACGTATTTGATAACTTTACTCACACACAACACCAAGTCTATAAGAATCGATATATAGTAAACCATTATAACCAAGTAGTTTAACTGGAAGGTATGAAATGAAATAAACAATTTATAATAAAAATATGTATATATGTTTTTATCAATGAAAATATATAATAAATAAGTAATTAATTTTAAATAAATCTATTTTATGTTTCAAAAATATGATTTCATGAAAAATGGTTTTTACCAAATTTTTTCACATGAAATTTATAAATAAATTATACCTTTTAATAAATTTTGTTTTATAAAATGAATATCATTTTTAAAATTATTATATCAATATTATCTTATGGTGATTTTTTTGGATTTTTCTAAAAAGATTTGTTTTTCATTTAATAGTGAAAGATAACGATTGTTTTAAAGAGTGTCATTTAATTTTAATTAAATATAAAACTTTATAATTAATTTCATATTAAATTAAAATAATCACCCTTTAATTATATTTAATCTACTTAACTATTGATGAATCATAATTATATTTTACATTGGTAAAAGTTATCTTTTTATCATCAAAACACATTTTTCTAAAAAAACTAATTGTATATACACAATTTAACTTTATCTAGTTTAACTAATTTTATATCCATTTAGTAATATTTATAATATAATTTATATATTATATATTCAATATAATATTTTATCATTTGTTTTATAGTTTTTTGAAGTAAAGGAATGGAATTAAATTATTTCTTATGTATAAAAAGTAAATTTTTTAAAAACGTGTTTTCCATGTTGTTTATACACTTAATACAAATTAAATTCTATGACTTATAGAAATTTAATCTATTAGAATATATTAAATATGTTTAATTATCATATTTATTATAATTTAATAGGGTAAAATTAATTTTCATTCATATTTAATAGTAAAAACAGGGAAATTTTGTTACCATGGTTATTTTTAAAATTGATTTAATGGGGGTTAGACAATGAGATAAGGGTAGGATTTGAGCCCACATATATAAAATTGTTATTTATTTAGGATATTTAAACCTTATATTATCCTACCGTCAAATACCTGTCCATTTGGAGCCACTTTCACAAGAAACTTTCCCTAAATCATTGAAATATTTTAATACATTCTATACGTGTCCCTATCATCACTTATAAAAGTGTGACTTTAATTTTACCTTATCCACATAATTTGAGCCTTATAGATAAGAAATTTCTTGATAAAAAACCTCACTATTATACTTTTATTCATCTTAGATATTCTTTTATTCTCTTAATACCAATCTGTCAATTCTTATAGGGTAAGCCAAAGGAGACCTCTCAAAGAAGTGTTATAGATCATAACCAAACTCTTTCAATTTTATTTCTTCTTTTAATTCCTTTAAAAAAATTCCATAAATTAATTATTAATTTAGAATTTTAAATATACATATATGATAATATTATGATGTTACTAACATTTACCACCTCTTCTCAATCTAATGAGAGATAAAAATATCATTTGTGTGCATGTGTGGACTACCACCTCCATGTTGAGATATGAATCATTTTAAACTAACCTAATTAAATGATGGTTATTTTTGTAGATTTATTTTAAATTTTATATTTATAATATAATAATTATTCTTAAAATATGAACTAATATTTACATTTCTTTCATTCCATCCACAGAAATATGGAAATGTCACTCGTGCATACGTGCAGACTACCATATCCATATAGTGATGTAATTTATTTTTCATCACCACTATATATTTATGGTTATAAATACGTATATCATGAATATATATATAATTAATATCATTATTAACATTTAGTTTAAAAAGGGAACATGATCAAAGTGAAAGGACTATAACCATCGAACTGAAATATATATGAAGAATGAAGAAGTTAACTCCTGAAATGATGATGATAATGAATGATTTTTAATGAATGGGTGATAATATGTGTTAATTAAACCATATATGTTACTATATGTATGATTATAGATTTTTATAAAATTTTAATAACTCAATATTTTTTTATAAAGGAGTTTATAGAACATATGAATAAAGATGAACTTTAGGTAAGGGTTTTATGTTATAGTCTAATTTTTATTAGGATTAGTTGTAACATCCTGACCCAAGGTCCACTTAAGTTGAACCCTGAGATGGTGTGTCACATGGCCTCATACGTGCCTCCCGGTACACCTGAGGTTATGAACTAGTAGAAAGTTGTAATAGTGGTTTTATGGGGAGACTATACCCTAATTTCAAAGTAGAACAACAGATACAAATAGATGCAATCAACAACTAAAACAATACAAACAATCAGAATCAATAAAACAAGAAATCATAAATAGATAATTGAATAAATAAAGAATGGAATAAATAGATAACTGGACAAATGAATATAATTACCAAATCATCAATTAATGTGTTTATACCTTATGCATGGAATATTGTAATACAAAAAGAAACAAGGAGATAAAATAATTCTTTTCAGTAGTACAACATTAAAAAAATGAAAAAACAAACTACTCCATAATAATCCCAAGACTAATTCCAGTCCTCTACTCTCGATCTATAATTATGTAAGGATATATATAACCTATATTTTTATGCTTTCCCTTATCCATACGTATAGGCAGATAGTCCTCTCAGGTGTTAATGGCGGCTCGGGTGGGGTGTGAGATAAAAATCTCAATAGGCCACCACCAATGGTTTCTACATTTTATCTAAGTATTTCTCATAACTTAATAATGTGTAGGTATAAGTAGAATAATAAAACAATGCTAAAGCAAATAAATGTCTCACTCATGTTCCTAAAAGACACTTGGTGAGTCTACATGTTTCATCCCTCGACTGAGAAGAGTGTCTGATCATGTCACTATATATATATGTACATAAATAGTAATATATATATATATATAGTTTAGTTCTATATTTAATTAACCTATATAAACCATGTGTGTGCGGAAAACTCATGGCCATATACTTATAATACTAGTGCTTCATGTATTGGGGAATAACTCACATATCCATGGCCAATATAACGAGCTTATTAGCTCAAGACAATGGGTACATGACCTACATCCCAATAAGATCATGATACATCATGATAAAACACTTGATATGGTGAGTGAGCCATCATGTTAACACTCTAATCATGGAATTTGGTGCTTCAACCCAATGTCCATATGGTATCACTCGTGACATATACCATAAACAGAAGATTTGATGTAAGGGAGCATGACTATCATCCATGATTAGCACCCTATGCCACATATCATAGCCTCTATAAAGGCACATTATAATTATAACTAGCATTGGGAATTACCTCCTATCAATTTCTTTCATATGGCCCATATACATAGTATATGAATAATCATCAGTATAACATAATATATTAGGAATAACCTCTTATGAATTTTCATTTCAACATTATCAAAGGCATGATCATAAATATAATTCAATACATGAGGAAACAGCCTCTCATGAATGTCATTAGTATGTCCAAATACCATTAAGGCCTCACATTTCTATTTAACTCATTTAATTCATAATGATCAAATAAATAAAGCATAAAAAGGCATGGTTTCACCCTCCTATACATGTCATTCATTTATTCCTTTTTATAGATGGAAACCCATCATGAATTAGCCATCCTATATAATCAATACCATTTAACACAACAAACCCATTTAGTCCAATAAGTCCTGGAAATTCCATTTCTAAGTCTAAAGTGTCAAGAGAAGGTGTCATGGGAAACATGGTATATGCCTACATGAAAAACTATAACTACAAGAGGACCAACCAACTAAGAGGTTCTTTGGGTTTCATTTAATACCCATGATTTAACGGAAATTTAATTTAGAATCCAAGTCATTAGCTCATTAGGATTTTTTTGGTGTTTTGAATGAATTGGTCAAAATGGCCAATTCTATGTTGCACAAACATGTGGTGGACATTTAAGGATTGTGCAACCTATAAACCATAAACAAATAGTCAATAAACATGTATCTATGAACAAGGGTCAATTAGAAATTATTGAATAAATATAAATTAGTTGCTCAGTAGAGGTTGACATATAGAATGATGACATAATTATGAAACAACCAAAAATCGATGGGAAAATGACATAACCACCTACCGAAATTCCATATATGATGCCTCACTCGATATCGACCTTATATTTGAAGAAGGTTGGGGGATATTGGAGAAATATTTAAACACCCTAAAAATAAGGTAATTGAGGATGTGCCTAAATTGGATGACGGATTCAAAGGAAAACTAAAATAGGAAGGGTTATTAAGGTTATCCTTACCATGAGAAATCCAACGCATCCTTAGGATTGAGGAATGGACACCATATGTGGAAGTTGTAGTAGAACCTATGTTAATGGGGAATTGAGTTCTAAGGGAGAAGAAACTATTTTTTAGCCATAGGAAAATAAGTGGGAAGAAGAAATGGGTAAAAATAACGAACAAGGGGAAAAGTAAAAAATTCACCACTAAATTTGGGGGCACACGGTTTATTCTCATGATTTGAGGAAACCAAGTGAAAACCATCCTACAACCTCTGATTGAGGAAATTCCATGCATGGTTAAGATTTCTAGTTTCATAAACCATCCACAAACCATGAGAAAATCCCACTATCCCAAAACACAGAAGGCCTGCATGGAAATGTGCCTTGGATAACATGGTTTCCTAAACCATTCACAAACCATGTAAAAATCACACTATCCCAAAACAAATTAGGTTTGTATAGCTATGATCCTTGGATCTCAAATTTTTTAAAAAAACGTGTGGCCTATAGGTCACCTATCTTCAACCACATGGTTTTATAGAAACCATGAGAGTAGGGTTTCACAGTTTAAACAAATCATGAAACCCAATTATTTAGCCCATTTTCTAAAACTCTGGTATTTGAAAAAGCTTCAGACGCTCCCTGGACATTCCTTAGTTCATATTACACCATTTACTTGACTAAAAAGGATTCAAATTAAAAAACAAATGATCTTAACATTCGTTGAATAGACAGTTCATTATAACCAACCCTACTTAAATAAGCTCCTCTTTGAGTTGGCCTTCTGAGAGTAAATATGTATCATCAGTAAAGAGTTCTAGCCACTGAGATCATATATCATATTCTTGTTCTTAGGTCTCATCATGTACATGTAAATGCTTCCATCAAAACCATACTAAGGGAACTGATCTTCCTCAGAGTGTCTTTAAATTTTGATCAACAATATAAATTGGATACTTTTAAAAGGAA
This sequence comes from Viscum album, assembly GCA_963277665.1. Taxonomy (NCBI): domain Eukaryota; kingdom Viridiplantae; phylum Streptophyta; class Magnoliopsida; order Santalales; family Viscaceae; genus Viscum; species Viscum album. The sequence continues at coordinate 977,924,985 of OY728123.1, forward strand.
GAATCTATATCCGACTCAACCTCATCAGGATTAAAGACATGATTCAGGTCTGGATAGTACTGGAGAAGCTGAAATACATGAAATGCATCATGAATTGATTGGTATCTCTAAGTAAGTTCCAATTGGTAAGCCAATGGTCTGGTCCGTTTCCCAACCTTAAATTGTCCAATGGTCCTCAATGAGGGATTACCCTACTTTTGAATATGTCTATGCCCTAACATGGTTGAGACATGCATGAAAACCTGGTCTCTATCCTCAAACATAATGGGTCTCCAACATCTTTTGTCTTAATATGTTTTTCTGGAATGTGTTTTCAACATTTTCATTTTGATCAACTAGACCTTTTCTGTATTCTTTGGAATGAGATGTCTTCCAAGAATAGTTTCCTCCCCTTCCTCTAGACATCATAGATGTGAGAGGCAAGACCTACCATATATGGTTACATAAGGATCCATCTTCATGGTATCCTAAAAGATGTTATTATAAGCTAAATCTAATAGGGGAATGTGTTTCTCCAATGAACCCCCAAAGTCAAGTATACAAGCACGAAGCATGTCTTCTAGAACCTAAATAGTATACTCTATTTTTTCCATCGGTCTATGGGTGATAGGTCTTTCTCTGAAGTTCCTACATACACAAAGCCTTGTAAAACTCCTTCTAGAACCATGGTGTAAAATGAGCATCTCTATCAGATATAATAGATAGAGGATCTCCATGAAGATTTATAACCTCTATGATGTAAAACCATTGTATATCCTCTACTTATAAGGTATCAAGAAGAGGCAAGAATTATGCATCCTTCGTTAAACGATGGATGACAACCTTAATTATTTGAGTTCTCGAGGTGATCTGGGTAGATTAGTCACAAAATACATTGAATCATCATCCCAATTTCACTCAGAAATAAACAATAATTGTAGAACCCTTCCAGTCATTGATGTTCCACCTTCACCTACTGATCAGTTGAACATCGAGTCATGAAACTAGAAATATCATGTTTCATACCAAGCCACCAAAACTATCATAGAAGGTATCGATACATTTTTGTGAAATTGGGGTGAACCACCCATGATGAGGCATGGAATTCCTACATCATCTCCTCTATGATGTATGTTGGTACCCATACATTCCCATCTAATAATCATGTATCTACCACATCCTTGGTCCAACCTAAAGAATCAACATTTGAAATGATTTCCCTTAGGAAAAGGCCTTTGGGATAAAATAACTTCCTTATTCTTACCCATTCTAGAAGAGTATATGTCACTTCTAAGGTTGAGAGTATAGTCTAACTATGGTCCTCCAGAACCACAACATGCATCTATGAGAATATGGCCATAAGATTAGATTCTCCACTAGATTCTAGAATCACCTATGTCTGTGTCTTCCAACTCAGATCATCATCCACATAATTTCCTTTACTAGGAGTGTAAGAAATATCAAAATAAATCGACTATGGGTACTCCAACCACCTGCATTGCATGAGGTTTACATCCAACTTTATAAATATATACTTGAGGATTTTTTGATCTATCAATATAAAAAAACACTCTTCAAGTAAATAGTGTCTCCAACTGCTTAAGGCATGAACTGCAACAATAATATAAAGATAGTGTACCGAGTAAGTCAACTCTCGACGGCTCAAATGATAAGAATTGTATAATATGACTCACTCATCCAGTATCAGAAGAACTCCAATCCAGATACTTGATGTGTCATAATATAAAATATAGATAATACCTGGCTCTGGAAGGATTAGTATCGGTGTTGAAGTAAAATGAAATTTCAACTCATGAAGGGATGCTTTATAAGATTTTGAAAATATGAATTTTACACCATACTTTTTCAAACTTTTAAGAGGCACTTGAAGTTGTAATAAATCCTTTATGAAGAATCTATAATATCTTGATAACCCCAAGAAACTCTAAATGTCAAAGACGTTCTTGGGATGATCCCAAGAAACTAAATATCTCACTTTCTATAGGTCCATTTAAACTCCAAACTCTAAGATTATATGACCCAGGAAGTGGACTATTTTGATCATGAAGTCTCATTTACTATGATTATCATAGATCCTATGCTCTCTTAGTATATTCACCATGATCTATAGATGGGTAGTATGGTCATTTTTTGAGTATGAATACAACAAGATATAGTAAACAAATACTACCAAATAGTAATCTATATATATGTGGAAGACCACATTCATAAGGTCCATGAAGGAATATTGTGAATTTGTGTGTCCGAACATCGTAACCAGGTACTTATAGATATCATACTTTCTCCTCAAAGCTATGAGAGGTATGTCTAAAGTCCTAAAACACATTTTATTATAGCTCGACCTTAGATCTATCATTGAAAACACATTTACACCTCATATATAATCAAATATGTCTTATATTATAGGTAATGGATACCAATTCTTGATAGTATGAAAATTCAAATGATGGTAATCCAAAAAGAGCCTAAGGGTACCATATGACTTCTTGAGAAAAACCCTTTAACATCAAAGAGAATTGCTAGGTTTTATAAATTCATTATTCTCCAAAACCTCTATTTGATTCTTGAGTTTCATAAGATCCTTAGTTTCCATTCTATAAGGAGGAATGGTCACTGGTGCTACTCCTTGAACTAGCTCAATAGTATACTCTACCTATCACACCGGAGGTAGACCATAGAATTCGTTAGGAAATATTTCGTTGAAATGATACAATATAGGGTTAAAGATTGAGGGTTGTAACCCCTGGCCATCAAGGAAAAGACTTGGGATCTGAGCTATCACATTACCTAGCCTCTGATTTCAAGTTACCAATCATGAAGCTTGAACATCCCATTCACAATTATGAACATGTATACCTCCCTCTAATGATGTAAACGTCACCTTCCAATGATAGTAGTCAATGTGGGTTCTATTGGGAACTAATCCGTCCATACTAAGGATTAAATAAATGTTTATCATGATGAGGAATTATAGATTCCACACAAAAGGTAACTTCATATCTCAACAGGACAGTCCTTACAATAACAAACACCATTTGAATGTATACCTAACAGTGTATCTAGAATCATAACTCCATAAAAGTTCTCAATAATGACTCCCAAACATCCCATAACAGTATCATATATAAAATATTGAGAAATTACTATGTCAAATAGAGTAGAAACTAAAGTGGAGTCTATTATAACAGTACCTTGTACAGTATACAGTTTGGAACTCTACTCCTATGGTGTAGGCTGGATAGTATGTAACTGGCCAATACCATAGCCCCGAGTCACTTCCTAACTTCCCTGAGGAATCATACTCTACTGGCACTGAGAATCATAAGTTTGAATACCTCTACCTCGACCACCACATTTCTTGATCAGCCAGTGGTATTCTAGTTGTCTATCTATCATGATCTGATTAACCTTGCTCCTGACCGAGGAGTAGGTGAAGATCCTCTCTCACTTAGTACTATTGGGAAAGCCCTATAGAAACACTAGATATGTATCATCCTTCCAAAACCTCTACAATCTACTAGATTTATAAGAAACTAATACATGATTTTTTTTGGCTTTTAACACTAGTGATAAATAATAATACTATCTTCATGAGGAACCTAACTTATACTACCTTTGTGAGTATCCTCAAAACACTTCTTTCGACTAGAAGAAGAACCATTATAAGCCCAAGGTGATGAACTTCCCTGACTTTCACCTTTAGAATCCCACAAATTCTAATATGTAATTAGGGTTTGATTAACAATTTATGAAATGTTATTCAACCAAAAGATGTTGAACTGTGATTATATGGCATATACTAACCCATCCTCAAACTTCCTTGTAGTCATAAGATCCTAAGTAGAAAGAGAAGGATGAAGCACTATAGATCTATTAAATGGGAGAATTATTTCATAACTGACATACTCCCCTGATGTAGATTCATGAATTATCTAGCTCTTTCATCCCTCAGAGACTACGAAAAGAAGTAGTTATAGAAGAATATCTAGAAGTCATCCTAGACCATATCATGATACTGATCCACTTGGGTGCAATCATCCCACAACCTCTTAGCAGAACCACTAATCATATAAGCTTCTAGATTTACATATCACCCTGGAGGTGTCTCTAGACTGTCGAATATAGATAGGATATATTTTATCTAAGACTCCGCAACATGAGTTCTGTTATCCCTTGAAATAGTGGGAGGATTCTTCTTCTGAAACTCGTGAGTCAACTTTTCCATGATGATGCAAGGTTGACCAACACCTTTCATGCCCTGAATCATATGCAAGAATCCCTATTGAAACTGGGAATCAAAACCCACATCTATAATTGGAAGAGGAGCCACAAGTGGATCTACATAAGAAAATACTGGAGTCTCTCACCCTACGCCCTTAGGCACGTGTTCATCACTGCATTCTGGGCATGCGATTAGAGGATATCATGGTGGGATGACACTACAATGAAAAACACATGCCACAAAAGAGATTAATAAAATTAGGATATTGAATTTAAGAAACTGGAAAAAGAGTAAAAACTTCATATATAAACAATCAAACCTCTCTGCCTACTAAAAATACAGGTCTTTATGGAAGAACAGACCATAATGGCCATAAGAACACAAGAGATACCCACTACCCACTACTATGGTCAGGTTTCGGACTATATCTCGATGTCAGGTATAAAATATGATTTTTTAATTATAATTCATATTTATTTTGAATGTGTTCTTGTTCAAACATTTAAAAAACTTTACAAATGGTTGATTAAGGTGGTTTTCCATTTTCCAGCACATAAGGTCCCATACTCTTTATGAACCAAAACAGGGAATCCACTTGACCTACACCATAACACATTCCACCTCATATGACCAAAGTTCTATAGTTAATCATGCCATAATTTTATACTTAAGGTGTCTGATTTAACCTATTAAAGAAAATAATATTAGGATAAGGTATACACTTTCAGTATCAATCATGTTTTTCAATCCCATAAAGAAGTGTCAACACAATTAAATTTATATTCTAGGAACTATCAATATATAACAAGAAAATACATGCTAAAAGTAGTCAAGACATGAAAAAATGCATTAAATATTCTTCCTACTATGCCTAAGGTGATGCATGACCTAATGCACAACCATCATTTCATTGGGAGACAATAAATAAATTGTAATTTCAATAACATAAATATCAATAACATCAGAAACCAAGTGTGTCACCTATTGGTGATGTCATATCAATGATAAATGGAAAAAAACAAATAATGATTATAATCTAGGAAACTTGTCCATTACCCTGAACATGGGTTTGTGAAGACCAAGCATAGATTATAACCAATTTTCACGTATTCCCAATCTCCGATCTATTGTATCCAAATAGTAAGGCAAGAAATGAACCCATTTGATAACACGTTATAATGTCCTGACCTGGGATCCACTGAAGACAAACCCCAAGCTGATGGGTCACGTGGCCTCAAGTGTGCCTTCCCGTATGGTAGACACTACCAACTAGTGGTAAGGGTGTAATAGTGGTATGATAGAGAGACTATACCCTCATGTCATAGTAGCATAGTGGATAAAAATAGATGAAATCAATAGAGGAATCATAACATGAAAAATCAGAACAAAAAAACCATGTAAGCGTAAATAAACAACTATATAAATAAGTAGTGAAAAAAATAGATAACTGAACAACTGATTATAAGAACCAAATACTCAATGTAAATGTCTATACATGATGCGTGGCATGTTATAATACAAAAAGAAACAAGAAAATAAAAGCATGCTATACAGTAGTACAAAAAGAAAAAAATGAAAAAAATAGCTCCATAAGAATCATGGGCTTAAGCCCTGTCCTCTACCCATAAGCTCCAAATATGTAAGGATATCAAAAACCTATAGTAGGATGATTTCCCTTATCTATACCTACAGGAAGACAATCTTCTTCAGTGCAAAGGGAGGGCCAAGTATGTTGTGAGATAAAAATCTCAATTAGACACCACTAGTACTGTCTACATGTAATCTGAGTAGTTCAGTTAAATAAATAATGTTATGGTATAATAGTAATAGTAAAACAATGAGGAAATAAATAACCGGCTCACTCAAGTTCCTACAAGACACTTGGTGAGTCTACCTACTTTGGCCCATGGCCAAGAAAAGTATTTGATCATGAAAATATATATATAAATAGTAATTATATATATGTAGTTTAGTTTCATATATTACATAGACCTATATCAACCAAGTGATTTTTAATTCCTAATGATCATATACATAGAATACTAGTGATCGATGGACCGGGTGTAAATCACATTTCCATGACCAGTCTAATGAGCCGATAAGTTCAAGACAAAGGGTACATGACATAATTCCCAAGAAGTGCATGAGATGTCAGGAAAAAAATTCTTAGTATGGTGAGTGATCCAACATATCAACACTATAATCATGGAATGTGGCACCTCATCCCAACGTCCATATGGTATCATTGGTGTGAGACACTATTAACTCAACACTTGATGTAAGGGAGCATTATTATCCTCCATTCTCAACACCGATAACCATTATAATAAAACCTCTATAAAGGAGTATTATAATTATAAAAGTAATGGGGAATTACCTCCCATCCATTTATTTTATATATCCTATATACAAATTAGACTAATAATAATAATTATAACATAATTAATAAGGTATAACCTCTTATGAATTTTCATTTGAACATTATTAAAGGCATGGTCATATATATATAATTTATTAAATGAGGAAAATACATTTCATTCATGTAATTATTAAATCCAAATATCATTAAGACATCCCATTTCCATTTTACTCATTCAATACATAATGATCAAATAAATAACGCATAACCAAAAGGTATGGTTTCACCATCCTTTACATGTCATTCATTTAATCTATTTTAAAGAGGGGAAACCATAAAAAATTATCCATCCATTATAATCAAGGCCATTTAACACAACCACCATATTTATTTCAATAAGGCATGATAATCCTATTTCAAAGGCTAAAGTTTCAAGGGAAGGTGTCATGGGCAACATGGAATACGCCTAATTAGGCAATTCCAACTACAGGAGGACCAAACACCTAAGAGTTGATTTAGGTTTCATTTACTACCCATTATTCAAAGATAAATTTCATTTATAATGCAATTCATTATCTCACTAGTATTATTGTGTGTTTTGAACCAATTAGCCAAAATGCCCAATTTTAAGTAGCATGCCCATGAGGTGGCCATATAAGGTATCTGAAACTTATAAACTACCAAACAAGAATAAATAATCATGTATCTAGGTAAAGGGGTAACTTATATATGAATGAATCAATATAAATGAGATTCTTATAGGAGACCGACATATAGTACGATGACATAATTATAAAACAACCAAAACTCAATGGGAAAACGACATGACCACCAACCCCAAGTCTTTAGATGAATGCACGCTCGATATCAACCTCTGATTTGAAGTGAGTTGGTATAGATATGAGAAATGGTCCAATGACATGAAAATAGGTTGAATGAGCCTACAGATAAATAGAATGATGGATTCAAAGGAAAACTAACCTAGGAAGGGTGATTGAGGTTAGCCTTACCTAGAGTTATCTAATGCTTCCTTTAGATCTAAGAATGGACACCAGCTATGGAAGTCATAAAAAAACCTTGGTTGATAGAGAATTGAGTTTTATGGGAGAAGAAACCCTATTTAATTTACTAAAAAACATTAAGGAAGAAAGAAGGGGTAAAAATAATGAATGATTGTAAAAGTTGTAAATTCACCCCAAAATTATGGGTCACATGGTTTGTTCACACTCTATGAACAAACTATGTCTAAATCGTGCTACAACCTATTATTAAGGAAATACAACTAACAGTTAAGGAGCATAGTTTCCTAAAATATGCACGAAGAATATGAAATCCCATTGTCCCAAAACACAGAATATTCACACATCCATGTTCCTTTTCTCTCACAATTTCAGACAAACTGTGTGGCCTACAGGTGACCCTATTTATAACTACACGGTTTTAGGGAAACTGTATGAGCTTTGTTAGATGATTTACACTAACTATGCAGGTGAGTTATTTATCCAATTTTTTGAAACTTCCAAATATAAAAAATACCCAGACTCTCCTTATACCTTCTTTAATCCATATCACACCTTTACCATGATTAAACAAAGGATTTAAATTGAAAAAAAACTCTTCAACTTTATTGAAAAGATAGGTTGTTACATTATTTATGCTTAAATTTTTTAAGACCAAATTATATAAAATTTACATCAAAAATATTATATATTTTATTATAATATATTTAAATCTATTGATTGCATGTTTTCTTTAAATTTTCATCTGTTTATATAATCGAAATATCAAAAGTATTTTTAAGGAAAACTGGCTTCATTTCTCTCTTTAGTCGTGAATCATTTCTTCCATGTCCATATTTAATTTAAAAAAGTTCAAGAATGATTTTAATATTGTTAAAATAATGTATAAATTCATTTTTAACAATATTTTAATTTATTTACCATGCATTAAAAATATTTATCTAATCATTTTGCAAATGTGGTCATTTTGACTTTTTTTACCAAAAACGTGAAAGATATTTTTTTAACTTACACTTCCAGAATGAAACCCCCCTCCATCATGGATACTATTTTAGTTAATTAAAAATTTATAAGTTTCCTTTATTAATATAAAATAAAAAAATTCCTTAATATTTTTTTTAATTTTTCAATTTTAAGTGATTTTAAAATAAAAATGGTATTTTCCTCAAAAAAATATTCCAGTTATATTTTAAAGGAATTTTCATCTATCACTCCATCCTTAAATCTTTCATATTATTTAATGGGGATATAATTCAACATTACCATATTTTTTATTTGTCTAGATGGTTTATTATTAGGATTTTGAAATTTTTATGAGACACATATCCTTTCCACAGGTTATGAAAGAATGGTGTGATGAATGTTTTATGGTCATGTGAAAACATATGTAAGGATTTCATTATGTGTCAAGTGGTTCCATTATAAGATAAGGATGGGTGGTTACATTATAAAAAAAGTTTTTTTGGTTACTTTATATCCATATAATGAATTGGTTAATGAAGGATATCTCATGATACAAAAATGACTAGAATGGGGAGTTTTCCTTATTTAGTAAGAAACATAGATGAATAAGATAGTCTTGGGAGTGAACCTTGACTAAGGAAATTATAAAATAGAGGGTGAACCCAATCCACTATGATAATTGTGTAAGTGAAACTTGAATAAAGTAATTAATTTCTAGGCTTATGTTCCTTCCAAAGACTTATGTTTTATAAATGTGATAATTTATTGGGTCTCATGGTTGATTATTGATGATTCTTCACTCTTATGTCTTAAGTTTTTTTATTGAAAAAACATTATTCCATGTTTAATGATTATGATACATAAAATTACAGGTATGATTTTATAATGTTTATCTCATGTTCTCATACCCTTATACTTACTATATTATAACTTATGATCAATTATTGATATCACTTATGTTTACCCTTACAGAGAATCTTAGCTGAACCTTCCTTATAGTACCCTACCCCAGGTTGTGAAGAAAGGTTTTAAGTATTAAATGTCTAATAAGGGTTCTAGTTGTGGACTAAATTTGAATAGATGTAGATATTTTATGTATCTATTTTTTATGTATATAAGTTTCTAAAGACAGTAAACCTCTATGGTCCTTAGGCATGTATTATCTTGAAATTTATTGAAGTTTTTTTTTCTAAAATGAAATAATATTTATATTTGAAAAATATAGATCGTTATACCCAAATTTTGATTGAACCTTATAAAAATACTCTAAGACACAATATTAATTTATTTACTTCATTTTATGTTGTGTTGTGTTCTAGGAACAAATAATAAAATCCATTCATATTAATTGGTGTATAGATCTAAATATTAAAAAATGTCATCAAAAGAGAAAATAATACAGTAAAATAATCCTATATTGATTTACCCCCCCTAGTGTGATTACATATATCATTGGGTGATTCAACTAGTATCAGATCTCATCCAGGTTCCCTATAATTAGATCTATTTTATTTATCAATTTTTTTATAAAATAAATGTGATTTATATATTTAAATAAGTTTCACCATTTCTCTAAATGGAGAATACAGTTTCCTTCCCTATCAATACAAATATTGAGGTGTTGAGAAAAACATAAAAAAATAGGTAAAAGAAAGAGACAGAAAATTTATGAAAATTTTAAAATAAGAATGTAAGACCACTACTAATGGAAGGTAAATTAAAGTGATGTTTCAACTATTAAGTCTAATAAATAGTGTCCACCTTAATAATCAAATTTAGGCAGTGGAGTATAAGTGGATGTTGAGTAACTTAGTATGTTTTACTTGAAAATAACAGACTATTTTAAACATTTCCCTATTGTGGTTATAAATATATTATTCTTTTTATCAAGGGGCTATAGGAATAGAAATCATAGTATGAATTTAAATGTGATGTAATTGAAAAAGTGTTGGAAAAAAAGTTTTTAATGTGTAACACTCCCATCCATAAAGTGAAAGACCAAGAATATTCCATATATACTCATAGATAAATACACCACAAAAATGAATAATTACTAAAAAATATCATTAATGATAAATATATGGTAAGTGCAATCAGTGAAGAGAACATCTACTCTTTAGAAAAAGCATGTAAGTATATTATTGATTTCAATAATTTTCTAAAGGAAATCAAAGATAAAAGAATAAAATATCTTGATAACTCCTTGAGAGAAATAAATATGATGCATGGAGAACATATTGAAAAGATTAATAAGCATATTAAGGTAGAATGAGGTCAGTTGATGTTGGGAATAAAAATATATACTTAAAGTGTCTTGAATTGGAATTCAAATTGAGAAACATGGAAGTGACATATACAGAATATACACATTCCACTGAGAAGATATGTATTCCCGTGAAATTCTAAAATAATATTTTTTCCTTTAAAAAGGCTCACTTTAGTGAAAAAATTCAATGGGATTATCTAATGATCTATCTACTATATGATTGATGAATTAAATTACCATTTTCTAGATATATTTATTTTCACTAATACTATATACAAAAAATTGAATCTTATAACTAAAAAAATAAATAAATTTGAGAGGAAAAAATTATAATATATACACCACTACATTAAGTGTGGATGTAATCATGTTAATGAAAATAATATATTAAAATATCATTAAATATAATGGTTTTAGCTAAAAAAATAGGAAGGTTATCGAGCATTCCATACTTTAACATGAAAGAGGAAAGAAAGATTTATTAGGCATAAAACAATTGACTATTGGAAAAGTATTTAAATACATGGAAATTGTAATGCCCTGACCCCAGTTACCCAGAATTGGTGCATTATTACATAACATTGGCATGATACAAGGAATCATGTCCCAAAAGACTGTTCTGTTTAGTAGCCTTGGAAGTACTAGATACATACATATGTTTTACATTACATCATTAAATAAAAAAACATTGTGTCCCCTTTGAACACTCTTATATCCCATAGCCTATTCCTACAGGTTTATCGTAATATACATCCTTGCATCCTAGGAAAAATAAAACATAAGAAAGGGGTGATATCAAATGCTCAGTAAGGATAACAATATAGAAAAAACTGTCATAAATAAGAATAAACATTTAAGGTAATGTATAATACTAGAACAAAAACCATTTAAACTTAAACTTGAGCATAATATGGAAAAGATAAATCAAATAATTCCATTTACTTATTCACATGGATATTATACTAGTCGAATGATCACAAGTAATATTAATATCCAATTTCATAATGATGTAATGCATAATGCCAGACTTCAAAACCACATAGTCAAGGCCTTGTGCCTAGACTACAAATAATATTTTATGAAGGCCTTTTTCCAAGACACTATTTTGTCTCATGAGACCTACCGAGGCATTGAGGATCTATAGAGGGCTCCACCCATCACTTACTAAGTCCAATGCATTCCTCATATGAAAAGTTTTAAACATAACATAAACATTCATATTAAAACTAGCATAAAAAATTTCAATACTTTATCCATAAACCATGAATTGTATAAAAAACATCCATAGTAAAACATATCACAAAACCTTCAATAGAGTATGAAAGATTTGTATCATAATAAATCAACCTCAATCAAGAATAATATCTCGTAAAGGATGTTGATAATGTTGAAAATGATCAATAAAAATATTTGAGAGAAATATCCATTTTTCATGAAAACATTTAAATGTTTCACTATTTATCAAGAAGCTGTTTAAAATAGATTTTTGAATCAAAGTGTCCCATACCACTTTGAAACTTTTAAAAGGAATTTAAATTTTAAAACATTAATGTCCATGTAAATAAAACCATAAAACCATTTTTAAAACATGGACATTAATGAGAGATATTTAGATGAATAAAATTTTAAAACATTTAAAATGATAATTTAGTTAGAGTTCCAAACCAAATGGGATACTGTAATGAGCCAAAATTTTGAATAAATTTTGTTTCATAAATTTGTGTGTTATTTTATTTTATACTCAAAAAAACTATTTCATTTAATAAAATGAGTATAATTAAAATGAGACCGTTAGGTTTTGACTGTTATACGACCGTCAGTCAGTATGACTATTGGAAACTAAATGTTGCGATTATTTTCTATAAATACAAGTGATCTTGGTTAATTAATATAGAAATAAGATTTGATGGCCTCATCCAGTATTCTTGGGCCGATCGAAGCCCATATAACAGAACATGGGAAGGAGGTAGCACCACTGGGCTTTACTCTGGACCAAACCCAAGCTGAACTTCATCGTGTGAAGCTAGAATGGAATCGCCTTCGCGAGAAGTTCAAGCTGATAGAAATAACCACTCGGGAAATGTTGGCCGAGCCACCCTCAGATTCTCTCACCTTATCACACCTTACACTAAGATCCTATGCTTGTGTGATGAGGGGATATGTAACGAGACCATAGCTGCTATGTGTAATCCTTTGTTATAAATAAAATTGTGTTTTCTTCTTATGGTGAAGTTTGTGAGTTTTCAAATGTTCGAATGAATATAGGATGTATTTTATTGATGAATTTTGAAAAAAGGATATTTTAAAATATTTATGTAAACCTTAAATAATTAATGATGTGTAATTATTTTCAAAAAATGGTCTTCTACAAATGCGTTCAATAAAGAAATTTAGAGTCTAATAAGATCAACTTGATTTTTGATGAATAGTAAATTATGAATAGTGATTTTATGATTAGGATTATTAATATGACCAAATGGATTAGTAATCTCATTTAAAGAAAGTATTAATATAATTTAGGCACCTTGATTAAGTAGTGTGATTCAATAAAATAGGTACATAACTATTTCATTAATTATTAGTCAAGTATTAGTTTTTTCGGGTGAATAGTGTTTTTTAATTAACAATTAATTAAAAATATTTATAAAAATATTTTTATAAAATGGAGTTCATTTTTGAAATTAGAGAATTGATATTTTGTTAAGGTGAAATTTTTGGATTTTTCTGAGAAAGTTGAATTTTCAGTGAATAGTGAAAATACAGTTTTTAAGTTACGAGTGTCTAATGACATCATTAAATGATGTATTAAGTATGTAATAAATATGGTCGACTTATTAATAGTAATATAAGGTGTTAGGTTTCCCAAGTATCCAATACCATGGGTAAATACCATGCGCAAGCCCATGGTTTTGCCAATACCTCCAATGAGGTGTCCCTTGGCCATTAATGCCTTGTCCCCTCACTTTCCATATAAATACCAAGCCATTCTCTCATCATTTCTACTCCAAAATCATCCTCAACGAACTTCTGGTCTCCTTACCTCCCAAGGAGTCCTACCAAGGTTCCCCAAGACCTCAAGGTCCCAACCTTCGAGTTTTAAGAGTTACGTTTTAAGGTAAGGGATCTTACCTCTCTCTTTCTTTTCAAGTACTCTAGTTTATGTCATTTCTTTTAAGACCCAAGTTCTTATGTTGGGGGTGTTCTTTTATATTCATATTACTTTCCATTTTATGTTCATATGATGAGATATCTCCTATTTTCACTCATCATTTCATTTTATGAAAGTTTTAAGTGGCACCGTTAGGCTGCCGAATTTTTAAGGGATTCTTTCACCCTTATTTTTTTTCAAAGTTCTACTTTCATGTAAAGTCTTTAAAGTTCATTTTTATTATTTTGGGGTATTATATATATATATATATCATGCTTATCTTGTATTTTCATATGATGAGAGACCCTATTTGATCTCATCAATTCTTTTTTTGATGTTTTAAGTGACGTAGTTAGGCTACCGAATTTTCATAAGAGAAATCTTATTTTTGTCTTCGATCCATGTCTTTCATTTCATATGGTATGTCTTTAAAATTTCTTTTACATGTTCCTATATACATTATATTCTGTCCCTATACTGTTTTATGGATCTTTTATGAGTGGGTTACCCATTCCCCCTCTCTTTTCAATGTTTTCTAAAACCCTATAATGTAGCCGTTATGCTGCAGAATCTTCGTCTCAAAATGTCTCTCTCTTTTTCCAAAATTCTTTTGTTTTATTAAGTGAATACCCAAAGCTATTTAATCTATAATGTTATTCAAATATATATCAAAACTTTCTATTTTAAATTTCTGGGATTTACATACATGAGACTCACTTTCCATTTCCATGGGTTTAAAGTGACATAAAGATCATGTCTTTAAAGAAGTTTTTAAAATGTTATGATTTTGAAATTAAACCCATTTCTTTTATTCTATATGGGTTATTTATGAAATTTTTGATGATGATATATGTGGATCTAATGATAATAAAGTAAAATTTAAGGGTGTACCCTGATAGCGCTCCAATGCATTGGGTAATGATGTAATCTATAACGATTACAATTTTAACGATACCTTGGGGTTTACCTTGGTAATTTTTAAATGACACCTTGGGGTTTACCTTGGTGATATGTTCATGATTGTCTAAGTTAAATTTTGTGGCCACATATTCAAGTTATGAAAAACGTTATTTTTATTATGATATGCCTCATGAACTCTTTCTCATGCCTTAAAGTTCTTTTTCGTGACTTTTTGATATATCTCAAGTTCACATGTAAATTGTTTCCCTTGTTTCCATTACTGGGCCTTCTGCTCACCCATTCCTTTGATGTATGCTCCCAGGTCATGAGATGCTATAATGAACTTAGGATGAACAATGCAGAAGCCTTTCAAGTGTTTAAGAAGAATGTTTTGTGTTGTTATGTATTAAGTTCCTAGTTTCCAAGACACCAAACCTTAAAGATGCTCAGTTTTGTATAATGTAATGAAATTTTATGTGATAAAAAGGTGTGATGTTATAGTTGGTATCAAAGGATGGTTTAGTTATTTGTGGAAATTAGGATATGAAAACATTAGGAATAACCCTATAGAAATGTTTAAATATAGGAAATCTTCCTGGTATTTTGGTGAGTATTGAGTAAGTTGTTTATCAAGAAAATATATCCATGTCTGGATACGAGAAGGTAGAGGTGGCTCTGGAACAGATGTACATAGGGGTAAAACCCAAAAACACCACTTACTTAAACGGGATCTGGTACACGATAACGGGGCTTGCTACACTCTTGGTTACGACACTCCTGGGGGATATGATTTGGTAAATTCATAAGCTTAGTACGAACCATTATTAAAGGAACAAAGATAAAATAAAATAAATATTCACATAAGAATATATGATCATGGATAACCTAGATTGGAACTTAGGGGATCACTAGTTAGGGTATAATTTTCTTCTACAAGTTTATCATTCCATGCTTTAAGTTTCCTTTTCAATAGTATTGGCTAAGTATTTAAGCCCCCTAATTATAATTTTTTTCCTAGTTAATGGCAGGAAATAGAAGAACATGTCCCAACAACCAATGTGATAGTAAATGTGACGATTTCCCTCTTAATATGATAGAGATGATGGGAGATAAAGTTGAACATATTGTGATTATTCCAAACCAGCCATCAAAAATCACAGTTAACAATTGGTACCTAGTTGAATGCCCAAATTCATCAAGGAAGAAGAAGACAGAGACTTAAGGAGGTTAATCTGATAAAGTTGATAAGGGAAAGAAGACCCATTTTCCTTTGTGCAAAAAGTTTGGAAAGAGGCACCAAGGAGAATGTCACAATGGAACTGGTAGATGTTTTAAGTGTGGGGTGATAGGGCATAAAGTAGCCAATTGCTTTTAAAAAATGGATAATGTGATGAATAGAGAGAAGGTTCGATCTAATGTACCTTATACTTTTCAATGTTATAAATGTGTAGATGTTAGACATTATCCAAGGCAATGATCTCTTGGAAGGGATGATAAGCATGATGAGAATCAACAATATTCAAGGACAAGGGAATAATTCAAGTCCTATGCTGGGATGGATCATGATGACTAAAGTACACGTAACTTCTTCACAATAATTGTCTATGTCATGTTGTATTTTTTTAGTTCATACCCTATGAGCATATCTTTAATGTTTTCTAAGAACATATAGTCACTTCCAAATATGGTTTTATATCATTAAGGAAAAACATCTATTGTTATGTACCACATGTTGATGTTGTCAAGCTGTTCTTCTTAAAAATGATGATTAGGGGATTAAAATATGGTTATTATTTTGGAATACATTCACTATTTTGGGAACCCTATATGATCAAGGTAAATATTTTAATATGGTATTTTCTTTGAGGAGTGAAGGTTGACTTATATTTTGATGAATAAATGAATTTAAGGTGAAATTATAGTAATTTAGGTTACTTATGGAAATGATTAACCTATCTTGGGGAAAACATGTTTAGGTTAGCTACTTTTGTTATAAGATGTTAGGAGTGGTTGATGTTGTTTAGAGATGAACGATAAAGTTTATCTTGGAAGACTATGTTATTAAATCCTTCTTATATTTGGGTTTCAATCTTAGTTTGGTTTATTTTGAGGAATATTAAGGACAGTTATTTATGGAATGGTCTATGATGAACTTTGGGTAGTACCGTGGAACTTTGAAGATTTAAATTAGTTTCCCTTCCTATGGGGTTCTTTCTTTTTGAAGAGTTGTTTTATCTTTCCCTTTATGTTTTTGGGGTAAATG
This sequence comes from Viscum album, assembly GCA_963277665.1. Classification (NCBI taxonomy): domain Eukaryota; kingdom Viridiplantae; phylum Streptophyta; class Magnoliopsida; order Santalales; family Viscaceae; genus Viscum; species Viscum album. Next base: position 977,942,125 of record OY728123.1, read on the forward strand.
TTTAAAGATAGATAGTTTTTCATTTGTGGATTAAATGATTCTCTAGAAGATTGTTCTTATTCTTTTGATGAGACCAAGTGTTTTTGAATGCTCATAGTTTGGAGAAAAGATTAGTTTTGGTAGAAACTTATTAAAGGATTAAACTCTACTTGAAGGTAGGTATATTTCCTTATGTTTTTATTCTATGTAGTAAATAATACCTCAAAACTATGAAAAGGAACGTAAAACAAAAATGTTGTCTGTTGACGTTTCCTAATAGGAAATCAAATACCGTTTAACCCATCATAAGTTTGTGATTTTCTTGTTGTTAACTTTCTCCTAATAATGTTTTCCATCACTCTCCCTCTGAACATGGCCCTTTGTTTTCTCTTCCATGTCCATATTTTCCAACATGGAATCATAGTATGGGTTAACTCGGGTGACCTTTGTACGTCCCTTTCTTTCTTTTAAAGTAATAGTTTTACTAACTCCTTTTCTGATGTGGGACTTTCAATAAAATTTCCAAGCCTTTTTTTAAAAATTGGGAGGACGCAATTTCTTTAGGGGGAAGATTTTGAATAAATTTTGTTTCCTAAATTTTTGTGTTATTTTATTTTATACTCAATGAAACTATTTCATTTAATAAAATGAGTATAATTAAAATGAGACCATTAGGTTTCGACTGTTATATGATCGTTGGTCAGTATGACAGTTGGAAACTAAATGTTGCGATTATTGTCTATAAATACAAGTGATCTTGGTTAATTAATATATAAAAAAGATTCTATGGCCTCATCCAGTAGTCTTGGGCCGATCGAAGACAATCTAATAGAACTTGGGAAGGAGGTAGCACCACTGGGCTTTGCTCTGGACCAAACCCAAGCCGAACTTCATTGTGTGAAGCTAGAACAGAATCGTCTTCACGAGAAGTTCAAGCTGATAGAAATCATCACTTGGGAAATGTTGGTCGAGCCACCCTCAGATTTTCTCACCTTAGCACATATTACACTTAGGTCCAATGCTGGTGTGATAGAGGGATATGTAACTAGACCATATCTGCTTTGTGTAATCCATTGTTATAAATAAAATTGTGTTTTCCTCTTATGGTGAAGTTTGTGAGTTTACAAATGTTCGAATGAATATAGGATGTATTTTATTGATGAATTTTGAAAAAAGGATATTTTAAAATTTTTATGTAAACCTTAAATAATTAATGATGTGTAATGATTTTCAAAAAATGGTCTTCTGCAAATGTGTTCAGTAAGAAATTTAGAGTCTAATAAGATCAGCTTGAATTTTGATGAATAATAAATTATGAATAGTGATTTTACGCTTAGGATTAGTAATGTGACTAAATGGATTAGTAATCTCATTTAAAGAAATTATTAATATAATTTAGGCACCTTGATTAAGTAGTTTGATTCAATAAAATAGGTAAATAACTGTTTCATTAATTATTAGTCAAGTATTAGTTTTTTCAGGTGAATAACATTTTTTTAATTAAAAATTTAATTAAAAATATATAGAAAATTATTTTTATAAAATGGAGTTAATTTTTGAAATCATTTCATTGATATTTGGTTAAGGTGAAATTTTGGGATTTTTCTGAGAAAGTTGAATTTTTGGTGAATAGTGAAAATACCGTTTTTAAGTTACATGTGTCTAATGAAATCATTAAATGATGTATTAAGTATGTAATCAATATGTTAGACTTATTAATAGTAAGATAAGGTTTTAGGTGTCCCAAGTGGCCAATACCATGGGAAAATACCATGGGAAAGCCCATGGTTTTGCCAATAACACCAATGAGGTGTCCCATGGCCATTAATGCCTTGTCCCCTCACTTTCCCTATAAATACCTAGCCATTATCTAATCCTTTCGACTGAAAAATCATCATAAATGAAGTTATGGTCTCCTTAACTCCCAGGGAGTCCTCACAAGGTTCCCTTAACCCCTCAAGGTCCCAACCTTTGAGTTTTAAGAGTTACGTTTTAAGGTAAGGGATCATACCTCTCTCTTTCTTTTCAAGTACTCTCATTTATGTCATTTCTTTTTATCCCTAAGTTCTTATGTTGGGGTTGTTAATTTATGTTCATATTAGTGTCCATTTTATTTTTATATGATGATATATCCCCTATTTTCTCTCATCATTTTATTTTATGAATGTTTTAAGTGGAGCCATTAGGTTGCCGAATTTTTAAGGGATTCTTTCACCCTTCTCTTTTTTTCAAAGTTCTACTTTCATGTCAATTATTTCAAGTTCCTTTTTATTATTTTGGGGTATGATATCTATATATATCATATTTATATTTTATTTTAATATTATGAGATACCCTATTTGATCTCTTCAATTCTTTTTTTGAAGTTTTAAGTGACGTCGTTATGCTGCCGAATTTTCATAAGAGAAATCTTATTTTTGTCTTCCATCCATGTCTTTCATTCCATATGGTATGTCTTTAAAATTTCATTACCATGTTCTTATATCTATTATATTCTGTCCCTATACTGTTTTATGTATCTTTTATGAGTGGGTGACCCATGTCCCCTCTCTTTTCAACATTTTCTAAAACCCTATAACGTAGTTGTTATGCTGCAGAATCTTCGTCTCAAAATGTCTCTCTCTTTTTCAAAAATTCTTTTGTATTATTAAGTGAATACTCAAATCTCTTTCTTCTATAAGGGTATTTACATATATATCAAAATTTTCTATTTTAAATTCTTGTATTTACATACATGAGACTCGCTTTCCTTTCCCATGGGTTTAAAGTGACATAAAGATCATGTCTTTAAAGTAGTTTTTAAAACTTTGTGATTATGAAGTTAAACCCATTTCTTTTATGCTATATGGGTTATTTATGAAATTTTTGATGATGATATATGTGTATCACATGATAATAAATTCATGTTTAAGGGTGCGCCCTGATAGCACTCCAATGCATTGGGTAATGATGTAATCTCTAACGTTTACAATTTTAACAATAGCTTGGGGTTTACCTTGGTAATTTTTAAATGACATATTGGGGTTTACCTCGGTGATATGTTCATGAATGTATATGTTAAATGTTTTGGCCACATCTTCAAGTTATTAAACACGTTATTTTTATTATGATATGTTTCATGAAATCTTTCTCATGCCTTAAAGTTCTTTTTCATGACTTTTTGATATATCTCAAGTTCACATGTAAATTGTTTCCCTTGTTTTCCTTACTGGGCCTTATGCTGACCCTTTCCTTTGATGTATGCTCCCAGGTCATGAGATTCTATAATGAAATTAGTATGAACAATGAAGAATCCTTTCAAGTGTTTAAGAATAATGTTTTATGTTGTCATGTGTTAATTTCCTCATTTCCAAGACACTAAACCTTAAAGATCCTCGGTTTTGTATAATGTATTGAAATTTTATGTGATAAAAAGGTGGGATGTTATGATACCCTTGAATAAAAATTACTGAGGTAATAAAAAATTTATAATATCATGAGAATAAAGGGATTAATGATATTCTATGTAAAAGTATAGTATATACACCAAATAAAAGTGAATTGGCGCATAACAACAAATAAGTCTCAATGGAATGTAAGTTGAGATGAATTCCTTTATAAAACTATATCCTTAGGTTAAGGATAAATCAATGAAATAATAATGTGTGAAAAATATAAATACACTAAATATTATTGTATATTTAGTGTAAATAAATCATAGGACATTCAAACATATTCTTGAAAAACAACACCAATGACATGTATATTTAATAAAAAAAATGAGGCTTTGGCTCCAACCTTTAAAAAAACACCAATGACATGGATGTTTAACTCAATTAATAGAAATTGAGTTAAAATTACTCTTATCAAGTTTATATCGATGACTTGAGAATTTATAAATGGAGTGATTATATGTATCAAAAGTATACCCACAAAAAGTGGAGTGTAAATTATAACATAAATAAATAAACAATGATTCCACACATAATCCTAGCATGACATAATTAAGAATTAGAAGATTAACCCAAGGAATGGAAATTGGGTTAAAAGGTTCCCTTAACGATTTGGTAACTTAAAAAACATACAAACCATGAAATAAAGATCATAAAATGAAGATTTAAATACCCATAAATGGATGTATATTACACAATGAATACAATCTTGGGCAGTACAAACACCACACAAAAGGAAATGGTGGAAAATATAGCATGAATCTCAAGGGAATAAAAAGTGATATTAAAATACCTTAACATGTTGTAGTCAATCTATTCATATGAAAAAAAGTTAATAAACACCAAATGATTCACATAATAAAATGAATATAAAGAGAATCATGATAATATATGTCAAATGGAAGTACACAATACACCACATGTAATAAATTAGTGGCGAACAATGGAAATCTCACAGGATTAAAAGTGAGATAAGAAACCCCTTACCTTGTACTTTTCCTTGGCCGAGGGTATGTTAACCTCCTGTATAAAAGTTAAATAATTGTTACTAAATTATAAAACAACTATATACATAAATATTATATCATTTATGATTGTCTAATATTTCTTTGTTAATAATATTTTAGTAGCATCATCGTTTCAGGTGTTAACTGATTCGTTTTCCTTTATATGCTTGGTTACGTAGTCCATGTTTGTTATGGATAGGATGTATTTGATTCAAATAAATAATTATATTATGTTCATATAAATTATTTTTAATCATAAAATGAAAATTATTTTTGAATGATTACGATGGAGAATGAATCTCATCGCGTTCGTGGAGACGGTAATCCGTACGTACACACGAGCGACAATATCGTTATATTGATGGAGAAATAGTATGTAATTGGATGGTATATCATATATAAAGAATCATTAACATTTTATATTTATTATTTAAATAAGTTATATTCATTATTATACCCATCCAAAATAATGAAGTGTTTGAATAACCAACAACATCACGATATGGAGACAGTAAGCCGTACGTATGAACGTATGAGGAATTTTTCATTTATAGGATTGATAGAATAATGAATATGATTGTACCATATTTATAATATTATCAAATTATATAGAAGATTCTGGAGTTATTATTTTAGAATGGAAACAGCAAAGAAATAGGTAGTGGAAGAATATAAGAACTTGAAAGAGGTGATGAAATATTTACCTCTTCTTCAGGTTATTCCTTTTGATTTGATTGAAATGGCTCCTTAGGTTGGCTTTCTAACCAAAGGAAGGACTATAGGATTAAGGGAGGAAATTTGGGAGGAAATTTGGGTGGGGTAGATCCAAATGTCTTTGGAGGTGTGAAATTAAGATAAGCGGAAGTACCCTTTTATAAAAGAGGTGTGGGTCACTTTAGGAAAAGCTTGAAATATTATTTTATAATAAAATCATTTTAGGTTTCTAATGTCTCCAAAATGATTCATTTAGATTCTAATGTGGGGATGATTCTAAACCTCTCAAAAATAGGTTTTAGATAGGTTTAGGTCACCATATTAACCTTATCTTTTAGATTTAACTCTTAGTTAAATAGTTTGTCATTTACCATGTCTCTTTGTATTTTTATATTATATGGTTAATAAACTTACTATAACAAGCCAAGCAAACCCCAAATGGCTAATTATTAATATATATAACTTTATCTATGTCCTTTGGACTAACCTTATCTTTTTAGGAATATTATATCAATTAATAATAAAGTATTTGTTCTAAAAACTCAATTATGCCAATTTTGACACTATTTAGTATTTGTTTTTTGTGAAAATCATAACAGCATGATTACTTCTAAAAAAACATTATTTAATCAACACTAACATGTCATATTAACCTATTAAATTAGTGGTATTCATAAAATGTCTCAAATTAAATTTATTTGGATATTTATAATATCAATTATTTTAATCTTTCATTAATTTGGTGATTACAGGATCATCATTGTGTTATAAATAAATGTAATTATTTAATGTCAAAAAATTATAAATAAAATACAATTATCAAGAAAATATTTTTAGCTTTCTAATGAATATTTATAGTCGAATTTATCTTATGTATAACTCTATATTAAAAATGGTTTTGTTATTAACCTTTGAATCTAACACTTTTAATTCATCTTTAAATAAAAAAATAATAAATGTCCTAATCTAATCCAAGTGGACCAAAGATGATCATATTTTATTTATAAGGTTTTTTTGGTCGAATTATACTTATCCAATAGAATTATTACATGTGTTAGGGTAATTATAATATCATTTTTACCTTTAATTAAACTATTTACTTTTAACCATGGTAAATAAGTCAAAAGTTACTATTCACCAAAAATTATTTTCTTCTTATTGAACCACATTTTACTTACTGATTTCAATAGTGTCTCTCAGATTTTGGAAATTCAACTCACATAATTGGTCAAATTATGTTTTATGAAAATTTGTAAATGCTCCTAGAAGGTGGGTAAAAGATGGTAAAAAGTTCAAGAAAATTTTATATATCTAAACTTATTATAAAATGACTCCAGTGAATTAAATTGAACATATATAGGTATTATTTATCTATTTTGACTTAAAATAAATAAAATAAATAATCATTTAAATAAAAAGTCGGTTTTAAAGAATAACCTAGTGTTTTTCACTATTCATCAAAAATAAAATGTTTTCATAAAATTAACAAACCATTACCCTAAGATAATTTTGATATTCTGAATTAAAATATTTATTCCATTTTACCAAATTAAAAATATAGAAGTTGCTTTAATTAATTTAAAATTTACTCCCATTGTCAAAACCAAAAGGCGGTTTTTTTAAAACGTAAAACCTATCAAAAGATTTACATGTGATTATGTCAAATTTAAAAGTGAAATTACTTATAATGACCTACATTGCATTAAATGATAAAAATATAATCTAATTATACTTCAAACCCATTAAAATGCATAATTTAACACTATAAATTATTTCTATTAAAAAAGTTGTTTTTAATTAAAATTTAGTATTTTTCCGTATTCATCAAAACAAAAAAGTTATCAGAAAAGTACCAAAATTTTATCGAAAATAACTTTTATGTCCCGATTCTAAAGAAGAATTTAATTTCATTAAATTTAATACATAAAATTGTCAAATATTGGTTTTAAAATGGGTTTCCATTAAAATGTGGTAAAATTGCATTTTTTTTGAAAAATACTTCTTTTATCTGAAAAAATGAATTTGTTATTATATTATGTCTAATAAAAACATAATATGGATTCTAAAATTATATGGAGTATATAAAAATTAAAATTCAGATAATACTATTCATAATTTCTTTTTGAACGACTAGTTCGGTAAGTCGTTGTGCTCTCGAACTCGGTGTTGTGTATAGTGCAAGCTATTGAATTACTTTAAAGAAAATATCATACTATGAAATCTCTGGGTGATACATTCATACCCCCTTTTGGAAATTGTGTCCTCACAATTTTAAAATTGGGCTTGGGAACTTTATTGAAAGTCCCAAATTGGAAAAAGAGTCAATAAAAATATCACTTTAAATGAAAGAAAGATAAGTACAAAGGTCACCCGAGATAACCCATACTAGGATTCCATGTAGGAAAATATGGATATGGAAGATAAACTAAGTGTCATGTTCTGACAAAGAGTGATAGAAAACATGATTAGGAGAAAGTTAACAACAATAAAACAACAAACTTGTGATGGGATAAATGGTCATTAGTTTCCCAGTAGGAAAAGTAAACAAACAACGTTTTTTTTTGTTTTAAGTTCCATTTCATAAAGTTGAGGAATTTATTAATGATATTGACTAAAAAAATAAATAGATATACGTAATTTTTAAGTAAAGTTATATCCTTTAAAAATTTTCTACCACTGACTCATCTTTTTTTCAAATGATGAGTATTCAAGATAACCTGGTTACACCTGAAGCGCTAGAATCAACTTCTTTAGATTCACATTATCACAAATAATAAACTATATATTTCCCGTGTCTTTGTAGATTAATCAAAACCAAAATGGTTAGTACAAGATCATATGATCCCCAAAAAGGATAATCTTTTAGAGAAAGAAATACCAATCTTAATTTCTAAAATTAAACAAAAAATACCCAAATTTCTATAAATACAATTCAATAAACAATTGTCCTTAAAATCCTTCCATATAATCGAAACTAATATTGAAACCTAATACATAGAAGAATTTGATTATGTAGTCTTCCACATTAAATTGTATCTTTAAATAAAATCGACTACTCTTAAAGTCACATACTTAAAAGTAATTAACCTAATCACATATTTTCTATGATAGGTTAATCATTTCTATAAATAAACCAAATTGATATAAATCCATAATAAAAACATAGATAAAAATATACCATTACTCCTCAAATGAAATCCCATAGTATTCTATTTTCCTTAGGCATATAGTGTTTCCAACAGAGTGAACGTCTTCCAAAATAACATTTATCACTTAATCAAAAAATCATTTTCCTATACTAAGGATATCCATTTGATAAGACGTAAGATCCGAAATCAACTAATTATTGATCAATGAAATCATTTAACTAAAAATAATTAGTCACACTAATTAGGGACTTCTCGTAGTCCAGTGGTAGGCGACAAATCCCAATTGCACTCAAGTTGTGGGTTCGATTCCTACAGCTTTGTCTGACGCGACAGGTTGCCACACGGTCTGCGTGTTGTCCTAAAAAAATATTTTGTAACATTCCCAAAATGAGACAAATTCATCAAAATAACTATAACATAATTTCACCACAAATGTTATCTCATACCTCAAATTTTCACCCCAAAATTTAATAACTTCTAATTGCCTCAAAATCAAGGATCATATAAACTCAAATGGTCATTTATAACTATATCAACAATAGAAAAGATAATTCTTCATAAAATAGAATTTTTCATATAACAAACTGTAGGGTTACACATACAAGGGAAAAGTCTTTCAAAGTAATCCTATCAACAAAGACCCGTAATACTTTTAAAAATTTCTCCATCCATTTATTTCCACATAGGTTCTTCCTTGACCAAGAGGTTATCTTATAGAATAGGGAATTCACTTAGGTAATGCCCAGGTCCCCTACATTTAAGGGAAATGACTATAAATGGATTATTGAGATCATTTATATTTTCTTCCATAGTACTCTTCATTTTTCCTCGACAATTCTTTACATTATGTCCTTCTTTCCCACACATAAAGCATTTCTTTGTTCCATTGAGACACTTTCCTCGGTGTCTTCTACCACATTTCCTACAAGATGGAAATTGAGCTTTCTTTTTTCCATGGTCTCCATTGTAGTATGTAAAGACCCAGAATTTTCAAGGAATTTTTTTTCTTAATTATTTGGAATTTTACGATTCTGTGGCTTATGAAGGCACTTGATTCTGAGGCCCAGTGTGCCCGAAATCAATTTATGAGGTTTTTTTCGGGTACGTTTAGTGAACGTACATGTGGTTTTTTACTATTTTTTGAACCGGTGCTCGGAATTGAAATATGAGGACACCGATGAACTCGCAAACCTGGTATTCACTTAAGGGGACCTTTACCGCAGTTGCGTTTTATGCAGGTAGAAAGTTAAAAATTGGGGTTTAATTAAAAAGTTAAATAAAATTGTTTAGAACAATTTTATTCACCTTGGTTGTTAAATCCTACATGGGGAAGTTAATGGTGGGTCCCACCCCCACATAACTTCCCATGTGTGGATATTCATGAGGTGGGGCCCACATGAGCCCTAATCTTTCTTCTCCTTTAAACCTCCCTTAAACTCCCCAATTCAACTCCCCTTGTTTAATTCTTATCAACACCCCCATTTAATTCAGTGGAGCCTCTCCACATTCCACCTCCCTCTCTCCATTTAATTCTTTTCCAACCCATCTCAATTAATTAAACAAATCTTCAATTAATTAATTATAGAGTTTTATTTAATTTTAAAGTACATGGCATGTTATATTATGGGAGGGCCATTTTATTATTTTGGTTGGCAATATTGGTGGGAGAGATTTTGAGAGGATTTAGAAGGAAGTGTTATCCTTTGACGAAAAACACCAACCTTCAATGAAGAATGACTTTCTCCCTTGACGAAGAACACTCTACGATTCGAGGAATGTGAAGTCTCCAACGACACTTATTCTTCGGGTACACTCTGACATCAACAAAATCGACACCGATCTTCTGTGAAGCCCGACCACCGCAACGTTCGTCTTCCGTGGTTCGACAACGTGTGACGTCTTTTTAGGGTAGGGTGGATTGCATCAATTTTATTTGAATAAAATTGTTTTTTGTTCTTCATGAAAACATGTTTATCATCGGCCACATAATATTGCTAAACGCGGAGGGCGCGAGCCGAACGAACATGGTCGGATGACCCTCCGTTGATCCTCGTTTCTTTTGGATGGCGATAGTGATGGCAGCTAGAGAAAAAGCGGCGGCCATATGTCGGCCGCGTGGAACGGAACCGCGGCCTGCAACTGCGGGCCGCTCGACCGATGAAGAACCGGCCCGACCGATGGAAGATCGCGATGCCATAAGGGGTGCCATGCTGTAGAGGACTGCAGCTCGCTATCCGCAGGCCGCTTCGGTGGTAAACTGGCCAGCTCGCTGGCCGGCCGGGAGAAGGAACCGCGGCACCTGAAGGTGCCACGCAACAAGAGCGCGGCCCACCGAGCGGGCCGCTTGTTCCAAGAAGATCGGCCGGCTTCGGCCGACCGATTTGGGAGGACGGCACCACTGGGCGCCGCCAGTTCGGGAAGCCGGGGGACCACGCCCCCTCGGACTGCTCGGCCAGCCGGCCGAGCCACATCTAGGCCGGGCCGCGTGAGGCCGAGTCGGGCCGGGCCGTGTCCCCTCGGACCGCTCGGCCCCCCTCGCACCAAGCCGCGCGGCTGGCCGGTTGGGCCACGCCCCCTCGGGCTGGGCCGTGCCCCTTCGGTCTGGGCCGCATGTTTCATCGGGCCGGTCCAACCCCCTGACGGGTCTCACCCACAAACTCTGGGTTAACCCGACCCGCCATCCCACTAGGGTTAACGGGTCGTGCCCGATTTCACTTAAACGTGAATAACATGAAGGTCGCACGTCTGATCGATGATACATCTGTGGCACTAGGACCCTCACCACGAGGCGGTCCTTTTGCGATATTCTATGTATGTTTTGGATGACTTTGGAAAGTGACCGATTTTGGAATGAACGTAATTCCAACCGGGCCCCAGGAGCGGAAACACTTATAACTTAAGGACCGGACGTCCGATTGATGTACCGTCGACTATGTTGGTTTACACTTGATGAGACTTTTCTTTTGGAATAATCTACACAGGATTTGGATATGGTTTGAGCAACTCCAGGTTGGATTTTACCTGAAATCCAACCGGGCCCCTGGAATAGAAATGCTAATAACTCACAGATTGGGCGTCCGATTGACGTGTCGTCTATTGCGTTGAGACCCCTATGACGAGGCCGCCCATTGAGATACTTCCAAGTGAGATTACATGACACTTGTAAGTATCGACTAGTAGTTCGTAGATCAGACCCTCCTAGAGACGAGCGTATGGAGTGCAGAGATCTAATAGCTGTAGACCTGACGATTGCTTGACCGATTCGACTCGGAGTGATTCGATTATCCTAGTGGACGGAGCGCCTGGTTTGGTGGCAGACCCATGGCGGACGGAGTGCCTGGTTTGTCAACTTACCTATGATACTCGACTGGAGGAGTACCTCTGTAGGCTATTAGGGGGAGCGCTACTGTGTTCGGGCGGCAGACCGACAACAGAGGAGCACCCGATTTGGTAGTAGACCTGCGATACTTGACAGGATGAGTACCTCAGCAGTCTCTGGTTAGTGAGTAGCACCTCAGAGTCGTGACAGGGCCACTTTAATCGATATAGGAGGAGTTCTCTCGCATTTGTGATTTCGTTAATGAAAATACTGGTTTGAGCTGAGTCAATGAACTTTGTGTTTTCCTCATTATTGAGATGGGTTACTTGATAACTGAGGTATATGTATGGACATATACCTAAGTAAGGGTTATCTGTTGAGATCTTTCATTGTGGTTTACCCTTGTTGGATTTAGTGAGACCTTGAGGGTCTCGAGGTCCCTACTGAGTATCGTTATACTCACCCACGCACGGGCTATGCCCGCACCTCGTTGTGTTGGATGCCGACGACGAACAGCGCTGACCGAGGCAGAGTGTACGAGGACTGGACGGTACCCAGAGGTGGACACTCGGCATGAAAGCACACAGAGTGGACCGATAGACGCGGAGTTCGGAGGAGGAAATCTCTACCTACCCTTCAAGTAGGAACCTGGAGGTTGATCCAGGAGCTGCTTCCATCTTCCAGCTGTTTGTCTTTTCAGTTGTACTTTCTTTCAATTGTAGCTGTACCTTTCTTTTGGGCTTGTATTTCCGGCCCTTTTGAACTTTCAGCACACTTGTTATACTACTTTACTTAGTGTTTTCTTCTGCTTGTACTCTGGTTGTGTGTGTTTACGTTTCATAAAGGCAATTCCTTCCCTTTTTATCTGTATTTACGCCTTTGGTGCTAGTCGTTAGTCCCTGGCCGATGGAAGGCGGGCATGGGGTAGTCATGGCACGGGCCCCGAGGACGGCTCGTGACAAATTGGAATTAGAAGAGTCGGTTCTACTACAGAACTTAGAAATCTGATATTCCCTTTCTGTGAAGCAATATTGTTAAGGGTACTGAGTGTGGTTTTCAGTTTAGGGAGTCCAGTGTTCGTGCGGCGGCCAACGTATCTGTACACTAGGACCCTGACTTATGATTTCTAACTCAGTGCACGAAAACACTGATTGCGTGTGTGTTTTCAATAATTGTTCTTTAAGTCAGCTCAAAATAGGTCATCTCACCAAGTATATTCTTTTGACCATGTTTCATCTTTTTTTTTTCAGGATGTCTTCACCTAGTCAGTTAGCGCAGGTTCCGAGTGGAGAGCACAATGGTAGCCCACCGAGCAGCGAGGCCACGGTGCAAGGCCCCATCACAACAGAGGCACCAGCAGTTCCATTACCTGTTGGGCTACCGTTATCACCAGCCCTAGCAGTAGAGGGTGCACACCGCTTAAGCGCGTTTCAAGGGTTCTGGCGACATAGTCCTTCGAGGTTTTGAGGCGAGACAGACTTTTAGTTGGCTGAGTACTGGTTGGAGTTTGTAGCACGAGCTTTCCACACAGCTGGGAGACCCACTGACTTGATGGTGTACCTAGATGTTAGTCTTTTTTAGGGAGCAGTTGAGAGGTGGTGGATCCAGATGCTCCAGTTTTGCAACCAGACGACCTTCACCTGGGGAATCTTCAAGGGTTTTTTCAGGGTGGAGTTTATACCAGCAACTCTACACTCTGTGCGTTCTCAAGAGCTGTTTCTCTTACTGTAGGGATTTCTGTCAGTAGCTGAGTCATCTGTAGGTAGTAGAAAGATGACACAGGGGAAGAACGGGTTAGACCTACTGACAGACGACCCCAAGATGTGGCAACGGGGGTGCGGGGCACCCGACGCTGAGGAAGACCTGAACAAAGAAGGGTCTGTTATTCCTGTAGGGAATGGGGTCACAAATCGTGTGACTATCCGACTCCCTACACAGTTGATCAGCAAGCGTTGGAGGATCCACCGAGACAGAAGTAGCGGTGGGAGCTTGAGCATCCGCCGAGCGGTGGACAAGGCAGTGGAGTAGGTCCTTCAGCGGATGGTGGTCAGAGTCATCAAGCACTACTACTCCCTCCCCGAGGCGGTTCAACTCGAGCTTCAGAAGCAGGTGGATAGAAACGAGAGTATTTCAAAGCATAGAGGCCTTTTTTTCATGATGTCTCTAGCTTCTTTAATGTCTTTGTTATGGTTACTTTGTGTCTTTGTACTTCGAGCTGCAGTAATAAAATACACTTGTCCTTGTGAAGTTTTCTTTCCTTCTTTTTTGTGTGGTTAATACTAAGAGGTTCTGGTTAAAAACATTGACTTGACCCTCACTTTCGAGATTCCTACTGGAGGAGACCCAGTGACCACACACTGATTTCGACAATGTGACTCCACCCTTAGAGGAGAGACTAACGGTTCGATCTGTTGGTAGTAGTGTCGAGGCCTTACGACGTCGTCCATGGAATGGATTAGTACTATTCATGTCAGGATGGACTGTATTAGGCAATGGGCATGGTTCATTCAAAGGATGAGACCAGATTTCTCTTTTCAGAAAGGGAGAAATGTTAGCAGCTCTTACAGATCATAGGTGAAGAAGGGTGAACGTCAACCGACTTACCAAGTCGACCAACTTCCTACCGACCAGAGATGGTACAAGCTATGAAGGAGAAGGTAAAGATCATCCAAGAGCGGATGAAGACTGAACAGAGTAGATAGAAGTCTTATGCTGATAGGAGAGAGAGACCACATGAGTTTGATGATGGTGACCACGTTTTCCTATGGGTCTCACCTTGAGGATGTCTTTGAAGATTTGGTCAGGGCAGAAAGTTATCTCCGCATTTAATCGGACCTTTCCAGGTCATCAGCAGAGTAGGCGAGGTGGCTTACCGCCTGACCCTTCCACCTCAGTTGTACTGAGAGCATGGCGTCTTCCATGTATCTCAACTGTGGAGATACGTGCACGACCTATCCCACATCATCGACCAAGGGGAGCTTGATATCGATGATGGGGAAACTTTCACAGAGGTTCCAGTGGAGATTGAGAATCGACAGGATCAGGTCCTACGGGGATAGTCGATTCCACTGTGCGCATTCGATAGCAGCACAGGAAACTCCTGGGGAGCACATGGGAACAAGAGGCTCAGATGCGTGCCCAGTACCCCTTTTGTTTCCCTAGTGTGTGTTGTATCTTTACAGGGATGTAAATCCCTGAGATGGGAGTAATTTAAACACCCGGAATTTTCAAGGAATTTTTTTCTTAATTCTTTGGAATTTTACAAGTCTGTGGCTTCTAACGACACTTGATTCTGAGGCCCGGTGTGCCCGGAATCAATTTTTGAAGTTTTGTTCGGGTACGTTCAGTGAATGTACGTGCGGGTTTTTCATATCTTTTGAACTGGTGCTCGAAATTGAAATATGAGGACACCGATGAACTTACAACGATGATATTCGCTTAAGGGGACCTTTACCGTAGTTGCGTTTTATGTGGGTTGAATGTCAAAAATTGGGGTTTAATTAAAAAGTTAAATAAAATGTTTAGAATAATTTTATTCACCTTGGTGGTTAAATCCTACATGGGGAGTTAATGGTGGGGCCCACCCCCACATAACTTCCCATGTGTGGATATTTGTGAGGTGGGGCCCACACGATCCCCAACCTTTCATCTCCTTTAAACCTCCCTTAAACTCCCCAATTTAACTCCCCTTGTTTAATTCTTGTCAAATCCCCCATTTATTTGGGTGGAGCCTCTCCACATTCCACATACCTCTCTCCATTTAATTCTTTGCCAACCCATATCAATTAATTAAACAAGTCTTCAATTAATTAATTAAAGAGTTTTATTTAATTTGAAAATACATGTCATGTTATATTATGGGAGTGCCATTTTATTATTTTGGTTTGCAATATTGGTGGGAGAGCTTTTGAGAGGATTTAGAAGGAAGTGTTCTTCTCCGACGAAGAACACCATCCTTCAACGAAGAACGACTTTCTCCCTCGATTAAGAACGCTCTACGATTAGAGGAACTCGAAGTCGCCAACGACGCTTCTTATTCGAGTGCACTCCGACGTCAATGGAATCGACATTGATCTACCGCGATGCCCGACCACCGCGACGTTCGTCTTCCGCGGTTCGACAACGTGCACGTCTTTTCAAGGTAGGGTGGATTGCATCAATTTTATTTGAATAAAATTGTTTTTTGTTCTTAGTGAAACCATGTTTATCAGTGGCCACATGATACCACCAAACGTGGAGGGAGCAGGCCAAACGAACACGGCCCGATGACCCTCAGTTATTCCTCGTTTATTTTGGACGGTGACGGTGATGGGAAGAGTGATGGCGACCGGAGAAAAAGCGGCGGCCGTATGCCAACCGCGTGGAAATGAATCGCTGTCCGCAACAGTGGGCCGCTCGACCGACGAAGAACCGGCTGGGCCAGAGGAAGACCGTGGGGCCACAAGGTGTGCCGCGCTGCAGAGGACCGTAGCCCACAATCCATGGGCCGCTTCGGCGGCGAACCGGCCGGCTCGCCGACCGGCTGGGAGAAGGAACCGCCGCACCCGAAGGTACCGCGCAGCAAGACCGCGGCCTGCCGAGTGGGCCGCTTGCACCAAGAAGGCCGGCCGGATTCAGACGACCGGTTTGGGAGGGCGGCCCCGCTTGGTGCCACTGGTTCGGGTAGCTGTGGGATAGAACCCCCTCGGACCGCTCGGCCAGCAGGCCGAGCCGCGGCCGGGCCGCGCCGCACCGGGCAGGGATGGGCCATGCCGGGCCGCGCCGGGTCGTGCTGGGCCGCGCCGCGCCCCTCTAGGCCAGAACGCACCCCCTCGGACCACTCGGCCAGCCGGCCGAGCCACGGCCGGGCAGTGCCCTGCCTGGTCGTGCCGGGCCGCGCCGTGTCGGGCCGTGCCCCGCCAGCCCGAGCTGTACCCCCTCGGGCTGGGCCGCGCCCCTTTGGGTCGGGCCGCGCGTTCATCGGGCCTGTCTAACCCCCTGTCGGGTCAGACCCGCCAACTCTGGGTTGACCTGACCCGCTAGGCCACTGGGCTTAACGGGTCGTCCCCGATTTCACTTAAACGTGAATAACATGAAGATCGCGCATCTGATCGACACGCCGTCTGTGGAACTAGGACCCTAGCGACGAGGCGGTCCTTTTTCGATACTCTAACTAATTTTTGGATGACTTTGTAAAATGGATGAGTTTGGAATGAACGTAATTCCAACCGGGCCCTCGGAGCGGAAACACTTATAACTTAAGGACCAGACGTCCGATTGATGTACCGTTGACTATGTTAGCTTCCAATTGATGAGATAGTTCTTTCGGCATACTCTACACAAGATTCGGATGTGGTTTGAGCATGACTGGGTTGGATTGTACTCAAAATACAGCCAGGCCCCTGGAACGGAAATGCTAATAACTCATAGATCCGATTGTCGCGCCGTCTGTTGAGTTGAGACCCCTATGACGAGGCGGTCCTTTGATATACTTCCATGTGAGATTACGTGACACTTGGAATTATCAACTAGTAGCTTGTGGAGCAGACCCTCCCGGAGACGAGCGTACGGAGTGCGGAGACCAAGTAGTTGTAGGCGTGGCGACTGCTTGACCGATTCGACTCGGAGTGATTCGATTAGCCCAGTAGACGAAGCGCCTAGTTTTTTGGCAGACCCACAACGGACGAAGCACCTGGTTTGGCAGCATACCTGCAGTACTCGATAGGAGGAGTACCTCTATAGGCTATTAGTGGGAGCGCTACTGTGTTGGGGTGGAAGACCCACATCGGAGGAGCGCCAAATTTGGCATTAGACCCACGGTACTCGACAGGAGGAGTACCTCAGCAGTCTCTGGTTAGTGAGTAGCACCTCAGAGTCGCGACGTGGCCACTGTACGCGATAGAGGAGGAGTTCTCCAGTAATTGTGGTTTCGTTAATGAAAATCCTGGTTTGATCTGAGTCAGTGAACTTTATGCTTTCCTCACGATTGAGATGAGTTACTTGATAACTTAGGTATATGTATGAGCATATACCTAAGAAAATGTTATTTGTAAATATATTTATTTGTGGTTTATCCTTGTTAGATTTGGTGACACCTTGAGGGTCTCAGGGTCCCTACTGAGTACCATTATACTCACCCCTGCACGGGCTATGTCTGCACCTCGTTGTGTTGGATGTAGACGACGGACAACGCTGACCGAGGCAGAGTGTACGAGGACTGGACGGTACCCAGAGGTGGACACTCATACTGACATCACACAGAGAGGACAGATAGATGTGGAGTGCTGAGGAAGACATCTGTACCTACCCTTCATGTAGGAACCCAGAGGACGATCCAGGAGCTGCTTCCATCTTCCAACTGTTTGTCTTTTCAATTGTACTTTCTTTCAGTTGTAGTTGTACCTTTCTGTTGGGCTTTTATTTCCGGCCCCTTTTTACTTTCATCACACTTGTTATACTTATTTAATTAGTGTTTGATTCTCCCTGTACTCTGGTTGTGTGTGTTTACATTTCATAAAGGCAATGCCTTCCCTTTTTTATCGGGATTTACACCTTTGGTGATAGTCGCCAGCCCCTGGCCTATGGAAGGCGGGCTTGGGGTAGTCATGGCACGGGCCCTGAGGACGGGTCGTGACACAGTATCTCTTATCATTCACCGCCTTTCTCTTCTTTTTTGAGTCTGGGATTTGGTAAATATAATTGTTGTTGATCATATTTTTGGAAAACTAATTCTGCATGAACAAGATATCTTTTACACCTATCAACATTCCATTTCGTTGCTTATTTCCACAAACATTCCCACCTTATACTTCATGTTTAATGTTAATAGGACTTCCTTGGAATCCAGCCATTGACTAGCACAAGAAAGCATGGTGTGAGTCATAAAATCATTTAGAGAATATTATAACACCTTATTTTCAATGTAAAACCCCTTAGGATTAACCATGATTATTTATTCTCATCTTATATTAAAATATTTCAAATTGGTTTGTAAAGAAAATGTGAATTAACCTAAGCATATCCCCCAAGAGTGTCGTAACCAAGAGTTCAGTAAGGACCATTGTCTTGTACCAGGATACCGCGGGTCAAGCCCAAAACTTCTTGTCAGAGTTTTCAATCCTAGGTACATCTATTATAGAGTCGCCTCTACCTGCTCATATCCAGACATGGATGTATTGCTTCGAAAACCGAAATAATATTTACATTACCAAAAGTTTTGGATGTTATTCTATACTAATCCTCAATTTCTATCTTAGGGTAGTGTTTTCTAATTAGAGTTTTTTTCTAAATATAGCTTCCAAGGTTTGTACTAAAATACTCTGATATCAAATGTAATGACCTGACTGTAGTTTCCTAGAATCGGTGCATTATTACATAACATTGGCATGATATAAGGAATTATGTCCCCAAAGACAAATCAGTTTAGTAGCCTTGAACTTACTATATAGATACATAAGTTTTATATTACATCATGAAATAAAAAAACATAGTGTCCCCTTTTAACTTCTTATATCCATTTGCCTATTTCTACAGATTAATCGTAATATACTTCTTTGCATCCTGGGAAAAATAAAATATAATAAAGGAGTGAGCTCAAATGCTCAGTAAGGATAACAATATAGTGTAAACATTCGTAAATAAAAATAATCATTTAAGGCAATGTATAAGAGTATAACACAAGCCTTTTAAACTTAATCTTCCTCATAATATGGCAAAGATAAATCAAATAATTCCATTTAACTATTCACATAGATATTATACTAGTCGAATAATCATATGTAATATCAATAGCCAATTTCATAATGATGGAATGCATAATTCTAGACATCATAACCACATAGTCAAGGCCTCGTGCCTAGACTACAAATAAGATTTTATCAAGGCCTTGTGGCAAGACACTAGTTTGTCTCATGAGACCTACCGATGCATCGAGGAGCTATATCGGGCTCCACCCGTCACTTACTATGTCCAATTCATTCCTCATATTAAAAGGTTTAAACATAACATAAACATTTGAATTAAAATTAGCATATGAAATTTCAATACTTTATCCGTAAACCATGAATGGTATAATAATAACACATCCACAGACAAACATATCACAAAACCTTAAATAGAGTATGAATGATTTTTATCATAATAAATCAACCTCTATCAAGAATAATATCCCATAAAGGATGTAAACCTAGTTGAAAATGATCAGTAAAAATCTTTAAGAGAAATATCCATTTTTCACGAAAACATTTAAAAGTCTCACTATTTATCAGGAAGTTGTTTAAAATAGATTTTTGAATCAAAGTGTCCCATACCATATTGAAAATTTTAAATGGTATTTCAATTTTAAAACATTAATGTCCATATAAATAAACCCATAAAACCATTTTTAAAACATGGACATTAATGAGAAAGATTTAGAAGAATAAATTTTTAAAACATTTAAAATGATATTTTAGTTAGAGTTCCTAACCAAATGAGAGATGCTTGAATACAAATAATTGAGGTAATAAAAACTATATAATATCTTGAGAATAATAGGATTCATGATATACTATTTCAAAGTACAGTATATACACCAAATTAAAGTTAATTGGCGCATAACAACAAATAACTCTCAATGGAATGTAAGTTGAGATGAATTCCTTTATAAAAACCGCAACCTTAGGTAAAGGATAAATCAATGACATAATTATGTGTGAAAAAAATATAAATACACTAAATATGATTGGATATTTAGTGTAAATCAATCAGATTAAATTCACACATATTCTTGTAAAAACAACACCAATGACATGGATGTTTAACTAAATGAATATAAATTGAGTTAAAATTACTCTTATCAAGTTTATATCAATGACTTGAGAATTTATAAATGGAGTTATTATTTGTATAAAAAGTATATACACACAAAGGGGAGTGTAAATTACAAGATAAATAAATAAACAATGATTTCACACATAATCATAGCATGACATAATTAATAATTAGAAGATTAACCCAATGAATGAAAATTGGGTTAAAAGGTTCCCTTACCAATTTGGTAACTTATGAAACATAAAACCCATGAAAGAATGATCCTAAATGAAGATGTAAATACCTATAAATGGATGTATATTACACAATTAATATAATATTGGTAAGTACATACACCACAAAATAGGAAATAGTGGCAAATATAGCATGAATCTCACGGGAATAAAAAGTGATGTGGAAATCCCTTACCACATTGTAATCAATCGGGTCCTATCACAAAAAGTTAATAACCAAAAAATTATTCACATAATAAAATGAATATAAAGAGAATCATGATAATATATATCAAATGGTTGTACACAATACACCACATGCAATAAATTAGTGGTGAACAGTGGAAATCTCACAAAATTAAAAGTGAGATAAGAAACCCCTTACCATGTACTTTTCCTTGGTTGAGGGTACATTAACCTCCTGTATAATAGTTAAATCATTGTTATTAAATTATATATGAACTATATACATAAATATGATATCATATATGATCCTCTAATATGGATTTGTTAATAATATTTTAGTCGTATCATCATTTCGGGTGTTTATTGATTTGTTTTCCTTTATATGATAGGTTATGTAAGCCATGTTTGTTATGGATAGGATGTATTTTATTCATATAAAAAATGATATTATGTTCTTAAATATTATTTTTAATTATAAAATGAAAATTATTCTTGAATGATTTCGATGGTTAATGAATCTCACCGCGTTCGTAGAGACGATAATCCGTACGTACACACGAGAAAAAATATCATTATATTGATGGTGAAATCCTATGTAATTGGATGTTATATAATATATAAAGAATAACTAATATGTTATATTTGTTATTTAAATTAGTTATATTCATTATTATTCCAATCCAAAATAATTATGTTTTTGAATAACAAACTACACCACGATGTGGAGACGGTAAGCCGTACGTACACACATGTGCTGACTTTGTCATTTATAGGATGGATAGAATAATGAATATGGTTGTAACATATTTATAATAACATCATTTTATATAGAGGATATTGGAGTTATTATTTTATAATGGAAACAACAATGAAATAGGAAGAGGAAGAAGAAAAGAACTTGAAAGAGGTGATGAAATATTTACCTCTTCTTCGAGTTCTTTCTTTTGATTTGATCAAAAGGGCTCCATAGGTTGGCTTTATGACTAATGAAAGGACTCTAGGATGAAGGGAGGAAAGTTTGAGGAATATTGGGTCAGGGGGTGGCCGATTCAAAGGGCTTTGTAGGTGTGAAATTAAGAGAAGGAGAAGTACCCTTTTATAAAAGAGGCGAGGGTCACTTTAGGAAAAGCTTGAAATATTATTTTATAATAAACTGATTTTCGGTTTGTAATGGATCAAAAATGATTTATTTAGAGGATAAGGTGCATATGGGTCGAAAAACTCTCAATCAATAAGTTTTATATAGGTTTAGGTCACCATATTAACCTTATCTTTTAGATTTAACTCTGAGTTAAATAGTTTGTCATTTACCACGTCTCTTTGTATTTCAATATTACATGGTTAATAAACTTAATATAACAAGACAAGAGAACCCCAAATGGTATATTATTAATATATATAACCTTATCTAAGTACTTTTCCCGAATATTAGATTTTTAGTAATATTATATCAATTAATAATATAGTATTTGTTTTAAAAACTCAATTATGTCAATTTTGACACTATTTAGTATTTGGTATTTGTGAAAATCATAAAAGAATGATTATTTTGAACAAAAATTATTTAATCAACCCTAACATGTCATATTATCCTAGAAAGTTATTTTAATTCTTCAAAAGTCTCAAATTACATTTATATGGATATTTATAATATCAATTATTTTAATCTTTCATTAATAAGGTAATTACTGCATCATCATTGTGTCATAAATAAATTTATTTATTAATGTCTAAAAATTATAAATAAAATACCATTATGTAGGAAATATTTTTAGCTTTATAATTAATATTTATAGTCTAATTTATCTTATGTATAACAATATATTAAAAAAAATTAGTTATTAAACTTTGAATTTAACACTTTTAACTATTCTTTAAATAAAATAATAATAAATGTCCTAATCTAATCCAAGTAGACCAAAGAGGATAATATTTTATTCCTAAGGTTTTTTGGGTCAAATTATACTTGTCCAATATAATTAGGACATGTGTTGGGGTAATTATAATGTCATTTTTTACTTTTAATTACCCAATTTACTTTTAATCGTGGTAAGTAAAAGTCAAAAGTTACTATTCACCAAAAAAATATTTTCTTCTTATTGAATCACATTTTACTTACTGATTTAAACTGTGTTTCTTTTATTTTTTAAATTCAACTCACAAAAGCATTAAAATTATGTTTTATGCAAATTTGAAAATGCTCCTAGAAGGTGGGTAAGAGATGGTAACAAGTTCAATAAACTTTTATATATCTCAACTTATTATAAAATGACTCCAATGAATTAAATTGAACATATATAGATATTATGTATATATTTTGACTTAAAATAATTAAAATAAATAATTATTTAAATAAAAAGTCAGTTTTAAACAATAATACAGTGTTTTCACTATTCATCAAAAATAGAATGCTTTCAGAAAAATACCAAAAATTCACCCTAAGCTAATTTTGATACTCAGAATTCAAAAATTAATTATATTTTACCTAATTAAAAACATAAAAGTTGCAATAATTAATTTATAATTTATTCCCATTATCAAAACCAAAAAGCAGGTTTTTTAAAAAGTAAAAAATATCAAAATATGGACATGTGTTTATGTCAAATTTAATCGTGAAATTACTTATAATGACCAACATTGAATTAAATGATAAAAATATAATCTAATTATACTTAAAAACCATTCATATTCATAATTTATCACTGTAAATTCTTTCAATTAAAAAACTTGTTTTCAATTAAAATTTAGTATCTTTCAGTATTAATCAAAACATGAAAGTTATCAGAAAAGTACAAAATATTTGTCCAAAATTAATTTTTATGTCTCGATTCTAATGAATAATTTAATTTAGTTAAAAAAAATACATAAAAGTGTCAAATATTGGTTTTAAAAAGGGTTTTTCATTAAAAGGTGGTAAAATAGCATTTTTTGGAAAAATACTTCTTTTATCTGAAAAAATGAATTTGTTATTATATTATGTCTTAGAAACACATAATATGGATTCTAAAATTATATGGAGTATATAAAATTCAAAATTTAGTTAATAATACTCATAAATGCTTTTTGAACGATTAGTTTGGTAAGCTGTGGTGCGCTCAAACACGGTGTAGCATATAACACAAGCTGTTGAATTATTTTAAAGAAAATAACGTACTAGGAAATCTTGCGATGTTATAGAAATTATATAATTCCTACATAAATTGGAAAAACAATAACAGCTTAAATTTACACATGAAATAAAAAATCTATTGACTAAGAACAGATTTTGATCCTTGGAGAATTTTTTTGTAAATTAAAATAAAAGTGGTTATTGTGATGATGATAGGTAGTTCAGATGTACCATGATTGATTCATATGATTTTAAATAAATAATACTGCAAAAACTGAAAAATAATTATATAAATATAGATAATCCTTCCTTAAAATGTGAAAATGTGATCAATATTTTACAAGACACACCTAAGAAGAATGCTAAAAAGGAGGATACATTAAATATGGGATGCTTCTATTATGGTAGAAAATTACACATCACAAGACTTTGAAAATATTCTATAAAATCAACATTATAATAAATATGATCAATAAATAAATATAATCAATCAAATTGATAAATAAAAGGATTAGTTTTTTAAAGGATATATGAGTTGAAGAACAAAAGAGGTTTCCTGAAGACTGTAACCCAAATATAAGGTAGAAGTTGTGTGGAATGTGAGAATAGATTAGACAGAATCCTAATAATGACAGGATAGTTATTACCAAATTGGTGGAAATTTTTAGGAATAAATTTAAATAATTATGTGAAAGGAATTCATCTATGAAATATAAGTTACCACATAATGATAAATTTGATCATGTTTCTATGAAATTCATGATCATATGGCCATCACAGTTGGAAATGGGAAAGAAGATGGAGAAAATATAAAATAATGAATGTGATTTGATAGATTATGAGAAAAATACAATTCCATATGAGAATAATATTTTTAATAATAATAAGTACATGTTTCCTAAATAATTTCAAGCCTATAAAATCAAAGTTGATTCAAGAATAAAGAGTTTTCTCAAAACTAAAGCTCAAAAGAAAAGAGTTTTAGGGTTGATAATAAAATATCATCCAAGTTTCTCTCATTAAGAAGAATAAAAGGATACACTTTATTCCCATATCTCTTGGTTTTATGTTTCCATGTACAGAATTACTGTTGATTTATATAATGGGAAAACTAGATAAAATTTGTGAATATATTTCAACTAGAAAAGATATTCATTATGGAATGATCAGAGTGATATAATGATAAATCCACATAACATTTTAAGTTATATAAAATCATTCTTGGAATTTTCATTTATGAATACAATTCTTGATGAATATAATGGAATTTATCCATTAAAGTGGAGTTGAGATAAGAGAAGCTACCAGAATATCATTATTTCATATGAATCTGAATTTTTTAAAGAAGTTGGATTTGAGGTATGAAAAATTATCTTTCATCCTTGTTTTAAATGTATTCAATATTATTATAAATGGGAATAGTTTTTTAGGTTAAATGTGTAATTAAGTGGGATAAACATGATTTCACTTGAAATTTATTATTGTGTTTATCGATTGAAGTGCATGATATAAACTAATTATAAAATATGATTAATCAACCCCTAGAAAAATAAAAAATATTCCATTATCACATGTTGAATATTTTATGGGTAACTTTAATTTAAAAGTTAATATCTCTTGTTTTCTATATAAAAATCACACATGTAGATATATATGTGATTAATTTATGACACATTTCTTAAGAAAAATGTGATTCTACCCTTTTCTCAAGGGAATCGAGATTTAATAAGGCTCAGAAGATAAAATTTCATATCACGGTTGAATCATGATAAGATTACGTATTTAGTTTACAATTTTATATTTGTATTTATTATTGATATGGGTTATATGAAAGTAAATCTATATATATCATCTTTATCGAGATTTATTTTAGGTGGTAAAGGGTATTAACCAAATCTAAAAAGGGGGAGATTGAAGAGCCCGATGGATTGAGATGATTTTAGTTTATCAATGTGTAAGATAGTTTTAAGTATATTTTGGATAATTATGATGATATCAATGAATGAATATACAGAAGAACCCCATATTTGTTAAAGAGTATCAAGGTGGGGGGATTTTTAAGATCATATTGGTGTTTTGAGATACAATTGGAGTTTTATAAGCCATATGAATTATTTTATACTATTGTATTTTATAGATCCATTAATATATTGAAAATTAAGAAGAAGATCCAGGTTGATACACAACCCTTGATAATGAAAATTATATATTGTTTCTTAGATTTATTGGATAAACATACTCAAGGATGTCGTAAAGATTCTATCTGATAGATAATCAATGACAAGTGCTGATGGAATATCAAATAATGGTCAACAACTTGTTTCATGAGAAGTTTATATGTTCGATGATAGAGTAATTGAGTGAATTAAGCTAAGAATTTAAGTAAGAATATATCCCTATTTCAACATTCATGAAGTATTCTAGATATATCAACTAACAAACATGGATAATGGTTATAGAATTCTAATTTTGAAGATAACTTTTGATTAGGCTATGAAGTTTCATAGAAGGACTCAAATAGAGTACACATATGATGTAAGATGCATTGGGAATTATTTTGAATATTTTAGAGAGGTTTTAATATATTCATAAATTCATTTGAGATATTTTGAGATGTATAAGAGTTTTTAGAGTGTCCCTGTGAATTTCTAAAGAATATCTAAGATAATTTAGAGATGTTTTTGGATTCTGATTTAGAGTTGAAAACTAGAAAAGGTGTGGAAAATAAAATTTTCTCTTAAAATTAGAATATTGGGAAAGGAATACAACTCCATAAGATATATAACATTATTTGGATGATATAAAATAAAATGAAAGAGTTACACTATGATATTGAACATATTTCATATTGTATGTAAGATGTTTTTACAATATGTAATATATCCCAGATAATATGGAAGATGTTTTCCATAGTTTATATATAAATTCCGTAAAATAAATATATTATATGATACATTAAGATATTTTAATTTATATGGAAATATTTTATGAATTTTCTACTAAAATATGGGAAAATAAAAAATACTTAATATGATATGTAAAGTATTTTGGAAATGCATAATATATCTCAAATGATATAGTATATATTGAAGAGTTTAAAATTGGTAATGTATCAAAACCACTGTGGTACATAAGATATTTTGGTTGATATATAGGATATATAAAGGAATATGTAACATATTTTTTATAATAAATATTATTATCATCATTATATGGATGGTGTTCTTAAGTATGTGTAAGATATTAGAGCATACTTATGTGATACAATAGATATTTCATTTATTATGTAAGCTTTATCATTTTGATAAAATGAAATATTTTTTGAGAATGAATTTAGATAATGATTTATTGATATTTAATTCATAAATATCATAACTCAAATGATTGATAAGTGATTTTATTCCAGTGATTCAAAAGGATTAATTAAAGAAAATAAATTTAAAATATTATTTCATGATTATTCTAGGATTTTTAAATACAATGATTTGAAAATAATTAATAGTGACCACATATTGGGTAATTGCTGCAATAAATATATGACTAGATTAAATAAAAATATGTGTATATATTAAATATATTTTTTAGAATTTTTTTTAAAAGAATAATAATATTCAAATATTGTGGGGGGAAAGCCACATGATTCTGTTGAGAATTATATAATAATTACACAGTGAAAAACATTATGAAATTTCTATATTCAATATATAGGAATAATATTAATAGTATTTTGGGAATATATAATATAGAATAATAAGTAAGGAAGGATTTTATTATAGTGAGAGTGATTTAATTGATATTGTATTATGTAAATGGTCCTTATTATCATAAAAGAAGGAGAATGAGAAGTAAGAGAAGATATGCCCCAAAATATCTCTAGATTATAGAATTCAAATAAGAAGGATAATAATGATGAGGTTTTAATACTGAAAACCCTTTTAAAATTGAAGGAATAAGAGAAGAACACATAATAATATTGATTGATCAAGGGAAAACCCATATCCTTTGTAAGGCCAATAAATTTATCCACTTAATAAAGTTAGCAAGATCAGTAATATTAAACACTGCATAAGTTTCATACATTAAATATATTTTTCCAGAGTAAGTTGAGATGATGAGATGGACATTAATGTGACTATTTAAAATTATCTACTAGTTTTTGGAGACTCTTATTGAGTATGGATATATTACCTTTTGATGTATTGGAATCCCAAAACAAATTGAGGACCTTATTAAGGAGTGTGTTGGGAGGACCCATTGTACATTGGTAGGATCCAGTATAAATAACCATTTAGTATACTATAAAACTATCAGGAGATAGTAACGTATTTTTAAGAGATATCCTAATTTTATTCACTTGATTATAATAGTGGATACATGTGTATCAGACTTAACTTGATCATCTTATGGAGTATACAACTGCATTAGGAAAAACAAATTGTGAAATTACCATGTGATATAATATTTTTTATTAACTTTATTACATATGGTGTTTTATGTTAATAACTCATAAGAATATCCATTCATCCTAACTATTGAAGATGTTCAAATATTAGTCTTGGTAATCAAAATAGAAATGAATTTGAAAAAATCAGTTTACATTGATTCAACATCATCCCTCTTAGTGTGACTATAGAGATCATTGGGAACTTTACACTTCATAAAAAATATGTGTCCATAATTTTAAGATCCTGGACTTTTCTAGAGTCATATCAGGTGCATTTCCAAGTACTTTTTTTTGTCTTAAAGTACATTTTCTTTGGAATTTTTGTTTGAGGTGTGTTTGGGTAAATATTTATGAAAAATCTATGGATAATAGGTTGTTCACAGTTTGCGCATGGTTTCAAAAAGCATTTGAACAAACCAAGGTAACCATGGGAACCATAAGAACCTAGATAGTGAGGTCCACATGGTGTGCACATATTTTCATTAACCATGCACCCCTTCCAGGTGAAACTGTGCACGAAGAAAAATTTTCTATGAAAATTAGTTTTTAAATCACTCAAACCCATGAAACCCTCTATTTAGAACTAGGATCGATCTTGATGAATTATAGGTGATCCCAGAGCATTCTATAGGTATTAAAAGGTGATTATAAAACCATTCTTGGAGAACAAAATCCCGGATTGAAGATTTGCTTTCTTCCCGGTAAGTGGATTTCATTCTGATGCTTCTTTTTTTCCTTCGTATATATTTCTTTGATATTTTCATGGATGATCTACACTATTTACATGGATATAAACCTATGTTTTGAGATATATATATATATATATATGATGGTGGATCTAGATCTATATTTTCAAGATCTTTATGCCTTAGATCTTAATTTTGGGTTTAGGGATTTAGATCTGGATTTTGATCGATATCGTTATGACGCTCGGATTTTGGGGATTTCCACTTGGAAAATATCTGTCACAAAATAGAGGTAGGTGGTCTAAATTCAACTCCCTTAGTCATGGATTTTATATGTTAATGTAAGATTATTGATTTTCTATCTTCCATTAATAATTTATTTCCTAAATTGGAGTAATTAAGAAGGTTAAATTTACTTTTTGACACCTTAGTGACAAAATAGATGATTGATCCAAGAGATTAATGTGCTATCCAAATAGATATTTGATTTAGAAAATTTTTTTAGGGGTTGTGATATTATAATAGAGATATTGAATTTGGTTTGGCTCGAGATAATTAAGCGGGGGCAATTAATTATGAGATAATGATTGGCTATGAGAGATAATTAATGGTGGATTTATTATGTGCCTTGTTTTTTCATTGAGATAATTTGTTGTGGAATTAACTATGATACTTTGAGATTTTATTGGGATAATTAATTTTTGAGAATTAATTATAGAATTTTATTAATGTAGATTTATTAATTAATTGATGAATTAATTAATGGGTTGTTCCCTTAGTTAAACATGGGTCAACTAATGGGTTTTGATGTATTTAACTAATCATTGGATTAGCAAGGTATTGATGTGAATAATTATTTATGAATTAATCAATGATGTAAATGATTTAGATTTGTTTGATAGGCATTGCGTTTTAGACCAATGGAGAAGTTGGGGCTTAGACATGGTGTTTTACACCAATAGTTATCCAAAATCTTATGATGTGAGGTGGTAGATGTGGCGATCTACACCCGATGGAATTTGGGGTGGTAAACATAGAGATCTACACAATCTGAGATTTTTTTTGGCATGTATACCTACACATAATGAGATGTGGGGTGTTTGACATGGAATTCAACACCAAATGGATGACAGTTATGAATTATGAAATTAATGATAGACATGAATCAAACACAAGTTTAAAGTGTTTAGACAAAGAATAAATGAAAATGTGATAACTCTTTAATTATGAATTTTACCAGTTTCATTATATAATTGCATACATTGTCATTTCAATGGACTTGTTTTAGACATCATTGATGGTGTCCTACTAAGTCGTACTCACACCCTACTCGGGCTACCTGAGTGTCACCCTAGTAGAAATTGTTGTTACAGGACATGATAAGGGAAATGCCTTGGGATAGGTTGTTGTTTTGGAATGGATCATGGGTGAGGGAACTAGATGTGGTTCAAGATCCTCTATAGAGTCGTTGTATCTTTACTTTTAGTTTTATTTTATACATTTGGAACTTTCATTATTACAACATTTTTTCCATCTCAGTTGAGTATGGTATTTCTAGTTTTTACTATCTTGTGACATTGATATTATTTTGGTGATTTATATGATTCCTCACCTTTTTATTATTGTTTACTTCAGTTTGTTCGTTACTCTAATAAAAGAGGGCATGACCTCCCCATGAATGACTTACCAGACCCTCATTGCTAGTTTGGACCATCAATCATACGGGGAGGCATGCTTGAGGGAAAGTTACCGACTCGCTCAGGGCCCCATTGCATGGCACCCAGGTCAGGACATTACAAAGTGGTATCATATTTTTTTTTTCTTCTTCTCCTCCTGTATTACTATTTTTGGAAAGGTATACTGGAAACTAGGAAGATTCGGGGGATGGTAATGAGCTCATTCATGGGAGTTGCAAACCCATGTACGCTAGAAAATCGGGGTACTCAGGGTGGGATTGTTGTGATTGTTGTTTGTTTTCATAGTTGGATATTATTTCACCTTGGGTGATGCACTTGTGGTGTGACGTGATAATTGTTTTTAAGATTTTTTTAGTGTTGATTTGTGGCCTAAATAGGCAGAGATTTAAGTCTTTATGCATCATTCTTGGCACTCAAGGTTATTGTGATATACATCATTAGGCACTCATGGGAAAATAGGTTATGGGTAAGTTGTTGAACTTGAACAGATTTCCTTGTAATGTGATTGAAATGAAAATATTTCCTAACATGGATTGTAAAATTTGTAAAAATGAAAAAAAATGAGAATAAGTGGGTGTCTAAATGAGAAACTTGTTAATGATGATGTTTTTATCCTTACTAACCAAGACCTAGGGGTAGGATGGTTAAGGGTAGTGATAGCCCCTTAGTGTTGACTGCGTGGCAAAAAACGAGGGAAGGACATATTGAGACTTATTGTGTTTATTTTTACTCTTATATAATGGTATAAGGTCGTGTTATGAGACCTAAGACATGTGTTTTTCATTGTGGAAATTATTCCTCCATGAAGCTTATTGAGGGGAGGACCGAGGGTTAAGGCTCAGAACAAACTTCCAAACAAGGAACTTGACCCACTGTTAATTTCGATTAAGGAGGAAGGGGAGAAGTTTCAAGAGAACTTTTCCTATTTAATGAACATCATGGAGAGAGACCTAGAGAGGGTTTTAAAAAGAATGCCTATGCTGAAAATGGAGTTTCAATTGCATCACCCTCTGACTTTTACTAGAGAGGGTGGACCTAAGGGAGCTAAATTCTGGATTGAATACATAGATGTGGTACTTTACCATTTAGAGACTCCATTTGATAGGAGGGTCAAGTGGGATACTTATATTCTATAGTGATCAGTGAAGTGCTAGTGAGATATTTGGGTGAGATCTAAAAAGTCTTATGATATGTTACGGAAAGTCATTGTAGAAAATTTCTTGGAGCACTTCAATCAAGAGAAACTAAGACAAGATAAGGCTTCACAATTTATGATCCTAACCCAGGGAAGCATGTCTATAATGGATTAGTACGAATATTTTGCAGATTTATAGTGTTTTTCTCTAATGTTTATAGAAAATGTGGATACTTCTGCTAAATGATTTCAAGACAAACCTAGATGTGAAATTTAGTCGAAAGTGAATATATTTAGACTAAATAAGTTCAATTATGTGGTGAATTAGGATCTAATTTAGGAGGGGATCCTGAAGGAGGCTTCAAGTACTAGATAAGTAACTGTCACTCGATGATCAGGGAGTGAACCTTCTGAGATCATGAAGCACAAGTACGAGAACCTTAGTCTTGAATGTGGAAAGAAAGGTAGAAAATCAAGATGAACTGTTGAAAATGATCTTACTCATGTGTTTTTTAATAGTGTGATAGTCTGGGAAAAACAACGAGCCTGTACCTGAGTGGTATGGGCTCCTTCTTGGCATCCAAGAGACCCAGGTTCAAAACTGGGTGAGGTAAATTTCTAGGGTACTATAGAAGTACTCTAGAAAACTGTAGCAGTATTGTAGTAGGTACAGTAGTTGCACTGTAGCAGGTAATGTTCGGTACTGTAGCAGCCAGAACTATTCACCTAATTTGGGCTTTCAGGCCACCAGTTTGGGCCTACGGGTCTAAAGGGCCTTTGGGCCATCAGAGGCCTTTGGGCCACATGGCCTTCGGGCCATTGAAGACCATGAAGTAGCCCAGTTCACAAAGAGTAGGCCCCAGAAGAGGATCAGAGCAATAGTAGCAGTCACCAAAAGCAGAGCTAACCAGATTGGAAGAATGAGAGGGTATGACAACCACCATTAGGACCAGGAACCGTGCAACTTTTGTATGGGGTAATTCTAGCCGATCAGCAATGCAGGTGGGGAGCTAAAGGCGATCAATGATGTAGAAGCTGGGGAGGGGTAGTTCTAGTGGGTTGGGCCTACGAGTCATGTAATGGGTATGGTATGCCTATGGACCTTCGGGTCATGTATTGTGGGTCATGTCGGGCCTTGTGCCTTGGGCCTAAGGGTCATGTACAGGTTCCCCTTCATCCCTCAAAAGGGGGATTATCTATAATAAAATAAGAAAAGAAGGCCTTCGGGCCATTCAGAGTGATAGTCCGGGACACTATCATAATCATTTTCATCGACCAATAGTGGGGTACTAATGTTGCGGCAAGATGAGGCACTTACAGTGGTTCTGTAAGTTTTATCAATAGACTAGTACTGAGGGAGCATAAGTACATAGTTAGAATGTGGGAAGGGGGTCTTCTACACCATATAGGCCTAGCAGCTAGAGTTCTTATGGAAGAAGCGGTGGAGGTAGTGGGTGTGGTGCTTTAGGGAAAGAGCACCCGTATTAGCGGAGTGGTTCTACTCCGGGGAGTCAGATAACATCATAGGGAAGAGGGGTAGGACAGTTTCATATAGCACAAACTACACTTATGGAGAGTGAGGCTAGGCCAAAGATAGTGAAAGGTACTATTCTGGTAGCTTCTACTTTAGCTAGTTCTTTGTTTGGTATAGGTTACTTGCATTCCTTCAGATCTACAAATCTTTTTAATGGCTTGAGATTGGAGGTGGATTCTATGAATGGAGTAATGGATACTGATACATAGTTGGTAACATGATCTAGATATATCTTTCTGTGAAATGGATTTTCACTAGAGATACAATGGTATCGTTTTCCTTGGGATCTTTATGTCCATAATATGACGGTCTTCGACATGATTATGGGTATGTACTGGTTAGTCGCATACTGAGCCCACATCGATTATAACCACAAAAGAGTGACCATTGTGTCTATAAATGGTGACCAATATATTTATCATGGAGAGTGAGATATCCATGAAATCCGAAAAGGGCCAATTACTTAGAAACTTGGAGATCGCACAGCCCAAATTGCTTGTCTTTTGCTGGATGTGGGGCCGGTAGGCAAGAAGTCCTTCCACCAGTTGTAGAACAGTTCCCAGATGTCTTTTTTGAAGATTTATTAGGGTTTCCACTTGAGAGATATGTGGAATTTACTATTGATCTCATGTCGAGGGTAGAGGCATTATCTATTCCACCTTACATAATGGAACTGACTGAGCTTCAAGATCTCATGAATCAGTTGGTGGAGCTAGAGGATAAAGGTTTTATCCATCCAAATACGTCTCCTTGGGGATCACCCATTTTGTTTTCAAAGAAGGACGATGGGGGTTACTGCTTGTATGTTGATTATCGAAATTTTAATAATATGACTGTGAAGAACCAATATCCTATTTCATGAATTGATCATCTATTTGACAAGTTAAAGGGATCTTGTGTGTTCTCAAAGATTGATTTCAGATTATGGTATCATCAGGTGAGAGTTTGGACTTTTGATATACGAAGGAGTACCTTCAGAAACAGGTATAGACATTATGAGTTTTTTGTAATGCCTTTTGGGTTGACAAACGCTCTATTAGTGTTTATGGCCTAGATGAATAAAATCTTTCATCCATACCTAGATCAGTTTGTGGTAGTGTTCATGGATGACATCTTGGTGTACTCTAAGACTCATGATGATCATTCCCAACGTCTTGACATTGTCTGGAGTACACTAAGAGAGCATCAGTTATACTCTAAGCTATCTAATTGTTTGTTTTGGATTGATCAAGTACACTTTTTAGGGAATATCATCTTGGAAGAAGGTGTGTCCGTGGACATAGAGAAATTTCAAGAAATTGTTTCTTGGGAGTAGCCCAAGATTGTTTTTGACATCAAAAGATTTTTTGTATTTGATGGATATTACATGAGATTCATCCCAAACTTTTCCTGAGTGGAAACATGACTATTGGGTTTGAAAAAGAAAGTGATAAAGTTTCAATGGATGGAAGCATGCAAGAATTATTTTCAGGAATTGAACAAGTGCTTGATATCAACACCAATCCTGACCCTACTTGAGTCTGGCGAGGAGTACATGTTGTATTGTGATGATTTTGGGATAGTACGTACAGTTTTATTGATCTAAGGGGTTCAAGTCGCTGCATATGGGTCTCGAATGTTGAGGAAACCTGAAAAAATTACCCCACTCATGACCTTGAGTTGGCAGTGGTGGTTTATGATCTTATGTGTTGGAGACACTATCTATTGGGTTAAATGTTTATTGTTTTCACAGATTCTAAAAGCTTGGAGTATATCCTTTCACACCATCACTTGAATCTTCAGCGATGAACATGGGAAGATTATATGAATTCCTTTGTTCTTGAACTAGAATATACACCTAGAAATGGGAATAGTTTTTTTGAAATATTGAGCAGGAAAACTCATACTTAGTTGGTACATGAGTCAAGTGCGGAGTGGAATATGGTGAATTTACTAGCTGAAATGCATGTGGTTGCTTAGGAGAGTCAAGAGAAAATGACTATAGTTTCAGTAACAGTGGATTATTCACTCTTGAGATATATCAAGAACAGGTAGTTAAAATATCTAGAGTGCTTATCAAAGATAGAAATCCTTGAAGATGGGGAGACACCTTTAGACTTGTTGATAGATGAGGATGAGGTCATCTATATGAAAAATAGGTTTTTGTGCCTTTGATTATGTGATTGGAAATCTTGTGATAATTTCATGCGTCGAAGTGGGTGGTACATCCTAGGGTGAAAAAAATGTACGGTGACCTATGATGATAGTTTTGGTAGCCAGGAATGAAAAAGGAGATAATAGGTTTTGTTACAAGATGTTTCACCTGTCAGTAGGTGAATGCGGATCACCAATGACTTGGAGGTTTACTATAGCCATTTCCTATTTCAAAATGGAAGTGGGATGATGTGACCATGGATATTTTGGTAGGTATTCCAATGAAGCTTAGGAATAATGATGATATTTAGGACATTGTGGATATACTGAAAAAGGTAGCACATTTCTTGTCCATTAGTGAAACCTTCACAATTGAACAATTAGAGGAATTTTATGTTTGAGAGATAGTTCATTTGTATGGGGTGCCATAGACGATAGTTTCATATCTTGATTAGCACTTTATGTCATGATTTTGATAGGTATTGCATAAAGTTATTGGCACATAGGTTTTTTTG
The DNA here is from genome assembly GCA_963277665.1 of Viscum album. Taxonomy (NCBI): domain Eukaryota; kingdom Viridiplantae; phylum Streptophyta; class Magnoliopsida; order Santalales; family Viscaceae; genus Viscum; species Viscum album. The sequence continues at coordinate 977,978,165 of OY728123.1, forward strand.
AGTACGGATTTACACCCACATTGAGATGGGCAGTTAGAGCGTACCATATTAGGGTTAGAGGATATGTTGTGGGAATGTGTGGTTGATTTTGGTGATTTATGGGAGAATCACTTGGCATTAGTGGAGTTCCCCTATAACAAAAGTTAACCAGAAAATGTATAGATTGTTCCATATGAGGCACTTTATGGAAGTCCATGTAGATCACTGCTATGTGGGATGGGGGTGAGTAAGTCATAGTTATTAGAATCGAGTCTCATGCAGGAGACATCCGAGAAGGAGCCGTTGATTTAAAAATGTATGGCTACAACTCAGAGTAGATAGAAGTCATATGATGATAGGAGGAGATGACCCCTAGAGTTTATAGATGGTGATCATATTTTCTTTTTGGTGTCACCTAGGTTGGGTCACCACATGTTACGAACGTAGGGAAAGTTGGTGCCTATGTTTGTCGGACTATTTTTAGTTGTGGAGATAATCGGGTTTGTGGTGTATGGATTGAATCTTCAACAGAAATATAGTGATATGCATGATGTCTTTCATTTGTCACAACTACAGAGGTATCACCCAAAAAATTCTCATGTGATCGATGTGAATGAGGTTGACCTTGAGATAGATGTGTCCTTTATGGGGAATCCAACACGTGTGCTAGATCATAGTGAGAATTTGTTATAGGGAAATATTGTGTTGATAGTTATTGTGTTATGGAAACATAGTTGTTTTCAAGAGGAAACCTGAGAACAGAAAGAAAATATGAGGGCTCAATGACCCAATATTTTTAGCACAGAATCTCAGTGTAGTTTGGTAGTGAATCTCGAGGATGAGCTGTTATAAGGTGGGGATATTATAAGATCCTGTAATTTTTTGGAGTCATCTCAGGCATGTTTTTCAGGTACATTTTTTAAGAACCTTTTGTTTGAAATTGTGGTTGGAGGTGCATTTGGGTGATGTTTAAAGAAAAATATATGGACAGAGGGCTATGCACGGTTTTCACACAGTTTAGAAAACTGTTCCCACAATCCTAGGTAATCGAATGAACTATGTGAACCTGGAAAGTGAGGTCCATATGGTTTGTGCACGTTTTCCTCAACTGTGGACCCCTACCAGGTGAAATTGTGTGCGTGGAACAGTTTTTTATAAAAATTAGTTTTTAAATCACCGAAATTCTTCAAACCCCTATATTTCGACATAGGATCAGGCATGATGAATTTTAAGAGATCCCAGAGCTTTCCAAAGGGATTACAAGGTTATTCAAACACTATTATTCGAGATTGAAAGCCCATATTGAAGATTCTCTCACTTCCCGGTAAGTGTATTTCATTCTGATGCATCTTAAGTTATTTTCTCTATCTTGCTTTGATATTTTCAGGTAAGATCTCCAATTTTTTCATTGATCTACACCTACGTGTTGAATCTAGATATCATATTTTGGATCTAGATCTATATTTTCTAGATCTTAATTCCATTGATATTAATTTTCGGTTTAAGGATTTAGATCCAGATTTCGATCGACATTGATGTGCCGCTAAAATTTTGGGTATTTCCACTAGGCAAACATCCATCAACAAACCAAGCTAGGTGGTCTAAATAAAACTCCTATATTCATTGATTTGAAATGTGTATGTGAGATTACTGATTTTCTAGATTACCTTAATAATTTATTTTTTAAATTGGACCAATTAGGAATATGAAATTAAATTGTTGACACCATAGTGATTTAATAGATGATTTAACCATCAGGAAAAGGGGTTGTTGAAACAAATGTTTGATTTGGGGAAATTGTTTATGGGTTGAGATATTGTAATTGATATATTGAATTTGGTTGGGCTCACAAATACAAAAACGGACAAGGGAAGCACTACCCTTTTATCAGCGCTAAAAAGAATCGCTGATAAAGGGGGCCTTTATCAGCCCTAAAAAAAGTGCTGATAAAGGGGGTCATTTAACAACGCTAAAAAAGCACTGTTAAAAGTGACCCTTTATCAGTGCTTTTTTTAGCGCTGATAAAGGCCCCCCTTTATCAGCTCTTTTTTTAGCCCTGTTAAAGGGGACCCCTTTATCAGCGCTTTTTTTAGTAGCGCTGATAAATGGGGCCTTTATCAGTGCTTTTTCCTAGCGCTAATAAATTTTATGTTTCAAAAAAAATAATTTTTCATGAAAAATAATATATTCTTATATAAGTATATTTATATTGATATAAATATTATATATATTTTTTAAATATACGTATAAATAGACTATTACATTTAATATATAAGATATTTAGTGAAAATGGATTTAAAATATTTAAAAAAATATAATTAATTAATAATTTTCTAATTATTATTGATTAAAAATCATTTAATAACAATTTGAGGACCCAAAAAATCAAAACAATTAATAAAAGATCTAAAATAAGTTGAAAATGTAACTCAAACTTCAAACGGCCATAAATTTTGATCCAGATGTCCGTTTGAGCTCTACAACATATCAAATAAAAGTCTGTGATGAGTTCTACATGCCTGTGACCCAAGAAAAGCTTTTTTCAAATTTTTCGAGGCAAAAAAGGCCTCAAAGGCCTCCAAAACTGAGTTTTTATTTGGTATACCCCGATTTGTTAACATTCTAACATGTTTAAATTCTGATCCGGATTTCTGTTAAGCCTGTAACACATATTATATCGAATATTGTTTCATTTTCTTCTATTTGACTGGTTGTGGAGTTAAAACGGGCTTTTATATTAGACGTTATGGTCATTTTAACATTATATGACTTTTCAAATACACACACACACACACACACACATATATATATATATGTATTTATTCGTAAATATGTGTGTGTGTGTGTGTGTTGTATATATGTATTTATTTATTTATTTATAAACACACATAAAAAACATATTTTATAGATGTGTTTAAAACCAATCTTATAAATATATATTAATATAAAAATGAATATACAGATAAAAAATTGTAACTACAAATATATATATATAAATAGATATAAATATTTATTAAAATACGAATGAATATATATATATATACTAATATATGATTAAACATATATGTATTAATATAACTAAATATATTTATATTAATATGAATCTATATTAAAATACAAATAAATATAACTGTATATATATACAAATAAATAGATGTATCATTTAATAGAAAAAATGAAATAGATTAGTGGTAAAGGTGGAGGCGCGCAAGGGGGATGTCACAGGTTCGAGTTCTTGTGGAAGAAAGGATGTGTGTGTGCATGTGTGGGATGCATAGGCAAGGGCAACGCGCGGGAGTGGGAGGGGCCGCCTAGCGCTGATGGGTGGGCGGTAAAGCACTGTTAAAATATCCCCCCGAATATAAATTATTTTTTATTATTTTTTTCTTTTATCAGAACTTTTAAAAAGGGCTGATAAAAGGGTTCTTTATCAGTTCTTTTCTGAGCACTGATAAAAGGGACCCCCCTTATCTTTGCCTTGATTAACAACTCTTTTTTTAGCGCTGTTAATGCACTTTTCTAGCGTTGATAAAATCCATATTTGTAGTAGTGGCTCGAGATAAATAACCTGGGGGAATTAATTATGAGATAATGATTGTATGTGTGAGATAATTAATGGTGGATTAATTATGTACCATGTTTTTGAGTTAAGATAATTAATTATGGAATTAATTTTAGTAAGTTTATATTTTATTTGGATAATTAATTGTGGAGAATTAATTATTAAATGAGATTAATATTGATTGATTAATTAATTAGTTGTACACTTAGTTAAACATGGGTTAACTAATTGGGTGGATGTATTTAACTAATCATTGGATTAGTAAGGTATTTATGTGAATAATTCTATATGAATTAATAAATGATGTAAATGATTGAGAATTCGGGTGCTAGACACGATGTTCTATGCCAATAGAGAATTTTGGGCCTAGACATGGTGTTTTTCCCTAATACTTATCCAACCACATGTGTTGTGATGTGGTAGACGATGATCTACACCAGATTGGATTTTGGGTGGTTGATGTGGTGATATACACCAATTGATATTTGGGGAGATAGGCATGCGACCTATGCCAAATGAGATTTGGGGTGTTTGACATGGGGTTCTACACCAAATGAATGAAAATAATGAATTATAAATTGAATGAGAGACATGAATCAAACCCAAGTTTTATGTGCTTAGACAAAGAATAAATGAAAATGTGATAACTGTTTAATTATGAATTATACATGTTTCTTTATAAGATTGCGTACAATATCTTTTGACTGGAGTTGTTTTATACACCATTGGTGGTGGCATACTGAGTCACACTCACACCCTACTCAGGCCGCCTAATCGGCACCTGAGATGAGTTTTTTATTGCAGGATATGATAAGGGAAATCCCCTTATATAGGTTGATGTTTGGGAATGGAGCATGGGTGAGGGAACTAGACATGGTTCAGGAACCTTTATGGAGTCATTGTGTCTTTACTTTTAGTTTTATTGTAGACACTTGTCACTTTAATTTTTATAGCTTATTTTCACTTGAAGTTGAGTATGGAATTTCCCATTTTGACTATCATGTGACATTGGTATTGTTCTGGTGATTTATATGCTTCCTGACTTGTTTATTTTTTTACTTCTACTAGTTATTTATTTTGATAAAAGATGGTATAATATCCCCATGAATGACTTACCTGACCCTCGCTACTAGTCGATTCCCTCTAGCTTATGGGGAGGAAAACTTGATGGCATGTGACCAACCGACTTGGGGCCCCATTGCATGAAACCTGGGTTGGGACGTAATAATAATAAAAGAACTAAAAGTTATAAACTTAATATTATATAATATGAATCATTTTATACTCTTAAACTGTATTAATAATATTATAAAAATAATATATAAGTGTTTATTTCATCATATCCCATATGATGGACTATTATTGAGCCCTTATTTATAATTCATTTTTAGGCTTATGTGAAACTCATTACATCTTTATATAATTCCTATAATATCCCTATTTGATCATTTGATAAATCCAATAAAAAATATATATTTAATATCTAATATCTATAAATAAATATTTTTTGAATAATGGAGAGATTATAATTCGTAATCCTCATGTCGAACTCTTTGGATATAATATTAAATATGATTTAATTTACAACATAAAATGTTATTATATTAATATTTTTTGTATACATAAAACTCATTATATGTCCATCATAATTATCTTATAATTTTCCTCTATAACTCCCCAATCACAAATTTCTTATATTTCATAAAACCAATTCTAATGATATAATGCGAACCACAAAAAGAATCATCTCAAAATCACCATTATACACATTTTCAAATTCAAACACACAACTAAAAAAAAAAGATGATCAAGAAGTAAATCATATAAAATCATCTAGACAAGTTAACACATTGAGAAATGTTTGTAAAATTTTATTCCACAAGATCCATGACTTCACCATGATCCCTTCCTAACATAATAGCCATCATTGATGAGAACATCCCTACAGAAAAATTAGACCTGAGGGACTATCAACCATAAATAAAAGTATCATCCTAACAACACAAAACCAACTATATTAAAACAACCATAAAATATAGAAATACAATTATAATTTCTATCCAAAAACATAACTGATATTCTTCAATAATAATATTAAAAAAAACACAATCACACAACCACCATCACCAACAAAAATCTATGACCACCAAAAAACGTCAAAACCAACCATTGAAGATCCTAGAAAAAAGTGTACACCAATTGGAAGAAAATTATACAAATAAATATTTAAGAGACTATTGTGAACCATGTACATAGGATCATACCCAAAATAACCCAACAAACAAGGACCCAACCCACCAAGAATATCATCTCAATAGACCAAGTATGGGTTCTAGAATAGTGAGTTTGGCATAGAGATTAGCAGTAGGGTGTGAATGTCCTATGACTATGAGCATACTATAAAACTAGAAATCAATCACCAGGGAATAACTCCAATACAAAACCATGAATAATAGAAAAATTAAGTCTTAATGTAGCCAAATAAGGTTTTATATTGGATAAATCCCTCCTAGAAAATCCTAAATCACGAAAAACTTCATAGTGTTAAACAATTTATGGGGCCTACTGTGATGATTCGGGATTCAATAGAATTGGTAGAAGGAGGGTAAGTCAATGAATGTTTGGTGTGAACAGAATAAAAGTTTGAAAAATGAAAATTTAATCATTTATTTTATATAATTTTGATATCTTTAAGTCCAAACATACTCACACTAACATCTTAGAAACTATATTTTACCCCAAATATATTTATAATATTGAAAAAAAATTGTTTGGAAAAAAACATACTTCCTGAAGAAGGGATATATAACAAAAAAATTGTATGAACCATATCTTATTTATTATTCAATGTATTTATAAAAATGTTCATAAAATAATATTTTATTCATTAAAATACGTTACTATAGGGTGGTGGTAACTCTTTCTCTAAAATTTTGAAAAATATCTTGGATAAATTCAAAGATCGTAGAAAAAATATTTTTTTCACTATAAACCATTCAAAAAAGTTATAAAATCTAACGAATAATGAACTATGTGTATTAAAGATATAATCACATATTATTCATAAGAATTATCTTTTAACAATTAATTTCTCTTATTATATAATATAAATAAGATTAAAATACATATCCTTTAATTGATATTAATATAAGCTTTAAAAAACACACACTTCTTTGAAATATAAATTTTTTTATTCACCACTTGAATTAAAACTATATTCTCCATAAATATAGAAAGTTTACTTTGGAATCTTTTATATTTAAAAAAATTGTAAAATATACATTTTGCATCAAATACTATTAAAAATTGATGAATATATTAATAGAACATTAATTTCAAACATTGAATATCTATGGAGTTTCTAACACACCTTTAGTATTTTGGATAAGTATATCTCCTATGGAAATAATTTATCTCATTCCTAACACTTCTTTTAGGTTTTTATGTCCTAATGAGGTGAATAAAACGTTAAATATATAAAAATTACGTCTTATTAGATGAATATTCAATACATGTCATTACAATCCCTATGACACTCCAATAATTAACAATATTTTAATTTTACAATAAATTTAATTACTGGATTTCTTTATATGCCACACCTAGTTAAGATTACACTTCAAAAAACATTGAGTTAGTCTGTGTTACAATCAATACTGAGTTTAACCATTAATATTATTAATTTAAAAGTAATTTCCGAGTTTTTAAATTATCGATTATAAATAAGATTAACTTAATTATGAATATATATATATATATTATATTAAATACAATTTTATTACAATAATCCAATAAATTTCATAAACATATAATAAGAACCGATCTAGTTTATACGTAAAAATTATAATGTTCTAAAAGTAGTTTTATCACCTTTTAATTGTGAACCTATTTTAAAACTAAATTTTGAACATTTTATAAATTTTATTTTTCAAAATAAATATTATTTTAGAATTCGTAATGTCAAAATTATCTTATGGTGAATCTTTGGTATTTTTATGAGATGTTTCATTTTTTAATGAATAGTGAAAAATACTGCATTTTAGTTGAAAACAATCTTTTTGTTTAAATAATTATTAATGTTAAATTATATTTTAAATTAGTTTAAATGAAAACAATATATCAATTATAAAACTATTAATCCAATTTTGGTTATTATAGTCATTTAATATTGAATTAAATATACAAACTGAATGAACTTTTGATCATTTATTACTTTACACTACTATAAAACTTATATTTAACAGCACTGGTATTTATCAGCACCAGAAAAGAGCATAAATAAATGGATTCTTGATCAGCGCTAAAGAAAGAGCTGATAAATTTAACCCTTTATCGATGCTTTATTTTTGTCACTCATAAAGGAATCCTTTATCATCTTTTTAGTGCTGATAATGGTTGGAATAAGTAAAATAAAATAATGAAATAATGAAATAAATAAAAAATGATTTTTTTAAAAAAATATGACAAATTTTATTAATTAAATAATTATATATAAAAATGAATAAATTTATTATACTTTATATAAATTATAAATACTAATAAATAGAATGTATTAAATATATATTATGATATTCAAAACAAAAATTAAACAAATTAAAATTAAAAATAAGTAAATTGAGAAAAATATTAAATATTTTATTAATTTGATGATTATTGATAATGTTAATAAATAATACATATTTAATATATGAAATATTTTAATTTATATAAATATTATTTACATATGAAAGAATATTTATGTGCTATATTTAGTGAATAATTGATTATAAAGAAAAACTAATATGAATTTAAAATACTAACTAATTTCATAGAGTAATGGACATATAATTAATTGTCATTTGATTTTACAATTTAACATATATCAAATGTGTGTTATATTGATTTCATATTTACTTAATTAAATCATTTTTATATACAATGTACACACACAAAACATATCCATTTTTTCAATATTATTAATGTGTACTTATTTTTAAATTTTTCAATTTCACTCATTTTTATCATGTACATACTTAAAATTAGATATTCATTAATAATGTTAAAAAAATATTTGTAAAAAAATATTTATAAAATAATATCTAGAAATAAATATATTGAAAAATGTACATACTATTTTTCTAAAAGTATATATTTATAATTATAAATAAATAATTATATATTTTTATATAATTATTAAATTTATAATAAATTTTCTTAAATAATGAATATATTTACTATATTTATATTTATATATATATATATTTATTAAATATATATATAATGATATAATTTTTTTTAAAAAAAAATATAATTATAAATAAATAATTATATATTTCAACAATTATATATTTCAACAATTATAAAATAATAATAAATATATTTAAAAAAATAATATATTTACTATATATATATTTATATATATATATTAAGTATATTTATATATCTATAATGATTTTATTTATATTTATAATTATAAATCCTTTATGAGCACTTAAGTAATAAGTACTGATAAAAGATATCTTTATCAGCACTTTTTAGCACTAATAAAGCCCCGTCTTTATCAGTTTTTTTAGTGTTGATAAAGACCTAACTTTATCAGTACTAAAAATAACTGATAAATACGTATTTTATTCGTGCATAAATAATTAGTGATGAAAAAGTGACTCTTTATTAGTGCTTTTATAAAATCACTGATAAAAGTGTACCAATCTAATTAAAACAACATAACATGTTGAAAACCAGTCGTGATATCAGTTAGTTTCCAAGGAAGACACCCATTTTCAGTTATCCTCCTCGGTGAATTGAAGCTAGAATCAAAAAAACCCACTTCCTCCTATTACTCAACCTTTTTTCGATTTTGGTGTTCTTTTGTAGTTAGGGTTTCTGAAGAAAACATTGAGATCTGGATTCGAGGGACTATGATTTTCTTCAACCTAGCGAGGTAGGTTCCAATTTTCCTTTATAGGTTATGATTTTTCTTGATTCATGTGAAATAATCATGCCTTGTTTCTTTCACACCTCCATTTATTGATATAAGGATATCCCAGGGAGCTAAGTAGAATGTTTGGATGTATGCTACACTAGATTGGTGTTCACACAGTAGCTACTTCCTGAGGAATTTTTTTACTAGCTATGAATTGTTTGTTTTTTTCTTTGTGATACGAAAAGGTAATCCAGGATGGATATTCATATTTTATATAGGTTCTTAGTGAGTGTTTAGATGAGTTTATTTTCTATAAAATTCATTTTAGATCGTAGGGAGTTTCTCATGATGTTTAGTTCCCATTAGAGATTTTTTAGGGGATTCCATTTCATGAAATGTTTGTATCTCCTTGCCTCCATTTGATCCTAGGGAACCATTGATTGGTTATTTTACATTCATTTTTTCCTCTTTGATATCTTGGTTCCTAGGATGGTTGAATTTCTTTTTATTTTTCTTTGGTTTATTTTGAATTTTTTTTCAATTTGTTTGGACTGTGATATATAAATTGAAGCTGTAATTTGTTTCTGAATAGTATTTGAGAAATGATGTCAAGGAAATAAGAAAAAGGTTTGAGTTTTATTTCATGTATTTTCAAAAACCTTCTTTTATGGTATGAAGGGAATTTAAATGATAAACGTTTATTCAAATTTTAGGTTATAAAATTATGATTTTAAATCAGATATGTCTCTTTTTAGAATGGATTATTTTATGATTTCTAAAAGAAAAGAGATAAAGTATGTTTCTCATTTAATTTATATCTACTTATGGAAATATGAAAAACCTATTTTCTGTGTTATTTTCAATCTATAACTAATAAATTGTTTTTAAAGGGAATTTTATAGACTCTTTTATGAAATCCCACTAGGCGTGTCTAGGTCACACCTTGCATGTACACTGGTGTATGTGTGTGCATGAAATATTCTTATCTTCTTTTAAGAGTTGAATTCTTTATTTTAGTTGGATGTTCATCTTGGTCTATTAATGGATGTGTGGATGTGATGAGTGACAATGGATCATGTAGATGAATTTGGAGCTACTCAGGTTCAATTTTAATTTTGTGATATTGTATCAACCATTTCAGCCTAATGTATTTTATATTTTGAACCAATGTGTCTAATTTTGATGTATTTTATTTAGTTATATGTTATGGGTTGGTGTTTTAGTTATGATTATTTGAGATAATATTTTTTTTACAATGTCATATTTGGTTTTTTATTTATTCTTCATATGCTTATCTATTGTGCATGGATGTCTAATGTAAGGATAGATAAATTTTTTTGGTATATTCAATTTATTTATCTATGTATCGAATGAAGAGTGACCTCCGTTTTATAGTTTTTGATGATGAAAGGCGTGAACCCCATTCAGGTTTATCTCCTATATAGGTAAGAGTGATGAATTACATGCCTCCATAGTCCTCTTTTCCCAATCATATAAAACCCCATCATTTTTTAATAAAATAAAACCTATTAAAATATCACGTGTTTTCGATGAAAATATTATAAAAAACTCACAACCAATTATTTTATTAATGTGTTATTCAGATCCTTTTGGATAAATTAGATGATAAAAATGAAAGTAATTCATAATTAACATTGCCTCCATGTCAAATCAAATAAATTAATTTTTGTAACATAAAATAATCTGTTGAAATTACACTGTAATAACCCATGACCCTAGGGCTGCAAAGCACTGCAGTTACAAATTTTTATTCTTCTATATCCACCCCCTCCATTTATTTCCCACCCCCCACTTTATCATTTCTCTAGTAGTGTGGATCTTTTCTTTAGAAGGAGTTGGTGTAAATGGCAGTGTTGTGTTAATAATTAGTTCCAATTGTGCAATTCTAAAAGGGGGAATGCCTCCCATTTGTGAGATTTACACCATTGACACTATTTATTAACTCAAGGCTTTCAATCCCACCAACTCCTTACAAATAAAATATTGACACTACCTGAGATATGATAGTGTAAAGGGAGAGAAATAAATAGAGATATTGGAGATAGAAATCATAAAATGAAACTGTAGTGTTGCATAGCCTAGGGGTCTTTGGTTTCTATAGTGTAATTTCAGCTGACGAGTGTATGTTACTGAAATTAATTTATTTTATTTGAAATGGATGTAGAGTTAATGATGAATATATTTAATTTTTATCATCAAATTTATCCACAATGATACGAATAAAACATTAAGATAATAATTGGTTGAGGATTTTTTTATAATGTTTTTTCGATAAAACGTGGTTTTTAATAGGTTTTATTTAATTAAAAAAATGATAGGGTTTTATATGATTGGAAAAAGAGTTTGATAGAAGCATGTACTTCATTCACACATAGGTAAATGTTCCATATGTCATTTGAGATGTGTATAAATCATATGCAAATCAATTCGATGGACGATGTGGATAATATGACTCAATGTTTCTTATATTTGGAAGAAGAGAAAAAAAGATATCTCTACTCAATCACAGAAGTAATCTTGATGTTTTGATAGTAAAATAACTATCTATTGAATTGATTTATTATTTCACATTTATGTTAAATTTATTTCTTTTTAGTAATACTAACATAATAACCATTTTCCTATACAGGTGGGTTCTTTTTTCAAGTTGATGTGGTAAGTTCAAAGATGCTCATGCAGTGTCAAAAATTTAATAAATAAATTCAAAGAAAATTATAGTGACATTGATAGTTAGGATTGTTTTGAGAATTTTGTATGTGTAAGAATCAGCCACACCTAAATCTGATACACGATGTGATCAGTATGAATCCATGTTATGCTTAATATTTAATGTTTACATTAGTTTTAGTAAAAAAGAAAACTGACTCAATGTGTCCAGTATCAGTTTAAAATAAATATTTGACTTTAAAAATTTTCATTCATTAAAAACCAAGAAAACGTGGCCATATTTTCTTGATAATTTAGGGAATCTATCCATAAATCATTTGTGATGTGTAGGAATCAGTCTCATATCAAACTGATACTCGATGTGATCCATATGATTCAAAATGTGTGTTTCAGGTTTAAAATGAAATTTTAGTAAAAAGGATAAGTGAAATACTTAAAACCAAGTAAACATATTCATATTATTTTTATACTTTAAAAGAATAGTCCATATGTGATTTGGAACAAGTTGGAATTAGCCACTCCGTATTCTGATGCACAGTGTGACTGATATGACTCTATGTGCATATTTATCTAAAATTTACATCAATTTTATTAAAAAAAATAATCCCACTCAAAGAAGAAGAAACACATTCAGACTATTTTTACACAATAGGAAAATTATCCATATGTGATTTTAGATGTGCATGATTCAGTCACACCTCAGTCTGATGCATGGTGTGACCGATATGACTCTAATTGCGTGTTTTTATTTAAAATTAACATGCATTTTAGTAAAAAGGGAAAATGACCTACTCAAAACCAAGAAAATGTATTAAACTTGTTTAAATATTGTGGTAAAAATATCCATAGGTCATTTTTGATGTGTACGAATCATCCACACATCAATATGATACACAATGTGATCAGTATGAGTCAAAGTGCATGTTTCAATTTTAAAATGACATTTTTGTAAAAAAGACATGTGACATACTAAAAACTGAGTAAAAACAATAATATTATTTTAATAGTTTAGGAAAATTCTCCACATGTTATTAGGGATGTGTAAGAATTAACCTGTTGGTCAAAAATCTCCTAAGGTAACATTGAAGCATTTTTGGGTTGGTGGTGTTTTTTCACAAAGATGGTTCTTAAAATGACTTGTCAAATTCCAGAGACATTTTTTTTAATCTATGTTAAAAAATAACCATGAAAAAGGAATAGAAGATCTAAATGTGGTAAAAAATACCAGATACAAGGTGGCACTAATTTCCAATGTTTTCGGATTTTTTTGGAGTCTAAAATTTGGATTTTGGTGAGCATTGTGAGAAGTGGATTTTCATGATGATCTCATAAAAATTTGGAAAAGGCATGAATTTCGCGAAGATGAGCTTTGCAATTTGTTTTTCAAACAGGAGTAAAGAATTCTGGTGAATGTATTTGGCAAAACGACGAGCTTCGTTATTCTAAGAAAATGATACTTTGTGATCCGTGATGGAGTTCTTCACGATCGTTGATGGAAGGCTTCACGATTTTGATGGGCACCATGAATATGGGGTGCTCTAAGTTTATGGTGGGCTTTGAAAATTGAAAATTGTAATTGATCATCATGAATGTAGGTGCACCGAAAATATGGAACAATAAAATGCACAGAAGTTGGTGGAGCTTCGCAAAGAGCCGAGCCTTAATATGAGGCTACCCCCTTCATAAAAGTGGATGAAATAATGGGAGGAGAGACTCAATTAAAATTCTAAGTCTCCAAGCTCTTAAAAGAGTTCACAATGGTGGTATGTGAAGTCATTCATGATGTATATAATCCAACTGATTGTTCTGAGCATCGTGAATGCAAGGATTTTGTGAGGGGCCTAAAAAGACTACCAAAACTTACGAGCTTCGTGAAGGCCAGTTTGAGCTTTGAGAAAGTGGTATACTTCACAAAGGCTTAGTGATCTTTGCGAAAAGGAAATATCTTCACAAAGGAGAGTTTGAGATTGGAGAATGAAGGTGATCCATGAAGGCCTATTTGTGCTTCACGAAAGATGGGCTTCGTGAAGGAAGTGAGCTTTGTGAAAATAGGTTGAAAGGTATTTCCCAGAGTTCAATGGAAAAGAGGTATTTATCTGTGGATAAGAGTGGTACATCAATAGAGAATCCATATACAGTGGAGGATGAATTAATTAGACAAAATGAATGGACCTATATTTCTTTAAAAACTGTGAGTGGATCTTCCGAATAAGTAGTGAGCTCACTTCAGTTGAGAGAGCAGTGAACATTCAAATTTTGATTGGTTGTAAACCAGGAGGGAAAATGAGTCCACTTCAAACTTGTAAATAGTATTGAACTTTTAGTGGATTTGGTACATCGACACATTTCCAGTGTATACTCCTTGGACGTATCATAATGAGGGTGAACCAAGTAAAATTGATGAGTCATATTCATGCTTTAGGATTTGTTCATACTCTACAATGGGAAGAAAAAAAAAGAGATTCTTTTCTAACAATGAAACAATAAAAAATGAGAAATTGTTTTAATATGTCATACCTTGATTCCTCCCCCCCTCAGGGTATCTAGCCTATTGGACCTAATAATTGGTATTAGAGGGAAAATTTGATAACCGTTTTTCTCTTTCATACGGAGGTCAAAAATCATAAATGAGTTTCGATCTTTAACGGAAGAAATTTTCCGCTATGGGAGAATCATATGCAACAATACTTTTGATCTTTGGGAATGGATTTGTTAATATAAGCAATTCATGGTATAACAACTGATATTAATAGTGGTTCATTATCAGAAGCTGAGCGAAGAGAATTGGATGTCGATGACAAGGGAATCAATGCTTTAGGGGGAGACTTATCGAATGATATATATACAAAGGTGATATCATTCAAAACATCACATGCCATGTGGGAAATTGTTTTAAACATATATGAAGGAGATTCAAAGATCATATAGGTAAAGGTGAAAGTGTTGTGTAACAAGTATGATGATCTTATAATAAACATGAATGAGTCTGTTCATGAATTATTTGATAGGGTAAATGAAGTAGTGGAAGACATGTGAGTTCATGGGGAAGTTATTGAAGACATCAATATTGTAAATCACATCCTGAGGAAACTTCCACCTCACTTCAATCCAAAGGGTTTCATATTGGATGAAAAGTATCTATAAGTGTTGACGGTGGATAACTTTCATAGTAACCTTGAAACATATGAAATGGAAAATTATAATAATGATGATGTGGAAAAGGGGAAATCCAAATAGGTGGCATTCAAAGCCATGAAGAATCACACTATTGAATATTCTCAGTAATAATAAGATACATATGATATGATTTCATTAATTTCGTCAAATATTCAAAGAATAAAAGGAATTTTTAAAGGGAAGCTTACACTTTATTTCTTTAGATGTGAAAAGGTTGGTCATGTTGTGAAAAGGTACACCAAAAAGTTCCAAGAAGATGATGATGTTGATGAATCTGAAATTCCCAAGAAGAACTATTCATCCCTTGTGAAAGGGAAGAAACAGTTCAAGAGAAATTTCTTCAAATAGAATAATCTTCATTCACAATAATGTTTTAGTTCATATGAATCTGAGGTTGAATAGGTTGAAGAGATAGATAACTGTAAATATTGTGAAGAGAATTCTATGGTGGCTATTGTCGATAGTGCTCATGAAAAATTAGAATGGGACATTGATGATAAAGAAGAAGTTGAAGGATTAATTCATATTCTAGATAAGTTAGAATCATCTATTGAAGAGATATATGTTTGGAGAGCCGAAACGAATAAATACAACAATGTGGTTCATGATTGCAGACTCTACATACATCAACAAGAAGAAGAGTAGTCTGAGTTAACGAAAGAAATTGAGAAACTCAAGTCATCAGCACCAGAGGACTCAGAATCAATTAGTGAGTATAAATGTAATGTTGATGAAAAAATAGGTAGATCGATGGTTTGAATAACACAGTGAACGATTAAGTCAAGAATATCGAATAACTTGAAGAGGAAGTTGTCAGCCTGCATCAAAAAGTGAGGTACCAATAAAAACATTTGATTCCCAGCACGTTATCTAGAAAACAGATCATTTAAAAGATTTAAAAGATAAAATGGGAGCATTTTGGTCTATTAGAAAGGAATCAAGAATCCAATTCAAGCATTAAGGCTAATGTGGGGCTTGATAAAAAATAGAAAGCAGTCGGGATTGAAGTCAAACAACAAGAACCCACTCCGAAATGGAATATTGATTTGTGTATGAAGAAAAATCAGAATATTTAGAGAACCCAAGAGGAAATTAGAAGTGCATAAGTGACACACATGAATGAACCCTACATCACGTGTTATTGCTCTAGAAAAATTGAACAATCACTGAATGTATGTTCCATAGCCAAGATATACCAAAGGGTACAAGAGAAATAATGGTATCCAAATAGAGCATAATATTATTGAATATATTTTAAGGGACATTATTTTTGGTGTAGAGGATTTGGGCACATATCTAGATACTATACATCAATCATTCAGAAGAATTTTCCAAAATGGAACTCGAGCGGTCACAAACAGCAAATCAGAGAATCAATAAATGATTTGAAAAAATAAAACCGATTTGCAGCTCTACAGTATGAAGCTTTTCTATCATACTCCGAGGAAGATCATGATTTCAAATCCATTCCAAGTATGAAGTCAAAAACATGGATCAAGAAGAAGAGAGATGAGAAGGCAATGGTTGTAGAGATTTCTCTTAAAGCCTTAGACTATTCTAGTGTATGGATCCTTGAAAATGGTTTCACATCTCACATGACTGGTAATAAGGATCATTTCAAAGGTATAATGTATGACAAAGAAAGAGTTTTCATGTTTTGAAATGATGAAGTCCTGAATATTTTTAACTCAGGAAAGGCTAGGTTTTGGGGAAAAGAGATGAGACGTGCTGATGTCTTAGTTGTCGAAGGTCTCAGTCACAATTTGATTAGCATCAGTCAACTATATGACTTAGATAATTCTATAAGGTTTACTAAGAAGGCATGTATCTTCAATGAAATAGATATTTCAATGGTTCTATAGGGAAAAAGGACAAAGGTAAATCGATAACTTGTAAGTGGAGAAGAAGATATGTGATTTTTTGTCAAAAGAGGAAGAAAAAAATATATGTAATAAATGACTAGGTCATCTATGCCAACCATACCTATAAGATCTAGTGAAGTGTAGTGCAACTAGAGACCTTCATAAGATATCACACGATCGTACTCATACATGCAATGCATTTCAACAAGGGAAAATGTACAAGGATAAGGAAAAGAAGTCAACAAGAGTGATTGAATTAGTGCATGCAGATGTTTGTGGACCCATCTCACCAAGATCCATTGATGAGAAGAGGTATTACATTCTATTCATTAATTATGATAGAATAATGGCATGGGTATTTGTAATTTCCCATAAGTATGATGTGTTCAGTTTCCTAAAATAGCATTGGAGGGAATCTGAAAGGATTCTTGGATAGAAAATTCTGACATTTCAAATTGACAATGGTATGGAATTTACAATCATTCAAGTGGAAGAATATCTTGAGAAACATAGGATAAGGCATAATGTTTCTTTAGTGAGAACTCCCCAAAAGGATGGAGTTGTTGAAAGGAGAAATCAAATCATCAACAACATGGCCAGAACAATGCTCATTAAAAAAGTCCTACCATAGATATTTTGGAAGGAAGAAGTTTTTACATCATTCTACATTTCTAATAGGGATCCATTGTGTATTAAAGAATGAAAAAATCAATATAATATGTGGTACGGAAAGAATCCAATAGTTAAGTACCTTTGAATCTTTGGAAGTAAGTTCTTTATTCTCATCAAAGAAAAAAACGGGAATTTTGAGTTACAAGGAGATGAGGTGATATTCCTCATCTACTTAAGAAAAAAGAAAAGAATAAAAATGCTTTAATAAGAGGCTAGGAAAATTATTTGAGAGTAAAGATGTCACTATTGTGGAAAATGAAGAGAATACTCAGAATCATAATGAACAATTCCCTGATGAATGTGATGAAGAGGAAAGTAACACAATGGTTGCAGAATTAGCAGATGCTGACTCAGAAGAAGATATTGATGATGAACAAGAATTCATGTCTATATCTAAAAAGAAAACAAAAATTCGAGCTGAAATTGATAGGAAAAATATCATTGGTGATCAAACAGTTCCCTTTCAGACAAGAATAATGAAGTCACTACAGTAGACATCTCTCTTTTCTCAAGTTAAACATGAATGTTTTTCTAATACAACTGAAGATGAAAACTAGGTTCCGACGATGAATGAAAGAAAAGACCAGATTAAGATGAATCGAACTAGGGAGATTTTTTCAAGGCCAATATATACTAATATCATCAGGACTAAATGGGTCTTTAGAAATAATATGAATGAATATGTCGCGGTGATTAGAAACAAAGCACAAATGGTATGAAAAGGGTACTCCCAAATAGAGGTTATTGATGTTGATGAAACATTTTTACCTATTGTGAAGGCTGGAGATAATCAGATTATTCTTAGCCATTACGGTGCAATATAAGTTCAAGGATTTTTGGATGGATATCAAATATTCATATTTGAATTGGGTTCTAGAAGTAGAATTTTTATTGAGCATCCAGATGGTTTTCTCAATCATGAAGATGAGAAGAATGTTTGTCGGTTGGAGAAAGCAATATATGGGATGAAACAAGCAGCAAGGGCATGGTAATCGAGGCTTCATCAATATTTGAAGAAGTTTTGATTTCAACATGGTGGAGTTGATTACAATATCTATTTCAACAATAATAGTAATAAAAGTATGATGGTTCTAGTTTATGTCAATGAAATAATATTTGGTGGATCAAATGAAGATCAGTGTAGACATTTTCCTAAATTCATGAATAGTGAGTTTGAAATGTCAACGATTGGAGAGATGACGTTTTTTGTGGTTTACAGGTGACATAAGGATGGAATGGAACTTTCATTTCTCAATACAGATATTACAAAGTGGTTTTGAGAAGATTTTGAAAGGAAAATTTTAAGGATATAAAGACTTTGGTTTCTACTTGGATGAAATTATCAAAAGATGATGACAGAAAGGTAGTTAATATGACTAAATATAGGTCGATTATTAGAAGTTTACTATATTTAATTGCGACAAGACTAGATATTGTTTTCACCACATGCCTAGTATTGCGATATCAAAGAAATCTCAAGGAAGTCCACATGCTTGTAGTAAAAAAGAATAATTTGGTACATTAAGGGCACTGTGGATTTCGGTTTGATGTATAATGATAAATCTTAGCAGGATATTTTGGGATATACAGATATAGATTGGGCTGGATCAGCAGATGATAAGAAATCTATGTCGGGAGGTTCTTTATATCTTTATGGATTGTGTATTTCTTGGCTAAGAAAGAAGTAGTATTACATTTCATTCATCACTATAGAATCTGAGTATATTATGGCCACTAAAACATGCCCACAGTTATAGAGGACGATGTAGAAGCTTGATGAAATGAGAGTTGAAGTGAAGTCTCCGATCAGAATCTAGTGTGATAATTTGAGTTCTATCAATCTGAAAAAAATAAAGTCCATTTCTCAAGGATAAAGAACATTGAGATCAAATATCATTTTATCAAGGAGAAGGTGGAGAAAGGTCTTTTGAAGTTGTATTATGTTCCTAAAAAACTATAGGTTGCATAAATTCCTAAAAATCCCTTACCCAATGATGCTTTTGAGAGGCATCGACTAGCTCTGGGAGTTCAGTCGACTCCCCGCACTTAAGAAAAGTTTAGATGTGGGACACCTTCTCTCTGAGGTATTGTGTGTTTTCCCTAATGAAATAATCTGTATTCTTTCGAATGTTGCAGACCAAAAAGGAGTGACCTTTGGGTTCATTGACAAAGGTGGAGAAAAAATGACTCCTAACGTGGGAGAAACTATTGATAAGGAAAGGAGAAAATGTCTTAGTCAAAGACACGGGAAGAAGATGACAAGTGGAGTAGCAAGATTGGGGGAGAGAAATGAGATACCGAGAGTATTAAATCTGATGATGCTAGAAGTGATCAATCAAAGAAGATATATCATGGAAGATGAGGTTCATAATGAAATTAGTTTATTGTAATTAGTATGGTATCAAAAATTGGTGTCAAAAATGAAGTGATTCATTAATGAACATTTCATACTACTCTTGTTTCTCATGTCGAGCATTACTCATGTGGGATTAGAATTTGTGGCCAGTGAATCATTGGTTTCTATCTGAATCATAAGAGGTGAATTATGGAAGGAGTTTTAGTGAGGTATCAAAGTGTATAGAATTGTTTTGAGAAGAGTTTTCAACAACCCAAAGGGGGAGATTTTTGGGGAAAAATCCCTCAAGGTAACATTGAAGCACATTTTGTTTAGTTGTGTTTGTTGGAAAATATGGTTATCAAGATGAGTTGTTGAGTTCCATAGACATTTTTGGCAATCCATGTTGAAAAAGAACCATGAAAAAGGAATGGAATATCTAGAGGTGGTACAAAAGACAAGATATAAGGTGGCGTTGTTTTCCAGTGTTTGCCAAATGTTTGGGGTCCAAAATTTTGAGTTTGGTGGGCTTTATAAAAAGTATATTTCCATGAAAATCTAATAAAAATTTGGAAAAGAATTTATTTTGTGAAGATGAGATTTGAAATTTGTGTTTCACGAAGGAAAACATAATTTTGGGAGAGGAATTTGTGAAAGCGATAAGCTTCGTGATTTCGAGAAAAGGTGGCTTCATAATCAGTGATAGATTTATTCATGGTATTTAATGTAAGGTTTCACTATTTCAATGGGTTCCGCGAATATAGGGTGATATGTGATTACTATGGGATTCATGAATGGAAATTTACAATGGATCATCACAAATTGAGGTGCGCCATGAAGGCGGATCTAGAAAGCGCGCTTTAGGTGGTGGTGCTTCACGAAGAGGTGAGCCTAAAAATACAAGGCTACCCCTTATAGAAAAGTGGTTGAAAAATGGAGGAGGGGATCAATGAGAATTATGAGTCTCCAAGTTCTTAAAATAGTTTCCAAAGGTGGTATGAGAAGTCATTCGTGAAGGTTATAAACCAACAGCATGTTCTAAGCATCGTGGAAGAAAGGATTTTGTGAAGGCCCTAAATATCCCAATGAAACTTGAAAGCTTCACAAGGGCTAGTTTGAGCTTTGTGAAATAGGTGTACTTCATGAAGGCTCAGTGAGATTTGATAAAATTAAAGATCTTCGTGAAGGACATTTTGAAATTTGTGAAAGAAGGTTATTCACAGAGGCCTCTTTGTGCTTCATGAAAGAGAGGCTTTGTGAAGGCAGTGAGCTTTGCAAAAATAGGTTGAAAGGTATTGCCCAAAGTTCAGTGGAAAATAGGAATTAATCTATTGATGAATGTGGGAAATAAATAAGGAATATATATATAGTTGAGGATGAATTCATTAGACATAATGAAGGGAACAACATGTATTTAAAAACTGTGAATTGATCTTCTGAATAAGTAGTGAGGTCACTTCAGTTTAGAGAGCAGTGAGCTTTCAAATTGTGATTGGTTGTAAACTTGAGGGATATTTAGTCCACTTATAACTTGTAAATAGTAGTGTGCTTTTAATGTATTGGGTACATCCGCACATTTTTGGTGTATGATCTTTGGACGTATCCTAGTGAGGGTAAACCAAGTAAAATTGTTGTGTCATGTTCATGCTTTAAAATTTGTTCATACTCTGCAATGGGAAGGAGAAAGAAGAGATTTTTGTCTAACAACAAAACAAGATCAAAGGGGTAATTTTTTTAATCTATCACACCCTAATTCACAACCCCTCTCAGGGTATCTAGCCTAGTGTATCTAACACAACCACACCTCAATTTGATGCATGATGTGACTGATACGACTCAAAGTGAATCTTTTTATTTAAAATTATCAACAATTTTCGTAAAAAGGCCAATTGACCTACTCAAAATTGAGAAAACACATTTGTATTGTGTTAATAATTTATGAAAAAGATCCATAATTCATATATGATGTGTAATAATCATCCTCACCTCAATCTGATACATGATGTGCTAGGTTTGACTCAGAGTGCATGTTTCATTATTAAAATAAAATTTTAGCAAAAAAGACTAGTGATGTAATCAAAACCCATCAAACACATGCAGATTATTTCGATACTTTAAGAAAACAATCCATTATTCATTTTAGATGTGTAGGAATAAACTTCACCTCAATATAATGGACGGTGTGACCGATATGACTCAAATTGTCTATTATCTGTTCAAAATTGACATTTATTTGAAAAAGTACCACTCACTAAAAACTAATAAAAATCGATCATATTGTTCTGATAATTTAGTAAAATGATTTATAATTCATTTGTGACTTGTAATAATCAGTATCACATCAAATTGATACAAAATGTGATCAAAATGAGTCAAAAATGTGTGTTTCCTATTTAAAATGACATTATAGTAAAAAAGACAAGTTACATACTCAAAACTGCGAAAATATGTTTAAATTATTTTGATACTTTTGTACAACGATCTAAAAGTCATTTGAGATGTGTTGGAATCAGCCGCACCTCAATCTGATGCACAGTGTGATCAACATGACTCCAAGTGTGAAATTTTTATTTAAAATTGACATCAATTTTCTTAAAATTAACACTTTCTATTAATTTATTTCTTTATATTATTACAATATTAAGATTTTTTGTTCATATATATGGGCGTTCTTTTTCTCAATAAGGGGTTTTTTGTTTGACAATAGCATGAGCCGGGTCAAGATTAAAAGATAAAGGAACATTGATATTTTTTAATATATGTAATCATTTTTATTTATGTAATCGTATAAACCAATGTTTGAAATGTTTATAATATAGTTTTTTTCTTGTGTTTGTGTTTTAAATTTCTTTAAATTTAAATCCTGTATTGGGACATGTTTTTTTATCTAGTGTGTTTCTAGAGCTACCGTGTGATGTTACAACACAATGAAAAATGAGCCTTTATTTGCACTTCTATATGCACTAATAATAGACCATGTATCAAAACATATATAAGTGTTGATAAATGGTTCTTTTATCAATTCTAAATTAAAGCGGTGATAAATAGTTCCTTTAATAACACTTCAAAATGCGCTGATATTGGTACCATTTATCAGCGCTTTTTTATCACTGATAAAGCACTCCATTATCACCACCTTTTCAATGTTGTTAAAAAACTAGGTCTTTTAACATCTCTCATGTATTCAGTGCTTTTCTAGTACTGATAAAGGCCATTTGTATCACTATTAAAAGTTTATTTTGTAATAGTGTTAAAAACTCTCTTTCTCACCATGTCTGTGGGATTAACTTTAAATTTTATTTTTCTGATTCTATGTACTAAATTTTTAAAAAAAGATATATGTAGCTAAAATAAGTATAATATTTATAGTGTAATAATATAAGCATATTTTTTGACCAAAAATATTAGTGAAAGTAATTAAAATTATTTATAATGATTAACGTAAAAATTAGTTTGTTTAGTGGTTAACCATTAATATTAAGGGGGAAAATGACCTAGAAACTTGTCCAAAATCCATTGGATTCCCATATTTTGACCATATCCCCTCTTGGTTATAACGTTATGTGTTATTAGGATACTATTCCATGAAATTGACCTATATAATAAGTTAAGTAACGCAAAATACAAAAAGAGAACCTTTTTTAATTTTAATATTTATAAAGGCCTAAGATATGGGAAAAAACTAATATTTTTAGTTATACATATCATTTTGATAGATAATTGAGGTATTTTTATCATAATAATTTATCATTAATTTTAATATAATAATTATTTATTTAAAATTATTATGAAACTCCAATGAAAGGATTATTTAGTTAATAAATAATTAAAATAATTGATACAAAAAATATTAAAAGTAAATAAAAATGAATGAATTATTGTGTTCACATTATTTTTAGATGAATATGTTATGTTGCATATCTGTGAACTTAAAATATTTTAATTACACCATTTTCTTATTATTTTTAAATTTACAATAATTAAATAATATCAAAAATGACATTAATGTTATTATATAATAAACGATGTTTTATTAAAATATTTATTACTATTAAAAATATATATTGGAATAATTTATTTTTAAATTTAAATAAATGAAAAATATGGTACATTAATGGAAAAATTATTCTATTATAAATATTATATTATTCATTAAATAGTAAAGACTATGTTAGTGAGGTTGCGGTTTAAGTAGTGTTTTGCACGTTATACGCGCTTGTGTTAAAATAAATTTCAAACACACATGGTATTTTTATTTTCTAAATTATATACTATATTTATAATTCATTGGGACTATATTTTATAATAATTATCACTTAAAATTTATTCTTAGTGGTTGAATTACTTAGGATGGAAAACTAGTTACCTTAATAATAAAACAAGATTGTAAAAGTGGGAAAACTTAGAAGTTATGGAATAAAATTATATAAACGCACTTATTTTTGTGTGTTATAAGTTTATTTAGACCATAATTTCACTTTAATCTACTATTTGTCAATTTTTGAGGCACGTGATGTAAGGAAGACCTCTCAATAGTGTTTACCTTTTCATATTTACAACAATGCCACTCCCACTCCTCTATAAAAAGTCATTCACTCCCCTCACTTATTTAGACCTCTCAAGCCCATTGGATCATCCACAACCTACACCCATATATCCAAAACATCCCTCCCAACATTCTATAATCCTTAATTTTTTTTATAAATCATACCAAATAATTATTTTTGAATAAAGAAAAATAAGTTACCAAAAGGATAGGTAATGTTCTTCAACAATAACTATTGATTTATTTCATTATCTACTCATTCAATTCCTTCTATATCATGATTATACCATAAAATCAGTTTCATAAATAAAACATATTTTCATATCTTAATGTTATGACCTATACCTTCACACACTTCCATCAAATGGGACACACAATCATCGTTCATGTGTACAGCGGACTACCACCTCGCGAACCAATGTCCTTTATTCTTCCATTACAGCATTTAATGGTTGTAATAATGATGGATTTATAGTTTATATATTATATATATATTATATTT
Organism: Viscum album; assembly: GCA_963277665.1. Taxonomy (NCBI): domain Eukaryota; kingdom Viridiplantae; phylum Streptophyta; class Magnoliopsida; order Santalales; family Viscaceae; genus Viscum; species Viscum album. Next base: position 978,003,390 of record OY728123.1, read on the forward strand.
ATGATGTATTTATTCTTATTTAATTTTTATATAACCCATACCTACATGCTTTCCATTTTTTGGGAATACAATAACATCCTTTGTGGACGTGTGGACGACCGCCTCCCCAAAGCGATGTGATTCATTCATGCAATACATGGAATGTTTTTTGGATGGTTTTAATTAAAATATGTTAAAATTATTAAATTAAAATAATAAAATAATTATAATATATATATATAATATACTTTTATTTATTTTAAAATGATAAGAAAATAGAAGCAGTGCTCATGCATACGGATAACCAACTGTCTCTATGAATGGTGTATTTCATTTCCTATCACTAAAACATTATGGAATTATATAAATAAATATATAAAAAATATTTATAATATTTAAATCATGTTTTTAAATTATTTATTTTATGAAATCATGATCTAAGTATTAGGAAAAAAATTATGAGTTAAAACATACTTTAAAAACAAGGTAATTAACTTCTGAAATGATGAAAATGAAGAAAGATTAATAATTAATGGATTATAAAATGTTATAAGAGGACTATATCTGGTATAATAAATGATAATATGTTATATTATAAGTTAATAGCATTATTAAATCCATTATTTATGATGTTATATAGTGTTAAAACAATGGAGAACGTAAGGAAATGGATTTTAATCTCACTTTTTACATATGAGAGATAAATATAATATGCATCACTTATTTATTTTTTGTGGTGTATATACTTTGCCTTTTCATTTAATATTATGAATAAATAATAACTCATGTTATTTTAAGTCTCAATTTGAATTATCTCAACCAAATGGTTTTTTATTGAAAATTACGAAGTGGTAAAATTTATCTTAACAATATCACTTTTTTTTGTGATTTTTAACATTCTCTTAAAAAAATTACATTATTGTAATCATTTTCAATGAAAATTATAGACCTCTTAAATATCCATATGAATTTATTTTGTATATGATTATTTCCAAAACCCTATTCCATTTTTATATATAATTTTTACTTAAAATGTTATTTGATTAATTGTGGAAATGTTGATAAATCTATATATTTTACTCAATAAAGATATTTGATAAAGAAAATTGTTTATAAATTAAATAGATTATTAAAAATATGATTAATTCTATTTAAATTCATGACATTGGTTGGGGGATTGTTTTGAAAATCCCCTTGATGCAACATTATTCTCATGAGGCAAATGAGTTGTCCAAATCAAATGGGTTTCTATCGAGTATGTTTTAAACTGTATTGTTAAAGGTCTTAACAGTAAAGGTTCCATGTTACTTGGTAATGTGGAGTCGAATATTTTTGAAATTATACCACTGATAATTAATTTTTTATTAATATCAATGAGATTATTTCTTAGATATTATATATAGATTCATTAAATTATCATTTCATTGAATAATGGAATGAATTTTAGTTATTAACCTTTGGATATTGATTATGTTCATTTATTAATTTTTACTAATGTTTGGCTTAACCCTTTTGTAGAATCTTATCTCGCCCTTATTTTTTTCCTTTCCTAATGTTTGGAAGTTAAATTCTTGTAATGAGTTTCACGTATGATGAGATTTTAATTTTTTATGTTTTATTTTTTCCCCAAAGTAAAATGGGTTTCCTATAATTAATATGGTTTTCTGAAACAGCTGAACTTTTCAGTTCATCAGGATTGGATTCCCTGTAATCATGCCAATGAAAAAAAATCACGGCACGAGATCTAGAATTATATGGTCAAGGAATTATATTTGGTATTAGAGAATAATTAGTAGAAACATTTGAAACTAGATTTAGGAAAACAAAGATTAGAATAAATAACCCTAAGATAGACTTTGAGGATAGGTATAGAAGAAAATCCCAAAGAAACCATATTTATTATTCTGAGATTATATATAAATGAATTTTTCAATTAATGTTATGAATTTCACAATTTTTTCTATTATACATGATAAGATCAAATCTAGTATATATAGAAATTTATAAATTCTGCCTAGCAGAATGAATGTGAACATCACCAATGCATATGATCCAAAGAGTAAGAATGGTTTTTTATTTTATCATCTTAAGAAAATCATTTGATGGTAACTAGTCTCCTAAAAATTCTCATCATATGAGGACATTGTATCATGTGCTAATGAAATAGATAAATAATTATCTATGTATTATGGCTTTAAGGAGACGCATAGGATCAAGAGGTAAGTTGGGAAAACAGTTGGATAAAGGAAATAAAATAAAGAATTATTTTACCACATGTGGTAATTGTGGAAATTATCACCTTTGTACTTCCATAAAAGGAATGGGATCTTACTAATATTATTGAGAGAAATAACATCACACTTTTAATTGTGATGGTATGAAAAAGGCTTCAAATCTACAATGATTCAACTAAAAAGTTATAGGACACTATGAAAATAAATCTCTCAAGAATCAAATTAATATTCCCTAAAAGAGACTAATTGATCATGGTCAAGCTTCCTATACTACCATAGATAAATATGAATGATTAATATGGTTGTGTTTGGATTAAATAATTATGCAATTTTTTTATTTTACAAATAATTTATTGGCCATTAAAATAATGAAATATGTAAGGATTTTACTACAGTACTATTTCATTAAGGGTTAGAGATCATTTTTTAAATGGTACTCATTGCAAATAAAAATGATTCATTAATAAATTTAACTTCTTTGAAAACATATGATTTAGGGAAAGGAAATCATTAATATGTTAATGATATAATTATTTTTTGATAAAGAGATGATTGATATGAATATAGTAAATTTTATATTTCTGACTACCAGGGAATTTATTAATGATTTTTTGGTTTATGTGTTTTATTCTCACATTGATGGAGTTTAAGACAATTTTATATTTAAGTAATATATCTAATAATATATTTTATATTTGAATAATAAGAAAGAATCCATGTTTTCAATAAGGTTTTATGGTAATTAAAGTTATTTCCATGTTTCAATAAAATAAATGATGAATATGTTCACATGTTTGGTATGTGATGATTAGATACCCCCTTTATAGTGATTAATCACTAATGATAAGTTCATTTTTGAAATTCAGTGACATTCCTTCTAAAATATTGGATCATAATATTTTTGGAAATGTTATCAATTTATGAAATGGTTTATGTTTATCTAATGACAAGGATTTATTGATTAATTTATTACTTCAACATATTATTCAAAATGTGGTAATAGATTTAGTGTAAATAGTTCAAGCAATAACAAATGGATAAGAGTTTTCTATGAAATTGAAACTTATCATGCAATTATATATTCTTACATTCATATAGAGTGAAACAAATTCCTCAACTCTAGGAAAAGGGTCTTGAAACAAAAAATTTGTCTTATTATCACCATTTTTATGATATAAGTGGCCTTTTTCACAAATTAGGTTTATACAATTGTGGTTAAGAAGTTTCTCATAAACATGTTCTCCATCACTCTCCATAAAAAAACATGATAGTAATATTTCTCTTCCATATAAATACTTTCAATAATTTTCCCTTTTAGAAATCTTATTATTGATTCGAACTTCACATTTCTATTTTTCTATTATTAATAGGGTTATTTTATTAACCATTTAACAATGTGGGTTTTTATGAATATTATTTTCAAATATCAAACCCTCTATTATCAAGATCATGGTTGAATTTCCCGGATGGAATTTCTTTAAGGTGGTGAGAATGTAACACCCCAATAATTTAAAATATTTTCATTTTGAATAAATTTTATGTCTATCATTATTTATTTGAAACACTTAGGATTTATCAACACACAACGTGGAGTTAGCTTGTGTTAAATGCAAGACTGGATTTTACCATTAATATTATTAATTTAACAATTATTTCATAGACATTAAATTATTAGTTTTTAATAGAACTAAATAACATAAGAATATATATATTCAACCCAATTTTTTTAAATCCATCCAATAAATTTGATAGACATTTGAAAAGAAAAAATCTAGTTTATGCATAAAATGTTGTATTTTACAAAGGTTGTCATACCACCTTTTAATGGTGCACATATTTTAAAACTAAATTTTTAACATTTTATAAAATTTATTTGTGAATATAAACATCATTTTTGAATGTATAATGTCAAAAATATGTTATGGTGAATTTTTTGTATTTTTATAATAAGTTTCATTTTTTATGAACAATGAATAAGACTGTAATTTAGTTGAAAACTACCTTTTCGTTTAAATAATTATTAATGTTAAATTATATTTTAAATTATTTTAAAGTCCCATTATATCAATTATGAATCTATTAATCTAGTTTATTTGGTTTTAATCATTTTTATATTCAATTTTAGGCCTCAGTTTTAATTATCTCATCCAACGGGTCTGGAATTGAAAATTTCCAAGTTGTAAAAGTTATATTAGTAATATCACTTTCATTTATGGTGGTTAGCATTCACTTCAAAAAATAACATTATTGCCAAAACTTTTCATTTCCAATTAAATTACTATTAAATATCCTTTTTATTTTCTGATTTATATGATTATTTCCTAAACCATATTCTATTTTTACATACAGGGTTTACTTTGAAAGAAATTTGATTAATTAGGTAAATTATGATAAATCTATATCTTTTACTCAGTATGGATATTTGATAAGGCCCAATTTTTTTTAATTAAATAAATTATTTAATATATGAGGAATGATTTGAAAATACATGACATGGGTTTATCACCAATTAAGGAAATCCACTAGATGCATTAGTAGTCTTGTGAGATGTATCAATTGGCCAAATATGTTTGGTTTCTACCTAGTATGTTTTAAATCATCTTGTGAAAGGTCTTGAAAGTAAAGGTTTCATGTTCTAAGGAAACAAGGCCTCCAATATTTAAAAATTTATTATATTTATAATTTAATTATTTTTACAATCCGTGGTATTATTTCTTAGACATTATCTATGATATCAAATCATTAACTAAATGAAATGCGTTTTAGTTATTTATATTTCTATATTGATTATACTAATTGATTTATTCTCACTTCTGTTATACTTAACACTTATCGAGTATCTGATATCACCCTTATTTTGTTTCCATTAATTAGGGTATGAAGATGAATTCTTGGAATGAGTATCATGGATGCTGGTATTTTACTCTTTTTATGTTTGGTTTTCTATCCCCAATGTGAAATGTGTTTCATGTATGTAATTTGGTTTTCCAAAATTTTTATACTTTTCTATACTTAAATATTTGATTCCATGTAATCATTCCAATTTAATAAAGTAAGGCACGAGGTCTAAGCTTCTAGGGTTGAGTCATTACAATCCATACCAAAACTGTAAAGGTTTAGTGACTTTGGAATCTTGGAAATATAAAAAACAAGTATATAAAAAATTTACATAATCTCATACAATGTTCATTACAACTAGAACCCTTCATATACATATAATACTTAAATAATCTATCCAAATGTTGGGGAAAAAGGAATCATAATAAAAAGTAATCTCAAAATCTTAGTAAGGGAAAATGGGAGAGATATTAATTAATAATAATTTTGACCAATAACATGATAATAATGGTATGAGAACATGAGTTTAATTTTGAACATTGCACCAAAAAATCAATACATCAAAATTATGAGTCATGGAAAAATCATGGTAGTTAATAAGAAATTAATTATAAAATAATACAAGAAAATTAACCACTATAGAATAAAATTTTCACATTACTATGTCCTAAAATAGTGTAAAAAAAGTGTGGATTAATCATAATCATAGAAATATTATGTCAATTCTACGCATCAAGACATTCATCTTTTGTTAGGCTCATGTTAACTATCTATGTACCTACTTTAGGCTTGATATAATCTCATTTTTACCATTTTCTGGAATGGGATAACCTCTCACACACCCTTTTATATCATAAAACTTTAATAATTACCTATTTCATTAGAGTTATATAATGAAACCACCCATAACATAATAACAATCCATTCATATTTATTCCATAAGATCAGTAAAAATTTATCATTTCATGATATCTTAAATCATGTTATGAAAAAATATTTCAACAATATTTCATCATCATAGTCATAAAACAAAAAGATAAAAAATAAGGAATGTATTATAGGATCATATCCTTAGTGAACCATAAGTAATATTAAAATAGGTTATTAGAGATGAAAAATTCATTTAAAAGATCACTAGAATTTTTATTGACGAAAACATTATTTGAATTATGAAATAAATTATTTAACATCTAAAACATTCTAAAATATTATGGAAAAAAATTCATTGAAAATAATCATGGAAAATTATAAGTTAATCATCAACTCAAAGCGTAGTTATCATGGTGGGAAAATTCATCCATGTGATAAATGTAAAAACAAATATTCCTTTCACATTTTCAGAAAAAAGTAAAAAGTATGTCATTTAGAAGACAATAATTATATTCCATATTGAAAAACATATATAAATTAAAAAAAATTAATTTAAAAAATCATTATGTAATAGTAAAAAATCCTTGAAAAGGTTTTAAATAAAACAGGGACATGGAAGAAAAAGATTCCCAACTGAATATAAAAACAGTTGGTATTTCTTGAAGCATTACTTTAAGAATTTGAGTACAATGAGAGAGAGAAAAGAAAAGAAAAACATGTAGTCTCTAGAAAAAAACATTGGATAATAAAATAAGAAATATTTTTGATCTATAGATCATTTAATTTCTTCATCATAAAATTTAATCGTAAAAAATCTTGGGAGAAATTGAGATTGTAACATAAAACTCATACCTTAAGTTTCACTTTATTCATAAGAAATATACCTCATGTATAATAAATTTATATTTATTGAAATTATATACCATAACTATATTCATACTGATAATATCATACATGTTTTATGTAACATATTATCACCTATTCACTAACAATTCTTCATTTAAATCATTGTGCGGATAACTGTTTTAATTTTTATGAATGTTTTGACTAAGCTGGTATGATCCATGAATCATGATCATTGTTCCATAATATTAATAATGCTAATCATGATATTAATATATTTTATTATATATATATAACCATCCATAAAAGGTAGATATTGAAAAATTAATTACACTATTCATGTCGCATGTAGTCCATACATACGCATGAACGTTGTTTTCATTTTCTTACTAAAAGAAGGAAATAAAGAAAAATAATACACTATCATTCCAGAATAATAATTATTTAATAAATATCATATAAATATTTATTAAATCCTTCAATATATCAAACAATAGTAGGTGGTCATGGAAAATGAATCTTATCGCTGCGTTGAGGCAATAGCCCACACGTATGCATGAGCAATAATTTCATTACCCATTTGATGAAAAGAGTGTAAAATGGTTATACCATAATTATAATAACATATAAATATATTTATTATATTGTATTATTCATTTTATAATGGATAAAATAGTTTTAAATAAGGTTGAATAATAAATAAAATTGAAAGAGCTCGGTTTAGATTTTTACCTCTTCTTTGAAAGACCTACTTTAGATTAACCATAAGACATGAAATATTAATCTAAAGAGAATACCTTTGGATATAAGATGAATTTAAGGAATCTTGGAAGGTTTTAGGGATAGTTTTCTCCATGATCGAAGGTTGAAAATTAATTAATAAGGGAGGACAATATGTTTTCTTTTACATGTGAGGAGAAGAAAACATTAAATTACATAAAAGATTTAAATAATACAACGTTACTTTCATGTGGAAGTGGCTCCAATTTTAAAATAATTATAATTTATGATAATATAAGTTTATATTATCTTTAAAAATAATAATTATACAAGTATATGTGGTTTTATTACCATTATATCTTAGTTTAACATCCCCCCAGTAAACTCATTTTAACCTTATTATTGGTAACAAATTAGAAATGTTTTTACTAATAATTATAATAAAAGATGAATGACATATAATTAGAAAATTTGTAAATTATAAACATAAATATGAAATACATTTTATAAACTTCAATTTATCAAAGTGGAAAAAATTATATTATAAATAATTGATCAAAATGCAATGAAAACCAATTTTCAAAAAAAATACATTTATGAGCATAAAATTGAATTTACATTCATTCCTTGATTAGTAAAAAAATTTCAAATGAATGTTCAAATATTTAAATCAATATATAATATATAAATTTCATTAAAGACATTAATAAATAATTATTAATTTAATTCATTATTATAAAAACACTTTGCGTATATAAAAACAATTTTATGAAAAATAGAACCTTTTACATTTAATTGATTTTATCGTCATTATTAAAATATGGATAGCTAATTTATGGATGATTATTCATTTATTTATATACATTATTAATATATTTTAATGAAATAGTTTTTCAACGGTGATTAATATACTGTTCTATAGAAAAATACATAACATGTAGAAAAATATATTTCATTGAAAAATGGAACTTTTAATCTTTAAATGATTTTATTAAAATTTGTTTATTATCAAAAAAAATTTATAATTATATATATATATATATATATCATAATGTGCTCAGTCAGATTTATACATTCTAATCCAATTTATAGGTTATAAAAATACACTATATCATAGGTTCATTTAGACTCAGATTTGCGTATAAACTAAGCTATCGAATACTTCAAGTTTATTTCATTGGAAGATATATATAAAATTTCGGGGTGTTACACCTAGAGAAAAAATTACATTATCCCAAAATATTATTTTTTCTTAAAATATTTCCCATATAGACTATAATCACATCACTAGATACTAGATGTCTCATTTCCTTATTCTATATAATCAATACTTTAATGAAAGTAGGTAAAATCATATTAAAAACATTCATATTATCATAATATTTCTAATAATAATTGTTTAATGAAGTGCTTGTCTATTTCAAGTCATAAAGAAAACTATATACATTCACATTCATCAATGTACCCAATCATATTATGTGCATTAGTGGAGACTAAAGTTCATTAGATCATATTATATTAAAATAATTCTTTTTAGACAATGTAATAAAAAATTTATGAATCCCATAAGCTTCTAGATCAATTTTTGAACAACTTAAACTCTTGGATAACCACAAATGGATTTATATTGGAAAATGAATTTTCCTTATTTTTTAATAATTATTATTATGTTGTAATATTAGTATAAGAATATTCTTTTGTTAATCATATCATTTCAAAGAATTGATCTAAAAGTTTATTTTATTAATGATGATTCTATTTTACTACAACATAAATTTTTATGACATGAGTATAATATATTATATTCATTAAATAATTAGTTTTATGAAATGTTATATTTTAACATTAAATAATATCCATTAGCGAGTTATGGTCCATATTTTAGTATTATTTTTCTTATATCACAATAAGGAATACTGCTACTAGTTATGGGTTTTTCTAATATATAGGGGTTTAAACAACACAAATTAATTCAAATAATTTTATCAAACCACTATATTTTATTGAGTTAATTATTAATTAGTAGTATTTTTCTTATGTAGGTACTTTAGATCCTATGAAAATCTATAATTAGATGTGATTTCAAAACCAAATCTACATTTAATGTGATGGTTTATTATCCAGAATTATCTTCAAATATATTAGTTGCTATTTCAATTTTATATATTTCTTAAACTAATGGTTATTATAACCAAGTAAAATTAATTAGAGTTAATAATTTTGTACATAATAATGGTTTAGAATTATATAATGGTGGTTTTAGCCTATACTAATTATATTATGGTGGTTATTAAATTTATCAGTGTCTTAAACTACCATAAAATACCAAAAAATGAAATATTTCACATATAAAGTTTATACTGCTTATAGTTTAAAAAAATATACCCAAAAGGTATATAATTTAAAAAATTTCATGTTCAAAAAGAGAAAAAACCAAAAATATTAATTATAAACATTATATCATGTGATTTTCTTAAAACACAAACATATTGATTTAAGTCAGATGCTATAGAGGTTGAATATATATGTTTTGATGACAAATAAATAACAAGGAAAGGGGGAGGAAACACCAATTTTACTCCCTAAAGTCAGGTTAGCTTCCCCCAAATTGTGTACACTCTAGATATTCTTGTCAGATACCAACCTCCATTTCATATAATTCCTACATTAATGAAAATTTTAATATATATTAATTTTAATTATATGTAGTGTGTAAAGAATATATTATGAATAATTATTATAACTATATAAACATATTAAAAAAAATGTAATAGATCCAATACCTGTGTATAAAGAATTAAATCTACGTAAGAATGGTCCAAATCATGCCTTAAAATATAATTACCACTAAACTCCTAATTACTAAAATCTAATCATCACAAGATATCCATCATGTATCATACTACAATATTTTGATCTCAATGATGGAAATTTTATTTTTTTGATTATAAGTGATTTATAACAACAACATTACTTGGACCTATAGAAGGATTCGTCTCATTGAAGGAAGATGAGCTCCTCCTAATGTCTCATGATGGTGAGAATCCAGTACCCATCCCTCAAACATGACAGACATGGTCGGTACCTAAAACATTGGAAATAACATCTTCATGGGAGACTGATGATGACTATAATGGATTTTCATCCCATGATTCTTTAATTATTTTCTGAAAATAAAAAAATAAAAAAATATATTCCTTAAAAAAAATTGAATTGTAATTTTTGTTTCTCCCCCATGTTTTAAATGGGTTTATTTATGTAATTTACATTTTTTTATTACGAACATCAAACCATAACTACATTTGTTTGACCTCATGACAAACATCATTTTCTTATATCATCAAATAGAAAAATTTAAAACAATATCAATTTAAGTGTTTAATATCAAAATATATATATTTAAAAAGAGATAAGAAATTACCTAGTTTGATTTTCTCTATGAAAAACTTTTTGAACCATTTGTGTGTGGGATGATTTATTTCTCCCCACTTAATGATTTTTTTGAAGATTCCTGAGAAAGAAAACTAATATTAATAAAATTTTATTATTTTTAATAAATTGATATCAACATACAAAGATAATATTAATAACCATCAATTAATTAGAATGATGAATACCTAAAAAGTACTTCCCCTAATATCATGGAATCCCTTTTTATAAATTTTTATAAAGTTGAATGTGACTTAAGGAGGTGTAATTGAACTCAAACCAGAGCCCATACTTAACATCCTTCCACTTTTTTCCCACAAAAAAATCAATTTCCATTATTCTACAACCTCTTCATGCACATAGAAATGGATAATCATATATATATTATATATTCAAACATAATTAGTCTTACATTTGATAGGAATACCATTTAAAATAAATTATAAATAAATATTTTGACGTACATGTACTTGTTTATCAAAAGTCACATACTTATAATTGAAGGTAATGGCCTCCAATCATGATACGTGATGGTAAGGGTTTCCTTCTCACATGTTAATCTCCTTAAAATATTCTATATAATTCTGTGATTTCATCTTTAAAAACCCCAAATTTTTCCATTTGTGAAACTAATTTAAAATGTTTCAGCCTCCAAACATAGGATATATTTATTTTCATTAATGTCTGGTTACTATCTAAATCCATTAAATATATATATATATATATTCAAAAATTACTATAAATATGAAAAAAATAATTTTTTAAATTAATAGGTATATACCGGTAAAGGAAACCATCTAATTCCCTCGTAATTATAACTGTGACATCATATTTTTAGTATATGAACACTGATTAAATACTATATATGATTGCCCGAATATATCTAGAACATAAGGAAATGCACTTATGTAGGGAGCACGACTAATGAATATGAGAATCATATAATATGAAATCAAATAGAGGAATGGGGTATACTGACTATAGAGATCATACCTGATGAATTTAGGATCATATTATATAAGTTATCTAACAACATAAGAGATGTAGAATACCCTATTGTAACTTTAAATCATTTATTTTTAGCATTATTATATCTAATAAAACTATAAAATAAGTAATATAATAAAATAAGATATAAAACATGAAAATATTTTGATTTTTTTGTAAATTAATTAATTAAATTCATGTATTCTATGTCAAAAAATAATAGATAAGTTAAAGTATGATTGGATATATAATAAACTAATTCAGCATTGGCCATATTATTTTCACCCCCATTATTAACATGATTCCATCATCACCACCCTCACTTTTAAGACTGACTACTCTAATATCATAGACAAAAAGATCAATCTTAAATTTTTTATGGGGTTCACTATTATAAAACAATTCGTCAAATTCATTTCCCATATCATACAAGTCTCTATGTTTTACATAGAATATATCACATACACTTTATCGACTCTTACATCCATATATTATATCATTTTATATTTTGAATCCAAAATATATGGATCTTATTATCTATGCTCACCAGTATTAATAAACCAATATAACTTGAAATAAGTAAACTGTAATGAATCTTTCATTATACCTTATACATATTTATCGACTTCCATATGAATAACTCAACTGAAAATTATACATTATAATTTAATTAGATAATTCCAATAAACAATATATGGTATCCTGACAGTAAATTTTTTATGAAGGTGATACTATTTTTTGATTTCAAACCGTCCTCATGAAACAGTATATGAAACTTGAGTCCATTAATATTATAATAATTGAATATCTTATATTTCTTCAAATATCCTCAAGCCTAATATTTCAAATAATCTATAATTGTATCATGATTATTGATATACATGATCTACATCTATAAATAATAAATATTATTAATTTCATAAGATATTTATATAAATATATTATGAATATGAAATTGATTATGCTCTCACGTGATATGTAAGCCAATCAATAATTTTTTTGAATAATCTTATTATCACTTTCCCATTTTGTGTGTGACTTTGAACTATTCTATTTTTTGGAATATCCAATTATTTGATAAATTGATTTTTAATATTACAATTGAGAAGAAAATATCTAAGTGCTTATACCAACACAATTTATGTTGACAAAACTTATGATATTTTCCTAAATTTATGAACTAAAATGGAAGGTTTACTAATTTACAATGCGAGAATAATTTATTTTTGTTATCATAAAAATTTCTAACTTGATTTAATCAGGTGTCAAAATTATCCAAGTATGTAAAACAAATATTGAAACACTCTAAGTCCATATAAATTTTAAAAAATAGCATTTTGGTTGATCTTTGTTTCTAAAAAAACTTTTAGTTACCAAGATAACTAAATAAAATTAAAATAGATGAATAAGCCATATATTTAAAGGGTTTGAAAATTTTAATCCAGTAATGATAGATAAATAAGATGACAATACATCTCTATGGGAGACATCCATCAATAATGTATAGCCCCTCTAACTTTAACGTCATCTTTAAAATTCATAGTTTGATGAATATTCACTATAAAAAATGATGAGGGAAATATCGTCTCAAATTAAAAGGATTCATTATAATTATTTTGAGAAGTTTTTAAATCTCTATTAAAATTAAAGAAATCACATAGATTTATCTAAGGAATGTGTTAAACTCAATTATAACTAAGGTTATTTTATAAGGTGACAACTTATGAAATTCCAATGGTAGGAATTTATCCATCAAAATATGTGAGTTATATATTTTAATACCATGTTACTTATAATATTTTAAGTCAACACATTTTAATGTTTTACTTGAATATAAATTAGGTACGTTGAATTTTTTTCAATTTTTGATGGAAAACATATTTTTATTTATTTCTCAATGAAAAAAATTATTGTAGGATACATTATATTATTAATTTCTCATATATCCTGATTTATATTCATTTCTTTCAAGACTATATTGGAATTAAGTTGATATTTTTATTTTATTGTCTCATTCAATAATATAAAAACAAAATTTTCATAAACATTAATTTCAACGAGAATTAAATCATTATTATGACAAAAAATTGAAATTCCTATTAAGTATTTATTATTATATTATTTTGTGCCAATTATATCCAATGATAGTAATAAAATTTTACTAGAAACATTAAAATAATGTTATTTACCAATTTGGACATCAAAGATTCACAATTAAGAAATATTTATTAAAACTAATAAATGTTTTAGGTGGCCTAAAATTATTTCATCCCATGAATCATAACTAGTTAAACTGATATCTATTAGATGCATTTTGTAATAGATGATGACACATAAAACACAACTTTCTGTTATATGTCAATCCTAAAAAATCAAATTAAATGTTACAAACTAGACATGATTGGCTAGTGTGAGTGTTCCAACTAAACAATTTTCCTAATATAGTTAAATCTCTATTCATCCACATTAGATAAACATGCATTTTAAATATTTAGTATTTCGATGCATCATAATATATCAACACAATTATCCCATTACACTTTTAATTAATCAATAAGAGGCTAAAGGTACACATTGATGTCATTTATAATTTTTTTTCATATATTAATCATCAAAATATTGAATGAATATTATTTCATAGGAATTCACAGTGGTGGATTGTAAGGTTTCATAATAATTTACCATATTCTAAAAGTCTAACTTTAAGTCCCAAATGGATAGAATCTACTACTAGCCAATCCCAAACACACATTCCTTTGATCTAAAAAGAAACCTAGATATAAAGAATGAATTTATACAGTTTTGAAACTCTTATATGTTGTATAAAAACATCATTATTGTTTTTCATATAATAAATCCTTATTTTCTATATTATTTTAGAAGACATGAAAAATATTTTCAATGTTGGTTTAATGGAACTTAATGTAAAAACTTCATAAAAGTTCTTATTTCTATTCATTATCATCTTATTTTTATTCAAAATTTCATCACAATTCACTAATGAAATCTATATGTATTGTACATTTTAAACTATTAAATAACTAAATATTCTACTTGATACAATATACAATCATTTTGACATGAATGTATCCCTATATATTTAAGACTGAGCTTGTTAAAAACTTCGTTCATCTCATCAAATGATTGAGAGATCTTAGCTTCAATAAATGAATTATATTTTAACTCTAATATCATCATAATTTCTTTATCTATAATTCAATATAAACACTCTTTATGATACAACAATATTATAAAAGTTAATTTATTATATATTCTAAAATATTTATATGAATCTTGATTTTTTCTATCAATTAATTCATAAAACACAATTAATTTCCAATTTTTTATTATCTCTTGTATTAATCTTTGTAACATCTAAAATAGATCCCATAGATTTGTTATAATTTCATCATGTTTTGTTATAATTCCAAATACATCATTAATAAAGTTCTAAATTTCATTCTCCACTATTGAGGTAGTTGGTCATTTGTTTTAATGAGGGTCACATGGTGAAATTTCCATAATTTTCAATTCCCCATGCCAAATACATCCCAAATTTCTAGTAGGAAATTTTTTCAATACCGAGTGATCATAAACTACATATAATTTCAAACTTATTATGGAATTATAATTATGACATGGAAATATTATCCCTTTATCTAATAATAGATTTTTAATAGAAAAATCTTAAAACACCTCAAACTCCTTAACATATTCAAGTGTATTTCATGGTAAAATAATCAAACATTTATCAATTTTTATACCATTGGTAAAGGTTTGTATAGAAATACAAAAAATATTATTTAACTAAAATCTTGTTAAAATATAACCATAACTAGAAATAAAATTTATGAATTTGTATCATTTTACTAATAACAAATCATAAATTATAATAAATTGATATTATGATTAATTTTATGATATAAATATATAATATAACATATAAAAAATACTTATGAGATATTAAATGAAAAATTACTCTATAATTTATTAACAAAGAAAATAAGAAAATAAAAATAAAAAATTAACTCATGAATTCATCAAAATAAAAAAAAATCTATAAAATAAAACTAACCCAAAAAAGTTACCCTGGTAATAAAGTAAAAATTAACTATGTATTACATAATTAGTAAAACTAAAAATAAATTAAAAACATAGACTCATTAATAGATCACTAGAGTTAGACTATAGGGATCACTGAAGTTGGTCTGTAAGGGGTAAATATGGAAAGGGGGTGTGGATGTAAGACTTTAGGTACCTTCAAATTTCCTCATAATGATGTTTTAATAGATGATATTATAACATGTTAAACAAATATTTTATAACTTGGAAAGGAAAATCCCTAAATCCCAAATTTAAAATACTTATATAATCTCATAGACATCATTGTAAGAGGAGAATAATAATGATAAGGGAAGATTAGAGCCTCTAAGAACATACCATTCACCCTGAAGAAATTGATGGAAAACGGGAAGAGGTTTTCAGGATGCACAGAAGGATGGTTGAATACGAATATCAGGATGTGGAAGTCCAAGACACTATAAAAGGGAATCCATTGTGAATAAGTTGAAGTAAATATTGGGAATCGGGAAGATAATAGGATATCATGTAGGATAATGGGATATTTTTGTGATGAATGGATGAATAAAGATATATAATTAGAGATCATAATGGATAAGGAGAAAGGAAAGGGGATACTACTGTGAAAATACTGTTTAACTAGAAAAGGTTTTTAAATAACTTATTTTAATCTTGGAACTGTATTTAATTATTTAAAAAACTACTTCTAAAATTTCTGAATGTATTGATTACATTTAATCACCTCTAACAAAGTGGGCTTAATAGGAAGGAGAATTAGGATTTTTAATTAGAAACTTTTTTTAAAATCCATCTCTAATAAACAACTAAAAATTATGATTTTTCTTGTAGTGAATTTGGAATATCTACCACTACATAATTATTTAAGTGGGATATCTTATAATATATGTTATATAAAATTCTTTAATAGCTGAGTAGATAAATCTTTATTCAAATCCATCATGTTTGTTATCCTCAATTTATTCTTCTAATATCAAAACTTTGAGATCGTCTTTGCTAAGTGTATCCCAAATCCCACACTATGAATACAAAAATAAACTTTAGACTATTTTATATCACACTATTCTTATAAAATATAATCCAAAAGAAAATAATCTTTAGGAAAAACCTTGATAAAAAATCAAGAACTTGATGAGTGTATTATTTTGAAGGAATGTAACACTTAGTATTTTTTAATGGGATTTAAGATCTCACCAAAATAGTTTCCTATATTTCATTTATGGATGAATTAATATAATGATTTAGTTTTTTATCATATTACTTCAACCATATTAATATTTTTAGAGCATACTAATGTATAACTCCTTATACAAATCATGATTTTTGTTACTTACCCAAAAACATTTTTTGATAATATTTTTAGATATCATAGTGATTACCTAGAAAATGGTACATGAAACACTTTTATGAAACAAAATAGAATCATATGAAACCAACATCCCCACAATATTAAGTATTGTTTGATACATAGACATCCCCTAATTTTCTTGGTAGTGAATAGCCCCCTAGGAAAGTGAGATGTCTGACCCAAAGCCCCATTATCCATGTATCATTACTAAAGAGAGAACTCGATACCAATACTATCCCAACTTTAAATATGTGTGAATCATAATCAACCTTTATAGAACAGTTCATAACCCATAAATCAAATCATATTCGTATTTAAACATAACAAAATATTTTTTTCAAACCTGTCATATAACTATTTATCCCCATCATATAATATAAATAATAAGTAGTTTAGAACTTTAAAATAAAGAAATAATACATTAATAACATAACATATATATATAAGAATAATAAAGTAGTGAATACACTAAATAAATGAGGATTTTATAAATTTATACAAAAGATAAATATTTATGGACATTTCATAAATTAATAATTATAAACCCTTTATAAAAAAACATAATAAATAGAAATCTATAAAATAAATAAAATTAGTCCCTTTACATTTATTTATTTTAATCTCTTTCAAATTATTAATCTATATTTTATTTAATATTAACAACTTCATATTTCAAAATATGTGATATATATGAAATTATTTGTACTCAAATAAACAATTCATATTTTATATAAAAATTTTACTTAACTAAATATCACATAATTTATTTTATTTAATCCTTTATAAAATCCACCGTATTACGTTTAGGTCTGGTATAAATAAATATATAAATAAACCATTTAAAAATGAAAATTTCATATTACCATTTATGAAAATTTCATAATCTAATATAAACTATTTTATATTATGACTTATTTGACAATATACAAACACTTTAGAATTTAAATAACCACTTAGATCTATTTTAAACCTATATCACATCTCATAATTTTTTTATGTGGTTTTAATCCTATCTAATATTCATAAAAATAATTTTTCAATAAATTATTAAAACTAGAAGAATTTTACATGTAAATCACATAGTGGTTTATCCAATGATGATAGATCTTTGTAAGTGAAAATACACAATAATTTTTAGGTTAATTATTCATTATTTAATCCTTCAAAATTCACACATCTAAAACTATGATGTTTTTTTATTTGAAATTTCATGGTGTTTTTTTAACAAAATTATATTTTGAAACTATCCATGACGATTTCCCCATTAAACCACAGTGTTATATAATTAAATTTTGTATCTATATATTTTGGAAACTATTTCCATGCCTATATTTCATAAAACATAATTTGGTTTCATAAAATTGATAATATCGTGCTCTTTTTTCCATAAAACACCCAATGGTTTGTTAGAATTTAAGAACAACGATCATTTTTTAAAACAATTTGTGGTCCCAAAAAATAACATTGTATAATGTCTATCTATTTTAAAGATAAATAAAAATGATATGTAACTAGATTTTCTACCACTATAGGGTTTTATAGTGGATGTATATATCTAAATGGTAACACCATAATATTTTTAAATAACACTATTCATGATAGCATATTCAGTATGCTACACTGAGTGTAAATGAATCACGAGATAATATTAACTTATTATTATTTAAATGTGACTAATATAACCTAGAAGTAATATTGGTGGGTATGAATAATATTAAATAATTTATGAAGCATAAATAAACATTACACTCAATTTATAAATTCTTTGAAAATAATTGATCAGTTTTTAATAAATCCATTTATTCTAAAAATATATTTTTTCTTCTAAAATGAGTTTTATTACTTTTCACGTGAAAATAAAATATTAAAAGTATTTTTTTTCAAATTTAAGAAATTTAATTTTTGAAATTTAAAATATGTTTTGAAACCATAATATCTATATTAACTTAGGGTAAATGTTTAGGATTTTTTGTAAAAACATTAATTTTTTAGTGAATATTAAATAGTACAGATTTTTATAAAATTTTCAATTATTTTTAATACATTAAGTCCTTTATACATTAAATTTAATTTAAAAAATAACATAATTTTTTTATTTATATTAAATACAATTAAGTATATTTTAATCATTTTATAATAAACCTTAGTACAATTGTATTCTTAGGGTTAAAAACACATTTTTTTCTAAAAACTATTTTAAAGTACATAATGTACCCCCTTTTAATTAATTAAAATAACCCATGATGTGTAATTATTTAAATTATAGTTATTTATTATATATCTATAAGTATAAATTAGAATTATTTTAATTATTATTAATTGTCATATATTTATTATAAAATCATCTTATGCTTGAAAAATCCTTTTTTGGAAGACCTATTATTTCGACACATCTACAGGTTTAATTTTAAATTAAATTATAACACTTATATGATTTTAATTTTTTAAAATTTGATTAAATAATTTTAATTATCACAATATATATTTTTTTATAAGTTGAACATAAATTTTCACCTTAATAAATAGTAAAAAATGTAAAAATTATTTAATGCGGTAAAGGTAAAAATAAGTTTACCAAGGGTTAAACAAAACATATAAGGGTTAAAAATTGACAAAAACTTTTATAATTCCTATTTATGGTAATATTTAGACCTTATAACTTCAAATTTTATAGAATAGTCTAATTTTAAGCCTTGTGTCATGTGAAAAACAAGGATTTAATTATTTCTTTTCAAAAATATCTTGTGTGTCATATCCCCCACTTATAAATGACCACCTCATCTCTTATTATTTCCATACTTCCAAAACCCATTGTTTCACCATAAGACTTCCCAAAATTAATTCTTTAATTCCATATAAATTCCCTAATTTATTTTTTATTATAAATCCAATCTAGGTAGGGATATGGTGAAACCCTAAAGAAGTTTTCTGAATACGAGGTATCTTTTTATCCTAGAATTTTTTTCATTCTTTATCCACCTTCAAAAAATATTATTAAACCATTATGATATAATAACCTTATTTTATTCCATATACATGGATTTTTTTTGTTAAGTTAATGACCTATATCCATCTCCTACTCCCTCAAATGGGAAATGAAACTATTGATCGTGTGTACAATGAATAACCACCTCCTAAATCGACGTTGTCCATTTTCCATCACTGATTCTCATAGATGGTTATAATAATGTAATTAAAGTTAATATAAAATATTTGTGATATAATTATACTTATTTAAATATAATATCACATACTCCTTCTTACCATCTACTACATAGAGAATAAGATAACATCACTCATGGGTTTGGAAGACTACCGCCTCATGAAGCAATGCGAATATTTTTTCACTTACTCTTTACATGGAAGGTACTAAGAATTAATTTTATGTTTATAGATGATATTAATGAAATATGAATAATAATTAAAAAAAATATCATATGATTTCTTACATTACCATCGATTGAATAAATGATAATGTCGTTCGTGTGTACTTCATACTACCTCCTTGAAAAGTGATGTGATTTGTTTTTTACCATATCACATGGAAGGTATATCTAATGGTATTTAAATAAATAATATTATATATTTTTTATAATTATTATATTTTAAATATAAAATAATTCTTACCTTCTTTTCATCATGTTCATCAAAAAATGGAAATGTTACTCATCTGTAAGACCTATCATCTCCATAATTGTAACATAATTCCTTCTTCGTAGTTGTATTTCAGGGTTGGTTTTAAAATTTTATTAATAAATTAAATTATTCAAATAGGTTTATTATTCAGTAATATAAATAATGCACGTGACGATTTAGGATTGAGGTAAGGGTTTCATCAAAATTTTTTTATTGGAGACAAATATTCTTTTATTCACTTAATTTATTTTATATGGGGTATATAATACCCATTTAAATATTATATAATGAATACTTTATAATTCATTTAATATTAATTTATAAATTACTTAATTCATTTATGGGGGTTCTGATTCAAAATTCACCAAAGCGGGAGGGTTTTATTATAAAATATCATTTTAATATTGAATTTTATGCATGAGTTTTTATTGAAGGAGATTATTTGATAATTATTTAATAAACACATTTAATTTTATTATATGATATTTATTTATTAATAAAATAATAATAGTACCATTTTCTTCTCTTATTTAATTAAAATTATTTAAATTTATTTTAATAAAATCTTACTTTATTCCTTTCTTCTTTATAAAAACACTTTTTTTCCAAATCTATGTTTTCTAAAAGAATTTTAAAGATTTTTTTGATGTTATGGAATGAATTATAATGGAATTTTTTTCCCATATATACTTAAAAAATTTATTAAAATGAATTATCCTGTTGTTTTTCAATTGAGTCACTTCTTGACATTTCTTCCAAAATTTGAAATAAATATTTGTTAACTTATACCACATGAACGAAATTAACTGTGGTCATTTTATTTTAAGATTCCTTTTTTATGGTTCCCATGATATATTCAAAGAAATTTATTTCTAACATATTTTTAGAGTTTATAGTCTTTCAAACATTATTTTCAATGTGGAACAATTATTTTCCCCAAGAATTATCTTTAATATTTATTACTTTCTTTCATCCATAAAAAAAACCTTTTATGTTATGGAATAATTATAAATTATGTCTCTATGAATCACACACACACACACACACATATATTTATTATCCTCCCATCCATTTATAGTTTAATAAATGCATTATTACCATTTCCCAATTAAATTAACTATGAAATTTTCTTGATTTTGATATAAAGCATGATTATGCAACCCATTTTTGTTCCATGTGTAATTATTAGGTTATACCTTATACTTTATTTCATTTATATAGAACACATAGATCATTAACATGTTATAATGATTACACCCAGAGAGTTCTCCAATTCATTACGTAAAGCTCTAGTATCACGAGGTATCATATACGAGATTAGGGAGTAAACCTAATCCATAATGAGATTTTTTACACCTTGTGATATTTTCTAGGTAGTTGTCCTTAAATCAAGGTAATGTCATGTTTGTGTTGATTCCACATTTCATATGCTACCATGATCATATAAAACTATAATTTGTATGTTATTCTTCTATTTTTGTACTCATGTTCCTTCTCTTTTATTATACCAGGTTATATCTTTGAATCACATGTTATGTTTCTTTATCATGTTTATTCCCTTACTAGGATTTCAAAATTTTACCATTATTATATGTGTTCCATATATTTTCTTATATATTGTTATGAGTTCAAATTAATTTAGGATATCACTATAGAAAATAAAAAAATAGGACCCCATGCTTTATTTTATTTTTATATATTATGATCCCAGTCTTCCAATGACACTAGGCCTCACAATCTTTGGGTTGTAATTAGTGGATGAATATGTTCAAAATCATGTATTAATATATATAAAAGGGATGGGATGTTATAGTTGGTATCAAAGAAAAGGTTTATTTAACCTTTGTAAAATAGGATGATAAAACATTAGTGGGAAATACAAAGATAATCCTACGTATAATACTAAGTATATCCAAATATACAAGAATCTCGGTGAAGTATAGAGTAAGTAGATTTTGAGAAATTAAATCCATGTCTACATACTACAAGTGGATGTGGTTTTATAAAAAAATTACCGAGGTTTTATAAATCCAAAAAAAGTAATGTCGATATTTACCCAAGTATTACCTAACACATGAAAAATGGACAAATTGTGCAACTGTTTTGACAATCCGGAGGGATATGATTTGAAATCCACAAACTCTTTACTAGCCATAATAAAGGACCTGAATAAATTGTTAGATTAGAAAAACTAATAAGAAACATTACCTTGTATAAAATATATTGAATCCTACAGACACATAAGTTAGAATATACTTATCTTTCAT
The DNA here is from genome assembly GCA_963277665.1 of Viscum album. Classification (NCBI taxonomy): domain Eukaryota; kingdom Viridiplantae; phylum Streptophyta; class Magnoliopsida; order Santalales; family Viscaceae; genus Viscum; species Viscum album. Next base: position 978,026,639 of record OY728123.1, read on the forward strand.
GTTTCAAATTTTTTATGTTAAATTATTATCATCTTATTTTCAAATATCTCATTTTCGTTAATGATGAGTAATATGAGAGATCATGCCAATAACTAATGTGTAGGGAAATTTTATGATTTCACTAATGATATTCCAAACCAAATGGGAATAGAATTCAGACATCTTATGATCATACCAAATTATATTTCTTGAATTATGATTAAAAATAAGAATATATTTTAATTTCCAAATACATCAAAGAAGAGAATGACAAAGTCTCATGGAAGTTCAAGTTATAAGAATGAAAAAAATATTAAATTTTTTTATATTCCAAAAATGTAGGAAGAGGTGCCATGTAAAATGAATTAATGGAACAAGAATATGATATAGGTGTCAAAAATTAGGGAACAAAGCCACAAATTTCTAATAAAAAATAAAGATTCTAGTTGATAAGATGTATGGAAATAATGTTCAACCTTGGGAACGACTTACATTTCAATATCATAAAAATGGGAAACTAGTTCATTATTCGAGTCAAGGACCTAATACAAGGAATGATTTATAAGGTACAATGTTATGGAAATAATTTAAGTGTAATTATTGAGTTCTTTAGGTGTTGGAAATTGAGAATCATGTTGGTAGAGAATTTTTTATCAATGGTATTCCAGTTATTATAATCTTGAAACTTCTAAGTAAAATTATGCATTAGTATTTCATTAAGTATTTTCAATAATATGTTGAGTATTACAAATAACATTTAAAGATATTTAATGGTAAGGTGATACTCAATGGAAAAAATATAATTTTTGAAAAGAGAATATTTGGGATTTTCTTAAAGTTAAGGAAATTATATCCAATTAAAATTAGTTAATTTTGATGAAAATATTGAGATATATAGAAACCCTCAATGGTTAAAAAATTCATTTAATGACTAATTTATTTTTTAATATGTGCATAATATTCTTGATAATGGTATAGGATCATGTAAAATTTTGAATATTATTACCATATATGTTTTTCGATAGTTTTATTAAAAGAAAAACCCACAAAAATGAGTGACAAAAAATTGCATCTTGTAAGGTCATGGGGCATGAACCCAAAACCGATGGGAGATAATGGTGTGGCACCTACCACTAGCCTACGTGATGTATTGGTTAGTAAAATACTTTTTTCTACTTAATTTGTTTTGGTTAAATATAATTTTTATTTTTGGAAACAAACAAGAGGATCAAATATTTATGAATTTTTAGGATTTTTTTGGTGATTAATGATATTTTTTGCAATGTTTTATTTGTTTAATAAATAGAATTACCATTACGATTAACATAAAGTATTAGTTAAGAATATTTGTATTATGTTTTTTGATATGTAAGTTAAATGGTATGATATTAACTTTGATGCTAAAATATTATTTTATGTTTAGGTTATTAAGGCTGTTTAGGATATAGGGTTATTTGTATAAGTAATGTTCTATGTTAAACCTTTAATTTTATTATTCAGTTTTAGAGAATAATTTATTGATTTTAATTTTTGTATTATATTAATTTTTGATAACCATTTTGGTTTTTAATAAATATAGTAGGAATATATTGTTGTTATTTTTGTATCTAATGATCTATAAAAATTTAATATTAGTCGTTTAGGCATAACAAATTCATCTTGAATACTCATATTTTGGAGAAACAGAAGATATTATGGTGAAAAATGTATAAAGGGTAAAATTATAATTTTTAAGTAAATATATTTCCTTATTACATCAGTATATATGGTAAAAGGATACAAAAACTATAATAAAAGTAATTTTAAAGAAAATTTCATCCTATTACCTTCATATCAATTGATTCAATAGTCTTTTAACACATCAAAGATTTATGGTTGTGTGGTTATTGATCATTAAATTTAGTATGATCAATGTTCTCTATTTCTCTCTACAATTTCTTACACTTTTGTTCAATCCCAACCAATTTTCTTCTACAAGGAAACATAGTTATGTGTTTTTTTAGATGAAATTTTTATTTTCTATCCCTTTTCTATCCCTTGATTAATGATAATAAGCTTAAATTTGGAGAATGTAATTTATTTAATGGGGTATAATGTCACACCCTGATATATTAAAATAATTCTATCCTCATTTGTATATTCAACACACAACACAGATTTTAAACGAACTTCAATGTAATATTTAAATATTTTTACTTAAATATGACCAATATAAACAATCTATTGAATAAGAGGGTATGAATAACAATGAAAAATTTATGAAATTTAAATAAATTTTCTATTCAATTTATAAATTATCAGTAAATAAGCTCTCAATTTTTAATAGACATTTATTCATCAAAAAAATATTTTCTTCAGAAATGTTTTTTATTTATTTTTAGAAGAAAATATTATAATTAAATTTTTAAATTTTATATATTTTAATTTATAAAATGAACATAATTTTTAAAAAAACCATATCAATGTTTAATTAGGATGAAATTTTTTAATTTTTGGAAAATATTAATTTTCTTGTTAATAGTGATAATTAACACTTTTCAAAAAATACCATTAATTTTTAATAAATTAAGTTTCATTACTATTTTAATATAATTTCAAATTTAAATAAGTATTATTTTGTTATATTATATCCAACTAATTTAATTTAAATTTTCTTTATAGTATATTTTAGTATAAATTTATTCTTAGGCTTAAAAACACATTTTTTATGAAAACTATTTTAAAGTGCATAATGTTTACCCATTTTATTTAATTAAAATAAAACATAATGGTGAAAATTTTAAATTTTGTGTATAGAATATATATATATACATTTAAATATTAAATTAAATAAAATAAATGTTGATTCATTTATTATTTTAATAATAATATCATTTATTTCTTGTAAAATGTATTTCCTGAAAAATAATTTTTCAACATGTCTGTGACATTAATTATAAACTAAATTATGCCAATTATGTGATATGAATTTGAAAAAATTCATTCAATATTTTTAATCATAAAATTTTATATAACAAAATAATGTAAACTTAATATTTTAACATAATGAACCGTAAAAACCCTAAAAAGAATTAACAGTGGTTAAGGTAAAAATGGGTTTACGAGTGGTTCAACCAATAAGATAAGGGTTTAAAATGACTCAAAACTAGTATAAATCCTATTTTATGGTCATATTGTGACCTTATCTCTTCTATGGTTCTAAAATCATCCATTTCAGATCCTCGTGGCATTTGAAAAATGTGGGTGTAATTCTTTCTTTTAAAAAATTCCAAGTGTGTCCTCCCCCACTTATAAAAGACCACCCCATCTCATATCCTTTTCACATTTAAAAATCCCATTTTCATTCAAAAAGCTACCCAAATACCTAACATAAATCCATAAAAACATCCTATATTTCTTTTTTGGATCTAAACACTAACCTAGGAAGGATTTTGGTGAAAAAATAAAGAAGTTGACTTAAGAAGAGGTATCATTTTAACCAATAATTTTGTTTTATATCTTCTTCCATATCCTTGAAATAATAATAAACCATGATAATATCATAAAATTATTATATTAAATATATGAAGTTAATTTTTTATTAATGGAATGACTATCATCCATCATCTTCTCCCTCAAATGAGAAATGAATCTATTGATTGTTTGTACGGTAAACTACCATCTCGCAAACCAATGTAATTCATTTTCCATAACTGATTATCATAGATGGATATAAAAATTTATTTAATTATTATATATGATATTAATGATATAATTATATTTTTAGAATTATAATATCACATAATATTTCTTACATTCTATTACATAGGGAATACGATAACATCGTTCATGTGTGCGATGGACTACATCCTTGCAAAATTATGTAATTTGTTTTTCATTTTTTTTCGTTACATGGAAGGTAATAAGGATAAATTTTGAAGGTATAATTTCTATTAATGATATATTAATTATTTATTTAAAAAAATATCATAAAATTTCCAACCTTATTTACATTGAATAAATTATAACGTCTTTTATGTGTTTGACGGACTACTACCTCGTGAAGTGATGTGATTTGTTGTTATTACTACATAAAATAGATGGTACATATAAGGATATTCAAATAAATAATATAATATTTTTGAAATAATTATAATAATAGGAATATAAAATAACACTTACCATTTTCCTTCAAGATCATTGAAAAATGGTAACGTTACAAATGTGTGTGTACGAACTACCGTCTCCACGATTGTAACATAGTTAATTTAAAAAAAATATTTTATAGCTTGTTTAAAAGTATAATTTACATATAAAAATTATAATTTTTTTATTATTTCTATTCTAATTATGATATAATAATAATCTATTTTACCTTACTCAACTTACAAATTTGATTTTGGACACATGATCTATTTTTCATTAGAGATCCTTACACGAAATTAATAAGTTAAGTAATTGAATATGACATGGTAAAAAAATAAAAGGAGTAATAAAATTGAATAATATTGTTAAGAAAGTAAATAATTGATATAAAATTATTATTCTAGAAGATAAGTAATTATGGTGATGACTCTGTCTCAAGGTAAGGGTTTCATCTAAAAAACATATTTCTTTAAGACATATGTTATTTTATACACATATATTAATTTATATTTTGTGTATAATTTCAATTTAAATACTTATCATGAATAATTTATACATAATGGTATTTTATTTTTTAATTTAATTATTTAATTTATGATGGATATGATTCTATAGTTACCAAAGTGGAAATGGTTTATTCTACAATCACATTTTAATCAAGCTTGTTTATTTTAGAACTTCCATTGAAGGAAATTATATGATCATTGTCTAATAAAACTATTTAATTTTCTTCTATAATATATATTTATGAATTTTAAATTTAAAGAACCATTTTCCTCTCTTAATTATTTAAAATTATTTAGTGAATATTTTTAATAAAATCTGAATTCATTTATCTCTTTATTCAAAAAATCTTTTCCTTCCAAATACTTTTTTTTTCTAAAAAATGTTTTAACGAATGTTTCTAATATTCCAGAATTATTTTTTTAATAAAATTTTACCCATAAATACATAAAAATGGTTTAAAAAGAATATTACCATCATTTTCTGAATGCTTTACATTTTTAATTTTCTTACAAAATCTGAAATGAATGGTTTTTTAACTTATACCACAAAGACTAAATTACCCACCATCATTTTATTTGATGATTAATTTATAATTTTTATAGACATTTTAAATGATAATTATCCCCACAATATTATTTTATCTTTTAGTTTTTCAAAAATGATTTTCAAATTGGAATGGTTATTTTCCTCAAAAAGTTTTTTTAGCATAATTATATCTATTAATCAATTAATACAACCTTAAAAGTTATAGAATGGTTATGTATCCTATATATATGCCTCTAAAATATATTCCTAGATTATTTTATCTTCATTTTATGGGGTAATATATTACTTATAATCATTTCTCAAGTCTCTTTATTATGGAATTTACTTTATTCTGATATGAGGTAAGATTATGCAACACATTTTTGTTCCATGCACAATTCTTATGTTATAAATTATGATTGATTTCCTTTATCTAGAACACATAGATCATGAATATATTATGATGTGTGTGCCCAAATAGAACTATTATTCATTGGTTAAATATTTAGTCCCATGAGGAATCATGTATTAGATTATGATGTAAACCTAATCCATTATGGTACTTTTTTCCATAATGTGATATTGTATAGGAATTTAACCCTGACTCATGTTCATGTCATGTTTCCATTACTTCCAAATTTATTATGGTACCATGATTGTATTATACAATATTTTCTTATGTTATTCTACCAAGTTATTACTCATGTGCCTTCTCTTTTTGGATATCATGTTATATATTTGACTCACATGTTATGTTTCCTTATCATGTGTATTCCCTTACAATGATTTCTATATCACCCCTTTATTCTATGTTTTACCCAAGTTATAATATATAGTTTTTGGATCTCAAATATATTTATGAGTACAATAAGGAAGGAAAATAATAATTAGGTCATGTTTTAGTTTTTTTAATGTATTATGATCCTAGTGTTCAAATACACCAGTCCCCATGATCAGTGGGTTGTAATTATTTGATGATATTTTAAAAAATAATGTAAAAATATGTGTAAAATCATGGGTCTATACCAAAATGTAGTGGAAAAAATAATCCAAAACTAATATTATGCTATAAGATCATTCCATTCATATAGACCTAAGAAAATAATTAATTAATTCACATAGTTTATATTGAATTGAATTTGTTCAATCTTCTTAACGTGATCTTGATTGAGATCCCCAAGAAGTAGTGAATATAATCCTTTATTAAAGTGTGACCATGGACTATGTAAATATCTTAAAACATGTGAATTATTCATCTCAGTCCATGGTTTAACATAACCTTCAATTAAATTATTTATGAAAAGTAATAAATTAAGTATAATTAGTTTATAGAGTTTCTATCTAAGGAATGATGCACCAGTAACCATATCAAGAGAATTTACTTCTTTTATAGACACCACAAACACTCCCTAATTATATAAATGTTTCATAAACATTTGAAAATAAAATTAAACATTAAAATTGTTTTATAGGTCCTTTTCTATTCATTGTACAAATTTTAACTCTTAAAAATTTCATATTATATCATCAAAACTCCAGTGAATATCATCAAATTTTATTCATCTCTTGTTATAATATCTAGGAATATGTAATGGAGTTTGATCCCCTAGTTATCTTATAATTTTGAACCTCACTACCTATTGGATTGTTAAAAAAACCATGAAATAGAATAATCCATGTTATGGTTTGATCATTAGTTCGTACATGTAGTAAAAAAATCATATGAGATATGGTTTCTAAAAAAAATAATTTTTAAAAATTATCACCATATAAAATATTTTTAATTTACTTATATAAACTATTAATGTATATTAAAATTATATTTTTGAAAAATATAATTTTCAAGAGTTATTTAGGAGTATATTTAAGCTTAGAGAAGTTAAAAACATGAAACATTAATTACTATACTAGTCAAATTCAATGTAAACTTCACTTCACTTCTTCTTAGTGCTTAAGATATATTAGAGGAAAAATATCTTAATGTAAAAATATTTATTTATGATTTTTACCAAACGATCTCAAATAAAATTGGAATTTATGTAAATGTTCCAAGATGGTTATATTTAAAATATAAGAAGAGTCACATGTATTAAAAATAATAAAACCTTTTAAAACATAAAACTATATATTCTTATCAGAAAATGTTTGAATATAATGTAAAAATGTTGAACAAAAAGGGTATGAACCCTAATCCCACAGTTATTCAAAAAAACATTCTGCATAGATATTGTCAAACTAAAGGACTTTTGTGGGAGAATGTTGTTATATGGATCCATATAGATGTATCAGGTTTTATATAGAGATTTAGATACACTTAAATATTATGTAATAATATTAACAAGACTAAAAAATATAGAAAAAATAATGTCCTTTTTGGTCTATTAATATTTTATAAATTTAATATATATTTTTATATTTGGACTTGTCAGTATCCTTTAATTATTATGGGAATATAAAAGTTTTATCATGTTATATAAAAGGAATATTTTTTTATAATTAATTAATGTGGTTTTTATAATTCATTTCATGATATTTAAATTAACCCATTAATGTATGACTTTTACTTATCTATAATCAATTGGTTTAAGGAAGATTTATCTCTTATGAAAACATGTAAATATTTTCTCAATTGGGGATAGTATAAGGATACTAAGTTTCACTCATGAGGTAAAAATCATGTTTTTTGTTTTATATGACCCAATATACATAAAACATGGAATATCATATATCATTTCACTATTATACAAGTGATGTATGGATTATATTAATATCCATTACCTGAGGTTAAAAATTATTCTTTCGTTTGAACCTCCATACTTTGATGCCATACTTAATTTAACCTTAGGTTTAGCTAACCAAGGGTGTTTTAGTATGTTTTTGATCATGTGGTGGTTCTTTATTATTCAATTTAGAATTTTTCATCCTATATAACTTGTATGAAATACGGACCCTTGATTTAAAAAATTTGGGAAATTTTATATTCATATATAGATATGTGACATGTCAATTATTTATGTATTTAGGTGAGTGAGATGTGATGTGCTAATCTAATTGGATTAATGACACGATATGTGTTCATAAACCTTATTTAATATTTACTGAAATGATCAAGAATGTATGGGTAGACCTATTTGAGATTAACATATTTCTTGTCTTTTGATCACTTGATGTCTTGGATAAATTGGATTATTGATTATAAATAATGTATGAGATATATATGGTGGAAAAATATATGGAAATACATGTGTTCAGTTTATATCATATCATATCCCTTTATATCTTTATTATAATTTAATCTTTTATTGAGTATTTTCATTACATAAAATGATATATTTGATAATTCAGAGTTTTTTAAATAAAATAATGGCCCATTTGCTCAAACATAGTGGTTGTTTAAATGAGGATATATTTTTAACAAAAAATCTATACAAAATATGAGATATTAATGATAAAAGCTCAAGAAAAAGTTTTATAAATGATTTCACAAGTTGTTACATATCATATGAAATAATGAGAAAATGTATAATTTCTACAAGGTTTTATTAAAAGTTAAGTATTGAAACTATATTCAATGATTTTAAAACATGGTGTAGAGAAATGTTTTTGTGGTTTTTACTAAATATAATCATGAAATGGTAAAGTCCACAACTTCATAGTTATTTGTATGGAAGTCTAATCCTTATATGATAATATATATATGCTATTGTTCTAATCAACATAATCCTTTATGGATAGTTGTGAAAAATTGGATGATTTTTAATGGAACTTTAGTAAATATTTATGAAATATTTAATGCGTTAAGTTTTTTATCATGGTTGGTCAAATGTTATAAAATATTTTTAATGTGCTTTATACTCCTATGAATGATGAATTTTTTTGAATAATTAAATAATGATTTTTTCAAAATTTTCTGTGATATAAAGCCCATAAGAAACACCATTGAACCCTTTAGATAGATTATGAAACCATGAGATGTTTTTACATGATTATTTCATGATAAATCCTTGAATTAGTAGCTCTATAATTTTTTTTTCTTCTTTTAATACCAAGGCTCTAGTAGGATATGAATTGAATTGAAATCCGACCTAAGAATAATGTTATTTATACAATCCTAGCACTATCATATAAAGGAGTCTTTTAATTTCTTCTTTGGGATCTTTATAAAGATCATTTAGAAGAAATAGGATTAATTAGATTCAAATAGTGAAGTATATTCTTTATTTTATTACATTAAATTAAAATGAATTCTTAGATATTATTAAAAATGTATTAGTGTTTTTCTATTTTTTATGGGAAATTATTTCCCCCACTAAAACCAAATATATACAACCATGTATTTGTTTTCATATATCAATGAAAATTGAAGATTAAATTTTGTAAATTATGTAGATTTATTTAAAACATACAACTTCAACAAAAAGAAAAACTTTTATTACTCTTTAATGGGTACTTTAATGACTCATCCCTTCTAGAACCCCTTCGGGATGGGTAGTGATATCAAGTGTTCCACCGATTATATGCCTCTAATATACCTTTAATTGGTGGATAACACCAATGGTATAAAAAACACATATTTAAGAAAATAAAAAACATAAAATCCTATGAATAGAAGACAAAAAACCCAAATAACTCTATATAATATAAAAAATAATAATCTTATAATGCAGGTAATGTCATGAAAAAAATAGAGTCTCTAAATGAATCTCTAAAATAAAAAAATATTATGGAAGTAACTCCATAAACACTAACTAACTCCATGTCATGAGCTTGTAAATTCTATCTCATTTACTTGCATTATCTTGGAAATATATAAGAAAAATATAAAGGTTGATCTTGCGAGTATGCTTGGTAGTATCCTCCCAAGACTCTCTCATGTAATGTAGAATAAGCATACTCAAGACTCTAATAATAAAAATTTAGATCCACTCATAACCTATACTATGTCAAATACCACCTATCCTCACTATGTCCCACTAATCCATCTATAAATATGTATAGTTGCGTAATAGTCAATTGAGTATATAAAAAAAGGTACCATACACCCACTTCTCCACTATACTTCTCATACTCACACCCCAATGGATTGCATCCTGGGGTAACCATCCCTTCTATATTCACATAAATTCATTCCATATATCAACATAATAGCCACATAACACATTCCATTGATATATAATAGTTATCACAACCACATACCACATCATTACCACATAAACACACCCCCCGAATGGCCCGAAGGCCTTCATTTTTATTGATTTTTGATAACCCCACTTTAAAGGGATAAGGGGGAACCCTTACAAGTCCCATAGGCTTAGAGATTACATGTCCATTATGCTTAAGAGATTACATGACCCGAAGTTCTTAGGGAATTCAACCAGACTATAACTATAATGAACTGCCCCTCCCTAGCATTTGCATCGTGATGGTATCTCTCCACCTTTGCTTGGCCGTCTGGCTAGGCTTCCTGTGCTAGCATAGTCTGGTCCTAATGCAATAGCCATACCCTCTCATTATTCCAAATCCATTTGTTTCTCCTCTAATGAGTGAACTTTCACTAAATCCTCCTCTAGGGATACTTCTTTTTGTAGATTCTATCTGAGGTAACAACATTGATCAAGTGGCCCGAAGACATTAAGGTGACCTAGAGGCTTTAAAGGTGTCCTGAAAGCCTTACTATCCTGAAGGACTAGGTGTCCCGATGGCCTTAAGTACGTCAAGCCCAAACTGGTGGCCCATGGTGAATAGTCTCGGCTGCTACAACACAGAATAGTACATGCTACAGTATTGCTATAGTACCCAGAAATATAGCTCTGTCTAGCTTCGAACCTGGGTCTCGTGGATGCACTTAAAAAGTCCTCACCAACTGGGTTGAGGCTCATGTGCACATAAACATATCCCTATACAAAATCATAACTGATATTCATTATAAAGGATGTCAAACTTACGACTCTCCTCCTCATAAATGTCACTATAAAAAAACATAAATTCTACCTCATCATCACTTATTATAACCTCAATCCACCATAGACTATATATATGATACAGTTAATCTATCATGACCCCTACCATATCTATAAGATAGAGTGGTGATGGGGGAATATTCATCAATTTATGTCACCTCTATCCTAGATATTATGGGCACAACAAGAATCTAAAAATGTTGATCCTCATTTTTGTTTTTATTTTATTTTTTTCGATAAGTAATAAAATATTATTTATGATAATATGTGGAAGAATAAATTGTTCTAATTAGTTTTAGAATTCCCGATCATGTTGTGGATGAGTTAGAAGTTCCCAAGTAAGAAAGAGATCCATTATGTTATATACATATAATTTGAAGTGATGAATTGGAGTAATAAAAGGATATATATATATATATCTCTATGTGTGTGTGTTGCCTCAAAAAACATGAGAATAATTAAATATAAAAAAGTGTGATGATTGATGACATGTTTATTATGTTAAATACTAGAAATGATAAAGTGGAAGTGTTGTTTACAATAGATTATAGATGTTGGAATGTTCTAGGATGTGAGAAAATTATAATTGGTTTCTATACATGATAATAAATATGTTAAAGATAATATATAAATCATCTAATGTGTTCCATATATGAAGGATGTTCTACATATTGTCTATAAACTATTGGATGAAGGTTTGAGTAGGCTGGAATTTCATTAAAAGAACCCCAAAGTCATTTCATGTAGTTTGGGATTTCATGTTGGAAGTCATGAATTCTTTTTTGGTGTTTAAAATGGTTAAGACGCAAATTCACCTTGATTTTCAAATGAATTCAGAAGTCATTTCAAATGGATTACTATTTTTTTATAAAGTTTTCTGTTTTTATGACTTCACTTGAATTTCTATGACTTATAGAGTTCACATATGGCTTTATAAGTATTTTGGTATGACTTGACGTAGAATATATGAATTCATGAAGTTTTGTATTAATTAAATGTTAAAAAAATATTTCATAAAAATTTATGTTGCACAATATGATCTCAATAATTGGGAATTTTTAAGGATGATGAAGTAGAAAAAATGTGAGTTTTACATATTCAATCTCTTAATAAGGTAATTAAAATATGAAGATACATTGTTATATTTCATAAAATTGTATATATCAAAGTAGATGAATACTAAGATCCAAGATTAGATTGAACCTCATACACTTTAAATGATAATCAGTCTGTGTCATTTGTAGTTGTGCACCATATAGTAAAGGAATGTTTTTTTTGAAATATAAAAAATGACCCAAAGTTTCTAAAATGGAATGAAAACTATTTCACTAGGTTTGGTAAGGATCATGCTGAAAAAATGAGAAGAATATAAGAACCCCACCATAGTAGTGAACATTTTATAAATTTTGATTACCTATGAGAAATGAATACTTGTTTATGCTTTGGTAATGAGTGATTTAGGTGATTTTCTTTATGATGAGGAATAATGACACATGTTAGTTTCATCTTGTTTTAAAGATAGGTAATAATAGAATTCAACATTATTAAAACCACTCCAGTTTTTTCATATTATAATTAAGAATATTTCTAGGAATATTTCTAGTGCTAGGTAAAAATTCATTGATAGATTCCAATTTCTGGAGAGCCATAGTATTGGTATAATAGAAATATTAAATATATTATTTCATGTGCGAGATGTATTTAAAAAAGAATTGAATAACTCTTAAATGGGATCTTATATGAAAAATATGAGGCCATATTTGATTCCATAATATGATTTTTACCTAACATGTGACCTTTGTTTGGTCAACATCAGACACTTCGTGGAAGGAAGTAGTTATCATTTGTATTTAATAAAATAATTAATTTATTTTGGTTGTTTTACTTAAATGACCTAAAATAATTCCTTCTATTTGAATATATTATTATGGAAAATCTCCAGGGTGAGCCACATGACCCTATGATATTAGATAGGATAAGGGGATCATTCTTCATTGGTGGATCAAGGTTTAAGAATGGTGGTAATCAGATCGAGGTGCATTGAGTTATAGGAATCGAATGCAATGGAACTTCATCGTCACTATAGAATGAACTCTTCCCCAAAGATTGATCATAAATAAATATAGGGAATAATATTTACTGACTTACACCCTTTCCAATTTGACCAAGCATTGATTATTTATCAGCTTTTATTTTTGACATTTTTTTATTCTTGCATGAGCCTCAAAATTTGACAAATAATTATTGATCTAATTATTTGTGATTTTTTTTCCTGATTCCACCCCTTCATAACATATCTTTATGGTCAATTATCAATATATAATTATTAAATGAAAATTTTAACTATGGTCTTATGCATTTCTCCCCACCATTATTTTTTTGCTTCACCATTTTCCCATGAGGTCAATGTTCGACATTATAAGGGTGGATTCGAGTAAAATCGAACCCCCAAATTCAAGGTGTTTTTGTGAATGACATACAAGGTTGTCAGTTTTAGATGAATTTGTATAGATTGAAATTATAGGGTGATTCCTCTGTGGATTTGGGATTAATAGCGATGACGGGAGGCATTATGGCTCATCTGCGGGTCAATAGGTTTCCGATTTATGGCTATCAGAGGCTTGAGATAAACAACTAGAGATGAACCCCTTTAATATCAGGTGATCAAATGGAGGGTTTTGTAGAACTGAAGGAAGATCTAGGAGCTTTGTGAAGAAACTAGGTTTCTATGAAAAAACTAACTACATGTCATGTAGTCTATAAGAACACACACCAAATAGCCCCCTTGATATAATGACTAGGTTATTAGGAGGAGATAAATATCACAGGCCATGTGGAATCACCACATGCCATGTCACCCTATGTGGGAGGTTCACTATGTACTCCATGAGTACATGAGCATGGAAATGGAAAAACACACAAGAATAGTTAGAGTACAAGGGTTGTGTTTTGTACTCGAACATGGCCAGGATACCCGAATATGGCCATGTACATGGGCATATGCCATTGTACATAGATAAGAGCTGGAAGAGCATGAGAAGGCCTTGGTGGATGAGACCTATCATGTACCACCAATTCATGTCATGTATTCAGATATGGTTTCCCACTCCATGTATAGGGGATAACATGACCAGATGATGAGTGGAGGTTACATGTTGTATGACCCCATTTTCATGTCATGTACCTGTCCCTAGAACTTCTAACTTTTTTATTTCCTTCATTAGGACTCGGATTTTGGCCTATAGGCCTCTTTCTTAGTGGAATTAGGTGAAATATCCTAAAGTCCAATGTTATCATCTAGAAACATGCCAAGACACTCATAGTGAAAAAATTTGATATTTGAATGACATGTTACATTATATGGATGGTTATTGTGTAATGTAATAACATTATCTTGATATCTCTAATCAAGAAAGTTCCATGCAGGTTCCATCAACCTATGTTCTATATAACTCTTTCTTTGATTTCTCAAGAAATGAAATTTCTAATAGAATACCATGGACACAGATTTATTTAGGCTATATCATTTCTAGCAAAGGACCAAAGATATCAAATTCCTTTAGTAAGCATACAAGACTAATCCTTTATCTCATTATTCATTAATCCAATATTACTCATGACTTACCCAACATGTCCTACTTCTCTGCAAAGAATACATCATCGTGGTTTTAGTCAATTCATCTAAGTGTGTGACTCATAATAATCATTAACTATATTCTTAAAGTCTGAGGACCAATATAGATATCTAAAAATAGGAACATCAAATGGCACATATAAATATGGATTTCCTACTAGTAGGTCTCATTCTCATAATATCCTATGGGATATTACCAAGGGCGTACACCATGAGAAGGTGCCTCAAAGTCCAATGAGTCTCCCCCCTTGATAGCCTGTATCATTTTTTCCATTAAATTATATCATATATCTATAGAAAATATATTAAAGAATAGTGTCGTAGCCCTTTCAGTTTCTCACCAAAGTGGGGAAATTTTATAACCCATTAGTGCAATAGCTAATATAAGGAAATTATCACATACTATTTCATGGAGAAGAATAATCATGATGTGATAAGGATTTTATTAATATTCAAAACCACAAATACAAGTTATCATAAAGTACATAAAATTATGTTCTAGGGAACCAACTCCAATAAAGAATGTATCTAGTCATATTGGACCTACCCTTCATCTTTTACATTTAAATTTCCATTTTCCAAATTTATGGTATGGAATGACATAACTTATTTAACAACATATTAATCTAGAACAAATTTTTTAGTCATCTTCTTCATCCCTTTTCTAATAGATCAATTTTATGTGAAACTACTTACAAACATTTATATTTGGGTGTGAGGAATATTATTATTGGAAATTAACAAGGTAATTAATGTGAGAATACCCATAAAGTGGGGGAGGTGAATCAGGGTATAAATTTCAAGAGAAATTAAAACTCTTATAATTTTAATTGTCTCAACTTTCCTTTATAGATACTGACATCTCAACCTTGAGGATGACTTTTTATTCAATTTAACTAGTTTTCTTACTGTTTCTTGATCTATTTTGGTGTGCATGTATAAATTAAATAGAGACATGTATATTTATTTGGTTCACCCACACTACAAAACTCTAATGGATCATACTACAATGATGTTTCATGACCCAAAGTCACTTTGAGCTCACTGCACTTCAATGGTTTTTGATAGGTCACTTCAATACCATGGATCACTACCTTACAAAGATTAGGGATAGATCACTTCGTCCCAAGGGTCACTCTATTGAATGTTATGTCATTGTATCACTATTTGGGGGAAGGATCACATTTATATTTATTAATATTTTGGTCCCTTTACTGGTAATACAATCTTATCTTTCATATTTATGTGTGAATAGATTATCTATTTTGGTCCCACTGGGATTCTCCTTCACCTATGTTAAAATACCTTTATGCATCACCTTCTATACTTTTCAAAATGTCCATGGAACAAAATAAATTTATTGTAGTAATAGAAAAAACTCTTTATTCTTCTTGTCTTTATATTTGATGGTTTCTAATTAATCAATACTTTCAACCACTCACTAGAAATAACTCTAATTCTTCTTTGAGAATTGGATATGGTAATGTATTCTTTATATAGAGTTACTTATATAAAACTACCATAGGTTTTTTAAAAGTCCTGTAGAGAAAAGAAAAAGGCATTTATTGATGAAAAGAGAAAACTACAATAGGTGAAGGCATGCAATTTTATTACAATCTCTTTCAAAATGAGGACCCAAATCATCTGGAAGAGTTTTAGACCAGGTGATCTCCATATCAAATCATTAGTTATAAATCCAATATACTACCATATTTTTCTCCCAATAAAGATGAACAACAATGCAGTTAAGGGTCATTATCATATTCAGGCATTACATCCACTGAGTCGTAAGAATCCATGAGAGATTAAAAGTACCAATTTTATTAGCCTGCACAAGAGTAGAAGAATCAACTTCCAACCAAAGTTTATTCCAACATTTAATTTTAGAAAAAGATATAACATTGATGATTCCAAGAATAACTACTTCAAGAGATAATTTCATAATACATGTTCCATAAAAACAACCCAAAATATTTTCAATATGATCATGAAAGACTGCACCACACTATGAAGTTACCAGGTTCCCTTTAGACACATCATAAGAGTTAATTTTAATCCAATTAGGAGGATAGGGAAACCAAAAAACTTCAATAGTGTTCACTGTGGGTTTATAGTTTCCAAGAATCTCCAATTTTCTTAGAATCTGAAAGTCCTGCACACTGTTATCACAAAATACAATCTTCACCAAAATCAAATCCTTGACCTTAGTATAAATCTGCAGCAACACATATTAATTACAAAAATTCATACCTTCATGAATAAAAGCATTTCAACAAAACCAAATATCATTCAATAGTTCGTCCACTGAAACATAGAACAATCATCTAACTTGTGTGAAGAGATCGAGGTTATTACCGAACTGAAATAATGATTGTATATCAACAAATCCCAGACCAAGCAAACTGAAGATGTATAAGATCACTTTCCAGAATGATGATCCAGTCATATATCTAAGGAAAAGGTGGTATGCATCCTCCCTATGATGATGATACATAACACACCTAGAGCAGAGTGAAATACTAAATAACTGTAAAACAAAATCAGTGGGAAACATGTTATACACCAATATCTAGATAAAAGAGAGCTTATAGGGCATGATCCAATATTCTTTTAAATACTTTATCTTGAAGAAATCATCTTTTGAATCCCTAGTGGAATTCATGTAGTAGGAATTACTAATCAGAAGACCATTTATAGCCGACTCCTAGACCCAAAAATCAGTGCAATAAGGAAATGTATATCCATTAATGATATATTTAACATCATCCAATGAAATAGGCTAGGAATTGTCAAAAAAATAATAATAGAAATATGGATGTCAATATTAGGATCTAGAGGCTGAAAATCATCAATAAGGGCTAATCTTGTCCAATTTTCAAACCAAAAGGTTAGATAATATTATTTATTAACAATCTATCTTGAATGATACTTTATACTATAGAAGGAAACATTAACTATTATACAAATTGATGAGTCCTTGTAAGTAACATTACTCTGCTATAATATTTCTATAAATCGGGCTTTAATAAATCCCAAAGAAGAGAAATTGCCATGAATGAGGTTCTAGATGAACCTATCTTGGGGATAATCAATAAAAATCTGATGTTATTGATTCCCATACCTTCATTAGATATTGATTTGCATGATGTTTTCTAAGGGATGGTAGTAACCTTCCTTTCATGGACACATCCACTCCTAATGAAGTTTTTTTATACTAGTGTTTATAAACTTAATCAATACCCTCAGAAATTTATATAACATAAAAGAGTAAACCAGTTTAGAGACAATAACATATTTTACCAAACTAATTATACCATCACTAGAAAAATTAATCCCCTTACTATTCTAGAGTTATCCTTTAACATGATTAATAATTTCAGCAAAATAAATGGCCCTTGGCCTCCCCCAAATTAAATGTACACCAAGGTAGTTAAAGGGAAATAAACCCTCTCTAATTCCCAACTCTGTAATGATGATATTTTTTTCTTGAAATAGGGAATCTCTTCCTAAATAAAATATAGGATTTTTCCCAGATAGAGACTTTTCTGTAAATAGTCTCATAGTAAAGTAAATATAGTTTATAGTTCTGAACATTATTTTTTACACACTATAGGAAACGAATAATATAATATTCTTAAAATAGATAAGTTACAGCAAGGAGGTTTATGGATTCCTGAATTGGATTAAGTATTTTCTCTACCACCAAATGACATAGAACTCGGATGATATAGTCCTTTTCAATTGAGTAATGAATTTATAGTAGACTATCACCTTTTCAAACACCTCTAGAACATTTAAAACACCCTTTAGGGGAGCCATTTATAAGCCCCAATATGTGGGCATAACAAAAAAGAGAAGCAACCCAGTTTATGAAAGTGATAATAAAACCAAAGAGACCAATCACCTTGTATAATAAATTCTCATCTATTGTATTTAAATCCTTTTTAATATCAATTTTTAAAGTAATGATACCTCCTATAATAAGTTTTATGAGAAATTTTAAACAGTCTAAAGCAGTGTAGATGTAGTCTTATATGGATCTCCCTTTGATAAAGTCGAAATAGTTCAAAGATATAATTTTATAATTGATTCTAGAAAGCATATTAGGAAGGATCTTACTAATCACCTTATAAATGGTTTTGACCAGGGTGTTGGGACTAAAGAGGTGAACTTAAAAATCATTTTCAATTTTTTGAATCAAATTAAAAAACTGGGCATTGAGGACATATGGAAGAACTCATATGGTAAAGAAAGAATAGGATAACTTGAAAAAATCAACTTGGATCAAATCCGAATATTTATAAAAAAAATAAACTCTTGAACCCATCTGAGCTAGGAATAGTACTAGAATGGAGGCTGAAAATGACCTCTTTTCTCTCAAATTCCATAGGGATAATAGTAATCAAGTGATTATCCTTGTCTGTGAAAATAGAAGGAATAATACATTAAATTAAATCCACATACAATCCAGTTCCATTGAAGTGACCAGAGTAATAAGAAATAATATGAGCAGAAATGATCTCTCTATTTTTTATGAATTGATCCCCAACTTTTAATAAGGATAATGGTCTACTAGATTTTTTAACACACTTAATTGAGTTAAAAAAATTAGTATACATATTCCTTTCATGAATCAATTTGATTTTGAAAGTTTATTTAAAAACCTTTTCCCTCATTGCATGAAGATTATTCAAAATGATGGTGATGAAAAGCTCATGGTCAATATCCAAATTAAAGTCAGCTCTGGTGGCCACCTCTTGAAATATTTGGAGTGAAGATTCAAGAGTAGAAATTTCACTATCCAACCCATTATAGGTATCTTTACTCTAAATATTCATCTTGAGCATTAAAATTTACAATTTAAAAATGCAAGTAGAATTCTCATTTCCATAGTGCATGCTAGTCCAAAAATCCTTCACAATCCTATCATAGTAACTTTTTTGAACCAAATAATTGTTTAATCCAAATGGTAGGGGAATATTAATATCCTTTCTCTTGAAAATGACAAGGATAGGGTAATTATATGAATTAAATTTGGGAATATTGAATTTGGAAATTGAATCCCATTTATCAAGAGCTTCTTTGTTGATAAAATCATGATCAATTTTGCTAAAAACCATTCTATTTTGGTTCTTCCTCTTCCAAGTGTACTTATAATTCACCAAGATAACTTCAATAAAGTCATTACAATCAAATAAATGCTATAAATTCCCCAAGATAGCTGTGATTAAAGTTCTCCAATTTTCTTTGTACGGATAAGAATTGTGTTGAACTCACCAAGTAGTAAACAGGGGAAGTAAGACAACCCTTAAGTATCTAGATGTTTCCCCCAAATTGTTTCTTTCTTGATAACGTTTACTTGAATAAACAAAAGAACCAACCATTTTCATGTCACTGAGCAGGGAATTATAGGTGAAAATATATTCATTATTACCAACCACATCAACTTTTCATTAAGATACATGAGTAATAACCCACATATTATCAACCATATGCGATGAGATACCAGATCCAATAAATTGAATCCTAGCTTTATCAATTCCATCAATACCAACATTGAAAAATATATTTGATTAATAAATTCGCAATAATTTTTGTTCGTGAATCTTGATATTCCTATGAAAGGGATTGACTCTTTCACAATTATCTAGACCTTGACAGTTCTAAAAAATGAATTCATTTGAAACATTATTTTTAGTTTTAGTTGTCCTTAATTTTCATCTGTTTTTATTTTATATTACCTAAAGATTTATTTTAACTAGTTTCTAATATTGATAGTCTTATTTTTTGCAATCTTCTTATGGTACCTACATCAATATCCAATACAGTTGTTTCAAGTGTACACACTATGGGCTTAATGATCTCTAATGGAATGTTATTTTGACCTATATAACCAAGAGGGATACTATGTGAAGCAGGGGATTGGGTGGAAGCCTCATCCTCCTCCTCTGCCAAGTCAATCCAATATTTCTCTCAAGACACATGTTTGTCCCCATATGTCATAGGAGAAGCCTTATGAACCATGTATGTGGGATCATTTTCCTTGAAGGACACATGGTTTCCCACAGACATAGAGGAAGAGAAATCCATAGCAGGAACCTTGAAAACCCAATTCCCTACTGATGAACCATTTTAGATGGATAAAAAATACCCTAAATTGGAACTTCAGTAGAATTATTACTGAATGAATCATCTAGGTTTATAGGTAACCCACCATTATTTGAATTCAGAAGAACCATCTCATATATAGAGTGAGGATTCTACTTCTTAAGACCTTCACACACAGTATTCAATTCTGACCTAGCAGGGGTCTCAAATAGGGTAGAACTTTCACAATTGAGAGTAGATTGAACCATTGTTTCATTATCTAGGGAAGTATAAGTCTTATTATGGATAGGAACCATTATTTCCTCACCACAATTATCATATTTATAAGACAATATAGGCTTCTCGTTCCTATTCTTACCATCCTCTCTCTAGGTTCAGGCCTTGTCCATAGCAGGATCCTTAATGTTTTTCTAAATGTTCCAGAAATTGGATACATAATGACCCATTACCTTACAATAATCACAAAATGAAGGTCTAGGCACACACTCCACCCTAATATCAAACCATATCTCATTGAAAATTAAATTAACCACCTAAAGAAATTTAAATTCCGTGTCTAATTCCACCAAAATGAAATCAAAAAATCCAAGCTCAACTTCAATGGTATGTTGATCCATCTTCAGCCGAACACCAACACAAGAAGTTATGTCATTTAGAATCTTGGGATTCCAGAAGAACCAATTGAGCCCATGAAATTGAATCCAAACACGTGCTGTTGTATGATTTTCTATGAAAGGATTAAAATTCATATCCCATTATGATAATTTGAAAACTACAATCTTGAGAAAAAGGATTCCCTGATTCCAAGAAATACAAATATCCTCCAAGTTGTTGAAAGCAATTTGAAAATACCCTCTCCCAATTAGGATAAATTTCAAGCCCCTTAAATACCAACATTGACATAGCATGGACCCGGGGGTTTTTACCCTTAACCAAGGTGATATGTCTGAGCATTGAATAATTTTAAATCTCAAGGCACTGATTTTTGGCTTATGGATCTGAAATTACTGATATAACTCCATCCTCCTACCAGATTTTTATGTTTGGAGGTGTAGGATCAACAACAGCATTGCTGGAAGAACCACGCAGAACATTTGTGTGTGATCACACAAGCTTTAATGTACTAGATGTCATTAGAACTACTGTAGTTAGTTTTATATTGAACTCATTTTTCACTATTCAATATAATGTTTGGGATTTTGTATCCTCTTTTCTAGGATCATTCCAAGAGCACCATGTAATTAACGGTGTCATATTTTTCCATTGAATCTGAGTTGGACATAATAGATTCATAGAAACAACTCTCTTATTTCGGTTTCTAGTGAGACTTCATGTTGACTGAAAACTACTTAGTTATGGCGTGGTAGGAAGTACAATCACATAGAACCTCCCATTTTGAAACTTCTTCACCATCATTAGGTCTACCATAGTGCATTATTTACTTTTCATACTTCAATTTGGTTTAATCTAGAGTACAATAATGTGATCCACTTTAATTGACCATATCAACAGAACTCATCCATTAACTCCTCCATAACACATGCAAGATTTTAGGCATCATCTCCTCTAACCCCTTCTCACACTAAATGGGATATCGTGTGAAAATATTAGTACTATAGGGACATTTATAATATTGAATAGAATCCTTCAGTATTATAGATCAAAATTATTTATTATTTTTAGAATTCAAACCTTCCATGACATAAGAAAAAACTTTAGGGAAGACTTTTTACTCCCCAACTGTACTATGTTATAGACTTCTCTACAGTGTTCTGGACAGATCAAAAGTTTTAGAAAAACTAAAAAACCCATCTACACTATATCCATATCCCTATGGAAAGGACACCTTAAATATTCTAGTGGCACTAAAATTTCTATAGAGAACTTATTCATCAAGGTTTTTTTGTTTGTGGTGTAGCCCGTAAACTTTTCATCTCGTATTAAAAGATCCCATATTTGTTTTATGGAATATAAGAAACATTACTTAATAAACTCACCAACTTAAAGTAATGGGTCCACTCCCATACTCCTCCACACTTACACCCAATAGCATACACCACTACCTCTACAATATCACCCTACAGCATGGACAACTTCTTTCCTCCACAAGACTGTACACATGTGTGCATGCCTATCAACTAGTTCTATTAAGTATGTATGGACTTCCTGGGTCCCCTAAACAATTGATCTTTCTACCAAATATTTAGGTATGGAATATTGTCACTATTATTCTAGATTTATCCTTCTTTATAACTCTACCATATAGCCATGAAGTATATCCATGGGGACTATAATGTGAAAACACATTTGAGTTATCCTACAAAATACACTACGGTGTATCTTCTCGACTACAACATATCTAAATATACTAAATAATGTATGAAATAACTCCCTTCATAACATTCCCACTACGGTCATCACTATGGAATGTTCTTTCTCATTTATTCCAGTTTTTACTCTTATAAAGCACAGTCCATGCACTTCGCTTCTATAATGCCTCCAAACATCTCCACATGTCCAATAATCACTTTGTGATCAGTTCAACGTGTATAGATCTGAATCCTATTTTAATTAACATACCTTGTCCAACCATATTATCAAAAAATTCAACTAATATCCTTTGGGATGGTTAAAATTTCTAAAAATATCCTCTTTTGGATTATTTGGACAATATAAAACATTCTTTTTATTCACCATATTCAATGAAATCTTAGAAGTTCTTATCCCCATTAATGATATCTTCTCCTTAATGGTATCCTCTTCTCCACCTTATTTTCAATGAAATAAAAACATCCTTTTGAATTAAATGGGTCTTTCAAAACCTAGTATTACCAATTTAAGGAATCCATTTTCTTCATTATCTTCCTTATTGGAGGGAACATCATATTCATATCAAATCCCCTTTAATATAGTAAAATATTCAAAGAAGGATCAACTCCCCCATGGGTATATCTTCTCTAATTGAGTATATTTTCTTTACCTATTTAAAAATAAATTCATTTTTTTTTCAACCACATGTTGATTAGAAAAATCCATTGAAACCATATGTTACACAACCCAATCTCCTTTCATGTTTTATTTTCATAAGAGATTCAATAAGTGAATTTACCACTTTGCACTTGAGTTGTTAAAAAATTATCTAAGAATAATCATTTAGAGCTCATTTTATGAAACAAATTTTTTATATAAAATAATAAGGTGGTAAATTTCACTCATGAATATCAATAAACACACAGAATTATAGTCTTTTAATAATAAAAAACAATATGCGATCTTAATCAGTTCACACCAAACCATTAGTATATAAAATTAATGTTATTGGTTGTGAGATACTTAAAACATTATAATGTAATTTATACAGCTTGAAAAAAAATTGAAACCACTTGTTACAAGAGTGGTAAAATTTGAATAAATGATATCCTTATAACTCTGTGCCTTTCGTCTCTTCACAAGGTTTAAAAACTTTTGGTATGTCTTAATACCGTTTGATATTTATCATAAATCCTCCAAAGAATCTATCTCTTAAAACTATTTTTGATATCACTTATTAGCGTAAATAATCATGTAATATATTCTACTTTTATAGGTTTTTATTAAGCTCCATCCACTTGGGATTCTCTGGAAAAATAATTAAAGTAATTTTCAAGCACAATAACTCTATAGATCATTAATCCTCCTTAATTATACACCTCTTCACAAATAGTTATACATAATAAAGAATATCAGGATTGGGGGTACCTCGAGGCTCCTCAAGTTAAGGAATAGGAATTGTCAAGAAGAAACAACCCATAACCTTTAATACTTCATTTTCCCATTTTCAGATTTTAGGAAAGGAATGAAATCAACTTTTCAGGTTATTTATCATCACATATTGTCTGAAGAATAACCCTATTTCAAAATGATCTCCTTTTGTGACAACTCTTATACACTTTATTTCATAGATTTTATCATTATCATCCTTATTTGTCGTTGGATTTTTGATAATTATTGGATCAATCACACTTGAGAAATTAGCATATTGAGTTTCATTGCTATTGGATCTAACCTCAAGATTTCTTCTCTATTTCATCTTCATCTTTTTCTTGTTTGTGGTTTGTGTAGGATATCATGAGAATCACTATTACTTTATAACCAAAAGTTCTATTTTGGAATACATATTATTGGTTTATTTGACTTCATATTCTCTTCCAAATTCATCATAGCTATAAAACCCTCTTTTTTCTACTTCAAGATTTTCATTTTTTCCTCCAAAATAATTTTCTTGTGTGCTTAGGTTTTGGTATGTAGTACATCCTTTCTTTAGGATCATTTTCGTTATCAAAAGTATTAAATTTATTTTATAGCTTTATAGTATTTATTCAAGTATAATAAATCACATCATAAGTTATAAATTCATAGCATATCTATACGAATTTTTTACCCTTATATGGATTTCTCCAATTGAAATACCCTTCCATACGACAGATCTTATAAAAAATGAAATATTTACCATAATAATAATAATACCTCATTTTCTCTCTCCTTGACTGAGGTGTTGGAACTATTATCTTCATTTAAAAAAAAATTACTTCAAATTATACACTCATGATATCAAGAGATAATCCACAACAAAATAACTTTGGTGCTTTCATCATGTGTGTAAACATAATTATAGTTTTTTCATCAACGATTTACTTATAAATTTCAAATTTGGAATCTTATTATCCTATAAGGATTATTTTATTGGTCTTTTTATCTTCTACTCATGTTTTTTATTTTCATATCCTCTTCATTTAACTGAGTATCCATCACCTTCATATTTAACGAATCATCCACACTTAATTGTATCCTTTCTTCAAGTTGGGTATAATAACCTTAAAATCATTCTCTATTTCCATTTTCTTTATAATATCTTGGGAAATATTTTAAATCTTGTCACTTGTTCAGTCATATTTTTTCCCATTTTATAAATTCATTAACTCAAGGGAACTTATTCTCTTCTCAATATTTTATTTTCCATGGAAATATATTCTATCATTGAATAGTATTCTTCATGTATGACACTCCATCAATATTCATTATCATTGAATAATAATTTCATAGAATATAAACTTTAAGTATTCTATATATCATTAACATAATCACATATTATTTTCAACTCCAAGAGAGAGTCATAAATTTCACATCCTTTCTATATAAAAGTGTTGGAATCAGTGATAACATCAGGTATAGATTTTACCTCAGTTGAAGAACACAACATCTGGGATAACATGTTCTTATTTTTCTTCCCATTCATTTATATCATCAGTCACTTATCACTTATACTTTATTATTCTATAAAAAAAACTTACAATTTCATCCACAATTATTTTTATTACTTTAATTGATTCATAATTCCATGAAATATTTCTCAAGAGCCTCCTTTAATTCCTCTTTGACTAATCTTCTATTGTTATTTTTCTTTTATTTTTTCAAATATAACTTCTTTTGTGATCAATGGAATAATTCTATCTTCTACCACTTCTAGAAAAATTCCAATAGCAACTTCCATAGATAATAGGAACCCCCTGTTCAATTCTATGAAATTATTTGTAATAAGGAAAGGTGCCTTCCCTGTGGATGATATCTTCAACAACAAATCTAATCAAGTTAGGGAAATAACAAATCCAAATATAAACCTACCCCTATGACACCAATTATTAGAAATATAAAAGGTACTTAACATGAGATTACCTCGAGAGGGGGATGAATTAGGTAATTTTATTATTGAACATTTAAAACTCTTTCTTCTTCAACTATATCACTTCCCCTTTATAGATCATTACCTATCAAACTTTATGGTCACATTTTTATTCTATATAACTACATATACTTCAGTTTTATTGATCTATTTTTGTGTTTATATATAAAGTAAATATGGACATGATTATTTACTTGGTTCTCCCACATTGGACTACTCCAAGGTACGTGGTATAGTGATGTATCATGCACTAAAATCACTATGATATAACTTCTCTTCAAAGGTTTGCGCTAGGTCACTCATATTTCCAGTATTACTACCTTAAAATGTTTAGGTATAGATCACTAATTCCAAAGGTTCACTCCCTTGAATATTAATTTTCTAGATCACTATCAGTGGAAAGGTTCCCCTTTACAATTTGTGGACATATAGGTCCCTTTGTCAGAAACTCAAACTTGGCTTGAATCATCAAGTATGAATAGTTTATTTATTATGGAACCACAGGGAGGATCCTTAACCATTGTTAAAACACCTTGATACAGTATATTCTCTGCTTTCCAGATTGAATTTGGAACAACATCACTATATTATAGGCATAAAAAATAATCTACTTCCAATTCTCAATGCAATCTTCAATGGTTTCCATTTCTTTAGGACTTGCACCCCCTTACTAGCACAAACTCTCATTTTTCATAGAGAATTTGATTTGGAAATGTATTATATATGTATATATACTTATCTATATCTGTATTAGGTATTTTAATAGAAGATTATACTTTATCCATTAAATCCAACAGTTGTGATTGAATATCCTCTTTCCTAGGATCATGCCAAGTGTCTGATGTAATTAATGGGATCATAATGTGACTTTAAATTGGATTTGGGAACCCTGGCTTCAACTTAATAACTCCTGTTTTTTAGTTTATGGCGAAACTTATACTTGACTAAAAATTAACTAGATTTTGCCTGGTCTAAAGTACTACGGCATAGAACATCCCATTTTGAAACTGTTTTGGCATGTCCAAGTCTACCATGGTGTAGTCTTATCTTTTCAAACTATACTACAACCTATTACAGAGTATTATATTATGGTCCAATATTTTTTTAGAGATCCATATAAATTATCCATTAACTCCTCCATAACATGGGAATGATTTAAATAATGATCTCCTCTAACAAATTCTTACACTGAACTGAGTGCGGAGGGGACAGATTATTGTGGCATGAAAACTTCTGTGGTGTTGCCTCATATAGAATTAGATATCTTGAATTATACTTCTATATATAATTATAACCTTACATGGAATAGGTTTTAGATATGGAATATAATTCCTATCTCCCTAGGGGACTATGGTATAGCCTTCTCAATTATGGCATGTCCACTTATAAATTTCTAGTGGCACCAAAACCACCTCCATATTGAATTTAATGGTTCTCAGTTAAACATCATATATTCTAGTGAAATTAAAGTAGAATTAACTTTCATACATTCCCAAAGATATTTCTGGATTAGATAATTAGATAGTTACGTCATAAATCCTATATAAAAAATCCCATATATATATATAAAGTAAACACTTTGAATTAGAATCCATTTTTTTCACAATGTAATTTTTTTAAAATAAAACATGATTTATTTTCATGAAAAATCCCCATGACTTTCAACTTGAATTATTTATTTCCCTTACTCATCCTTAAAACCTATGAAAAACATTTTAAAATGTGAAATAAGCACAAAAATATCAGTAAGGGACATAACACTATGTAATTTGTTAGCCTAGTGAAAAACATAAAGACCCATGAAAAAAAATTTCATAAAAATATACTTTTACCTAAAGAGGGAATCACTTTTCCTTTAAAAATCATTATCATACCATTTTAAATCAAAATATTTCCATGAAAACTAAATAAATGGCATATATAAGTATTATAGGTACATTTGTACAACATAATCATAAATACTTTACAAAACCCTTACAAATTGTAAAAACCATACGATCAACTCCCAATATAATTCTCCAAAGGTAATAATCATTTCTAAATGCATTATATAACTATCTAGTCACACCCATAATATAATATGTAATGGGATCACCTAGTTCTCTCTAGGAACTCCCATATTATAGGTTATATAGAGCTCAACCATGAGAAATAATGCGGTTTAACCCTTCATAAACACAATCTAAGGATTTTATCATGAATAAAACCCTTACAACACATTTAAATATGTGTCTAAAACATTTTTGATATCAAAAACAAGTTTCTTCTTAAAAATAAATTTTCAATACCAAAACTCCCATAGAAAGGTAAATATGGTTTTTTCCTCTTAAGAAAACATGAAATCCTTTATATGTAACAAGACTTCAAATGATGGTTTTTATGGAAGGAAAAATCATTGTCATCGTATATGTTAAAATAGGACATTGTTTTTTGTATTTTTGTTAGGATATTTAAGCATTCAATAAACAGATTCATTTTGAAATCATTTGAAATAAATCCATAAAATTTACTTTGTAAATATTTTATTTTCATTTAAAAATAACCGTAAAATAAATTTATAAATAAGGATAATGATGAAAAAAGAGGTTTAAGGGAAACATTTAAAAGAAGATTTTGAAATGAAAGTCCCTTTCCTTTAGTCAGACTGGTAAATTAGGTTCATTATCTTATTGAAAAATAAACTTGAGATAATTAATTAATTACATAAGAAAAACTTTCATGTTTTTTATTCCATTTTTTTAACTCTTATCCTGTAATATTTAATTGTTTAATTAATTAAATTCACAACATATATTTTGGTGAGATTCATTCTATATATCAAAAATGACTTTGGTATCTTGACTATGGTGAATGTAGTCATTAATTTACCATATCCATAATAAAAATCATGAAATAATTATATCTTCAACAAATCAAATATACATTTAAATCAAACCATTCAATTTGGTTATGAAAAATAAACTCCATTACAATCATGCAGATGGTAGGTTGTACATACGCATGAGTAACGTTTCCATTATTCAATGATCATTATGAAAAGAAGGTAAGTATTATTTAATACTTTCATAATGATAATAACTTCAAAAAAATCATATTATTTCTTTAAATATACTTATATATATCATTCATGGTATGTGGTGATGACAAAACACATTGCTTCATGGAGGTGTTAGTCCACATGTACGCATGAACTACATTATCAGTTTTCAATGAATGGAATGTTAAGAAGGTAAATAATATAAATCATTTCATAACTATAAATATTTCACTAATATCATATATAACTATTAATTACATAATTATTACTAGTATTGAAATATATAAATGGAAAATGAATTACATCAGTTCGTAAGGTAGTAGTCCACCATACACAAAAATGATGAATTCCTCTCCAAATTGATTGTGGAAAGAGATGGATATAGGTTATTAAATTAAAAAAAATAACATATAATTATATATAGGGTATTGGTTTTATTATTTGGGTACCCCCATCGTATAAGTTATAATGATCTCACTAAGTTATATTTGGGAGCACCCATTTAATAATATATATTGGCCTAGACCATGACCTATATCGGGGATCATCCCTTCATAAAAAATTTACTAGGACCATATCCGGAATAAAACCCTTAAGAAGCTAATTTAGAACCATGTGCAAAACATTTCAGATATAAAAATACCCTTTCTTCTTAAGAAGCCATTTTCATTACCAAAATTCCTAAAAAATCGAAAGGGGGTTTTTTTATTTGAAGAAAACATGAAATATTAGAGTGTAAGACAAACATCAAATAGTCTTTATGGAGTCAGGAAAATTCATTATCACCATATAAATTAAAATAGATCATTCCTTTTTTATTTTTGTAAAGAAAGTAAAACATTTTGAAAAAATATTCCTTTTGAAAACCTTTGAACAAAATTAAAAATATAGATAAAATTGACATTATTAATATTTTTTTCCATATAATAATATAAAAAGGTGGACTGACCAAGTCATCCGTAAACTGGGGTTTCAGTCATGGGCCTCCACAAAAGGTACCGCATGATCACAGATACATCTCTTTCCCCACTCTATAAAATGAGATGGAGGGGTAAGAGAAGAAAAGATTCTGAGAGATCGATCAGATTTGGGTGGAAGCATTTTGAAGGAAGGAACTCAAGATTTCGCAAACCGCGAAATTCCAGTCCGTGAACCAGAATAGGTATGAACATGGAAGTGAATTAATAAGGAATCGAAAGCTCTTAATAACTTGGTGAACCGCGAACTTAAAATAACCAAGAAAAGAAGACCACGAACCATGGCCCCTCCGCGGATGCACTCCCCGCAGACCAGGGAATTTATGCCCCATTTCCGATCCGTTGCACCATGTAGCACCCTCCTACGCGAGCGAAGCCCCAACCGAAGAACCCCGACCGGCACCGCCCTCAGCCGCCGCTGATCGCATGGATCCCTCCACATGCCACCCTGGTACGTGGGCCGAAACCGAAGCCGCGAACCACCCTGGTTCATGGGATACCTTCCAGTCCGTGAACCACCCGGGTTCGCGGGATGCCCTTCAGTCTGCGGACCACCCTAGTTCGTGGATGGCCTCTCCATCCATGCAGCACCTCCCTACGCGAAGGGATCCACCACTCATACATGTGTGTGGCCCACCAGATCCTTCGGAGTTCCCATTCCCGAGCCAGATAAAATCCTCCAAATCCGGCCTGATCCTTCGCAGCTCCATCATTGGCCCATTCATCAGCCCTGAGCTGATGCCTCCACCAGATCCACCAGACCTGTGTGATGTAACGTTCAGGGGCATCAACGTGCCATTTTGAGTTCACATACCCACGGTAAGCATGGGAGAAGGGGCTGCCCCGACCCTTGGGCGGATTCCCAAAGCATTCTTGGGTTCACATTCCCACGGTAATGCGGAGTCCGAGCCTGGGAGCCCCCTTTCTGCCCCTCCACTTGTTATGACTGGGGAACTTCTCCCCTCCCTGAGGCATGGCGTGATACCCATCCGATGGAAGCCCCCATGCACCTCCATACTTCCCCACAGCCATGGCCAAGGAAGGATGTAGTGGGAAAGGGTACTGCTCCGTCCTTCTTTGGGGCCAAGTCACTCTTCCTTTGCGCTTTGTCGCCCTGGGCTTCCACCTCGGAGTAAACCCCGAATTTATGGGCCGCCTCTATGCGTAATCCCCACTCCACTTCCCATGGATGCACCTTTCGCGACGTGATAGTCCGGTCCCTGCTGAATCTTCTTTCTCACACCGAGCATGACCCATGTGGGCTTAGAGTAAGCATCATCCATGACATCCATTACTATGCGCCTCCTCAGAGTGTAAGCCCCAATCCATTACTATGGGCCTCCTCAGAGTGTAATCCCCAATCCATTACTATAGGCCTCCTCAGAGTGTAATCCCCAAGCCAATTCGAACTACGAGGAATTTGATCCCCTACCACACGGATACGTAGGAAGCCTCCATGAGGTTCAAGCCCGATCACCATCGGACCCCTGGGTCCACATTCACGTCGGCTCTCCGACACTCTTATTTGAACTACGTGGAATTGGATCCCTGTATCCTAGGCAGGGTATGTAGGAAGCCTCCCTAAGGTTCAATCCCAACAACCGTTCGATCCGACTATCTTCACGTCGGTTCACCACACCACTCCTAGTGCCGCCTCAATGAGTCCAGACTCCTCTGGGTCATTAATCCAACGAGGGATGGTAAACCTCGAGCATAAATGATTCTGAACCCCTACATCCAGCTGACCATTTCCAACCAGGAGTAATCCATGGATACTTTTCTTGGGTATAAAACAAAGATTCACGAACATATGAACATGTATTAAATCTATAAGAGAGTCCCAGAACAGGCAATAATTCCCCCCAAAAGGGTACGATGAGCCCGAATTCTCATCCTCTCGACCAATTTGAGTTCTTAAGTGTCACTGGTCAAATCACCCAGCGAACGCCTTCCTTTGGAAAGCTGTTCCACGTATTACTGGATATGGAACCATTGGGAGTTTCAAGGTGGAAAATGGTGCACCCAATATGAGTGATTAAGAATAAGCCAGCCTTCTCTAATCAACCTTATGGTAGCGCATGTTTCTTCCCCACGACCCCATCATGCGCCGCAAGACAATGTCATGGACCACTACCTTTATCCTACAACCCATTGGTGTGGACCACTGTTTCCATGTGCACACATTCCAATGTGCATTCCTGATTATCACCTGGTGTTTTCATGGTTGGAATACCTTATTGGTTCCTCTACATGGCTGATTATCACCTGGTGTTTGCATGCCTGATTAGGGTTTATCTAGCTTTGCTAAGCAGTAATGGATTGCCTTCTATTTTTACCCTACCATATAACCTTGTGGAATAGTTATGGTGAATATAGTGTTTAAAAAAATTGGATTCATCCTCCAACATGCACTACAATAGAGATGATCCTCTATGGTGTCGATGGATGCACTATGGCATTGTTTCAAGAAATCCATTCACAACAAACCCAATACGGCCACCATTATGGAATGGTATTCCCAATTTTTCCTATTTTTTCTCTTTTCTAGAACACTCCATGAACTTAACTTCTGGAATGACTCCCAACATCTCCACTTTTCCGATCATCCAATTTTCAACACTCCAACAAGTATATCTATAATGTGTTTTGTCAACAACAAGAATTGGCCAACCTTATTATCAAAAATTAAAACTTTAATCCTCTGGGATTTATTTTCAATTATAATACATATTATTCCTTGTCTTGGTATTTTCTATCATTTTGGAATAGATTTAACATGAAAAAATATATAATCTTGCACAATAACTCTAGTAGATATTTCTTCTTGCTTATTTCCCCATTAGATTGCTTTTCCTCTAAGATTCCATTCTGTCCTTTTAGATTTTTAAGACCAATTAATCATTAATCTTACATGATTTTCATGATAGTTTTCTTACATTAGTTATTCATTATTGAATCATACTTCTTGGGTTCTTCACCTTCCTTATATATAGATAATATCCATACTTATATTTCATGATTTTACTTCTTTCCTTCCAAGAGGGTTGTTGTGATTAACCATATTTTGGTGTTTGATGCACCTTTTATACTACCCCATTTTTTTAAACTAAATTTGTGAAGTTTTTTATATATTAATAGGTTTATTCTTAGAGTAAACTCTTTCCCTGTAGGTTATAGGGGTGGAGAATGTTCTTTTAACATATTTTTCCTTCCATGTTTCCGTTCAACTGAAATTAGTTTCCATTTGACTGAGTTTATAAGATATAAAGAATTGTTTAGAGCAATAATACCTTATTTTTTCTAATATTGATTAAAATATTGATATAAAAATTATTCTCTCACAATTGTGAATTTTGGATTCAAAAAACATAATTATAATGTGACATAGTCTTCAAAAATACTAGTATTTATAAGATACCTTAATTTGCGGATCATGTATTATATATTTCGTAATAAATATCTATTTTTATCATAATTATTGATTTTGATTTATCTTTTAGTATCTACTTTTTAGATATATATACCTTTTTTTCATATTAAGTCTTTCGTAGAAGGATACTTCTTCCTTTTATTAAAAGTTTTCATCTTCTTCTCAAGCTTCTTAGTTTCGTCATCCTTTTGAATCAGTTTTAAAGACTCTTTTAAACATAAAGTATCATCTAATACATATTTTCATATTTATTCAATCTATATTATATATTGAATGATTCTTATCTTAAATTTCTTATATTTTCCCATTTCTTTTTAATATATTGGGAAATCTCTTCTATAATGTCGCTTTATTCTTTCATTTTATCTCCCATTTTCTTCATTTCAAACAGTAAGGCCACATTATATCTTTTTAACTACTTGTTTTCTAATAATAAATACTATATAAATGAAATATAAACTTTATTCCTGATTCCCCTTGGATCTACCTCTTCTTATTGGGTTTTAATCTCTTTAGGGCGATTGCATGCACACTCCCGAGATTGAAAACCTAATATTGTCACCACTAATTGATTGTAGTCGCCTCTTTTTTCAACTCTATAAGATAGGGGTATTTTTCTAATTCACATATTCCATAAATAACAATGTTATAATGAAAAATAAGACATTTAGAATTAGTGACCACAATTGGATATTTTATCCTCTTATTGGCCTTCTTCGTATTCTTTCCTTTTAACATAGGGAATTATTTATTTGGATTCTTATTTTGGGCCCTATTGTTTTATTCCTTAACCAATGATTATTTTTATATAAAACTTCCACTATTTTAAACATATCCATAGTGAACATATAGTGAAATAAACTCCATAAAAATGTATTCTTTTAGAGATCCTTTTAAATCATTTTTAACAGAATCCTCAATCTAATAATTCTTTTAATCTGTTTCAAATATAACTTCATGCCAACTCAACATAAAAATTTCCTATCACAGAACATCCCAAGGAACTCTCATATAATAGTTTATATATTCAATGAAATCATTTTTCAGTTTTAAAATTTGACACCATTGAAGAATGATGGCTTGATGATTGAGCTTATTTGTAAAATAAATCTAAACCACT
Organism: Viscum album; assembly: GCA_963277665.1. NCBI lineage: Eukaryota > Viridiplantae > Streptophyta > Magnoliopsida > Santalales > Viscaceae > Viscum > Viscum album. Next base: position 978,061,760 of record OY728123.1, read on the forward strand.
AATGAGGTTGAACACATAGTCGCAACCTTTATTCTTTGATAATAATTAATAAGTCCCTAAGGATAACTAAGAGGGGGATGAGTCTGAGGGTGACTAATTTAAACATTCATTAACTTCGTAACTTTTTTCCACTTTTTTATCTTGTTCCAACATGGGTAGGAACTGAGTTCAACCGATCTCCAACCTTCACTTTAAGTCAACCTCACCAAACTTTATGAAAATACCATGGAATGTGATGCATGTAGAGTCATAATTATTTTTACTTATATTATGCACACTTGTCTTTTCCAAAGAGAATGCTATCAGTGATGTGACCAAACATAATAATCCACTTTCCTCACTGTTATTCAATGGATACAAAAATGTTTTAGTCACTTTGCACCAGGGGTCACTACCAAACAAGATAATTTAGGGTAAAAGTTCACTCATCTCCCATGGATCACCTCCCTTCATCATACTCCACACACTACATAGGGATAGAATTACCCATTGTTTATAGACTGTTAGGTCTACCATTGTTTAAGGACATGTAGGTACACCATGATTAGTAACACTTGAATACTCTATTTTTGGGTATATGTGTTTTCGATCTTATCATTTATTCCCTCACTGGTAATTTTTGAATGACTCCTCAAAAAGAATGTTCTTCGTTCCATAATATAACTGTAACTCCTTCTTTCATTAAATGTATTTAATAAAAAAAATTATTATAAAAAAACCATCTTTGTTTTTTAACTACTAAATGTGAAGGTGAACAATAACTCCCATCAAAACATCTTATTATCTTGAATCCTACCACTTCATGGAAATCAAATCATCAAGATAATGTTGTATTCATTATTTTTTGACATGTAAATATCTTCAAGGAATAAAAGTTTCATCAATCACTTCCTTTATTCTACTTATATTTATATTATAGAGAAACAGAAAAAAAACACATGTGATTGACTTTTCATGAATATATAATGCCCATAATTCTTACATAATAATGATTCAACTTTTCTTGTTGAACCTATAAAAATTTTACGGTGTGAAAAAACTTCTATATTTTGATTTGAAAACTATAAATAAACCTCTCTTTATTTAACTTTATTGAAATACATAACCTCTAAAACATCATATCTTTTAAAATTGAGTCATGAATTAATATTCATTATATCACATGACTCATTTGTCTCTATGAAAATAACTAATTCATGGCCCATTTTTATCTATTTGAGGCATGTTATTTATTCCCATTTAATCAACTGATAAACTATTGAACCCCTATTTAAAAAATATTAAATCATGTCTTTAATCATATCATGATATTTGAAGCATTTTTAAATGGAACATCTAACATTTGAATGATTGAAAAAGAACTCTATTTTATTGAAACATCACCATTGTGGTATAATGATCATCCTATTATTGTGATTTCTACTTTTCTCGATTAAAAACCCTATGAAATTATCATCACCAAGACCACTGGACATTTTTCCTTTTTCCAAGAAAAAATGTGATACTCACCACACATAGTAAAACATTCATTCTCCTAGTATTACAATATGGTTAATTACTTATCTAGGTCAAACACAATTCAAAATGATGGATTATGTGGAATATTTCTTAGTTTTTTTTCAATCCCACAATCTGGATGCATGGAATTCCTTCTTCCATAGAATTTTGAAAGATAAAGTCATGTTTTTATACTTCATACACCCCCAATGAATCAAAATTCCTTCCACAATGATCATAATGGGACTTCCCATGTTACACATGAAAACTGCCATTGCACCAAACTAACCTCTATTGTGTGGTTCTCAAATACTCATAATTCCAATTATACTTCATTACTATGATCATAAAAATTATAGTTGACCTCAAAACTTCTCCAACTCAATTAAAACTTTGAACACTATAGTGTGAACATTATTGGTACTTTACATAGGTGTAATCGACAACTAAAACATTAACAAAAAAATATCACTTTGTGGGTATAATGGAATGGGAATCCTCTAGATTTTATCTTCAATTATTCTTATATGTGTCCACTATGGATAGTGATATTCCCATATTTGGATTCCCATTTTAGAAAAGGAATCTCACTAACTTCATCTCTATGTGAAATTAAATGGTGATCCCTTTCTAACAATTTTTTTCTTGATATTCCATAATTCATTTACTATGGCCTTCATGACACATGAATTATCCAAAATGGACAAGTCATTGAAAACTATTTTAAAAAAGTAATCATTCGATGCATAGTGTTGAGCTCCACAACATGGTTATCTCCAAAAGAACATTTTGGAATCTTATGGTCTATCATGTTGTTAATTTTATCATCAACCATAGTCACATTAAACTCCTCTATATCATATTTTGGTTACCTCATTTTAGAAAGGGATAACCCATAGGGAAAATTTTGAATCTCTAAGACATAAAATCAATTGGATGGTCATTTTACACTAACCATGACATGGTCGACCACTAACTTTCTCTATTTACATTAAACAATTCTCTATCCTTATCAATACTATATAGGTGACTTGTATAATTCCTTAAAACTTTTGGATATCTTTTTAACTTCTTCCCCTTAGTGATAACTCATCCAAACCAATGAAAATTTTCAATCATTATAAAATCCATTTTAGCCGAATATTATCCTGTATTGTTAATAAATCCAAAATCAACTCATATAGTTCCAACACTATCACTTGTATCATAATAACCAACTATCATTTTTTGATCATTTATTTTAGTATCATTCCATGTTCGTATGAATTTAAACCATTTATCCACATCAACCTCCCCATATCACTACAAAAATAACCACACAGTCACCTCCTCATCAAACAAACCACCAAAAGTCTATCACCACTACCACGATAAAAACCCCAATTAAAAATAATCACCAAAACATACAAAAAACATCAAAGAATAAACATAATAAAAATCTCACCATTTCAAATAAAATATTACTATTTTATTATTTTCACTTTATCATCATAACACTCAATTTTATAGGAATAACAGAGAAATAAAAAAAACTAGATTATCATTCTTTCTTCCCACTAATATATTTTTTAATTAAATTTCATTCTTGATTAAAATTTTCCTTAAAAACATATATTATTGTATCATTACATTCAAAATTAACCAATAATATTAATAAAAAATATCAAGGTAATATCATGGGAAAAAAAGTAAAACATGACCGATAAACTATTATCTTAATTTAATTTAGTTTTAAATTAAAATATTCCTTATGTCAATCTCTCCTGTTTACTCAAAGATTAAAAAATAATTATGATTAAATTGTTAAAAAGTAGATAAATAAGATAAATTTTTAATCCCCTATCTCTATTGAACCTTAAACAATAACATTATGGAAATAAGAATAAGATGATCAATCACCCAAAAAATTTAAAGAATTCTACACAACACTTATACACATCAATAATCCGTCATGTTTTCAATAAAAAACTAATAAAACCAAAAAACAATTCTTTCACAACCTCCTTTAAATGATGGATGAATGGGATAATGAAGGAAAGATATATAAGGGTGCCTTTGATCAAGAAATATTGATCACCTAAGGCCAAATATTATGATCCACTAAGTTTTTACCAAGGACCATGAAAAAAGATCCAAATGATGATTTGGGATTGAATAAAATCAAATGAAATGAAAAGAACACAATGGGATACCCAAATTTATAATTAAAATTTCAGTGAAGAAAATCATAGAGTGGTGGCCTTCATCACGGAACAATGGTGACTAACCATAAAAATCGCAGTGTGATCTTTTCTAATATTGGGGTTAAAAATCATTTAAAATTGATATAAAAAAAGGGAAACATGGTCAAAACCCATCATAAATCCATAACCCATTACCCTATGAAGATCATAGTGAAATCCTCGATCTCATTCCTCAATCTTGATAAAACAAAAGATGAGACCGTAGTTTAATTAATGGAATCAGGGTGATACTTCTCAAAAAGAGTGAAACAAAAATATTATGGGCTAGATATCAATGACACAATATAAGATATTTTTTCATAATATCAAAATTATGAAAATACTCACTACTCAAACATAAGTAAAGACACACCAAAATTACATTCCTTCAGCCTCATTGTGCAGCTCAACTGCTCATCTCATAAGAACAAAAATCATTTCACAACATCTAAACCCAACTATCTCTTCTCCTCTATCCAAATAATCTCCACAAAAATCCACACATCATGATGTGAATTGAAAAAAATAGAAATTTATACTAAAATATACTTTTACTCCTACATTCACCTCTAAAGTCATTCCCAATCCCATTACCACCTAAAATCTAAAAAGTAGTTGATTAGTATTAATTAATCCCTCTTCATATTTACCTATAAAATGGTTCTTTTCCTAAAAAATATAAACAAATTCAGGGAAATAAAACTCTTTAAACATAACATCTGAGGAAGACACATCTTAAATAAAGTTGATACCATTGATAAATAAAAGGGTCCACCTTAAAGTAAGGATAAGATGGCACATTGGTTATAACATCACAAAATATTCATGTAGAACCACTATCTTTCAAAGATACACTCTTAACCCTAATGATAACCACACATAAAAGGGTAACCACCAATCAAATATACACTAACCACCCCAAACATAAAAACTATACTACAACACTAGCCCTTCTATAGTAAGATACTTCCTAAACCTAATAACTACATGTGATACATCTCAAATGGTAATATCACGATTAAAAATTGTTAAACATGGTGGAGAACATTACCTAAATTACTCTATCACATAACTTAAACCCTCTAACCAATATTTTCTTATTTTATAATATAACTAAAAGTTTATGTTTATGAAACTATGTTTCTAAAACATTTACCATTTAATCAAACATAAAATTAGATTCTCAAATCATCTCATACATTTTTAAATATTATTAGGATTTAAATAAACATGAAAACTACTTTTACTTCCATTTGAGAATAATCTAATGTAAATTCAACACCCCTTTAAAAAAATGAAAATTAAATTCTGAATATATTTTAAGAAAATTGGATTCAAAACATTCCATACATAAACACTTTAAAAATATAACGATCATTTAAAAGGTCCATTTATGAACGGAATAAGGTCACCTACTCATAACACCCTTCAAAATTCAAGAACAGACCCACTCTACCATAACCATACACCTACGAAGTAATTACTACAATACCAAATAAAACATATTCTATCCAGCACCATGGAATGTAGAAATTAAAAGACACACATACTAAAATTTTCCCCCAACATGGAAGAAGAAAAAAAATCAACACCTCAATCATAATACATCTCAAGCTACATATGCCTAACTATTAGGGCTACATAATCTCTCCAAAGGGTTTCCTTTCCCGTTTTCTTCACTGGATTGAAATATTATTATTTATAAAATTTACCCCACCACTCCAAAACCCATGATATAGACTCCTATATAATCTCCCTACCCTATACATTCTTCTTATATTTCCTTAGTGTGATCTCTCACTTTCATCGATTTATTAAACATTAGAGAATCTATTCATCATAAAATCATCAACTTGAAAATTTAAAATTCTACGATTTCATTCCTTCATCAGCTAATATACCTAAAAAACTTATTAATATATAGAATATAATTCCATGTTCTCCCACACTAGTCCCTTTATAATGAAATCATTGAATTTATTCTATAGGTTAATCCTACAGTACTTGAGAAATAAAACACCATTCTAATAATTCAGGAATGTATTCCCATAAAATCTCATCTTGGTGAACATAATTTATCTTATATAATCTCCATCACACATATTAAATTAGAACTAATACAATGGAAACTCATAGTAGATTATAATTCATCATCATCTCAAAAAAATCAACCTCCTCTATCCATTCTTAAACCTTGTGTCCTGACACTTCACTAAATAACATTGGAACTACTTTTTTTATAAAACTTAATTTCAATTTATATCATTAATTCTCCATATGTTACTCAAACCCAGAGTCCTATGATGATCCATTCCACTCCATAAATGTCGAGATCAATAAGGATAATATAGATAATTAAACTACAACTCAATAATAGGGAAATAGAACACAGAGAAGAGACCTCATTCACTTCTGTACCACCACTCTACCAAATCAAATCAATTTTCCTGAAAAATCCCTAAATAATTATAAATAAATTTCCTCCTTGCCTTAAATAATCAAACTATATCATTAATCCTACACTACAAACTAATAAATCATTTACCATAAGCATAAAATCAAAATAATCCTTTTTTGTTCTTTCCATTAATCATGTCTTCCCATGATTAGTATAACAATTTCATTCAATGAAACATTCTCATAATATATTCCAATGAAACAACAACAAACATCCCATAAATATACACATGTAGGCATAAACTTTTCATACCTTATATTCTTCATAACTAAAATTTCTTTATTCGAATCTTAAATTAAAAACAACAATTCAAAAAACAATAACATTACTTGAAAACCATACACACGAAAGAATTTAATTCAAATCATCCAATGGGTTTCATTTCAAAAAATATCATTCCAAAAATAAATTTAAAATTAAATTCATAATTATTTTATTTAAAAAAAATAGAGAAAAAACATTATAAATCTTCTCATAAAAATTATTGCAAAACCCCTTTTAAAATTAATGCAATATACTTTCAAATAAAAAAAATCATTAACCTTATAGTTTATATAAAGACAAAACAAATTCTGATAAAAAATATATTATTGAAAAAATAAAATATGAATATTCAAAAAATATTCTAGAAATAAACCTGAATCATCATATAAAAAAAGAATATTTTTAAAGATTATGTACTAAAAAATTATAGATATAATTAATTTTATTTCCAATATAGTTTTAAACATTAGTCACTAATTAGTTACCAAATCCCACATCGATTACACATTTTAACATCATATAATATATATATATATATGATCAATATATCATATTAATAATAAAATTTGAGACATATTGTTCTAAAATTTCTATCATATTAACATGTATTCAACTTTTTACAAAAATGACTATATTTAATACTTTCTTTACTTCCATATTTTAGGTTATACTTCTCTAAACATATAAATTTAACAAAATATTTTTTTACTATTTTTTGAATGCTAAAAAACTTAATAAATTAGGAAACATAAATTATCATGAATAAGAGGATATTATCAATATTTCTAACATCGATTCATTATAAGTTTCATGTATTATATTTAATCATTATTCATCAATAGATTACTTATCAATTTAATGAATTTTTAACTATACTAAAAATAATGAAATACATTTCATATTAATTATTACTTGATAATAAATCATATATCAGGAAATGAAAACAACATAATACATATTAATAATATTCTTAAGTTAACCTAGTCAATAATTACTTGTAATTTTGGAAAGATATATTTCCAATCGTATTAAACATGTATCAACACTCAATTTAAGAATTTTAACTTAACACTTGACTTTTTGTTCACATTTGAATCCTAAAACATGAAACATAAAAAATTATAAAATTTATTATCCATTTAAGGTATCAATATATCATAAATTGTTAATAATGAAACAAGGCAATCATAGAAATAATTCATTTATGATAAGTATATGAAATTATTAGCTAGGTTCTAATAATGTTAAGGTTTGCATTTATTCTAAACTATTTTCCTTTAATAAGTATCATTACTAATTAGAGTTATAATGAAATACTAATTTCATGTTCAATTAAAAAATATAACCACATTATAAATATAAGAACATTTAAAACATAATCAATTAAAAAAGAGTTTAAATAATCCCATATAAATTTATATAAGAATCAACACAAAACCAAGGGAAATATATCTTATCTATTTATGGTAACCACATCTTAGTTACTCCCAATTTCACACACAAGCATAAACAATGATGATTCACGTACCTTTCCAATGTATCTAGCATATATTAAATAGAACCTTCATTTGAAGTTTTAGTAATACTAAGTTCCTTTCATTGGAAAACAATTTCCCCAAATGTCATGCCCTACCCATTATTCTCTTCTCACATAATGTACTAAGTTTGATTGATATTGATTTTTTACCAAATCAATTCAGTACTCACCGATGCCTAACTCAACACTCTATCTAAACATTTTACCTATAAATTGATAAAACTATTTCATGACTCTTTCCCACTATAAAAACTCATAGTTTGATAGATACACTAAGTCTAACTCAAATAGGCTATTTTTAGTTGTCCATAGTTTGGGAACTAGTACCATGGGTATAAGGAACATGTATACGAGGCATTTCCTACATGAAATTCAAGGAATTGAACTAAGAAACAAGAAATAAAATCCAAAAAATATTAAAAAAAATCAATCACACAATTCATGTAAGTATATATATATATATAATAATGTCTCTAAATGAACACCCAAAATAATTAGATCTTATGGTTTAAACTCCATGAATGATGACCAAATCCATGTCATGAAATAGTAATGTCTATCATAATCACAAACTCTATAATATAAATCTTTAAGAATGGGATATAGAAAATGGAGGTATGTATATATGTATACTCAATATGATCCACCTTTAACACTATAATGCAATGTGGAATAAGGGAATTAAAGCCTCCATGGATAAATAGAAAAAACAATTCATCACCTATACCAATTTAACTACCACCCATACTCACCAAGGACTTATCACCAAATGCATATATAATTGTAGTGCTATAATAATCAATAGGATATAGATAAAGTGGTACCTCACACCAAAGTACCCACTAAAATAATCTCCCTTATTCCCAAATGGATTACATCATGGTGCTACCATCCCTTCCATGTCTACAGAACCTTATTCCATATAACCACATCATATCCACATATTACATATCATAACGATATGACACATGCCACATATCACACCCAAATACCATATATTTACCATATAATCATAGATTTATATTATATAATGACCAGTACACATCATGAAGGATATAAATCATAATCCCTCCTCTAAATGAATTTCTTAACAGCATAACCATATCACTGACTCATGATCACTTATCATACTCTATGTACACCATATGCTATATATATAAAAACCATGGGACATCACAATAAATATCTTATTTATAAAAGAGAGTGGTGAAGGGGGTAACCATCCATTCATGTCACCTCAATCATGGTTGATTGGGGTACACCTGAAACCCAAAACCTTCTATGGGAATTAGTAAAACAATTTAACTCAGGTGGTGGTGCATAATAAATAACAAAAAATACAGTGGATATAATATAATACACAATCAAATTCTACTGTTGAACTCTATAATGAAACACCCCTAAGAAAAAAACATCAAATCAATATATCCTCCTCCCTTAACAATCATTTCCACCTCAAACAGAAACACATACCAACCAGTAATCACACAACATCCACACATCAAACATGAAAATACCCATTTATAATTTCATTACTAATCCCATAATTATCAATTGTCATATATATTATATTCATTATTATATAATTCATTTTTATCCACTATAATTTTATATAACCAATTCAAATTCCACATTAATATTTCATTTCATATACAATATATCATTATTCACCTATTCATTTACAGTTTTTATCATGTTATTTATCTTATCACAATCAATTACCATTACTTAGACTTTTTATTTTAATATTATTCACTATTACTAGGAAAATAACCTCCACAGCCACATTAACCTAACCATGTCACCACATGAATAACAATAAAACCAAATATTCCTAATCTACCACATTAAATAAAACACCATAAGGATACCACCACTACAACAAAAAACATTCTTTAACAACTCATATTTTCTCGATTCTTTTTTTAGAAAATTCATGGAAAAATTATGAGACCAGAAGCTAAGACGATATGTGATTCTGAGGCCCAAATTGGGAAGAATGATCCATAAAAAATGTTATGTTTTTAAATAGCGTGCCTTAGCAGTTTTCTAGAAAATGTGGAATAAATCTTAAAAGATCTCTCAGATAAGAAATCTGAGGGAACTATTACGTTCAGATTAGTGGTTTTACCCAAGGAGATACTTATGTTTAGTTGGTGCAGGTCTCTAGCGAGAAAACCCAAAAATTGAATAAGTGTAAATAAAATAATGAAATAAAATATTTTATTTTTCAAATTATTATAACTCATGAACTTTGACTTGAGTTGAAAATCTAAGACTACCATTGAGTTCATATTGGGTTTTTTGCTTAGGTGGAGAAAAAATTAGCCGCTAGCAAGTCAACTGTGGAAATTAGTATTTGGGATGTAACCATAAAAAAAATTATTAACTAAAATTATTTTATTTTTCAAATCCTTATAACTCATAAATAGTAATTAGGATTGGAAATCTGAGAGTACCGTTGAGCTCGTGATGATGTTCCTTCCTTAGATGAATCCTAACATCGATCGGTGTGGGTCAAGGGTAAAATTTTTCTTGTTAGAATTTTGAAAGGAGAATAATTGAAAATTAAAGAAGTTTGTTTTATTTTCTTTTAGCATTTCACAACACGGTGACGCTACAATGTAGCGATGGAGCACCCCTTCTCCTTCCATAAATGAAGCAGCATGGAGATATTGTTTCAAAGAGAAACAGTAACACTAAAATGCATAAAAACTTAAATGTGTTTCATTAATTAATCTGGGATAGGGTCTAGCATTAAAATTCATAATTATAGAGAATTACTCTGGAGTTTCCCAAAGGAAAGGAGTAAGAGAGTCCCTCACCAGTGACAATGGATTGGAGGTCCGGAGTTGATCAAGCAAAGACGAATTGTCGAATTCCGGTAGAACAAGGATCAATATGGAAATGCAGCTTCAATCAATGCTTGAAAGTTATCCAAATCTAGATAGGGGTTGTTATTTCATTTAATCTTCACCTTTACCTATTCTTGATATTCCATGACAGACATGGACCAATTATCCAAAAAATTGGCCCACAGATTGATCATTGTTGCAAGATAGGATTACTCTTATAGGGTTTTTATAAGATATTCTATTAGTTATTCTTGGTTAACTGTTCTAATGAAAATGAACCCTGATCGACATGAACATAGATAGAGGTTCGTTCATCTTTATTAATTCGTGATTTTATCTCTCTGTTATTTTTCTTCATGGGTGTTCTTCATTCAGCCCATGACTTGACTTATGGTGATCGAATGATCATTGCACAATCAATTATTGGCACAATGATTCAGTGTCGCAAGTCTAGGATGGACATGCCATGACGGAGGTTCAATGATGATGGTGGAGAAAGTATCAAGGTGGTGTGGTAGATATCGTCTTTTAACAACATTGCATCGTATTGGAACACAATGAGTATTCAAATCCCTAACGAAAAATAACATGATCTGAGGACTCCGAAACATCTTCTGTATTGAAGAATGGACCATGAGAGCTTGTATTGTGGCCCACTAAAGGAACCTTCTATGCACTAGCAGGTCACCGAAGTGGTGGATGAGGCCCACCACAATGTCTTGTGGCAGCATGAGCGAACGCAGTAAGCCGCATCATGTCATGTGGTTGGAGGGTCACCGTCCAAATGGACTGTAGTGGTGGACCTTGCGGTGACCCACGAGGTAGAGGGAGATACGACATGCACTATGTATCAGGTGGAAAAAACTAGACCGCTCATGGTAGGATGGACTGGAGATGGTGGACCACCTTGTCTGGTCTTGTAGGTCGGTCTGGGTCGGCTTGATTTGATTGGGTTAGACCGGACCCGGACCCCACCGACCCCTATTCAGTAAAACAGGCATTACTTTCAAACCGTAAGTCTAATTGATGAGATGTCTGTGGTGTTGGGACCCTTGAAAAAAGTTCAACCTTTTAAGATGGCTCTTTAGTGTTTTAGACATACTAGGAGGGTATAGTGGAATTCTCTTTGTCTTTCCCATGAGGGTTCAATGCAAGATCTTGATCCCGTCATAGGGGTTGAGAGTAGAGTTTGAGATGATACCCATGGGATTCTCTATGATGGTTTGATGCAAGATAAAATCCTTGTCCTAGAGGATGACCCATGTTATGAAGTGGGTTGTCTCAGCCTGGCTTTGACAGTGACTTAGTGGGCTGGAGCATGTATCACACCGAGAGGCCTGTTCGATCCTCGCTTCTCTTCATGGTAACTTAGATAGGGTTTGTGGACAAGATGTGTACAATATTTACACAGGAACCTATCCCCTATCTATGATGTTAATTATAGTTGGGATAGGATGTCTCCTAGTGATCCCTACATGCATGACCCCCTATCTTTGTATAGAGATCTTTCCTTCCTTCGTGACTCAACCTGATCTGTGTACTTCGGGTAGTTCTCAGTGTGTTATCTTTGGGCGTGGCCCATAGAAGTGGGAAATCTTGAGAGGATATCTGATGAATTCCTAGATCAAGGAGAGAGTTCCCCCAAAATAAGCATTCCTTGAGCAGAATCTTGTGTCCATGGATTGATTGTGATATCAGGATTCCTTATCTTCATGAGATCAGATGCCCTGGGGAATCTTCCTGACGTATCAAGACCAGATGTTCTCTCGGATAATTTTGGTAGGCTTTTTCTACGTTGTTACATTTAGAAAGCTTGAGGATTGGTATCACTTTGAATCAAGAGTCTTATGAGCAAAACCATACGACTAGAAGTGGATGAGATGTTGCATATTGGAATCCTTTACGAGTATACCTAGTTGTTCTTGTTATATGTGGTGTTGAAATATACATGTGCTGAGATTAATATACCTTCTTTTTGGTGTTTTCTTTTTGGTCTTTTACTTTTTGGTTTTTGGGGTCCCCTAATGAGTATTTTTTTAATCATCCCTACATGGGATCTTGTTGAACTTATCATTTCCTGTGAAGATGACCGGAGTTTGGATAAAGACCATGGCGTTCTCGGACCAGAAAATTCCCAGTGATGATAGGCATTAAAGGCATACTCCTATAGCTTCTGTCAGCTACTCTTCAACTACTCTATAGGTATGGTTTTCTACAGACAAGTTTCTAGATACTATTATACCCCTTTTTACAACTTTTCTTTTATTAGGTTTGTATTCTGGCCCCCTTTACTTTCAGCTGGGTACTCTTTACTCTCAGTGTTTGTCTTTGTATCATGCATGTTTTCCCTTTTTAGCATTGTGGTATGGGGATGTGAGTGTGCCTGTGTAAAGGTACTGGTAAAATTCCTCCCACTTCTAAGATAATTCCTTCAGTGCTAGTCTCCAACCCATGTCCTTCTGAAGGTGGACTTGGGGTAGTCACGACACGAGCCCAGGGGACGGGTCATGATAATGTGGTATTAGAGGAGGTTAGGTTCCGCTTTGGGACTCTGAGTCTCTTACATTTGTTTTGAGAAAATGTTTTTTTGTGTTTTGAGTTCGGATTTCAGGCTAGGGACTCCAGTGTTGGTGTGGAGGTCAATGTATCCATACAACCAGACTCTGGGCACTTGTTTTTCTACTCGGTACTTAATAACACTAGTTTTAGGGAAATAAAGGTGCATGAATCGTATAGGAAAGGGTTTTGTATTTCCATTTCCTTCTTGAGTTATCTTTCTAGGTATACTCTTTTAACAGTGATACATCTTGTTTTATATAGGATGTGTTCATAATGCCAGCCAGTGAGGTTTCCATAGTTGAATTGGGAGTTTTTTACAATTTTTGGGGAGGCCTCCCTAATGGGAGCAATTCATAGACCAGTTTATCTTTAGGATGGTCAGTAGGAGATAGTTTCTCATGATGATCAGTTAGCAGACCCACATCCAGTGGTTTAGGTGGATGCAGCTTTCCATAATGAGTCGTGGATGGATATTTTTTCACTAGATGATGAGGCTCAGGGTTAGAACATGTATCAAAAGAATCTAAGGTTGCGGTAACCTGAGATTCAGGGTCAGTAGGACCTATCGAGAGCTGGTTCACAACGTAAGACACATAACTAAAAGGTTCGTCAGAAGTTCCAGGGAATGCTAGTTTCTAGAAGAAAAGTCTTTGCTACACATTCCATCAAAAGGGGGAATCTTGTGCGAGATTTCCCCACCATTAATGTTTAAGTCATAGAGGCAGTTGATGAACCACTAAGGAAGAGGAAGCAGCAAGAGAAGTTCGATCCGTCTTGCTGCAAATGTGGAAGGAGAGCTTGGCAAGCAATAGGAAGTGGCCCAAATTTTGATGTGTTACCACCACCACCTCCAGGTGTTCCATAACAGACTCTTCGAGTTGGAGGATAGGGAAGAGACAATTACAATATGTCGAGGTTTATGACCCCAGGACTATAGGGATGATTCAAGGTACAATATGTGTCTTTAAACTTTAGCTCAAGTATTGATAGACACTTGTACAAGTGATTTCCTTTCCAGCCACTTTTCTTGTTTGATACCTAAAGGTTCCAGTCAAAACTTTAACTTGATCCTCATATTTAGAGACTCCCACTATGACCACACGCTGGTGCTAATAGTGTGACCTAAATCTTGGAGGTTAGAGTTTTTGTTGGGATCTCTTGGCTGTGTCGTCGAGGCCTTATGATATCATTCTTGGTATGGAATAAATCCTTAGTTCAACCTCAGGTTTATTGTTTTAGGAAAAAATATGATTTTCATCCATGGTAATGGAATTAGATTTCACTTTATCAGATAGGGGAAAATCCTTACAACTCTTGATGGACATGGGTAGATGAGGGTGTAGCCAATTTATATTTAGTTGGTCAGTCTGAACCTTGGTGTAGTGGATGTTATGAGTCGTCAAGTTTCTTAGTAGTGGAAGAGTATAAGGACATCTTCTACGAAGGTGTTCTAGTTTTATCTCTCTGTCGAGAGTTATAATTCTGTGTTGGTCTACACCCCAGGGTGGAACTGATATTTACTCTAGTATATGGGATGGATCCCAAAGTGCTCCACTGGCTAGGGGTGTAGATGGGGGACTTGCAGAGGAATTCCTTAATAAGACCTAGTGTCTCACCTTGGGATGCCCTAGGTGATCTTTATTTATGACATTTTAGTGTGCTTGATGTCTGAGAGGGAGCACGCAAGACACTTAAAGATGTTTCTGGACCCACTTTGGGAGCACCAGTTACACAGAAAGCTCATGAAGTGTCTGTCTTGGATTTGAGAGGTCTTTGTTTCTATGACATATCACCTCAGAGGCTGTAGTTGTAGTGAATCCAGTGATGGTTCAGGTGGAGTTTTATGAGAAGAACTACATGAATCATAATATTGGGTTAGCAGTTGTAGATTTTTCATTGAATATATATAGATACTACCTGATGGGTGAGAGATACATCATCCACTTCAACCTCAAGATTCTAAAGTATTTCTTGTAACACCCCAAGCTTCCACGATATGTTTACCCTTGAATAATACAATAACTTGTGTTGTACGAAACTTCGAGTTCAAACTCACCACAACCAATCAAATTAGCCATTATGAATAGTAATACTCACATTTTGAAATTTTACAAATTTTATCTTTCAAAAGGGACTTCATTTTTGGATTCGGACTATTGAAATTACTTAGAGTGATTTTTTGGTATTTTTCTGAAAACTTTCAATTTTTGATGGATAGTGAAAAAAACTGAGTTATTGTTTAAAACTGACTTTTTATTTAAATAATTAATTATTTTATTTAAATTTATTTTATGTCAAAATAGATATATTATACCTATATAAGTTCAATTTAATTAATTGGAGTGATTTTATTATAATTTTAGATATATAAAAATATTATCGAACTTTTTACTTTCTTTTACCCTCTTCCTAGGAGCATTTGCAAATTTGCATAAAACATAATTTTACCTCTTTTGTGAGTTGAATTTCCAAAATCCAAGAGACACGGTTAATAACTTTATGAAAAATTTGGTTCAATAAGATGAAAATAATTTTTGGTTAATAGTTACTTTTGACTTTTATTTACCATGGTTAAAAGTAAATAGGGTAATTAAGTTTAAAAGTGATATCATAATTACTCTAACACATGTCCTAATTCTATTGTATACGTATAATTCGACCAAAAACAACCTTATTAATAAAATATGATCCTCTTTGGTCCACTTGGATTAGATTAGGACATTTATAATTATTTTATTTAAAGATGAGTTAAAAGAGTTAAATTCAAAGTTTAATAACTAAACCATTTTTAATATAAGGTTAAACATAATAAAAATTCGAATATAAATATTAATTAGAAATATAAAAAGAGTTCCTACATAATGGTTTTTTATTTATAATTGTTAGACATTAAATAATTTAATTTATTTATGGCAGAATGATGATGCAGTAATTACCTTATTAATGATATATTAAAATAATTGATATTATAAATATCGAAATATATGTAAATTGAGATTTCTGATGAATTAAAACAATTTTATAGGATAATATGAAATGTTAGGGTTTTTTAAATAAATTTTATTCTAAGTTATAAATTTTTTATGGCTTTCAAAAAAATCAAATAATAAATAGTGTCAAATTTGACATAATTAGGTTTTTAAAACAAATACTATTTTATTAATTGATATAATATTCATAAAAATATAAGGTTCGGAAATAGGACTTATATAAGGTTATATATATTAATAACTAACCGCATGGGGTTCTATTGTCTTGTTATAGTAAGTTTATTAACCATATAATATTAAAATATAAAGAGACGTGGTAAATGTCACACTATTTAACTAGGAGTTAAATCTATAAGATAAGGTTAATATGATGACCTAAACCTGTCTAAAATATATTGGTTAAAATGTTTTTGACCCATACCCACCTTATCCTAAAAAATATTTTATTTTTTAGACATTAGAAACAGAAAATTAATTTATTATAAAATAATATTTCAATCTTTTCCGAAAGCAACCCTCACCTCTCTTATAAAAGGGCACTTCCCATTCTCTTAATTTCACACCTTAAAAGACATTTGGATCACCCAAAACCTACCCCAACATCCTCCCAAATTCCATAAATTAAACCTAGAGGCCTTAATTTGATCATAAATCCAACCTAAGGATCCCTTTAGATCAACTCAAAAGGAAACACCCGAAGTAGAGGTAATAATTTCACCACCATCTTTCAAGTTCTTTTCTTCTTACACTCCTCTCTCTTTGTTGTTTCCATAACAAAATAATAAATCAAGTACCTTATACATATTGTGACATTATTATAAATATGGTACAACAATATTCAGTACTCTATCCATCATATGAATGACAAAGTCCCCCTACATGCATACGTACAACTTACCATCTCTAGGTCGTGGTGTAGTTGTTATTCATTACATTATTGTTTTGGATGGGTATAATAATGATGTATAATTGATATAAATAATACATATAACATGTTAATGATTCTTTATATATTATATATCATTAAATTATATACAATTTCACCTTCAATTGAATGATATTTTCGCTCGTGCATACGTACGGATTACCGTATCCACGAACGCGATGATATTCATTTCTCATCGTAATCATTCAAGAATACATTTCATTTGATGATTAAAAATAATGTTTAAAAACTTAATATCATTATGTATATGAATAAAATACATTCTATTCGTAAAAAACATGGCTTACGTAACAAAACATATAAAGTAAAATGAATCAGTTAACACCTAAAACGAAGATAATACAAAAATATTATTAACAAAGTAATATTAGAAGATCATATATGATATCATATTTATGTATATGGTTATTTTATAATTTAATAACAATGAGTTAACTATCATACAGGAATTTAATGTACCCTCGACCAAATAGAAGTACAAGGGAAGGGTTAATTTCACGATCTCTCCATTATCCGAGGATGTTTTGACGAAAGTATCTACTGAGACCTCTTTATTATCCACATCTGTGTTTTATTAAAAATGTATTTCAATTTTTTTTTACAATTTACTAGACAATAGTTTAAATTCATTTATAACCTTTTTTGACCTTATATGTTTTTAAAGGAATCTTTTCTTTGTTTTCCAATCAAGGTACTTTATGACCTTTTCGATAAAATTAAGGTAAGAATATTTTATTAACTTATTTGGCGGGTGCAGCTATTCTCCACCATTATAAAATCATCGAAGATTCATATACAAGATTATAAAAATATTTTCAAAATAAATGTTTTCTTTTATAATTATGATACTTTTAAATGGTTTCAAAATAGATATAGGTATTTCTTTAAAAGAATTATTTCATCTATGTCAACATCCTTTGCTGGATTTTAAACTTGTTTGAAGTTGATTTATTATGATACAAATCCTCCTTATTGTATTGAAGGTTTTGTGATATGTTTGACTATGGATATGTTATTTTTGTACCATTCAAGGTTTATGGATAAAGTATTGACATTTTTTATGCTAGTTTTAATACGAATGTTTATGTTATGTTTAAACCTTTTCATATGAGGAATGTATTGGACTTAGTAAGTGACGGGTGGAGCCCGCTATTTCTCCTCGATGCATCAGTAGGTCTAATGAGATAAAATAGTGTCTTTTCATAAGACCTTGAAAAAATCTTACTTTTATTCTTGGAACAAGGCCTTGAGAATGTGGTTATGAAGTCTGGAATTATGCATTCCATCATTATGAAATTGGATATTGAAATTGCATGTGATTATTCGACTAGTAGAATATCCATGTGAATAAATAAATGGAATTGTTTGATTTTATCTTTTCCATATTATTCTTAAGTTTAAGTTTAAAAAGATTTTGTTTGTATTATACATATACTTAAATGTTTATGCTTATTTATTAAAGTTTTTGCTATATTTTTATCCTTAATGAGCATCTGAGCTCACCCCTTTTTGTGGTTTATTTTTCCCAAGAGGTGAATAAGTATTTAATGGTTGAACTGCAGGGATAGGCTAAGGATGTAAGTGTGTTCAAAGAGGAAAACATTTTGTTGATGTTTTTATTTCATGATGTAATGTAAAACTTATGAATGTATCTAGTAATTCCAAGGCTACGAAACTAATCGGTCTTTCGGGACATGATTCCTTGTATCATGCAAATGTTATATAATAATTCATGGACTCTGGGTAACTGGGGTCAGGGTGTTACAGTTGGTATTAGAGGAAGTTTATTACAAACCTTGGAAGATGGATTTAGAAAAACTATGATTAGAGAACGCTACCCTAAGACAGACTTTGAGGATTAGTATATAAGAACTTCCTAGAATTTTGGTACTGTAGAGATTTTGTGATTTTCCAAGAAATACATCCATGTCTGGATATGAGAAAGTAGAGGCAGCTCTGGAACAGATGTATCTTGGGGTAAAACCAAAAAACACCGATTTTTTCTAGACTCGAATGGGAACTGGTGCATGAAAAATGTCATTGCTGCAATCTTGGTTACGACACTCTAAGGGGGTATGCTAAGTATAATTATCATTTTATTTACAAACCATTATGAAGGGTTTATGAGTATATACTTCCCTAAAGAAAATATTTTTATGATTATGGATTATATCCATAAATAGTTCAATTTATGTTAACTATTTTACAAGTTTGGAAAAGTGTATTGCAATTCATAAACTAATATAGTGTGTGACATTGTTTAGAAATGGTGCCTAGTGGAAGGAATGGAAACTGTATCAACCCACTTAATCCATATAGGGATTTCCCTCTTTCTCAAGATAATTATAGTGGAGCTGGTGATGCAATTGTTTCTGATCATCTTATCACCATAATGGGACAACTCACACTGGTTATGAATAATAACCTTACCTCTATAGAGAACCCTAATCCACAATATCTAGGATTAATGTTAGATCGATTCATGAGGCAACAACAAAAAACATTTAATGGGACTAAAAATCTATTTTTAGTTGTGCAATGGATAAGTTACTTACAGAAAATATTTCATGCTTTGGGGAGTAGCTAAAGGGAAAAAGTTGTCATGGAAGTTTATCGCCTCTTGGGAGATGAAGATCAATGGTGGTCATTGATACAAAACAAAAAGGAAGATGAATAAGTATCTAACATGAACTGGGGGAGTTTAAAGATATTTTCTTAGAAAAATACTTTCCTCGGGACCATCGAGTGGATATGGAAAGAAAATTTCTGATTTTGAGGCAAAAGGAGGATGAGAATGTCGCAAAGTATAAGGCTAAATTTACAAGGTTAGCAAGGCATGTAGCAGATTATATATGTAACCCAAAGAGTAATATATATCTATTACTTTATGGGTTAAAACCATTTCTCTGTCGAGCATTAGTCTCACAATCCTTCTCATTGCATGGAGATATAGTCTCATGCTCTATCAAGGAAGAAAAGGAATTCTATAAGTCTTATGAATTTAAAGAAAATAAAGAGAAAAAGAGATCTGTTGAACACTCTAGAAATCGAAATTAGGGGAAGAAGGGAAAAGTTGAATATCCATCCTACAGTAAATGTGGGATGAAACACCCCGGTATTTTCCTGAAGGGAATGAGATTCTCTTACATGTGTGGTGAAAAATGCCACCAAGCTCGTGATTGCAAGGGGAAGAAAGAGGTTGTCAATGTTAAATGCTAAAATTGTAGAGAAAAGGGGAAATGCAAATTAATTTTCTAATCCCCAAGGAAACTTACCCTAGAAAATTCCAAGGGAGATAGGATAATCTTCTGTGATCCCTACTGCTGAGGATGAAGCTTCGAAAGATATGGTGTCAAGTAATTTAATTGTTTCCTCAAGTTTATCCAATGCATTATTTGATTCTACATCATCGCATTGTTTCATATCTACCTAGTTTACTACGAAAATTAGATATTTCCAATTTGATTTAACAAGGGAGTTGACAGTCAAAACAACTAAGGGAAGTATCATTGCAACAAAGTTCTGTGAATTAGTTCTCATTAGGGCATATGAATTTTCATTATCTGATGATCTCATAGTCATACCCATGATTGAATTGGATATAATCCTTGGTATGGATTGGATTTCGGGCCATGATGTGAAAATTTATTGTAAGAAGAAGGAGGTTACAATTCTCGATGATAATAAGGAGTACCTTATCTTTAGAGCAGAAATGTCACCACTGGATTCTTATATAGATCCACCCCAAGTAGCTCAACTAAATTCAATTATTGGAGAGGAAGATAATGAAATAACTATGGGTGATGAAATGAATGTTCAAATAGAGGATGTACCTATTGTGTAGGAATATGTTGATGTGTTTCCAGAGGATTTACCTAGACATCCTCCAGAACAAGAAATTTAGTTTTCCATTAATTTAATTCCTGGTTCAAGGACCATATCGAAGACCCCTTATAGAATGGCCATTGTGGAATTTGTGGAACTAAACAAAAAACTAGAGGAATTGAGTAATAAGGTATTTATTATCCCAAGTGTTTCTCCATGGGGAGCTCCAGTTCTATTTGTTAAGAAGAAAGATGGATCTATGAGGTTCTGCATTGACTATAGGGAGATAAATGCTATAACAATAAAAAAAAAGTATCACTTACCTCGCATTGATGATTTATTCAATAAACTTCATAGGGCTCAATATTTTTCAAGGATTTACCTTCGATCTGGATATCACTAGTTGTGTATGAAGAAGGAAGACATTCCTAAAACAGCATTTCGAACCAGGTACAGGCATTACGAGTTTACAATAATGCCTTTTGGATTGACTAATTCACCCTCTATCTTAATGGATCTAATGAATAGAGTTTTCAAGGAATATCTTGATGAATTTTTAGTGGTATTTATTGATGATATTTTGGTATACTCAAAAATATACTATGATCATGAAAATCACTTACGCATTATCCTAAAGACTATTATAAGAAATGAATTATATGGGAAGTTTAGCAAATGTGGATTTTGTCTTCATTATATTTCTATTCTTTTCCATATTGTCTCTAATTCTAGAATCTATATTGATCCTTCTAAGACAAAGGCAATCCAAGAATGGATAGAATCGACGAGTATAACTGAGGTATGCAGTTTTATTGGTTTAACTGGTTATTATCGGCATTTTTTCGAGAATTTTGCTTGATTGGAAAACCCATTAACCAAGCTCACACGTAAAGGGGTTAATTTTTTTTTGGATAAAAGAGTGTGAAGAATGTTTTGAATAACTGAAAAGAAGATTAGTCAATGCTCATATATATACTCTACTATCAAGGAATGATGGGTTTGTTATTTAAAGAGATCCTTCAAAGAAAGGACTTGGTTGTGTCCTTATGTAGAATGATAGAGTTATTGTCTATGCATCATGACAGTTAAAAATTCATGAGAAAAACCTTCCGACTCATGATGTTGATTTATCAGCTGTAATATTTTCTCTAAAAATATGAAGACACTATCTCTATGGTGAAAAATGTGAGAGTTATATTGATCATAGGAGTTTTAAGTATATTTTCCCACAAAAGAAACTCAACATGAGGTAAAGGCGATGGTTTGAACTACTCAAGGATTATTATTGCATTGCACACTACCACCCGAGAAGGGAAAATAATGTGGAAGATGCTTTGAGTAGAAAGGATCATGGAGTTTTGAACAAGATGAGAGTTTAAAGGGATCATGTTTTCATGGATCTAGTAAATATGGATATGTGAATAACCATGGAAGGTGAATCATCAATAATTTTTCAAATGGTTTCCAAACCAAATTTACTAAAAAGGACAAAGAGTTCTCAGACTGATGATAAGGAGTTTCAAAAGAAGATTAAAGCTGTGAATGATGGGAGATTGAGTGACTTCATATATAAATATGGAATTTTGAAATTTGGGAAGAGACTTTGTGTTCCCGATATACCTGATCTAGAACGGGAATTGTTGGATGATTATCATAACTCCAATTTCTCTATACACCCTAGGAGCACCAAGATGTATATATATTTGAAGGATCATTTTTGGTGGGATGACATGAAGAGGGAGATTGCTGATTTTGTGTCAAGATGTGTAGTTTTTCAACAAGTTATAGTTGGAAGGTAACAGCCTATAGGAGTCATGAAACCTCTTCCCATACTTGAGTGGAAATGGGATAATATTACGATGTGCTTTTTCATGGGGATACCAAATACTCCTAGAATAAATGATGCAATATGGGTCTTTGTTGATCGTCTTACCAAGTCAGCACATTTTATTTCTATAAGAGAAAATTTTCCACTTGAACGTCTGGAAAGACTATATATTAAGGAAGTTGTAAGACTTCAGGGTGTACACCTATCAATTATTTCTGATCATGATCCCCATTTTATATTAAGATTATGGATTAGTCTTCAGAAGAGCCAAGATACTAAACTTCATTTAAGCACTACCTACCACCCTCAAATTGATGGACAATCAAAATAGACTATTCAAACCTTAGAAGACATGTTGAGATCTTGCTCACTTGACTTTAAAGGTATGTTGGATCAACATTTACCTCTGGTATAATTTTCCTATAACAATATCTTCTATTAAAGTATTCATATGGCAGGATATGAAGCATTATATGGAAAGAGATGTCGCACACCAACTTGTTGGGATGATGTTGGGGACAGAAAACTCATAGGCCCAAAACTAGTTGAGGAAACAATAGAAAAGGTGAAGGCTATCCAAAACCACATCAAAGAATCTCAAAGTAGGAAGAAGAGCTATGCCGATAACCGAGGGAAGGATTTGGAATTTTTGGTCGGAGATCAGGTTTCCTTGAAGGTATCTCCATGGAAGGGAGTTATACGATTTGGTAAGAAGGGTAAATTAAGTCCTAGGTACTTTGGAACTTTCAAAATTCTAGAACGAATTGGGGATGTAGTCTACCGTTTGGAAATGCCTCCAAGTCTCTCCAAAGTTCATGATGTGTTCCACGTATCACTATTGAGAAAATACATTCCTGGCCTAACACATGTACTCACCTATGAGGAAATTGAACTGGAACCTGATCTGTCTTATTGTGAAGAGCCTGTGAAGATTCTTGATACAAGAGCACAAGGTCTGAGAAACCAAACGACTCGTCTGGTAAATTTCTATGGAGAAACCATAAGATGGAAGATGTAACGTGGGAACCTGAGGAAATTATGATGAAGAACCACCCAAATCTTTTTGGGTGGTATTATTCTAGAAATTTTGAGGAAAAAATTATTTTAATGATGGGAGAATGTAACACCCCAAGCTTCGACGACATGTTTCCCTTTGAATAATACAATAACTTCTGTTGTACAAAACATTGAGTTCAAACACACCACAACTAATCAAACTAGCCATTATGAATAGTAATACTCACTTTTTGAAATTTTATAAATTTTATCTTTCAAAATTGACTTCATTTTTGGATTCGGACTATCAAAATTAGCTTATGGTGAATTTTTGGAATTTTTTTGAAAACATTCAATTTTTGATGGATAGTGAAAAAACATGAGTTATTGTTTAAAACCGACTTTTTATTTAAATATTATTTATTTTATTTCAATTTATTTTAGGTCAAAATAGATACATAATACCTATATATGTTAAATTTAATTCATTGGAGTCATTTTATAATAATTTTATATATAAAAAATGTTTATCGAACTTTTTACCGTCTTTTACCCGCCTCCTAGGAGCATTTGAAAATTTTCCAAAAAAACTTAATTATACAGATTCTATGAGTTGAATTTCAAAAATACAAGAGACACAATTAATATTAGTGAGAAAAATGTGGTTCAATAAGATGAAAATAATTTTTGGTGAATAGTAACTTTTGACTTTTATTTACCATGGTTAAAAGTAAATAGGGTAATTAAGGGTACAAATGATATCATAATTACCTTAAAACATGTTATAGTTCTATTAGATAAGTATAATTAGACCAAAAACAACCTTATGAATAAAATATGATCCTCTTTGGTCCACTTGGACTAGATTAGGACATTTATTGTTATTTTACTTAAAGAAGAGTTAAATAGTTAAATTCAATGTTTAATAATTAAACCATTTTTAATATAGGGTTACACAAAATATAAATTAGACTATAAATATTCATTATAAAGATAAATATATTTCCTAAGTAATGGTGATTTATTTCTAATCTTTATACATTAAATGATTTAATTTATTTATGACACAATGATGATTAAATAATTACCTTATTAATGAAATATTAAAATAATTGATATTATAAATATCCAAATAAATGTAAATTGAGACTTATGATTAATTAAAATAATTTTATAGGTTATTATGACATGTTAGTGTTGTTTAAATAAATTTTATTCGAAGTGATAATGTTTTTATGGCTTTCAAAAATATCAAATACTAAATAGTATCAAATTTGACATAATTATGTTTTTAAAACAAATACACTATTATTAATTGGTATAATATTACTAAAAATCATAGATTCAGCCAAAGGACTTAAATAAGGTTATATATATATTAATAATGAACCACATGGGGTTTTCTTGTCTTGTTATAGTATATTTATTAACCATATAATATAAAACTACAGGGAGACATGGTAAATGTCACACTATTTAACTAAGAGTTAAATCTAAAATATAAGGTTAATATGATTACCTAAACCTATCTAAAACCTATTGGTTAAGAGGTTTTAGACCCATCCCCACCTTAGCATCTAAATAATTCATTTTTGAGTCATTATAAACCGAAATTGATTTTATTATATAATAATATTTCAAGCTTTTCCTAAAGTGACCCCCACCTCTCTTATAGTTGGGTACTTCCCCTTCTCTAAATTTCACACCTCCAAAGACATTTGTCCTAGCCAACCCCAGCCCAAATATCCTCCCATATTACCTCACTTCAACATATAGGCCTTACTTTTATCATAAATCCAACTTAAGGATCCCTTTAGATCAACTCATAGCGAAACACCTGAAGTAGAGGTAATAATTTCACCACCCTCTTTCAAGTTCTTTTCTTCTTCCACTTACTCTTTATTTGTTGTTTCCATTCCAAAATAGTAAATAAAGTACCTTGTACATACTGTGATGTTATTATAAATATCTTACAACCATATTCATTATTCTATCCATCATATAAATGACAATTTCACCATATGTGTGTACGTACAACTTACCATCTCCACGTCGTGGTGTAGTTGTTATTCAATACATTAATTTTGGATGGGTATAATAATGATGTATAATTTATGTAAATAATAAATATAACATGTTAATGATTATTTATATATGATATAAAATTTGATTATATACAATTTCACCTTCAATTGAATGATATTGTCGCTCGTGCGTACGTACAGATTACCATCTCCACGAACGCGATGAGATTCATTCCCCATTCTAATAATTCAATAATAATTTTCATTTGATGATTAAAAATAATGTTTAAGAATTTAATATAATTCTGGATATGAATCAAATACATCCTATTGATAAAAAACATAGCTTACATAACAAAACATATAAAGGGAAACGAATCATTTAACACCAGAAATGACGATAACACTAAAACATTATTAACAAAGTAATATTAGAAGATCATATATGATATCATATTTATCTATATGGTTCTTGTATAATTTAATAAAAATTATTTAACTATTATACAGGAAGTTAATATACCATCAACCAAAGATAAGTACAAGGTAATTGTTTATTTCACAATCTCTTTATTATCGGAGGTTGTTTTTACGTAAGTATCTATTGAGACCTCTTCATCATCCATATCTATGTTTTCGTAAAACTGAATTTCAATTTTTTTTACTATTTACTATACAATGGTTTGATGTCATTTATACCCTTATTTCACCTGATATGTTTTGAATGGAATCTTTCCATCATTTTCCAAACAAGGTACTTTATGACCATTTCTACAAAATGAAGGTAAGAATGTTTTTTTAACTTATACGGAGGGTGCAGCTATTTTCCACCATAATAACATCATCAACGCTTCCCATACAAGAATATAAGAATATTTTAAAAATAAATGTTTTATTTTATAATTATGTTACTTTTAAATGGTTTCAATATAGAAAGAGGTATTTCTTTAAAAAAAATTCATTTCATCTATGTCAACATCCTTTGATGAATTTTAAACTTGTTTGAAGTTAATTTGTTATGATAAAAATCTTCCATATTGTATTGAAGGTTTTGTGATATGTTAGACTATGGATATGTTTTTTTTACCATTTATGGTTTATGGATAAATTATTGACATTTCTTATTGCAGTTTTAATACGAATGTTTATGTTATGTTTAAACCTTTTCATATGAGGAATTAATTGGACTTAGTAAGTGATGGGTGGATCCCACTATAACTCCTAAATGCATCGGTAGGTCCAATGATACAAACTAGTGTCTTGGCACAAGGCCTTGAGAAATTCTTATTTTTAGTCTTGGAAAAAGTCCTTGACTATGTGGTTATGAAGTCTAGCATTATGCATTACATCATTGTGAAATTGGCTATTGAAATTACATGTGATTATTCGACTAGTAGAATATCCATGTGAATAAGTAAATGGAATTTTTTGATTTTATATTTTCCATATTATGTTGTAGTTTAAGTTTAAAAGTATTTTGTTTTAGTCTTATACATTTCCCTAAATGTTTATGCTTATTTATGAAAGTTTCTGCTATGTTGTTATCCTTACTAAGAATATGAGATCACACCTTTATCTGTTTTATTTTTCCCAGGAGGTGAAAAAGTATTTAATGGTTGAACTGTAGGGATAGGCTCCAGATATAAGTGAGTTCAAATGGGAAAATATTTATTGATGTTTTTATTTCATGAAATAATGTAAAACTTATGAATTTATCTAGTACTTCCAAGAAAACTAAAAAAATCGGTCTTTCAGTACATGATGTCATGTATCATGCCAATTTTATGTAATAATACTCCGAATCTGGGTAATTGGGGTTGGGGAGTTACATGTCTTCTCTTAAAAGGATCGGGACTTGAGATAGAGTCTATGCCTAGTGTTTCTATAGGACCATGACTTGTAACTTTTCTATACTCTAGGGAAGAGGAACGTGGAAGCAAATTATCTTGGAAGGAATCTATTTAGTAGTTAATGAACAACGAATTGGAGCCATTAGACTCATTGTGGTTATCCTTTATGGATGAAGATAGAGAATTTTATATCCAATTGTGGGTTGTTACCCATATACCCTTAAATGAGTTGGGGAGGTACGAATCTGTAATACCGATTGTGAGTGTTTATGAACTCAGTTGTCCATAGGGAATACCCTTAATGGAAATTCAAAATTTGGGGAGATGGTTGTTCTTTTCAATAGATACACAGTTGTAGAAGTAATTCCTATAGTGGAGAGATGCATTGGAGTATGCATGTGGGTGTCAAGGTAGAAACCGAGGGTGATAGAACTAGTTGAAGCTAGGATTACCTATTGAGATGAAAGATGAAAGTGTGTTTGAATCAGATTCAATGCTTGTTCCTTCTATTTCTTGAGATACCCGGAAGGAAATTGGAAGATAAATCAGAAAGCTTCATTTGGGGTTTACCACATACGTCTAAGAGACAAAATTCCATCAGGGTGATCTTTGAATGACTCACTAAGTCGGACCAATTCCTAACTAAAAAATAATAGAGTTCACTAGAGGTCTTAGAATACCTCTATGTGTAGAAGATAGTCTGTCTCCATAGAGTTTCATTGACAATTTTTTCTAATCATGATACTTGATTTACATCTGAGTGGTGGAAGGGAATACAGAAGATGTTTACATAGGTTTTATAGGTCATCTAGGATAATATGAAGTATGTGTAGGGTCATCTGAAGTTTTGGGATAGCAGACAGCGGAGACATTTAGAGTTCAAGTAAAGTGACCATGTCTTCCTTTTCATCTCACCTTGATGACGATTATGAAGATTTTTTGGGTTCACAACATATCTTCATGGCTATTAGTCCTTCTTTTAGGTGCTGTGTAGAGTTTTCAATGTAGAGTACTACTTGGATCTACCTTCCAGGGGGAAAAGGTACACATGGTATTCCACATATCACAATTGAAGAGATTCATGCATAAATCCATTGCATGTTGTAATCTGGGGTGAGTTGGACATTAATATTGGACTATTTTGGGTTAAATTACCAATAAATATTGAGGTTCCTTCATGGATGATCTTTTCCCTAGGTGTGTGTCCAGAGTCAACATAGGGATCTTTAGAGGAGCACATAGGAACGAGAGGATCATATCCGTTCTCCATTCTCTCACCATTTTTTTGAGTAAACCTTGTTTGGACTTTCAAGGATGTAAAGACTTAAGATGGAGAGAATTTAATAGCTCAGATTTTCCAAATTCAATTTTTTGAAAATTCTTTGGAAAATTATGAGACTAAGTGTTGAGACGGTGTGAAATTCTTAGGCCCGGAATCCTTGAAATTATCCGTCAAAAAATGTTATGTTTGTGAATAGTTCGCATGAGAAGTTTTCTTGAAAAGTGGAAGAATACTTAAAAGGATACCCATATCAGAAATCTGAGGGCACGATTGAATTCAAAGTAGTGGGTTTACCATAGGTGCGACTTATGTTTAGTCGTCATCGGCCTCTAGTGAGAAAACCCAAAAAGTGGAATAAATGTAAATAAAATAATTAAATAAAATTATTTTATTTTTTAAATATTTATAACTCATGAACGGCGACTCTAATTGAAAATACAAGACCACCAATGAGTTTATAATGGGGTGTTTTCTGTCGGTGGATCCTAACATCTGCTGGTGGAGGTCAATTGTGGAATGTAGTTTTTGGGATATAACCATAAATAAAATTATTAAATAGTTTTTTTTTATTTTTCAAATCCTTATAACTCATAAATGGTAACTCATATTGAAAATCTGAGATCATCATTGAGCTCATGAGTATGTTCTTTCCTTAGGAGAATCCTAACCTCAGCCGGCGTGGGTCAAGGGTAAAAGTTATTTTTTTTGACATTTTAAAGAAGAGTAAAATAAACTCAAAGAATTTTATTTTATTTCCTTTTAACATTTCACAATGTGGAGACGCTGCGTTGTAGAGATGGAGCAACCTGCTCCCCTTTCATAAATGATTCAATTTGGAGATGATGTTTCAAAGCAAAACAGTAATGCTGAAATGCATTTCCTCCATTAATCAAGAATAGGGTCCAACCATAAAATTCATAATGTTGGATAATTCCTCTGGAGATTCCCTAAGGCGTGGAGGAAAAGACTCTCTTACCGGCGACAATGGATTAGAGGTCGTGATTCTATCAAGTATTAAAGAATAAATGAATGTCGCCGGAACAAGGATCAACATGGTGATGCGACATCAATCAACTTCTACAAGAAATCCAAATTGAGGTAGGGGTGTTATTTATTTGAATATTCTCATTTCCCCATTCTTGATATTCCATGACAGATGTGGACCAATAAACAAATAAATTGACCCACAGATCAATCATTGTTGTGGGATGGGATTAATCTTGCGGGGTTTTAAAGGGATATTCTCTTAGTGATTCTTGGTTAACCATTCTAATAGAAAAAACCCCGATTGACATGAATATTGATCAAGGTTCATTCATCTTTATTAATTTGTTCTTTTCTCCCTCTTTTCTTCATCTGTCTCGTGTGTTCTTCATTTAGCCCATGACTTAACTTATGGTGATCTAATAATCGTTGAACAATCGATTCATAGTGAAACAATCTATTGTTGCTGGTCTAGGACAGACACGCCACAATAGATGTGTGACGACGACGGTGGTGAATGGATCGAGGCGGTGCGAGAGATATCATCACTCCAAAACAATTGCACAGTAGTGGAATGAAATTATAATTCAAACCCATGGGAATAAAGAACATGACCCAAGTACTTAGTAATATCTTTCAGATTAATGAATGGACCACCGGAGTGCGTCTGGTGGCCTGTATAAGGAACCACTGACACGCGGTGGCCTCTGCGTGCATGAGGTGGCACGTGCCGGTGGCGCTCTACGGTGGTGGACGAGGCCCGCATGAATGGTCACATGCATTCGATTGGGGATTCCAGCAACGCCCAATGTTGGGGGGAGAATATGTCGTGAGTCGCACAACGTCATATGGCTGGAGAGCCGCGGTCTAGCTGGAACATGGTGGTGGACCCCATGAAGACCTGCACGGGGGCGGGAGAAATTACGGGCACCAAGTCTCGGGCAGAGCAAGCCGGTCCACTCATAGTGGGTTGGGCTTGAGAAGATGGTATGGACCTATAGCCCAGTAGTTCGATTCGGATTTAGAACGGGTCAGATCCGGGTCGGGGTAGACCTGGGTCGGTCCGACCGGGTCGGGCCAGACCAGGACCCCCCAGTCCCTTTTCAATAAAACAAGAATAATTTTCAATATGTAAGTTTGATTGATGAGTCTTCTACGGTTTTGAGACCCTTGGGATGAGGCGGTCCTTTGAGATGTATTAGTGGAGGTTTAGTTGGATAGGTATGGGTTGGTGGCGTTATATTTGTATTTTCTATTAGGGGTCGAGGAAATATCTCGATCCCATTATAGGGGATGATAGTAGAGTTTGAGACGATACCTTCAGGATTCTCAATGAAGGTTTGATGCAAGATCTTGTCCCTATCATAGAGGATGAGCTATGTACAAAAGTGGGTTGTCTCATCCGAGCTTCGAAAATAACTCAGTAGGATGGAGCATGTATCGCACCGAGAGGCCCGATCGATCCTCACATATCTTCATGGTATCTTAGATAGGGTTTTTGGAAAAGGTGTGAATAATATTTAGACATTCACCTATCCCCTATCTAGGATGATAATTCCAAAAAAGACAGGATGTCCACTAGTGAGCCCTGGGTGCATGACCACCTATCAGTGTATCAAGATATTTCCTTCCTTCATGACTCAACCTGATCAGTGTACTTAGGGTAGTTATTTGTGTGTTATCTCTGGGTAAGTCCCAAAGAAGGAGGACCAATTGAAAGGGTCTCATATGACTTCATAGCTGATGGAGAGATTTCTCCCAGAATGAGAGTGCCTTGAGTAGAATCATGTGACCAAGGATTGGTTGTGGTATTGAGAATCCTTGTCTTAGTGATACTGGACATATCTGGGAATCTTAGTGATGTGTTGAGACCAGATGTTCTCTTGGATAAATTTGGTAGACTATTTCTATGTTGTTACTATCAGATAGCTCAAGGATTGGGATCTCCCAGAATCGAGTATGATACGATCGGAACCAAACAGATAGCAGCGGATGAGATGTTGCATCTTGGAATCCTTTATGAGTATACATATATGTTATTGTTTTATTTGTTGTTTAAATATACCTTTTTTGAGACGATTGTACCTTCTTGGTGGTGTTTCCTTTGTGGTATTTTAATTTTTGGTTTTCAGGGTCCCCTATTGAGTATTGTATTACTCATCACTGTATAGGATCTGCCTACACATATCATATCTTGAAAAGTAGTCCAGCATTTTGACAGAAACTTTAGCAGTCCAGGACCAGGATTGACCAATGAGGGAAGACAGGTGAGGTGTACTCCCACAGCTTCAGAAAAATACTCTTCACCTACTCTACTGGTGGGATTTTCTACAAATAGGTTTCTAGAAACTTTTTTACCCCCTTGTTTGAATCTTGTCTTTTTCTGGGTTTGTTTTCTAGACCCCTTTACTTCTATCTTTGTACTGTTTACTCTCATCATTTTTCTTAGTAGCATCCATGTTTTCCCTTTTTAGCATTGTAGACTAGTGTTATGAGTGTGTGTTTGTTTCAGTGTGTGTAAATGTACTTAGAAAATGCCTCCCACTTGTAGGATAATTCCTTCGGTTATAGTTGTCATCCTCTGGCCTTTAGGAGGCGGGCTTAGGGTAGTCATGGAACATGCCTTGTGGTACGGGTTGTGACACATCAGTAAAGAAACAGTCCCAAACCCACACTCCTAGATCTAGTGATAAAAACATTAAAAAAATATTTATGGCTTTAATAACAATAATTATGAACCAATTTTTTCCATCCAAAACATAAAATATCAAAAGGAAATATTGGATCACTTACATAACTAAATAAATTTTTAGTGTAGTGTTTCTGAGAATTTGGAAAAACACTTACATAAAAAAACACATGACTTCAAGAGAATATTTTTTCTATAATACCTTGATTTTCATACTTTATATTATGTATTCAACATCTCTAATAAAATTATTCCTATATTAAACCTTTCTATTCTTAAATCATTTATCATCATTATTCATAACATGTTGAAAAAAACCTATGAGGGGTGAGGTAAAATTATCTGTAAGGGTACAAAAAGTATTAATAATTGAATGTAATTAGTGAGAATAATATTAGAATAAATGTTTGAATACATAATAATAGTTCATGATAATTACATAAGAGAATTCATACCCATCAATACCTGGATCATTAATAATTAAATAATTCATAAATATTTAACAGAGGAAATAATCCTTGGAATCAATAATCATGGGCCATGAGATGTCAATATTAATCGAAGGAATCATTAAAAACTTATATATTTTCACCCATAATAAGTTTTAAATACTATTTTTTAAATATAAACCCATTAGATTATATTTTGAAATAATAATATTTCTATAAAATCCCAAATCAAACATTGGTAAATCATTTATGTAACTCGGTACATCATTTTATGTATCACTCTTATAAATGGAATAAACATACGATCAAGTTCCATACCCAAATAATTGGAGGTCTATCAAATACGCACTAATCTTTTGTTATAACGTAACCACCCATACATGGTTTATAATGGAACCACTAGTAATTGGTTTGTAATGGAGCCACCGATCATCATAAATAATTCCCAAAAATAATAATATAATTAAAGTATATTTATCTTTTATATCTTTAAAAAAACTCATAGAACCATCCATTATTCATTCCATAACATTATTAAACATTTGAAAATAAATGGTTTCCATGAAAATATATTTCAAACAATCATAATCCATACAAAGAAATAATGAGGATGGTATCAATAGAAAATAACCCCAGTGGAGCATAAGTAACATCAATGGTTGTAAAAGTTATAGATACCTATACCTTTTTGTATATATATTTTCATGATTTCTAACATATATATCCATTAAAACAAAACAAGGATAAAAAAGGCTTAGTGTATTTGGATGATGAGGTTCATAGTATATAAAAAGTGAACTAAAAGATGATATATTTATTTTATTCTTCATAATGAGATCCCAAATTCCAATGAGCTACAAAAAATATATAGGATAACCTAGGGGATACAAAAATGAATGGGTGATATAAAATCCATGTAATATAATGACCATGATATGAAACATAACATGTGATTCGAAGGTATAACATGATATCATAAAATTTAAGGCTCATGAGTAATCAAATGGTAACATAAAATAAAGAGAATGGTATCATAAGATCATAGTAACCTAGGAAATGCGGAAACAACACAAAACATTACATAAAAATGAGTTAATCTTAACTCCCTAGACAATATCACATGGTAGAAAAGATCTTGAAATGGATTAGGTTTTCTCCCTAATCCAATACATGACGTCTCATGAGACTAATGCTCTACCCAATGAATTAGAGAACTATTAGAGAAAACCCATCATAAAATTTTCATGATTATGTGTTCAAAAAAATTTAATAAATCATAATTCATTAAAAAAATAATTACCCATGTAAATAAATGGGTTTCATAATCTTTCCTCATATCATAATCAAAGGAAGTTTCATAATGAAGACATTTGAGACATGAACATAACACATATAACACCCTATATAATTAAGGAAAGATGATATATGTATAAATTTAAGAGACATATATAAATAATTTATAATCATTCCATAACGTTAAATGTAGAGTGATAAATTGAGTTAGAGATAAAATGTTCACAACCCAAAGGAAATGGTGGTTTTGATAGATCCTTTACCTTGAGCCTAATACATCACATGAATTATTTATATTAATAAGTAATAAAATTAAGTTAATTATTTACTTTATTAAGAACAAATTTAATATTTACTATTCCATTTATATTATTTTTTATTATTCTATATTAAATTAATTAATCATTTAGGTTCAAGTAGGATGTTTTGATAACGTTCATCTCGTATGTACAAAATCACTTTTTAAGTTGACCAAGGTAAATGTTTTTATTAATTCATCTTCTATATAATGATAATAATGAAATAATTATAATTTTTATACATAAATTATACTTCTAGATCCAATCATGAAGGGAGGTTATGAAGAATGAAATATGTTACAATCATGGAGTCGGTAGGACGTATGTACACATGAGAAAAATTTCAATTTTTCAACAATCATGATATAAAGAAAGTATGGGATATTTTAACTCTTGAGAAAGATAATTAAATCATAAATATAATATTATTTCATTAAATATTCTTATATATACCATCTATGTGATGCATTGATAAAAAATGAATCACATCACTTCATGAGGTGGTAGTCTACCATGCACACAAATATCATTATCATTTTCAATGGATGGTAAGGTAAAAGTTATATGATATATTAATTTTACAAAATTATTAATATTTCATTAATGTTATATATAAAAAAATATTAATTAACATTCAAGAGAGTTGATGATGAAAAATGAATTACAACAGTTCGTAGGGTGGTAGTCAGGCGTACACATGAACGATGGTTTCATTTTCAATTTGATAGAAGAGGAGATGGATTTTGGTTGTTTAATTAACATAATAACATCATAGTATTTGTTAGATACTGTGGTTATTATATAAGTAGGATTTATTATAATTATAATGGATTGAAAGGATAAATAAAACAAAATTCTTTTTTAAGAATGATACCTCTTCTTCAAACCACCTATTAGGATTATACCTAAATCCATCCTAGATTGGATTTATAAAAAAACAAAGGATTCTAGGAAATGTGGGAAGAATTAAAGAAAGTATTTGGATAGGTATTTGTGGAACCAAAATGATTTTTATGTGTGAAGAGAATATGAGAGGGGGTTCCCTTTATAATTGAGGAGGAGGGGCATTTTTGTAAATACCAAAAACTATTCAATAATGGGAAGTCACTCTCAATCCATGTTCCTTAAAAATTGATAAATAATTTATTAAAAGTAATATAAGGTAGATAAAAACCTCTAAATAAAAATAAACTTTTTTTAGACAATTTAATCACCTTACCTCTTTACATTAACCCCTGATAAATGTGTTTTAACATTAATAGTGGTAACATATTTTTTCCATTTTTACTGTTCATTCTGAAAAAAAATAAGTTGAAAATATTATATAATATAAATTTTTATGATTAAAAATATGTAATACTTTGTTTCAAATTCAATTAATATAAATTTTATAATTTAATTTTATATTAACCCCATAAAATGTGTCAAAAAACGTTTTTTTTATGAAATGTATTTTTCAAGTAAAATAGGATCTTACATTAATTATAAGAATAGTAATAATAATTATATGTATTTAAATTAATATAACTATAAACATAACTATAAAATTTATTCAAATATTTTCTTAAAAAGTTTTATTTTATTTAATTAAAATGGATAGACTTTTTTCACATAAAAACAGTTTCAAGAAAACTACTTCTTTAGCATAAAAATAATCTTTTAATAAAAACATGAAAATTGTTGATTAAAATGAAATTAATTATATATTATAAATAAAAATTTTTATATGTAGCATTAATTTCAAATAAAACAATATATTGGGAATTTTAAATTACTTAATTAAATCAAAATAAATGAGAGTATTTGAAATATCGGTAATTTACAAAATTTTCTGAAAAATGAACCAATTTAGAAAAAACAGATACTTCAAACCTAAATAACTTTTTTTATGAAAATTTAAAATATTATTTACATTTTATAAAATAAAATTTCTAAAATTTGGATAAATTAATTATAATATTTTCTTGCAAAAAACAATAAAAATCATTTTTGAAGGAAATATATTTTTAAAGAATAAAATTTATATTAAAAACTGAGTGATTTTTTATTGAGAATTAATCAAATAAATTTATATCAATTAGGAATTTTATATATATTTCATAAATTATTTAATACTATTCATACTATCTAATCTAACACCAAGGTTATAATGGTCCTAAATAATCATGGTTTTTTTACTCACACTGTTGTGTGCTGCATATGGTATTAAGAATACTTTTCCTTGTTTAAAACATGTGGGGTTACATTATTTCCACTTAAATAATTGAACCCTCATAATTTAATATTACATTCTAGGATGAAAAGATAGTATGTAATTAAACTTCATTTATTCCTCTGGTTCCTTGGTTGCTACTTTATATTTATGGTTCTGGCATATGACTTTAATCAGTTAAGTTGTCTTATGCATAGGAATTTATCTCAATGGTCCAAGATCTTCACCGGATTATACTCATAATAGAGATAATTTTAAAACTATAACACCAATTAATTTTATACAAGTGATGGATCTTGTATTATATTTCTTAATATGGACACATGTAATACATATTTTATATGAGAGAGGGCTAGTGGGAGTCCTAGTCAATAAGCCACAGCTCTGAGACGGTCGTGAATCTCATAGAGTTCAATGTACCTAGTGCTTAGATTTCACTTATTCTAAAATCTCATTGCTCTCTTCCATTAATATATGTGGTGAAATACTTTATCCATAACTTCAAACTCCAAGTCTCATCAATAATTTGTTCACATAGACCCTATGTTGACTCTGAGCAGTCCTGATTGGTTTTTGAATTCTCTAGACCTTTTATACCATCTCCTCAACCATTTTAGGTGACAATATATTTCATTTAATGAAATCATCCCAAAAAATAGGTTCTCTAAAAATCATCCCATAATGTACATAATAAGGTTACATTTGGATTATTTAGTGGAAATTATTATTGTAAGAGAACTTAATAAAAGGAATACGGTGATCCCATCCTCCATTGAAGTCAATTGTACATTGTCTAAACATGTCATCAAATGTCTTAATATTCCACTCAGATTAGCCATCATTTTGGGGTTGATAATTCATACTAAAGTCCAATATAGTATTTAGAGATTGTTGGAGGCTCAGTAGTAATTTAGAGGTAAATCATGGATCTTGGACAAATACAATTGATAGTGGTGTTCCATACAGTCTCACCACCTCTCTTATGTATATCCTTTCATGTTGGTTAAGTGATAAGCCCTATAGAATTACAATGATGTGAGAAGTATTTATATGATGATCCACCGCACCCCATCTATAATTGTTTCCTCTTGTTATTTTTGGAAGACCAGTGAAACATTCTATGGTGGTGTTTTAATATTTCCATATAAGTATTCATGATGGTTGTATCATACCCTTATCTTTTCTCTTTTAAACTTCACTTTCAAAAATAATAAACACTTTGATTTATATTCGGTGATATCTTTTTTTATATTGTCCCACCAATAGTGCTTTTCAAGATCTTGATACATCATTGTACTCCCAAGATGTATGGATAATGTTGAGCTTTTCGCATCATTCAAAATCTATTTATTCATATTTTTATTTTATGGAACACATATTCATGACCCAAATCTTACTACTCCTTCATAAATTTTTAACTCCAAGGATTCCCCCTTTTTTATAGATTCCGCCTTCTTCTGAATTTCCACATTATCTTTTTATAATTCTTTGAATTCTCCCGAAGGGATGGTTGAGAAACCATTATAGAAAGGAATGATGACTTTACTTAATTAATTATTCTCATTTTCATCCTTTTCAATTGTACAATGATTAGATCCTTCTCAATTATCATCATTGATAAAATTGTTGGATCCTTTCTACAAAGAGAATATTCCACTTTGTTAGCTTTCCTATGATGATAGTGATTGAGAATCCATAGTCCCCAATAATCTCTAACCATATCCACTAGAACATTTTGATCCTCTTATTATCCATATATATTTTACACTTCAACTCAAAGAGATAATGTCACCATATTTTCAATGAAAATATCACAAATGTAAACTAAATATCATGTTTTGGATAGTTTTGATCATGAAAATTCAACTTCCTTAGCAAGAATTCTATTACTTTATCATTTTTCATCAATACATAGCCCAATGAATTCTTTTAAGAACCATTGTATACCATAAAATGTTCCCCCAATTGAGTGGAGTATAACAATGGTTCAGTGATACGCCTCATTTTCACCTCCCTAAATCACTCTTTGTATTCCTTTTGTCTAGATAAAATTTACTCCCTTCCAATTTAGTTTGGTTAATGGGTTTCAAAATCATGATAAGTTTCTCCCAAATAATCAGTATTACCCAAATATTCCAAGTAACCTATATATGTAAATTATATATGATGTTCTAGGCTAGTCCTCAATTTCATTTTTCTTAAAAGATTCTACAGATATCCATTAGATAGTGATAGTGTTCTATAATAATGATACTTCCTTCAACCAAAAATATTATTTTTTATACTTTTTATATACCTTATCCTTTTTAAAAAACCTTATTCAAGTATTCAAATTCTCTTTGTGATCCTCCTTTCATTTTGATTATATTAAAATATAATCTATAAAGACTACAACAACAAAAATTGTGGTAATATCTGAAGACTATATTCATTAGTTAAATAAATATTTATAGACAATTACTAAGTCTAAAAGGAATCACTATGAACTCATAGTGTCTATAACATGTTCAAAAGGTAGTTTTGAGAACTTCATCCTTATTCACCATTAATTAATAATATAATGACCGAAATTCTACCTTAGAGAATTACTAAGTTACGCATAGTTGATCAAAAAATTTATCTATCCATTGAAGGGGATACTTCTTCATTTTTATTAATTTTTTGAGTTCCTGATAACCAATACATAAGCATATTGACCCATCCTTATTCTTGATGAAGTGTACCGGTTCACCCCATGGTGAAGCACTTGGTTATATAAACCCCTTTTCTATATTCTCTTATAACATTTTCATCATATTTTCCAAATCAATGGTGTCAATTCTGTAAATATTCATTGATATGCGTAGAGATTCAGGTATATGTTTGATTGAGAAATCAACCTCTCGATCTAGAGTAATACCAAAATACTCTTCAGGGAATACAACAGTATAACCCCTCAAAATGGGCTTGTAATCAAACATGATTCTATATTTTTTCTCAATAATTTGGGCTAGATATTCTTTCTCTTAAAGTAATAATATCCATTAATTAATAAAATTTTCCACGGGATATTCAGCCTCCTACTTATACTTATACATAATCGGGGGATGACTTGAGATATGAAGAGTCTTCTAACTCATTAGAAAGTTGATATTGGATTTATATAAGGGAAACCAATACATGACCAATATAGTATCAAACTCCACTAAAGTTACTAAGAAAATAGTTTTTAGAAGATCCACTTCAAAAAAATTGGATGGGTAGGAGTTATATATTTGGTATTCAACCCTTTCTCAAAATATTTTTCTCAAAAATAACTCAAACCCCATGTTTTGAGTTAGTCCTTGAATGTTTTTACTAAACTTGAATGATAATAAACAATGAATAAAACCAGAATAAAAATGTATGTTTACTGTTATTGAAAAAATAACTAATGTACCTACCACCACATTATTTTTAGGATCTACTAATATATTAGTGATAACATATGACCCTCCATGTAATCTAGAACTTAGATGTTTTTTTCATCAATTGACTTCGAGAACCCTTAGATTAGGAAATTGGTTTGGATAATTCTCATGATCCTGGTAATTGAAACACTACTCCATAGGCTGAATGTTGATCTTCACCTTATTTTCTTCTTCCACATTAGTGGGTTTATCCATTTCCCTCAAGCACTGATTAGCCTTATTCCCATCTTTTCTAGATTTTAAACATCTCATGGTTCCCATTAGATAGGTTCCAGGATGCTTCATTGCATAATTTTGAAAATTGGGATATTGGGTTTTCTTTTCTCAATGGGATTTATATTTTTATAATCCTAAACAAAACTCTTTTTTATTTTTTTATCTCTAGTACCTCATGACCACTGAGAGTAAATGATGTCCATATGGAATTTAAGGGAACAATGAAAAATCTCTCGATAGATTTCAATGTCTCAAATTTACAAATACTTTTTTAGACTTGGAGTTAACCCAATAAATAAATGATCTATCATAATTTTTATGTTGATGAAAAATCCCAAGTAATATTGTGAATTCCTTTTGATGTTTTTTCGTAAACCTCAATAGACTCATCTACCTTTTTCTTCAGACTGAGGAACTCCCTCCCCATTTTAAGACAAAATTTTTAGGTAAATGTTTTATTTAAAAATATTTTATTTAATTATTCCCATTCCATGTAGTTAATACCCTATTTGGACATTTTGTTCTTAAGCAATGTGCACTACTGATCAGATTCTCCCTCATATTGATAAATGGCTAGAACAAAATTCTCTTTCACTTTAAATT
This sequence comes from Viscum album, assembly GCA_963277665.1. Lineage (NCBI taxonomy): Eukaryota > Viridiplantae > Streptophyta > Magnoliopsida > Santalales > Viscaceae > Viscum > Viscum album. The sequence continues at coordinate 978,103,087 of OY728123.1, forward strand.
GTGGGATGGAGAATATATTTTCAATGGAGTTAATGAATTATTCCTTGATGAGGAGATCAAAATATCCACTAATTTTAGAAATAATTTTCTAATAAAATACTCAGTTGTAACTTTCTATTTCTTAGGAGGATTAGGGTTCTCTCCATGATTCAACTTAATATTCATAACCTATAATATTTAAGATAGTTATACAATAAATTTATTATTTTCTAATCCTGAAAATTTGGGAATATCATTGGGGAAATAATTACATTTCCTATCATGTTGGTTTTTGTAAATGTTTCCCATATCTACATCCATTAACTAAAAAAGAAAAACAATATTATAATACATTAATATAAAAAGGGAAACATATAAACCTATAATAAATAACTTATAAATGATATTTATATCATGACTTATGATTCTCTAAGTTTCAATATAGGTTATCCATGGTAATGTTTCATATTTGGTTTTCTATCCTAACAATATGATCACCACCTTCATAATGGTTTTTAAAGATTTTTTGAATTTCCGAAGCATATCCCTTGAGAGTGTTAAACCAGGTGTTAAGCAAGGCCACTTTTCATTTAACATAAGATAATTAAGTACAACATAAATCAATAATTTCATATTTATTACCCCTATCTATAATTTTACTAGATCTAGATCCACTTTTAATATCTAGACAGGTATTCTATTTCTCAAAACCACTCGCTCTATCTTTCACAAAAATTCTTGGATACTTTCATATACTTAAACATATCCTTAGAATTATCCCTAGAGTTACTACTAAATTTTTCTCATCCAAATTTATAATGGTTAACTAAACCTACCCTCTAATACCAAATATACATACCCATAAATGTTTTAAAAAATTCTTGAATGATTTGTAATATAAATATCCGTTAATATAAAACAAGGACCGAAAATGATTATTGAATTTGGAATACTAGGTTCATAATACATCAAAAGGGAACTAACACATAAAATATTTATTTTATTCTCCATAATGATATTTAAAATCCCTTCTAGACCTAAAAATAATATAGGATAACCTTGGTAACACATAAAATAAATGGGCGAGATAAAAAACCCAGTAAGAGAACAAACATATTGAAGAAACATAGCATGTAAGTTAAAGGTATAACATGATATGTTTAAAGAGAATGATCTTGATTCATCAAGTGGGATCATAAATTAAATATAATTGTTAAATAATATCTTGGTAACATAGGAAATGTGGAATTAACACAAAACATGACATAAAAAAGAGTCAAGACTAACTTCTTTGACAATATCACATTGTGGACAAAGTCCAATAATAAATTAGGTTTACTCCATAATCCCATACATGACATATAATGAGACTAAATATTTACCCAATTAATTAGATAAAAATATTATATCTCCCATAAGAACATTTTCATGATTATTTATGCCATAAAATTGAAATAAATCATAACGCATAAACATAATAATTTCCCATGGAATAAAATTGGTTTCATAATCTTCTCTCATATCATAATCAAATGAAATTTCATAATAAAGGAATTTGAGAGATAAATTTAAGACATGTATTATCCGATCAATGTAAGGGAGGATGAGATAGGTATATATGTAAGATAAATATATATATAATTTATAAACATTCTATACCTATATTGAGAGAGATAAGGTGAGTTAGAAAGAGAATTGTCACAACCCAAAGGGAATGATGGTTTAAAGAGATCCTTGACCTCTATCCTTATTCATCACATCCATTATTTATCTTCCTAAATAATAAAATTATTTTAATTATTTACTATCCTAATAAACATTTCATTTTTATTATAAATTTTATATCATTTACTATCATTTTATATTCAATTACATAATCATTAGGTTCAAGTTGATCGTTTCAACGATGTTCGAATAGTATGTCCAAAATCACATTGATATTTTGATTGAGGTTAAATAGATTATTAGTTTATCATATCCAGAATTATAATAATGAATTAATTATCATTTTTATAGATAAATTATACTTTTAAACCAATTAGGAATGATGGTTATGAATAATGAACTGTCTTACAGTCATGGAGACGGTAGGTTGTACGTGCACATGAGTAACATTTCAATTTTTCAATGATCATAATGGAAAGAATGTTAATATTATTTTATATTTAAATAATTATAATTCTTTTATAAGTATTATATAATTTCATTAAATATAGTTTTATATACCATCCATGTGAAACTGTAATAAAAAAACAGATCACATCGCTTCATGAAGAGATATCCCATCGTCACATGAAAAACATTATCAATATCAATAGATAGTGATGTAAGAAGGAATATGGTATATTAATCTTAAAAATTATTAATATGACATTAATATAATATTTTAACATTAAATACATCATCATGAATATCAATGATAGTCTATGATGGAAAAATTTATATTAGTTCATGAGGCGGTAGTCCACTATACAAACAAATAAGGGTTTTGTTTCCCATTTAATAGAAGAGGAGAGAGATTAAGTTATGAAATTGACTTAAAAACAGCATATTATATGTCATATATTGTTGTTATTATATAGGTATTATTGAATAATATTTTAATGAGGTGGAAGAATAAATTAAGCATAGATGCTCTGTTAAGAACGATACCTCTTCTTTAGATAAAATCTTTTGGATTATATCTAAAGCCTTCCAAGATTAGTTATGTGATCATATAAATTCTTCTAGGGCATGGGGATATAATAAAGGAAGGTATTTGGGTAGGTATTTATAGAACCAAAATGAAATGGAGGTGTTAAGATAAGATGATAGGGGGTTCTCTTTTATAATAGAGGAGGAGTGGTGTTTTTGTAAATACCCAAATTTATTCAATAATGGGAAGCCACTCTTAATGCATTCCCTAAAAAATTAATAAATAAATGATTTTATATAATATATTTTCAATAAATTCCTAAACCATAAAAATAAACAAGTCTTAAACAAGTTACTCCCTTTACCTCTTTAGTTTAACCCCCAATAAACTGGTTTTAACATTAACTACAGTAAACTATTTTTACTCTTTTTACTATTCATTATGAAAAAAAATTAATATGAACATATTATATAATATAAAATATTCTGATTCCAAATATGGAATCCATTTTATCAAATTAAATTAACATAATTCAAAGTATTTAATTTAAAATTAAACCAACAAAACGTTTCAAAAAATGGTTTTTCAAGAAATCTATTTTTTAGGTATAAGATGGTCTTACATTAACTGTATGTCTTGTAATAATAATTTAATGAATATAAATTCAAATAACCATATATAGAATCTATAAATTTCATTTAAATATTCACTTACTTGGGGTTATTCTAATTAATCAAAATGGATAGACTTTGTGCACATAAAAATAGTTTACAAAAAACTGAGTTATAATCATAAAAATAATCTTTTACTAAGATCATAAAAATAATGGATAAAAAAAATAATAAAATAATTTTCAATAAAATGGTTCATAGTTAGCCATAATAAAAAATATAAAATATATTTTCACTTTTATATTACTTGGTTTAATGAAAACAAATGATAGTATTTGAAAATTCTGTAATTTTCACAATTCACTAGAAAAATCAAAAAAAAAAAAGAAAAATACCAAAAGTACACCCTAAGTCAATTTTTATATGTTGATTTAAAAAATTCATGTTATAAATAACATTTCCAAAACATCCCTAAATTATTTATAATATTTTCTCACAATAATAAATAAAATTGTTTTTGAAGGAAATATATTTTAAAAGAATAAAATATATTTATTAAAAACTGAGTTTTTTATAGAGAATTTATCAATAAATTTATATTGATTGAGAACTTTATATATATATCATCAATTGTTTAATACTAATCATACTCACCAATTTAATAGTTAGGTTATAATGGTCATAAATAATCTTGGCACATTTAGGCTCGGTGTTGTGTGCCCCATACGTTATAAAGAAGAGTTTTACTTTTTTTAAAATCAAGGTGTTAAAAAACTGATAACAAAAAATACCACTAAAAGATAATTAATATCATTCATGAAGAAAATATCCATTTCAATTTTAAAATCAATTTAAAAAACTCAAAATTATCAAAATATTGTGAAAATATTTTTGTTTAAAAATAATATTGGAAACTTATAAAGGAAGATTCAAAAACAATTATGGTCATCGATGTGGGAAAATACATTAATGTTATAAATGTTAAGAATCAACATTCTTTTCAAAAAAAATTAATGGAATTAAAAAGTGATCCATCTTGAAAAGAATTAAAACATTTCCTTTTAAATATATCTAAATGAAGATCAAATATTATTTAAAATAACTTTAGGAAATCATTTATGTATAGAAAAGAATAATTTTTAAAACATTTTATAAAATGTTGATATGTAAGAGAAATATTCTGGATCTAAAATAAGATATAAGTTCAATATTATTTACAAAAAAAAATTATTGATTATTCTTTATACAATAATGGGATAAATGAAAATTAAACATGTAAACCACATTCATAAACATAAGATATTAAAATAGATGTGTTTTAATGAAATAAGAACAGATGATTTCTTACAAAGGAACCTTGAACATAAAAAATCATGAAAAGAAAGGAGATTGTAACATAAAGCCTTTTCCACATTATAAAATTTTCAATCATAAGCCCCATGAATTAATAACGTCAACTGATAATTTAAATATCTATAAAATAAGTAGGTTCATGATACAAAATTTCAAAGTTTTAGTACACACACATCATAAAATAAGATAGGTGCATAATATATGTCCCAAAGAAGATAATTTTTTTTGAAGAACCCTTACAATGATTATAACATTGAAGTGAGAATTAATCACGGGGGTGATTATGTGTAACAAATTAAAATACACAAAAAATGTTTAAATAAAAAATAAATTAAAAAATCATTTAACACATAATATTTACATAATATAATCAATGGAGAAGTGTTATGACCCAACGAAACAAAATTGATTTATGAAACAGATACCACTTGGTGACATTCAATTAAAATACCTTGGATGACATAATTTGAATGGAAACTTAAAATAACATGATTTATGAAGGATTAATTATATAAAATTAAAAAGGGTATTATATATACCTTCTAAAATAAATTATCTAAATAACATTAAAATATTCCTCAATGAAATTAAATTGAGACCAAATCCCTTACTATAAGTTAGGACTTTCCATGTATTTCCTTAAACACCTATATAATATACTCATATAATTTATTTTATTTCTTAATAAAATTTTCCATAAAAAATAACTTATCATTAAAACATTAATTTTATTTATTTTAATTAAATTTTAAATTACTTAATAATTTAATTATACATGTAGTACTTCGAGAACGTTTGATCCATAATTTCAAAATAACTTTTCTATATCGATGGTCTTCACAGTGGTCATTATCCCATAATATAGAGTATAAAAATAAATAAATAATTATAATTTTTAAATATTAATTATAATTTTGAATATGATCATGAAATATGGTTATGATAAAAGAACTATCTTATGACCATAGAGACGGTTTGTCATATGTATGCATGAGTCTCTTCCCCATTTTTCAAAGATCATTATTGAAATATGGTATATATTATTTTATATTTATAGAATTATTATAATATCATAAATAACATATTACATATTTAAATAAACTTATATATATCATTCATGCGATATGGTGTTCCAAAATGAATCACATTGCTTTATGGAGGTGGTAGTCCCCACATACACATGGACTACATTATGATTTTTCAATGTATGGAATATTAAGAAAATAGGTGGTATATTATTTCTATAAAATTATAAATATGTCATAAATTTAATATATATATATATAAATTAAATAAATCATTATAATAATCTGTGAGAGGTGGTTATGGAAAACGAATTACATTGTTCTGTGAGACGGTAGTCCGCCATACACCCAAATAATGAATTCATTTCCTATTTGATAGAGTTTGGAGGTCGATATAGGTTATTCCACTAAAATAATAGCATCACAGTATATGTAAGATAATTATTGTATTTTATAATCATGGTTTAAAATATTTTATGGAGGTGAAATTAGAATTAAAATGAAAATGATCAGTTAAGAACTACTCGTCTTCTTCAGACAACCTCCTTTTCTATGAACTTTAATCCCACTGAGGTTGGTATTATTATGAAAATAAGACCTATAAAATGTGTTTAGGGGTTCCAGGAAGGTATTTTGTTAGATTTTGGATAAAACAAATTGTAATTTTAAGTGTCAGTAAAATAGGAGAGGAGGTTCCCTTTTATAAGAGAGGGTAAGGACACTTCTGGAAATACTTAAAATATTAAAATAATATAAATTAATTTTCAATTTAAAATGGATCCCAATTGATTTTACTAGAATCCCAGATAATTATAATTTAAAATAATCTCATATAATATAATTTTTAAAATTTGAGATAAGTTTTTTATCCATATAGTTTTTTAACCCATGTTAACCCTTTCTGGTGGTTATCACAATAATAATGTTTCTGTTATTTAGGGATAAAAAAAGTTTATATAAAAGACAAATTATCCCATAAATGGAACATGGTTTTTATTTTCAACCTTATCTAAATCACATGGATGAATATAGTAATTGTATTAATTTTAAATCATTTAGTAAACTATTATTTATTAAAAAATAATGTTAAAGTCAATTTCAGAACGATTCAATTAATTTCACTTTTAAAACTAAAATAAAAAATAGAATTAAAATATAATGAATTAAAACCACTATAATATGACATTTTTATCTGAAAAAATCTTTTATCACAAAATATTTATTCAAATCATATTACTTTTAGCATTTTGAATTAAATTTATTTTATTTTTCTACTGATTGAATAAATACTATGTCGCATTGTGTAATCATTTAAGGTAATTATTAAATCACATAAAATTATAAACAAATTATCATTATAAATGAAAAATAATTATATTTCAAAATAATATTTATAACCTAACATACTTTTCTTTTATCCCTTTTTAAAATTTTCAAGATAATAAAATAAAGAGAATGATATTTTTGACTTTTCATTAAATAAAATATTATAATGGTCATAATCAAGTAAAAATAAAAAATGGCCAAATATTTTAATTTTGTATGATTATAGATGAGATAATATCATCAAATAAAATTAACTCAAATTTTAGGGTTACTTTTTTGTTCTTATCACATTATTTTTTACCTTAAATAACTCATTTTACATTTACATAGAAACAAAATTCAATATAATTACTATTCATAATTAACAACAGAAAAAGGAACCAGTTTACCAAAATCATACTGTTGGACTCCTCATGTGTTAATCATGTTTTAATAATCACAAATCTCATTACTGTTAATTAATCTTGATCTTCAGTGCACATCTTGCTAATTCTCTTCAAAGTCAACAATAGGTGCATATCATGTTTTTATAATAACAAATCTTATGGATGTTAATTACTCTTTACTTGTTTTATGCATAATTACAATTCTCTCATATATTATCTCTAATGAGTAACCTTAACTCATATTCTGCATATCACTGTCTTAGTCCAAATACAGATTTTTTTGTCTAAGTATGGACTCACCGTGACCAGACAACATGACCAGACATTGTGACCAGACACCGTGACCATACACAGTAACCACTCACCGTAACCCAGACATCGTGAAGGACTCACCGTGACCAGACACCGTGACCAGACACCGTAACCACTCACCGTAACCCAGACACCGTGAAGGACTCACCGTGACCAGACACCGTGACCAGACACCGTGATCAGACAATGTAAAGAAGACATTGTTTCCATGATCACTGTGACACCGTTTCTTAATCTTTTGTCAATATTATTTTAAGTGATACTAACGGTCATATTTGTTGTTTTTAATGAAATTAATGTTATTTAATTCTAGTTGTTGGCTTGACAGGAAACCGTATCTCATACCAATGAAAAGGGAATCATTCCTACTGCCAGAGCTGGTGGAATATAAGAAAGATTGAAATGCAGTACACGTGTGAAAAAAGCGCAAGTAGTGACATGAAAGTGTGAATGTACAACGAGAAGAACTTGCATACACTAGAGAGCACTGTGCTGAACGAGAAGAACAATCCTGAGCACGAAAGAGATTGAAAGTCTTTCAAAGAACTCTTATGAATTCAATCCAACACCACTGAAGAACACACGACGAATCAAGATATCATTCTCACTCATGTAGAAGACAAGATGAACTACGACACTCTGTTTTTCAACAGAAAAACCAGAGAAGGACTCAGAAGCACTCCTACTGAATCCAACAAGTCCCAAGCTGCATTGATAATCACTAGAGCTTTCTAAACTCTTATTTATCTTCTCTACGTGATTTATTTATTAATTTTCGAGCAGTGTTGTGTACTCTGTATTTCTTATACACACATTGTCTCCTGCACTGAACTGGAGGATATAAAAATCCTCACTCCAAATCTCTTATCACTTGTTTACCCACGTCAACTGTGGAAGAGGTCCTTGTGTGGCCTGTTATTTTCTTTGTTTCCCACGTAGAACAGTGGTAGAGGTCCCTGTGTGGCCTAGACAGTTTTTTAAACTATTGTTAACCCCGGTCCAGGGTGTGGATCAAATTTATATAAATTTGAGAGGACTAAGTCTCAGCTTGAGACTGAACCTCTTGTTATATCTATTGTGCATCTTTTATTTAAGTTTAATGTATACGACATATACTATATTTATTCCGCTGTTATTATTTTAAAATACAAAATTATTTTAAAGCTACTTTGATAGTTAGATTAGCAAGTGTTTATACTTATTTTAAATTATTAGATTAGTTTCAAAATTTAGTTTGATCTTGTGGTTAAACTAACTGAGACCTAATAAATCTTTGATAAGCTAAGTGAACATTTACAATCTGTATAAATTCACTATAGTTTAACTTATTTTATAAATCGGGGGATTTTAACTAGACAATGTTTTAACAGAAATTTTAATTGGAACTCAATTGACCCCCCCCTCTTGAGTGTCCACTCCGACCAACATTTGGTATCAAAGGTTGTTTAAATATTTTCTAAAGTACTCTGTTTTTCAACTGTGATTTTAGTTGCATCTCTAAAGATCTTAAATTTCTGTTAGTTCTAAATTTTTTCTCTTTAAATTGTCTTTATAAAATCTAGTTATGGATAATAGACTAGAGGGTGCTGCTACTAACAGTCCACCTTTCATCAATGGTACCAACTATGCCCAATGGAAGCTTAAAATGAAAATTCATTTAGAAATCATAGGTTTTGATATATGTACTGCCATAGAATCAGAATATAAAGTTCCTACTACTGCTAGATCCACTTGGGATGAACCTACAAATACTGCTTACTATAATAATTGTAAAGCCATGAATGCCCTGTACTATTCTTTAGGAGATGAAGAGTTTAACAGAATTTCTGCTTGTAAAACTGCTTTTGAAATTTGGGATACCTTAGCTGTTTCTCATGAAGGAACAACCAATGTTAAGGAAATGAGATTAAATACTTATACTATTAAATATGATAATTTTAAAATGAAAACTGATGAACCTATTTCTGACATGTATCTCAGGTTTAATGAGATAGTCAATACAATGAATTCACTTGGAAAAGCTATTCCAGCAAAGGAACAAATTATGAGAATCTTGAGATGTTTACCAGACCGATGGAGAGGCACATCTGTTTCAATCAGAGATTCATGTGACATTGCTGATCTACCTATTAAAGAACTCATTGGTAAGCTAATGATGTATGAGGAAGAACTAAAGGTAAACAAAGAAGAAGAAGATGAACCTAGAAGAAAGTTTGTTTCTTTCAAATCTTCAACTTCAAAGGACAAGGATAAGGGGAAACTTCAAGCTATAAACGAGAGTTCAAGCTGTGAAGACAGTGAAAGTGCTTCTGATAGTGATGCTGAAATGGCTCACATTGCCAGAAGGTTTAAGAAGTTCTATAGGAAGAAGAAGTTTTTCAGAAAATAAAATTACAAGGGAAAGTATGACAATAAAGAACATCAGAAGAAGGTTTGGAAAAAGCCAGATAAAAGTAATGAAGTTGTCTGTTATGAGTTCAAAAGGAAAGTACATATTAAAGCAGACTGCACAAAGCTCAAATTCAAGAAAAAATATGATTACAAGGATAGTAAGTACAAAAAGGCTATGAAGGCTACTTGGAGCACTTCTGAGGATAGCTCCACTGAATCTGAAGTCTCTGAAACTAAACACAGAAATAAGGCAAACATGTGTTTTATGACAAACACTTCTGTGGTAACAGCTGAAACTCCTGCTTTAAATTCTTATTATTCTGGAGATGATAATAACTCTGATAACATGTCAAAATCTGAAATATTTGAATATTGTGATATGTTAGAAGAAACATGTAATGAGCTGAAAGACAAATACAAAGGTTTAAAGAAGCAGTATGCTTTAACTGTTAAACATAAATCTAATCTTGATATTGAAATGGAAATTAATGCTCAGTTACATAAAGAAAAAACTGAACTGAAATTATCTAATGAGGAACTCGGAAAGGATTTAGAGAAATTCACAAATGGAAAGGATACACTAACTCAAATTCTAGGAAAGAAAGTTTCACCAAAATACACTACTAGAATAGGCTACAAACCTGGACAGAGGCAATTTACTAAGAATGGATTTATTCCTAAATCTGGATAGAATGCTGCTAATTCTAGTTTTGGACATTTATATGCTTCAACTAGTTATATTCATAATTATGGATCTAATAAGGTTTATCTTTAAATGTCTGTTTATTCTACAACTTTCATGAGACCCATAAGACAAATTTGGGTACCAAAAGCTTTGATTGCTAACCTGTCTAGACCCAAGAAGATCTGGGTACCAAAAATCATTTCCTATCTAAATCTGTTTTGTAGGAAACCTGCTTAAAGAGCTCCTGTAGGAAGACCTGGTACTTGGACAGTGGATGTTCAAGACATGTGTCTGGAGACTTCTCATGCTTTAAAATCTTAGTCAGAGTTGATGGAGGTTTTGTCACCTTTGGTGATAATTATAATGGGAAAATCATCGGCTTAGGCCAGATTGGTAACACTAACTTAGTATTAATTTCTAATGTTTTATTTGTTTATGGAATTAAATATAATCTGTTAAGTATTTCTCAGTTATGTGATGATGGTTTTAATGTTAAATTTGAAAATGATTCGTGCAATGTTTTTAATTCTAAACATGCTTTAGTATTTTCTGCCCTGCGAAATGAAAATGTTTATTCTGTTGATTTAAATTCTTTAGCTATGAAAAATATTACTTGTTTAAATGCTTTTCATAAAGAGTCTTGTCTTTGGCATAGAAGATTAGGACACTGCAATATACACTCTCTTAGAAAACTTACTAGGAAGAACTTAGTTAGAGACCTACCCAAACTTGAGTTTCCAAATGACAAATTTTGTAATCCGTGTGAAAAGGGAAAGAAACATAAAGTTTCTTTCAAATCAAAGAAAGAAGTGTCAACTTCTCAACCTCTCAAGTTGGTTCACATGGATTTATTTGGACCATCTAGAGTTTCTAGCTTAAATGGTAAGAAATATGTCTATGTCTTAGTAGATGACTTTTCTAGATATACTTGGGTATATTTTCTAGATCACAAAAGTTAAGCTTGTTCTTACTTTGTTAAATACTCCAAATATGTAGAAACCCTTAGTGGACTTAAGATTAAAACTCTGAGAAGTGATCATGGCCGTGAATTTGAGAATCATGAATTTGAATCTTACTGCTCTCATAATGGCTATAGTCACAATTTCTCTACCCCTAGGACACCCCAGAAAAATGGTTTAGTAGAAAGAAGGAATAGAACTCTGCAAGAAATTGCTAGAACTATTCTTAATGAGTATGACCTACCTGTTTATTTTTGGGCTGAAGCTGTAAATACAGCTTGTTATGTTACCAATAGAGTCTTAATCAGACCTGTTCTTAAGAGGACCCCTTATGAGTTGTGGAACCATATGAAACCTAAAGTTAACTACTTCAATGTCTTTGGCTGCAAAGTCTTTATTCTTAATACTAAAGACAATATCGACAAATTGTCATCCAAGAGTGATGATGGAATTTTCCTAGGTTACTCTATTTCTAGTAAATCCTGTAGAGTTTTCAATAAGAGAACCAAGTGTGTGGAAGAATCTGTTCACATCAAGTTTGATGAAACTGATCCACATGAGCCTAAAACCTATCTTGAAAATATTGAAGATGATCTCTCTGTTTTGAACCTTAATGATAAAGACAATGGACCTATAGTTAAAACATCCAGTTCTAGAAATTTTCCAGAACCTGCTTTTGTTGATTCCCAACCTGTTGATGAACCAGAAATTTCTAGCCCTACCTTTACTAGATCAACTAGAATTATGAAGAATCATCCTTTAGATGCTATTGTAGGAAATCTTGATAGAGGGACACAGACTAGAGCTTCTCTTAGAAATCAGGTTGAACATCAAGCCTTCTTGTCACAGCTTGAACCTAAAAACATTGATGATGCTATTAATTATGAATTTTGGGTAATTGCTATGCAAGAAGAACTCAATCAGTTTGAAAGAAATAAAGTTTTGAATCTTGTTGAAAGACCTAAGGACACTTTCACAATAGGCACAAAATGGGTGTTTAGAAACAAAGTAGATGAATCCAGAAACATAGTTAGAAATAAAGCTAGACTAGTTGCATAAGGCTATAGTCAAGAAGAATGTATTGACTATGAGGAGACTTTTTCTCCAGTAGCCAGATTAGAAGCTATTCGGATTTTACTTGCTTATGCAGCACATCTACATTTCAAACTATATCAAATGGATGTCAAGAGTGCATTCTTAAATGGATATATTGTTGGGGATGTTTTTGTTGAACAACCACCTGGTTTTTCAAACCCTCATTTTCCAAATCATATTTTCCAATTATCAAAAGCTTTATATGGTTTGAAGCAAGCTCCAAGAGCTTGGTATGATAGATTAAGTACTTTTCTAATTTCTAAAGGTTTTACAAAAGAAATAGTTGATCCTACTCTTTTTATAAAATGAATTTATAAAGATCTTTTAGTAGTACAAATTTATGTTGATGATATTATCTTTGGATCTTCTAAAAATTCTTTATGTACTGATTTTTCAAAAATGATGCAAAATGAATTTGAAATGAGTTTAATGGGTGAACTTAAATTCTTTCTTGGTTTTCAAATTTTTCAAAATGATGATGGAATTATTTTAACTCAAAGTAAATATACTAGATATCTTTTAAAACATTTTGGATTGGATAACACAAAAAGTAGTGACACTCCCATGAGAACCACCTGTAAGATGGATCATGATGAAAATGGTAAATCTGTTGATCAAACCACTTATAGAGGAATGATTGGAAGTATAATCTACTTAACTGCTAGTCGTCCTGATATTATGTTTAGTGTGTGTATGTGTGCTCGTTTTCAATCAAACCCTAAAGAGTCACATTTAAATGCTTTAAAGAGAATTTTCAAATACCTCAATCATACTCCCAATTTAGGACTTTTCTATCCCAAAGGAAAATCATTTGAACTAGTTAGTTACTCTGATGCTGACTTTGCTGGATGTAAGCTAGATAGAAAAAGCACCTCTGGAACATGTCATCTTTTAGGCAAGTCACTAGTATCATGGTGTAGTAAGAAACAAAATTCGGTTTCATTGTCAACTGCAAAAGCTGAATACATAGTTGCTGGAAGTTGTTGTGCACAAATTTTGTGGATGAAACACACATTACAAGACTATGGATATAAATTCAGACATGTCTCAATAAATTGTGACAACACAAGTGCTATTAATATTTCTAAGAATCCTATTTCTCATTTTAGGACAAAACATATTGATGTAAGACATCACTTTTTGAGGGATCATTATCAAAAAGGTGATATCACTTTGGAATTCATTGGTACTGAATATCAACTTGCTGATATATTTACTAAACCATTAAATTATGAAAGATTAGACTACATCATACATTATCGTGGTATGATTAATCATAAATAAATATCTTACTGTTTCTAAGTTACTGTTTTTATGCTCACGGTCTGACAACTCACTGTCTCACCGTGACTATATAAACTGCTCACTGTTTCACCTTGATAACTATAAATTGTCTCACCGTGATGGCTAGTTTTCTGTCTCACCGTGAGAAGTATGATAATTTTTATTATTTTTTATTTTATTTTCACCCGTATCGCGGTAATTTTTATTTCACCGCTATTTGATTTCCCACGTTTGTGTTTTTATGACGTTTGACATTCCCAAATGATAAAACCTAAGGGTTTCATTCGAATCCTTACCCGAATTCTCTTCTGAACCTTATTTTCTCTCTCGCCCGAAACTTTAGTGACTTCCAAGGACGAAGCGTCCATCTTCACCCTCGTCTGAGAAGCGCCGCTCTAAGAAACAAAGGAGGATACCGAGGATAGCGCCCGAAGGACCTCTAAACCCAAACCTGGTAAGCCGTACAGTTGTACCTGAAAAAGAGGTTTTCCCTAAATGGTTGATGTCTAGCAGATCATTAGTTTTGAAAGTTTTAAAAGAACAATGATGGATTGAATGGTTCACTGGATAGAATAGACCGATTTACCTAAGGCATGTATCTCAATTCTATCAGTATGTGAAGTTCTCTATTGAGTTTGGAGAAAGCTTTTTGGTGACCAGCTGGATCGATGGTCAGAAGTGCTCTTTATCTTCAATATTGTCGGCTGCATGCCTAAGAATTCCACATGAAGGAGTGTGTGAAGATTACCAAAGAGACCCTCCTCCAACAACTGACATCTTTGACCTAGAAACCTCTTTGGAAAATCTACCTGGAAATGGAACCAAGCGAAGGGCCATAACTGCTGAACTGGATGGGGAGACAAGACTTTTGTTCAAGTTTGTTCAGAATTTGGTTAGTCCAAGAAAATGAGATTTTGCTGTGATGAAGTATCAAGATGTGTTCCTGATTCACCTATTGAAGAATGACCAAAAGATAAATCTGTGTAAGTATGTTATCAACCATATCTGTGAGCTGATCAAAGTAACTTCCAAATCCACCTCCCTATTTTATTAAAGGATGATTTCAGCCATGGTAGTCTCAAAAGGAATGGTTGGACCGAATGAAGAAAAATTAGAGGACTTTGATTTCTACCTATCCATGCCTATCATCAGAAGGATGAAGATTAGCTGGAATCCATGGAAAAAGCAATGGGTTGAGGATAGTGATCAACTGTATAAAAAGTTTAATCCTATTGACTATCCAAGAAGGCCTAAGAACCTAGCTGATACTGGTTTGGAACTAGATGAAGTGTCTGAGTACTCAGAAGAAGAAGAATAAGAAGAAGTAACAACTGAAGTTCCACCTAGAGAAGAAACTATAATATCTCCAATGGAAACAGTTCTTGTTGAAGAGGAAAGGGGTGTTATCCCTACTGAAATACCTCAAGGAGAGGAAGTTGTTGTTGAAAAGGAAAGTACTGAGGAACCTTCAGTTGTTCTTCATGAGGAAGAAGCTTATCCCAATGCTGCAAGGAAATTAGTTTTTCCTGGTTCAGAATATCAAGCAACCTTTGAGGAAGTTTTTGTTGAAGAGACTCTTTCTGTTGAGAAAGAAGCAAGCCTGGAAGCTTATCCAGTGGAACAATCGGTTCCTGAGATTATTCCATCTGCTGAAGAAAGAATTGAAATTTCCTTTCAGCTGGCAAGGAAAGAATTTTCTGAAGAGATTTGGGATGATCTTGTGGATCTTGTCCATGTTCCTGAACCTCATGAATCTGAAAGGGAAGCACAAGTTGAGGGGGAGGAAACTCGAAATATTGATATAGCAGAAGCTGGATCTGGTGAAGCTTCTCAACCTTCCGTCACTTTCTTTGTACACTCTCGGTATGAGTTACCAAGATTTTATGATGTGAATGAGTCATATCAAGTAACTGCAACTGGAATGGATCTTTCTTCTCTATTTCAACTGAATTCCTTAGCTCATTTAGAACCAGAATCAGAGCCCCAACCTCAATCTGGATCAGAATCTGAATCTGAAGATGAATCTGACCCTCAACCAGAATCTGAGCCTCTACCTTTACCTGTATCCTTACATGAGCTTCATTCCTTTGTAACCAAAGATGATCTGAAAGATTTTTGTGAAACTTTGTTAGCTGTTTTTGAGAAAATTGTCTCCACTCAACCTCTCCCAGTGACTCAATTAAGTCAAGAAGATGCATCAATTCTCTTGGAAAATATTATCTTGCATATTCAACCAAGTATGATCTAAGAAATTCAAGAAGTACGAGTAGAGAATAAGCTGCTGAGTGCTGATGTTGAAAATCTGAAAAGTATGGTAGCAAGTCTACAGATTGAGCTATCTGTGAGATCAGATCCTGCTCCTGTTTCTGCCCCTGCACCTGCTGCTGTTTCACTTGAGTCTTCTGATTCCCTCCTTGCTAGGGAGATTGTGTTTCAAGTTCATCCTTACCTTATATAATTTGATGAAAAGATTGGAAAAAGGCACACGAAGATGCTGGAACGCATGATAGAACTTGTGGAAACTCTAAATAAGCTTACAGATGAATACACTGGATGTCTGCAAAAAGTTCTGAAACAACTCAAAGTTCTAACCGAAGCTGTCAAGGCTTCACTTGCTTCTGGTCAGACCTCCACACCTGCTTTGGATGATTCTCTGCTGAGATCCTTAATTAAGGAAGAATTACAGAATGCCTTCAGTGTCTTGGATCTATCCTCTTTGTCATAAGTAATTAAGAACAGTGATAGAGCATTGGACTTGGTTAGGATCCACTCAAAGATAGCCAATGATGCTCAACAAGAGATCACCTATAAAATAGATTTGTATCTTTCCCGGATTTTCTCTAAAAGTGACATGACAGATCACTTTAGATATCTTGTGGAAAATCTGAGAATCCCTCCGGTGACTCAAGCTTTTAATGCTCAAGTTTAGAAACTTTCAGAGTTCAGCAGATTGTTGGACATATTTCTGGAGAATAAGGATGATTTTGAAAATGCTATGCAGTATGGTGGTGAAATCATTACTGATTTCATCATTCTTTTGAAGTCGTATCTTCATGTGTAGAGTACCACTATAGTTTCTCCAGCTGTTGCACCCCTTAGACCTGGACTTCCTGCCTTAGCATCTACTACCATGACAGTTAGCCAAGCCCTTTCTCAGATCCGACCAGTCATTCTTGACCAACCTAAGCCTAGATATTCTATTGCTCCTACTTTGGCTCCATCTGTTTTTGAAGGTCTACCCTTACCCTCGTTGTATACCTCTTCTATGCCTTCTTCTACTTCAGCACCAGCTCCTGCTGCTGATAAAGGTAAGACAAAAATGGATCCCTAAAGATTTTACCGCCTGTCTTTCTTTTTGATGGGATGTCATTTCTTGTTTCCAGTTTGTACTTCTTCTGTACTTTGTATTATGAATTCTTTGGTTAATGATAATTTCCGAGTTTCCTTTACATTTCTCTACTTTTTGATAATCCCAAAAGGGGGAGAAAAACCTCCAAGTATCAATTCTATAATATTATAAATGGGGGAGAAAAACTGCAAGTATCTGTTCTATAATGTTTTTGTAATGCTAGTATCTTTAATGTTACATATCTTTTATATTTTACCTATATGTGATTTCTGATAATCAAAAAGGGGGAGATTTTTGGACTCCTCATGTGTTAATCATGTTTTAATAATCACAAATCTCATTACTGTTAATTAATCTTGATCTTCAGTGCACATCTTGCTAATGCTCTTCAAACTCAACAATCGGTGCATATCATGTTTTTATAATAACAAATATTATGGATGTTAATTACTCTTTACATGTTTTATGCATAATTACAATTCTCTCATATATTATCTCTAATGAGTAGCCTTAACTCATATTCTGCATATCACTATCTTAGTCCAAATACGTATTTTTTTGTCTAAGTATGGACTCACCGTGACCAGACACCGTGACCAGACACCATGACCAGACACCATAACCACTCACCGTAACCCATACACCATGAAGGACTCACCGTGACAAGACACCGTGACCAGACACCGTAATCACTCACCGTAACCCAGACACCGTGAAGGACTCACCATGACCAGACACCATGACCAGACACCGTGAAGGACTCACTCTGACCAGACACCGTGATCAGACACCGTGAAGAAGACACCGTTTCCATGATCACTATAACACCGTTTCTTAAGCTTTTGTCAATATTATTTTAAGTGATGCTAACTGTCATATTTGTTGTTTTTAATGCAATTAATGTTATTTAATACTAGTTGTTGGCTTGACAGGAAACCACGTATCATACCTATGAAAAGGGAATCATTCCTACTGCCAGAGCTGGTGGAATATAAGAAAGATTGAAATGCATTACACGTTTGAAAAATGCACAAGTGGTGACGTGAAAGTGTGAATGTACAACAAGAAGAACTTGCATACACTAGAGAGCATTGTGCTGAACGAGAAGAACAATCCTGAGCACGAAATAGATTGCAAGTCATTCAAAGAACTCTTATGAATGCAATCCAACACCACTGAAGAACACACGACGAATCAAGAGATCATTCTCACTCCTGTAGAAGACAAGGGGAACTGCGACACTCTGTTTTTCATCAGAAAAACTAGAGAAGGACTCAGAAGCACTCCTGCTGAATCCAACGAGTCTCAAGCTGCATTGATAATCACTAGAGCTTTCTAAACTCTTATCTATCTTCTCTACGTGATTTATTTATTAACTTTCAAGCAGTGTGGTGTACTCTATATTTCTTATACACACACTGTCTCCTACACTGAACTGGAGGATATCAAAATCCTCACTCCAAATCTCTTATCACTTGTTTACCCACGTCAACTATGGAAGAGGTCCTTGTGTGGCCTGGTCTTTCCTTTGTTTCCCATGTGGAACAGTGGTAGAGGTCCCTGTGTGGCCTGGACAGTTTTGTAAACTGTTGTTAACCCTGATCCAGGGTGTGGATCAAATTTATATAAATTTGAGAGGACTAAGTCTCAGCTTGAGATTGAACCTCTTGTTATATCTATTGTGCATCTTTTATTTATGTTTAATGTATATGACATATATTATATTTATTCTGCTGCAATTACTTTAAAATACAAAATTATTTTGAAGCTACTTTGATTGTTAGATTAGCAAGTGTTTACACTTATTGTAAATCAGTAGATTAGTTTGAAAAGTTTGTTTTATCTTGTGGTTAAACTAACTGAGACCTAATCAATCTTTGAGAAGCTAAGTGAACATTTACAATCTGTATAAATTCACTACAGTTTAACTTATTTTATAAATCGGGGGATTTTAACTAGACAATGTTTCAACAGAAATTTTAATTGGAACTCAATTCACCCCCCCCCCCCCCTCTTAAGTGTCCACTCCGGCCAACACATACCTAGTAGATAAAAATATATAATCAATTTTTTATGATTCAAAACATAGATGTGGCGGATTTTAATTTAAAATTTAAACCGCAAAAAAGGATGAAAATCCCATTTTTGGAAAATTTCCTTTTAAGTATAAAAATATTTGTTTACAAAATTCTAATATTAAATTCATTAAAAAGAATATAATGGAATTATTTATAATAAATATAATATAATTAAATTTTAAAACTATCCCAAACTAGACTTTTACATGGTAAATACATAAAAATAAATTTTTGTATCTTCACTATTCATGGAAAAATCAAACTTTTTTCAAAAAATATAAAACTTTTAACATAATATATTTGTGATATGGTGATTTCAAAAATAATATTTTTTTTATCAAATAAAATTTCTAAATGTTCAATAAATTAATTATATTATTCTCTCAAAAAACTATAAAACCCCATTTTTAGGAAAACATGTCTTTGAAGAAAGAAATGGATTTACTAAGAATTGAGTTCCAATTTCCAAAGAATTAATCAACCCATATGTATTGATTAGAAATTTTTTGTAAATTTCATAAATTATTTAACCCTATTCATAACATCAAATTTAACTACTATGTTATAATGGTCATATTTAATTAATAATATTTTGTGGCTCATTTAGGCTAAGTGTTTCATGTCATACATGCTATCAAACATAGTTTTATCTTTCCAATATTAGATTATTATATTTCTCCATCCTTCATTAATTTATTCCTCACAATTTGAATTGAAAATTGGTAATCAAGTTTTTAACATTTTAAAATGAATTTTGTGAAGTCTCACATCGTAAAAAGAGTTAACAAAACATCCACTTGAAAAGAAGGAAAGTGAAGTTAAAGGTTATCTAGAAATAACACATGATATGTTTCCAAATATGAGAACATTAGTGGGAGGTGAAGATATGGAAATGGAAGAAAATAATAATCCCTAATGGAAATGGAGGTTTTCCAAATGGTTTTATGCCAACGGTTTGAACAAATCATTGCTATACTAGTTTTAGATCAACCTTTACCAATGTTTTTTTGAAACCGTTGGTATTTTGATTTTAGAATGAAGATTTCCCAATAGTTTATTCAAACTGTTGGGAAATATTTAATTTCTATAATGTATACCCACGATTTTAAAAAATCATTGGTAAAGAACATCTTTACAAATGGTTTTTAAAACCGTTGATAAAGGTTTCCCCCAAATACACAGCATCTCCCACTCCCTCATCCATGTGATTGTTGCCCTAATCCGAAGATCTTTGGAAGCTCTCACTTTACCTTATAATACAGAACTCCTTCCACCATGTAGATCCATCATCAATCAAAAAAATTATTTTTACACTTCAAATAAGTAAGTGGTACCTTAGTTTTAATGTTCTGTATCTTTTTTTGTTTTCTATTTTGATTTGGCCTAAACCATAGTTCTATATGGTCTGTGGCATAGTATATAGAACCCTTTGATTTGTTTTTTGTTTTTTCTCTACACCTCATGTTTCATGATTGTGTGAATCAATTTTATTTGAAATCTTCATAGCCACTCCTTATGTGTGTAGAGTTTATGAACCATATGAACTAATGGGTGATGGTGAGATGTATCCCCACTCAAAGATGATAAAGTTCTTGTTTAGTCATCTGGTCTCCAGGTGGGTAATGTTTATAAGTATGGTCCATGTGAAGGGATTGGGGATGGTTGGGGTAGTAGTGTAGACAGTTTTCCATTTTTTAGCGGGGTTTTATGGTAGTTTCTATGGACTTTAGTTTAGTTGAAAATTGGATTTGGATTTTGTATTTATTGTTTTTGCTCAATGAATAATTGGAAGGGTAGTGATATTGTGGATGAATTGGCTGTTGGTTGGGTGATGTATTGAAATTATGATATTGGTTGGATTTGGTATAGGTAATTTTCAAGGTATTATATGGGTATTTCCTCTCCTGGACACCCCCCCCATTGGACACCCCCACCCCCTACACACCCCCACCTCCCTTGGACAACCCCTACCCCTAGACACCCCACCCCCTTGAACAACCCCCCACCCCCTGGACACCCCTCACCCCCCATGGACTTCCCCTTCTCCCCCACCCCCCTAGATGGCCCCCCTCCCCCACCACTCTGGACACCCCCATTGGATATCCCCAACCCCCCTGTACACCCCGACCCCCCTTGGACACCACCACCACCCCCTGGACACCCCAGCCCTTGGACACCCCACACCCCCCATAGACACCCCTCCCCCAACCCCCTGGACACCCCCATCCCTGGACACCCTCCGCCCCCTTGGACCCCCCCCCCCCAGACACCACCACACCTTCTAAGTTCTTGGATCCGTTTTTAAATTCTATTTAACCATGTTGGTGATTTCTCATTTCCCCAATGACATTTATTATGTGACCCATATAGCCTTATAAATAGTTTTTTTCATGTTTTGATAAATTGAATGGGTTTTTTTTTGAATGAAATGGATAATGCATGATTGTTTTCTTTTCATAATTAATAAAATGGTTTTAAATAAAATTACCCAAAGAGGGGATACAGGTGGTAGGGGGTTTTCCAGGTGGGGTGGGTTGTCTAGGGGGTATGGGGGCTAGAGGGTGTAGGGAGTTGCAGGGGTGTGGGGGAGGGGGTTGGGCTGTCCAAGGAGGGGTGTGGGTTATCCAGGGGGCGTCAGGGTGGGATTTCTATGTGGGGGAGAGGGTGTGGGATGTCCATGAAGGGTGTGTTGTCCAGGGGGTGAGGGTGGGTTGTCTAGGTGGGAGAGGGGGTGTGGGCTATACGGGGGGGGGGGGGGGGTCCAGGTGGAGGAGGGGTGTAGGATATCCAAGGAGTGGGGTGGGCTTACCAGGTGGGGGTGGGGGTATCCATGTGGGGGTGTGGGGTGGTGGGCTGTCTAGGTGGGGGTGGGCTATCGAGGTTAGGGTGGGCTGTCCAAGTGGGGGTGGGCTGTCCAGGTGGGTGTGGGGGTTTCCAGGTGGGTGTGGGCTGTTAAAGTGGGGGTGGGGGTGTCCGGGTGGGGGTGGGGGTGTATAAGTGTGGGTGGGGGTGGGGTTGTCCAGGGGTGGGTTGTCCAGGGGGTTTTAGGGGGGGTTGTCCATGGAGGGGGTGGGTGGTCCACTCCGATACTCTACAAAAAATAGGAATCACATATAACCAATTTATTTTTTCTTTTACATGTTAATACTTTTCATAAAGTTGCATACCAACACTCACT
This sequence comes from Viscum album, assembly GCA_963277665.1. NCBI lineage: Eukaryota > Viridiplantae > Streptophyta > Magnoliopsida > Santalales > Viscaceae > Viscum > Viscum album. The sequence goes on from OY728123.1 coordinate 978,125,733, forward strand.
CTTACCCGTCCAAGAAGAAGTGATCTCTGCAAATAAATCTCACTCAGGTTCTTATCCACTATTCATATTGATCTCATAAAAATTGAACATTCTTACAACTCTATATAATCTAATGATATAAAAATCCTCATACTCCCATGAGTAGTTTCCCAAAGAAACTTGGCTCATATGCCTAAACAATATACATAGGATCATATATGACACACACACAAAAATTTTTGTAAACATAGAAAATAATATATTTACACCTTGTATCACAACCTTGAATTAGCTCTCAGCTAGCCTATCCAGGCCTCAATAATCCACATACCTAGCTCAAAATTTGGAGGTGTGTTTACAATTAGGTGTGTTTTTTAGAATTCATGTATGATATTTAGAGTGGAAGATAAAATTTGATCCACGTATGATATTTGGACGTGTGTTTACAATTAAGTTTGTTGTGATTTATATGTATAATATACATAGTTTACACCAATAGTCTTTTGGGTCATCTATAAAAGGCTTGAAGTAATGCTACAATTGGATAGAGATTGGATTCTTCAACCCTAGTTTAGGGGTCGAAAACCCCACCCCCTTGGACAACCCCCCACCCACCCCCTGGACACACCCACCCCCTGGATACCCCCCCCCACCCCAAGGATATCCCCCCACCACCTAGACACCCCCTAGATAGCTCCCACCTCCCCTGGAAACCACCTCAGCCTCTGGACACCCCCACACCCATGGATAACCCCCCCTCCCACCCCCTGGACAACCCCACCCCCCCGTGAACACCCCAACCCCCTTGGAATTCCCCCCCTGGACACCCCCTACCCCCTTGGATAGCCCCCTAGCCCCCCAGCCCCCTAGACACCCCCACCCCCAAGACACCCCCACCCCTGGACACCCCACCCCCATGGACAGCCCCCCCAGCCCACAGGATAGCCCCACCCCCTGGACACCACCCCACCACCTGGACACCCCCACCCCCATCCCCCTGGACAATAACCCATCCACTGGACACCCCACCCCCACTCCCTAAAGACCCCTTCCCCCTTAAACAGGCCCCACAACCCCCTGGATATCCCCCACCCCTCTGGAGACCACCCCACCACCTAGACACCCCCAACCTCCTAGACTCCCCCACCCCCTGGACACCCCCACCCTCTAGACACCCCTACCCCCTTAGACAACCCCCAACCCCCTAGCCACCCCCACCCCCTAGACACCACCCCATCACCTGGACACCCCCACCCCCTGGACAGCCCACACCCCCTTGCACACCCTCTACCCCCTTGGACAACACCCCCAACCCATTGGACAGCCCCCACCCCCTGGACACCACCCCACATCCTGGACACCCCCACCCACCCCTGGACACCCCTTACTCCCTTTCATAGCCCCCAACCCCCTGGGCACCCCCCCCCCCCCTCGGACACCACCACACCCCCTAGAAACCCCCACCCATAGAAACCCCCAACCCCATGGACAGCCCCCCACCCGCTTTGGCACCCCACCCCCTGGACACCCCCTACCCCTTGGACGACCCCCTGGACAACCCCTTCTACCTTGGATAGCCCCCTACCCCCTTGTACATCCTCTGGACAACCTCTACCCCTTGGAAAACCCCCACCCCATGGACATCCACCACCCACTGTACAACCCCACACCCCCTAGACACCCCACCCCCAGGACCCCCTGACCCCCTTGGACACCCCCCCCCCCCAAAAAAAACCTAGACTGCCCCCCTCCCTCCACCCCCTGGACACCACCACCCCCATGGACAACCCCCCCCCCCCCCACACACACCTCTGGATAACCCCCCACCCCCCTCTATAGCCCCACCCCTAAACACCCCCTACCCCCTTTTACAACACACTCAACCTCATGGATATCCCCTACCCCCTGGACACCACCCCACCTCCTAGACACCCCCACCCCCTGGTCACCCTCAACCCACTTGGACGACACCCCGAACCCCCTGGACAACCCCCCGCCCTAGACACCCTCTTTGTTCCACTCTTACATGACAAATGGGGGAGTCTGAACCTAAAATGGATATTCTTCCCCCGCTAAAAGAACTATTTATGTCAACAATGAAATGTGACACTAAGTGTCATGGGGAAATGCTTGCAGGTATTTTTGTATGTGTATGAATTCTGTATGAATTTTCTACAAGTGTTTTTCTGGCATTGGTGCATAAGTAGAATTATATATGAATTTTTTATGTTTGGTTTTCTACAGGTGCACAAGGGGGAGGTAGGCCTACTGGTGTAAGTGAACTACTGCAGGGGCATAGGGGGGAGGCTGCAGGGGCATAGGGGGGAGGCAGGCTTGCTGCTGCATGTGCATAAATCCTATGCCAATGGTTGTAAAAAATTGGCATATGTGTGAAAATAAAAAAATATACCAACAGTTTCATTTAAACCATTGGTAAAAGTATTTACCAATGGTTTACAAACTATTGGTATAGAACCTTTACTTGAATTTTTTCCTAATGGTTTGTGAGGAACTGTTGGTAGAAGTCTATACCAACAGTTTAGAAACCATTGGTATAGAAATTAATTTTGATATATCCAATGGTTTTAAACTGTTGGTAAAGATCAATACCAATGGTTACAAGAAACCATTTCTATATAATCCATTCTATAGCCATATCCCAATGGCTATCATAGAATCGTTGGGATATTTCTATCCCCATGTCTATATATCCAATGGTTTGGACAACCATTGTTATAGTTTATACCAACAGTTGTTTGGCCTTTACCAATAGTTTCAAATAGTCGGTAAAGGCTATGTTTCTAGTAGTGAATGCCCAAAAAATGATTTAGAGTGAACAAGATCATTGATCACTAGAAATTTAATGATCATGTGAAAGTTAATGACCACTTAAATATAAACCAACAAGGTGTTCAAAAGACCATAAATTCTTCATAAATGTAGGTAATTGGAAAATATTTTCATTTCATGATATTTTCCCTTTATTTGAATATTTCTCCAGCATAAAGACTAATAACATAAGGAAAATATTATTACTTAACTAGTATAATTTCATCCTTTAGTAAAATTCAACCATATTCCCATATTTTTCTCTAAACAATGTGCATTCAAGATAAATTTTTCATTACTTAAGTGTTAGAATCAACATCTAATAGATCTCAAAATATATAAAAGGATAAAAATATACTCTTAATATCTTTATACATTAACCATAACCAAAATGGTTAACAAAAGGTGATATAATTCCCAAAAATAATTAAACCTTGATAAAAATAAATTATACATTAATCTCTAAAATTCAGTAGTGATACAAAATGTTCAAACTAAATCAATCCATAAATAACCATACATAAAATTCTTCAAAATATTCATGGAAAATCTTAAAACCCAAAAACATAAGTCTTTTATCACATATTCTTCCAAGATAAATTTAATATTTATCTTCAAATTACATTAGTCACTCATAATGTAATATACCCAAAATTAATATTGTTTAATTATATAATCATCAAAATATGCTTATAATTTCCATGAAAAAACTTAAATTTCCATAAAGAAACCTTAGGATCGTATATGATTCCAAAATAGAAATCCACCTTAACTCCCTAGATAATAATTCATGTTAAACCTAAGGGTTTCATATGCCTCAACCAAATAAAATGGCTACCAAAATTTCATTTAACACCTCAAAATTCCATCAATTAAAACCTCAAAAAGGGTGTATTAGACTTTGAAATTATGATCAACCTTAAACTCATAAACCCATGATGGTATCCATAAATCTTAAAAATAACCTATCATGAAAACATCTTAATATCAAAAATTTTCTAAAACCTCATCTAATACAAACTATAATAACACTGAACCCGCACTCATAGATACCATGCTAAAATACTTGACATTACATTTTCCTCTTTTATTTTGATAAATGTGACCTAATTTGGCCCATCCAAAACATAAAACATCAAATAGAAATATTAGATCACATACATACTCAAGAATTTTTGTGGTTTGTAGTTTCATAGAATTAGGAAAAAGTCATATATAAACAACAATTTTGACTTTAAGATAGTAGGTTCACATTAAACCCAATTTTTCATATTTTATATTAGGTAATGTACAGCTACCATAAAATTATTAACATATAAAGCCTTTCTAGAATTAAATAATTTATCATAATTATTCGTAACCTCTGAAAAATGAAACATAATAGGGGTTTTATAAGATTTTTAATATAGGTAAACATAATCATTAATAATTAAATTTCATTAGTGAGAGTAATATGAGAATAAGGGTATAATGACATTTTCATAGTGCATGATCCTAACATGAGGGAATTAATACCCATTAATATCTTGATCATAAACCATGAAACATATAATAAAGCATTAACAAAGGAAGGAGTCATTATAATCAATAATCATGAGCCATGTGTTGTCAATATTGATCAAGAGAATCATTAAAAATCCAAATATTTTCACACATAAGAAGTATTAAATAATTTTCTTTAAACATAATATCATTATCATACCTTGTTAATTAATAATAATTCTGTAAAATCCCATAGAAATTATAGATAAATCATATATGTAACATGAGACATAATTTTCCATATAACTCTTATTAATGTAATAACCATATGGTAAAATTTCTTACCCAGTGCATTGGAGGGTCGCCATAGACCAACCCATCTCTGGTTATAACATAACCAACCATTCTTGGTTTATAAAATAACCACTCATCCATGGATTATAATTGAGCAACCTGTCCTCATAAAAAATTCCCAAGTACCATAACATAAATAAGGTACACATATTTTTCATTTCACCATAATACTCATAAAATAATCCATTATTCCTTCTATAACTTGATTAACTCATACAGAAGAAACAGGTTTCATGAAAATATATCTCAAACAATCATAATCCATCCAGAGAAAAAATTAGGATGGAATCAATAAAAAAATTAGTGGTGAATAATTTATATAAAGTTTTGTTGATGTTGATGAATTTAAATACCATTAAAAGATCATTAAGATCATTATTAAGGAAAATATCCTTTTCACATTGAAAAAGAATTTCAAAAACTAAAACTTTTAAAAAATATACATATATATATAAATACAATTATTTTAAAATGACCATATAATATTATAAAGGGTGATTAAAATAAAATAATGGTCATAATGGTGGTAAAATCCATTCATGTTGTAAATGTTAAAAATAAACATTATTTTCAAATATTTTGTAAAGGGAGTCAAAAGTGGCCCATTTTTGAAAATATTAAAACATTTAATATTGAACCAAAAGATTCTTGATCTAAAAGATGACACAAGATCGTTTTTAATTATAAATAAATTTCTTGATGTTTCTAAACTAAATTAGGGAGGAAATTGAAATAAAACAAGAAAAAAACGTTTATAACTAGAGGATAATAAAATATATTTGGTTCTAGAAAATAATAACATATGATTACATAAAAATTAACCCTTAACATAAACAATCTTGACAGTAAAGTATATTTTAACCTGAAGCCTTTACCACTTTGGAAACATTTCAATCATAATCCACATGAAGGAAAAACATAAAGTAAAACTTTAAATATCATTACCATAAGGTGATTCATTATATAAAATGTAAAAAGGGAAGTATATAAACCTCATAAAAGAATATAGGTTCACTAAATATGTCTAATGAAGACAATTTGAGACAAATAACCATTACAATGATCATAATAATGATGTGGGAATTAATCTATGAAGTGAATGTGTTTAAAAAATTTAAATTCAAAACAAATAAGTGTAAATACTTAATAAATAAAAAACCCAATTTCACACATAATATTTACTTAATATAACCAATTAACAAGTGATATAATACAATGAAAGAAAGTTGGGTTATGAAATACCTACCACTTGATAACTATCAAGTCAAATCCCATTGGATGAAAGAAGTTAAATTGAAACGTAAAATACCCAAAAGTATGAAGGATTTATAATAAATATTAAAAGGGTAATTATAAGAACCTTATAAAATAAATTAGGTACATATCATTAAAATATACCTTAATGAAAGGAAATTGAGATGCAATCTGTCAGTAAAACTCTAGGCATTCCATATATGTCCTTTGAATATTAACTAATAAACTCATATCAATTATTTGATTTATTAAGAAAATTTTCTAGGTTTAATACATTATACTTAAAAAAAATTATTTAATATATTTTAATGACATATTTAATTAGTTAACCTATTAACTCCACTTCAGGTACTTCATGAACGTTCAGTACATAATTTCAAAACAGCTTCGGTGTGTTGATTATGGACAAATGGTTCATTGTTCCATCATATCAATAATAGTAAGAATGACATAATTTAAATTTTTTTAATAAATTATGATTTTAAAACCATTCATTAATGGTGGTTATGAAAAATGAACTATGTTATAATCATGGAGATGGTAGTTTTTACGTACACATGAGTAACATTTCCATTTTTCAACGATTGTCATGGAAAGAATGTAAGTATTTTTTATCTTTACAAAATGATAATAATATTATAAACACCAAATTATTTATTTTTACACACTTATATATATTCCATGTGATATAGTGAATTAAAATTAAGCACATCGTTGCGTAGAGATGGTAGTCCACACATACACATGAACGACGTTATGATTTTTCATTGTATGGAAATTTAAGAAACTATATGATATATTATTTCTAAATAATGATAAATATGTCATTAATATAATATATATACATTAAATCCATCATTATAACTAGCTGGGAGAGGTGGTTATAGAAAATGAATAACATTAGTCTGTGAGGCAATAGTCCTCCATGCACACGAATGATGAATTTCTTTCCCATTTGATGGAGGTTGGAGATGGATATAGGTTGTGCCACTAAAATAAAAACATTAAAATATATTTAATAAACATATTTTATTATCATATCATGGTTTTATAATATTTTTATGAGGTTTAAGAAGCAATAAAATTAAAATTCTCAGTTAATAACAATACCTCTTCTTCATACAACCTCCTTTTTCTTTATACCTTAAGCCCACTAAGGTTGGTATTATGTCCAAACTAAGACCTATAGAATATATGGAGGTGCTTTATAAATGCATTTTTGAAGATATTAGAAGAAAAAAAGTGTATTTTTAAGTGTGAATGTAAGAGGATAGGATGTTCCCTTTTATAAGGGAGTGAAGGGACACTTTTAGAATTTCTTAAAATATTAAATTTATATAAATCCATTTTCTATTCAAAATGGATCCAAATTGATAATATAAAAATATAAGACGATTATGTGTCTAAATAATATCATATAATAGAATTTTTAAATTTTTATATATGGTTTTTACCCTTATCGTTTCGTTTTAACCCAGTTGACCCTTTCTAATGATTATCGTGATAAGAATGTTTTTACTCATTATGGGTCAAAATAGTTACTATAAAAGGAAAATTTTCCCATAAATGGATCATGATTAATATTTTAAATCTTCTACAAATAAATTTTTTGGATATAGTATTTTTATTAATTTTAAATCATTTAAAAAATATTATTTATTATAAAATAAAATTAATGTCAATTATGGAGCTATTCATTTAATTTGAATTTTAGAACTACAAAACAAAAATGAAATTAAAATATAATAAATTAAAGACTCTATAATATTTCATTTCTATATAAAAAATTATTTATTACATAAATTAATTCAAATCATATTACTTTTAAAAAATTTAAACCATTTATTTTAATTTTCTATTAATTAACTAAATATTTTGTTGGTGTTGCATACGAATTTATGGTAATAGTTTCATAACTAAAAACTTTAAAAAATTACCAAGATAAATAAAAAAATGAATATTTTAAATGAATATTTGTAACATAACATAACTTATTTTTACCCCCATTGTTAAAAATTTAAAGATAATAAAACAAAGAGAAAGATATTTTTTACTTTTCCTTACATAAATTTTTTAAAGGTCAAAATCATGTCCAAATGGAAAAAAGTACATATATTAAAGTTTTATATGAATATGGATGAGATATAATTATATAATGAAATTAATTAAAGTTTATGGTTACTTTTTAATCCTTATCACATTATTTTTAACCATAATTAACCCATTTTACATTTACCAAGGAAATAAAATTAACTATGATTACTATTCATAGTGACAAAAAAGAACCTATTTTCCAAATTTGAATATACTTATTCAAAATATGGAATCTGTTTTTCAATATTCAAAATATCTATATTTTGTAATTTAATTTAAAATTAATTAGAAAAAATAACATGACGAATTTTTTTTTTCAGAAAATTACTTTTTAAGTATAAAAATATTTGATACCAAATTCAAGTATAAAATTCAATAAAATGACTATAAATTGATTCTAATTAATAAAAAACCAATTAAATTTAAAATTCAATCCAAATTTTTTTGTAAATTCTTTAAAATAAAAATCAGTATTTTTCACAATATATTAAAAAATAAAAATTTTCACCAAAATCTCAAAATGTCACCAAAATTTAATTTTGATATGATAATTTAAAAAATAAAATTTATTTTATCAATTAAATTTCTATGTTTTATAGAAATTAATTAAATTATTATCTCACAAAAAAAATAAAAAACCCATTTTGATGAAACATATCTTTAAAGAATAAAATAGATTTACAAAATAATTCACTGCTAATTTATTAAGAATTAATCCAAAAAAAATTATTGATTGGAACCTTTTTATATATTTTATAAATTATTTTCCCCTATTTATACTCACCAATTTAATTGCTATGTTATAATGGTCATATTTAAATAATAATATTTCTTGGTTCGTTTAGGCTCGAGGTTGCGTGTCATGCACACTATCAAACATAACATTTTTTTAAATATTGGGATATAACAAGTAACCTAAAAAAACTACCATAAAATATCAAAGTAACAGTATAAAAAATCATATTATTTCCAATATAGAATCACCATTTTCCCATTAACACTTTATCTAAATGACTCACACTCTAGAAAAAATAAGAAAGCAATCAATAGAAATTTATATATTCTCATTATTCCTTCCCATTACCATTATTATATTTTTTTCTAATTTCAGTCATGATTCTATATGTCATAAATAACATAAATCACAACATCATGTAATTTAAACAATAAACAGAAGTAACAATGAAACATATAATCTAATGTTCATGAGAAACAAGTAAAACCTACTTGAAGAACTATTCACAACATTTAATTAACATTTTTATTAGCTTATTAATTAGTTAAATCTCATCTCATTTCCAAATAAAAATCAAATCATGATAATTCCGTAGTTATAAAGTAAATAAATAATAGAAATTTTGAATCCCTTATCTTCATTTAAGCTTCAATAATCATATCATAGAAATAAGAAGAAGATATTTATCAATCACTACTAATCATTTTATAATACCCCTAGGACCAATACACATCAATCCCCCAATAATAGTTTCACCAAACATGAAAAATACTAAAATATAAATCTTTCACCAACCTTCTCAAGAATAAGGAGTAAAAGAAGAATGAAGGATATAAATAGAGAGACAGGGGTACCATCAATCATGATAGATCAATAATGTATGTCAACAGATTAAAATTCAGGAAGGGATGACCCAATAATAATAAATAAAAGGAAAATAATTCGTATGATTTGATAAAAGTGGATGGAAATGAAAAACACTCAAGGGTGATATGTAATTTTTAATTAAAATTCACGTGAAGGAAATAAAAATGTGATGGAATTTTTCATAATAAAATGGTGTAGAAACTCAAAAATCATGGCATGATATCCCAAAATCTCAAAATTAATTACTATTTCAAATCAATAAAACCAAAGGGAATCATATCACATCACCCATTATCATTTTTTAAAACTAAAACCCCCAAAGTTAATTGTGAAATCCTCAAACTCCTTACTCAAACATCATAACACTGAAGATTGGACCATGGTGAAGTGAATAAAATCATGTAATAACTTACCAAATATTATGAATCCAAAATATCAGTGCCTAAAGCTCCATAGTGAAACAAAAACCTTTAAAACAAAGTCCTACAATCAATGTGTAATTGAATTACCACACTTAAATAATTAAAATCCAAAATATTATGGATCCTGATTTATAACTCAACCAAAATCCTTAGGTCACAATAACATGAACCATAGCATAGTTCCTAAACCCAATGAACTTTTCTCCTCTAGCCAAAAAATTATATTTCAATATGCCTTATTTCATAGCCAGGACAATATGTAAAAAATTAGATTAAACTTCACGTACCCCCATGAATTCACCTTTAAAATCTTATTCAATACCTATATCTCTTATAAAACCAATAATTAGAGATCTAAGGGTAATATAGGCCAATATAGGCACATCATATGGAAATAAGTTGGACAATACCATAATCTATATTTTCAATATTATAAGTTCTTATGGATTAAATAGAATCCTTATACTACTCTACCATATTTATGATATTTCTTTTGTTGGGTCACATTTAGGGGTGATTCGAGTAAATATTTGGAAATTTTGGAGATTTCTGGGCTATCCATGATTAGCGCACAAATTTCCCTAAATGTGCTCCTACCCAGGGTAAATAAAAAAACCCAAATAATGGGGGTTCTCATGAATGGTGAAAAGTTTTAAAAACCTTTCACCCACCTAGAAGAAATTTTTAACCCTATTATAGGGGTTTACAGTTAGGGTGTATGGTTTGACCAACCATACGACCCTTCCCATCTAATAGTGCATGAATAATTTTTGAATTTCAAATATTGTTTTAAAAATTCTTGAACCCCTATTTATTTCCCACTCTACCCTAACTAAATATTGGACATCTGCATAGGTCTTTAAAACTACCAAGAACCGATTTTGTATCCTCCAAACCAATTCTAAGGAGGATCAAATCTTGGATAAAGGCATTTGATTACTCTCTGGTAAGAGTTCTTTCTTCATTACTTCTCTATCTATCTATTTATCCCTCCTCCTTAGGGTTTTTATATCATTGAGTTGTTGATGGATCTAAAATCCTTTATTTTGGATCTTGAATCTAGGTTGTATTCCTTCATCTCTAATTTTGATGTTTTCATTTGAAATTCATGTTGCAGGAGTTGTGATTTGTGATCATCTTGTTCAAGGTAGGTGGTTCTATTGAGATTTTACAAGTTTTTAACCTTTTATTTTATTAATTTAAATTAAATTTATTTCAATTAAATTGTGAAACAAAATTTGATGTATATTAGAAATTATAAATTGATTTGGCATGATACTTTTTTTAAAAATCCTCTATCAAATTGGAATTGTAATTTGTGGTGTAATTTTAAATTGGTTGAATTTTTGAAATTGATTTGTAAAATAAATTATGAGAAAAATGGATCAAAATGATTTTATAATAACCTAGGTTTGCTTTTATCTTGAGAAAGGAATGAATTGATTAAAAAATAGTGTTTAATTTTTTAATAGAAATTGGAATGTTGAAATTGTAAATAGGGAAATTTTATTTTAAACTATTTTGAAATAATTTTCCCATTATTGATTGATTTATTTGAGCACATGAAATCATGTGTCGTTAGTGTTTTACATAGGACAAACATGCTTGGATGGTAATTCCCTATTTATATATTAACGCTTCACAACCCTAACAAAAACATAGTTCATTGGATCTTCTCCCCAATGGGTTGTTGATGAGTCCTCTTAAACCAATGTCTGGGGGATGTGTGTACACAAATTATTGTGATCACCAATATGATATGTGTGAGAATCCAATAACTAGAAACTATCATAACTTTTAGAAGATGAAAATGTTTCTCATTTGTAAATTATTTTCTATCAATATGTTCCACTATTTGTAAAACTTCTTTACACATTCCTATTTAGTTATATAAACTATTTTACATAAAAGTTTAATTAATTAATTTTTTTAAATGTTTCAATCAATTTAGATGAATGTCATGTTTTGTTTTAAATGTGAAAATATACTTCCATGCCTATTTTATTTGAAATAAAAAGCATGTAATGGTTTATTCCAATTAGAATCAAATTATGGAACACTTGGTGAGGCTCTAGTAGGATTTCAGCTCCCACCTAGTCTTTTCCTTTAAGAGTTTGTAGATTTCCTTTTACCATGTTTGAGCTAGGGGAAAAGACCAATTGGGAGTGGTGGTTGATGATCTATGGGATTGAAGTGTTCGGTATGTTACAACTTCGGCTATTTATCTTATCTTTCGGGAACTTGGATGATGCTCTATTTAGGTTTCTATATACATGTTTGAACTTTGTTACAATCTCCTTTCAAAGTTTTCTTTGAGCATACTAATGTGTGTCGGTTTCTTCCATTGTTTATATGAAGAAACACCTTCCCTATTTTATCATGTACGGTGTTAGGTTCTAATCACCAACACATGGTGATCAGGAACTCCCATTAGGCTATGTAAGTGATGGATCAAGTGTTAGTGTATCAGGGTATTTGGGACACTTTTTGAAAAAGTTGTTTTTCCTCAATGTCAGTATATAGTTGTGTAAACTTTCTTTGTCATAGAAGGTAGTTGTGAGATAGAGTCTGGAGAGCTCTCATCAAAATGAGCCTTAAGTCACCATGGTTTTTTAGGGAAACATATCTTGAGGATTAGTTATAATCTTTTCCCTAATTTTGTTTTGGATTGATTGAAATCCAGATCTTGTTTATATTTTTAAGGGTGTTAATTTCCTTATTTCTCTTGTTCGAGTGTGGATCCGAGTAACCTTTATAATGTCTTAAATGTTTTTCTGCTATTGTGTAGCATCATTCCTCCAATAAGATGGATTAATCAAATCCAGGAAGAAGCTAATGATGAACCATAGTGAGAAAATTGTCCCATGGACCTAAATCTAGTTGATTATATTTTGTGTACTATCCAAGCTTTGGGATAGGCACCTTCACCCATTACTATTCAGGCTCCATCTTTGGAACCTCATATATAAGTCTCAAAATCATTCTTAGGAGTTCATTATCTATAAGTCACTACTGTTCCAATGCTCAAATAATCCTCAAGAGGCTAAGGATTGGTTGAGGAGGGTTGAGATTCTATTTGATTTCATGGAAATTCCTGATGAAATCAAGTTAAAATGTGCCACCTTCAAGATAGAAGGACATAGAAGGAGATAGTGGGACATGATGGTGATGAAAAAAAATCATGAGGGCTTAGATTTGAATGACATTAAAGTAATTTTCACTGAATATTTCAATCCCTAGTTTATGGTTTTAGCTATGGCTATGGGGGTTTTCAAACCCGAGTAGGCTAATAGTACCATGATAGAATATGTGAACTAATTCACAAAGTTTGTACTGTTTACACCTGAGATTGTATTGAATGGGAATATGAATACCCAACACTTTTATATTGGACATCTATATGATATTATTTCTCAAGTGTACTTTCTAAAGCTCTCTTCTTATGCTGATGTGCTGGATAGGGTGTTGATGTTTGAGGTAGACCTGGCTAGTTTGTCAAGTTTGAAAGGAGTTATATTTTCTCCCAATGGAAGTTATGTGAGTTCCCATAAGGTGAAGAGAAAGTGGGATGAGTCCCATTGTGGATCTATATATAAGGTTTCTTTTAGACCTCCTTTAGTTCCTAGAAGTGGTCCTTTGATTTGCTACCCATGGGGAAATCCTGATCATTCTAAACAGGTTTTCATTGAGGCACCCAAGATATATGGTTCGTGTAGATTCTCAGGTCACATACAAAAGTTTTTTCGTGTCCATTATTCTCCATGTAGTGGAATAATATCATCATCACTAAAAATTACTATGGTGTAATCATATGTTTCGTGAACTAAGGGGTTCCATCCATAATCATCTAGAACAAATATTCTTCATACAGTGGAAGAGTCTCATTAAGAAGATGATATGGGCTCAGTGACTATGAGAGGTACCATCACTATAGATTCTTCTTTAGTGACTTTTTTATTAGATAATGGTGCATCTCATTCAATCATTTCAACTCATATTGTGAATATTCTAAATCTTACTATGAAGATTTTATCACAAGTCATGGATATTACTACACCACTCATAGTGAAAATATAGAAGGGTCTTTCTAGTCCTACTTGTGTCTTCACATTATCATAGATTTATCTTGATTGTGATTTTATGATTCTCGAAATGAACCTTCATGATATCAATTTCGAGAGGTATTGACTCATTATTAGTAAATCCCGAATGGATTGTTATCTTCAATCGGCCTCCTTTACTACACTCGATGGGCTATGTCGTATCTTTTATAAAGAATGGGATATGAGGTAGAGTACAACAAAACATTATTATCCAAATATATAGAAAATTATATCTATGTTTGTTTTTGAATTGGAGTGGGAATCTCTGAGCGGGTTTCTCCCTCTAGTTGTACTCAAGTTTCCCTACATTGTTCTGTCTCACACCTCTCTCTTTCCACTGGTAAGAGAGGAGTATTTCTCTATTTATTCATTAGTGGGTACTCAACTAGTATATATTACCTCTTACAATATGGATCCAGAAAAAATGAAATATTTAAAGAATAAATTGTATGATCTTATATATAAAGGAATTATAAGCACGAGTGTGTCACCTTGGGTGGTTTTGGTTGTCTTTTCAAAGAAAGTGTATAGGTCTCTTTGCTTAGTGTTTATTACCGAATACTAAATTGAGTTACAATAAAGAATATGTATCTATTACCATAGATTTATGACCAATTTGATTAGTTGAAATGGGTGAAGTTGTTCTCAACTATTTATCTTCAGTTTGGTTATCACCAGTTGAGAATAAAATAATCTGACTTTCATAAAACCTTATTCTATATCATGTATGTCCATTATGAATATATTTTAATTCTATTTGGTCAGACCAATTATCTTGTAGTCATTATAGATTTGATAAACATGATCTTATATGAGTATATTGATACTTTTGTAGTGGTATTTTTGGATGACATCACTATTTAATCTATGTCCATGGAGGATCATGTTTGTTATCTAAGAGTAGTTATGGAATTGTTGATAAATTAGTGAATTTATGCCATGCTATCAAAATGTGATTTCTGGATTTTGGAAGTGAAGTTATTTGGACATGTGGTGTTAGAACATGGTATTTCAGTTGATCCTGATAATGTGGAAGATGATATGACATGGGAGAAACCAAAAAATGTTTTCTATATTTAGAGAATCTTGGATTTAGTTGGATATTATCACTAGTTTGTAAATAAATTCTTAAAGTTGGACTCTCAAATGACTGATTTATCTCAAATGGGGTAAAGTATGCCTCAAATGATAAATGTGAGAGTTCAATTGTGGAGATAAAAGGTCTTTGGAATACTGCACTAGTGCGGACTCTTTTAAAGTCTGGGTAGGGATATGTGGTCTTCTGTGATGCAGTAATTTTGAATTTGGATTTTGTTCTTATATAGGGTGATCTCGTCATTGTCTATGGATCCTGGAAAATTAGGCCTCACAAGAAGAATTATCCAACACATTAACATGAACTCATTTATTTGATGTATGTACTTAAATTTCGGTTGTATTACCTTTTTGCAGAATGTTTTTCCATGTATTCCAACCATAAGAGATTGAGTTATATCTTCTCTCAAAAATATTTGATCCACCACTAGA
Source organism: Viscum album (assembly GCA_963277665.1). Classification (NCBI taxonomy): domain Eukaryota; kingdom Viridiplantae; phylum Streptophyta; class Magnoliopsida; order Santalales; family Viscaceae; genus Viscum; species Viscum album. The sequence goes on from OY728123.1 coordinate 978,141,380, forward strand.
GGTGTTAGGTGGAATACATGAAGTTTTTGATTTTGACTTCGCCTATAACCTAGGTAAATGTAAAGTCTTATCAGCTATTTAAAGTAGGACTATTCTTATCCCAGATGTAAAAGAATCATCAGAAGAGTGAAATTTGATGTCTCTTTTTTCACAGTTGGATATTGGAGTTTAAGAAATGATGGGCAAGGTTGTCTTGACTAATGTTCAGCTGACCTCCACTCTTCTCGAGAATATTCTTTAGGAATGACATCTTCATGATGAATTCCATAACATTAAATACTCTATTTATGGCGGGGATACCATCATTGAGTGGTCATTCTCTGGAATTGGTAATTGTACCCCTACCACTAAAGAAAGATATTATGGGGGATTTCCATAGTTCACAGTGGGATGTTCACCCTGAGACCACAAAGATGTTCTCTGGAATATGTTGATGATTTGTGTGGTCAGGTACGATATAAGGCATTTACTATTTTTTCCTTGTTTTTATATATGTCAAAAATTCATTTTTGATCAATAGATACATTCAGGTTTTCTTCAAATACTTCTACTACTGACTTGTAAGTGGGATGAGATATCTATAGACATTTTTTCTAGGTTTCCACCTACCCAGAGAAAGAATAATTCAATATGAGTTATGATTGATAGAATACTTAAATCAAATCACATTATACTCATTCATGATACAAGAAATTTTTTTGAGTTGGTAAATATATTTTTGAAAAATATTTTTTATTTTCATGGAGTTTCATGTAATATAGTCTTTTATAGGGATCCCCATTTTACTTCTCTCCTTTGGAGAGGCCTTCAATATGCATTGGGATGTCAGGTTCATTTTAACATGGAATATCATCTATATATGGATGGTCAGATTGAGAAGGATATATAGATTCTTGAGGATATTCTTTGTGTCAACATCCCTAATTTTTGTGGAGCTTGAGATAAACATTTAGGACTAGTTGAGTTTTCATATAATAATAGTTACTAGTCTACAATTAGAATGGATCCTTTTGAGGTCTTGTGTGGAAGTCCTTATATAACTATGTTGTGTTGGTTGAAGATTTGTGAAAGTTCCTTGGTTACATAGATCTTGTTAAAAGAGAAGATATTAATGATTTATTTGGTTCATCATATAATGTTGATGGCATAGATCCAAGATAAATCGTATACTAATATTCGTCATAGACCATTGTAGTTTTTAGTTGGTGATCGGGTGTTCTTCAAATTTTAACCATTTTTATTCATTGATGGATTTGGAGGTAAGGGAATATTGATCCCCATTTTTTGGGGAATTTTTAAGTTATTGAGAAGGTGGGGAAAGTGGTTTACCATTTGGAACTTCTTCCACAATTGACATAGATACATAACTTGTTCCACATGTCACAGCTATGTAATTATCTTTCTGATCCTTCTCATGTCCTGAGTTGGATTGATCTTGATATTACACTTGGTTTATCTAGGTATGAGCATCCAGTTAGGATAATTGATTCTAAAACCAAGGTACTTCATGGTAGGATGATACCTTTAGTTTGAGTACTATAAAAGCATGGTTCTGATACTCATGAGATATGAGAGAAATATGCATTAATGAGAGAGTCGTGGCGTCATCTTTTTCACATGGAGACTTCCTGATAGGCTTTTTGGGGACATAAAGTTTCTATGTTGGAGAGGTTGTAATATATTTCCACTATTTTTAGGTACTCCTCATATATATTTCGAAATTTATTTTTTGGGTCTCATTTAGAAGTGCTTCATGTGAAAACATGGAAATTTTTAGAGCTTTCTTGTTTGTACATGTTTGGCACATGGTTTTCCCAAACCATGCACCCACCTAGGAAAAACCATGAAAACCTAAAAAATTAGGGTTTTCATGGCCAGAATATGTTTGAAAAAACCAAGTATCCACCTAGTATAAATCATGCACTCCACTAAAGGGGTGCACAATTGGGGTGCATGGTTTGACAAACCATGCAGTCATACCCAGATAACCATGTGTGTAGCATTTTTTATTTTTTATTTTTTTAAAAAATTTGAATGCCTGTTTCTTTTCTTGATTAAACCTAACTCAAGATTGGCCATATTCCTAGGTCTTTGAAGCTCCCAAGAACCCATTTTTCTCCTCCAAATATATTCAAAGGCAGATTGAAGCTTGATGAATGTTGTTGGATTCTTCTCTAGTAATATTTATTTTGATGTTCCTTATCTCCCACTCTCTCTATCTCTCCTCCTTAGAGTTTTTATATCATCATGTTGTTTATTTATCTAAACTCTTTTTTTGGGATCTTCATTCTAGGTTTGATTCCTTAATCTCTATTGTTGACTTTTTTCATTGGAAATTCCCATTATTGGTGTTCTGATTCATGATCATTGTGTTAAAGGAAAGTGGTTCTAATGAGATTTTTCTGGGTATGAACCTTTTATTTTCTTGGTTTAAATTAAATTAATTTGAATTAAATTATGAAAACCAATTCGATGCAGATTAGAAAATTAAAACTTATTTGGCATGAGATTGTTTGAAAAACCCCCAATTCCAATTAAATTGTTATTTGGGGTGTAATTTCAAATTGGTGGAATTTTTTAAATTGATTTATGAAATTGATTAAGATAAAAATGGATTAAAATGATTTGATAAGAACCTATGTTTGATTTTATCTTGAAAATTCATGAGTTGATTAAAAACTGGTGTTTGGTTTTTGAAGAGAAATTGGAATATTGATATTGGAAGTCGGGTAATAGAAATTTAAACTATATTGAAATAATTTTCCCATTGCTGATTGATTTGTTTGAGCACATGAAATCCTGGTTATTTAGTGGGTTATTTGGGACAAACACACTTGTATGGTAATTCCCTAACAATAGGTTAATTATTTAAAACTATAAAAAACATAGTTTGGTGGATATTCTCCCTAATGGGATATTGATGAGTCCTCTTCGACTAGTGTCTTAGGGAACTGTGTATACATTTTACCATGATCACTGATATGAGATGTGTGAGGATACCATAGCATAGAATTATTATACCTCTTAACACATGACCATGTTTCTCATTTTTAAATTATTTTATATATAAATATTCTATTTTTTAACTTCTCTGCGCATTATTTTTCAGTTATGTAAACTGTTTTATATAAAATGTATATTATGACATTATTTGAATTATTTCCATCAAATGAAATGAACAGAATATTTTGGTTCGAATGTGAAACTATACTTCTATACCAATTTTATATGAAATTGAAATCATGTAGTGGTTTATTTCTATTGTAATCTTATTACAGAACATAAGGTGAGGACTTATTAGGATTTTATATCATACCCAAAATTTTCCTTTTAGAGTTTGTATATTTCCTTATTCTAGGTTTGAGAATGGGTAAATCGCCACTTGGAGGTGGTTGTTGTTGGTATTTGGGGTTGGAGTGTTATGTCCATTAAGACTTGGGATGTTTATCTTGTCATTATGGTATATGGATGATGCTCTAATTGGGATTATATATACTTATTTGACTTCTTGAATAGACTCCTTTGGGAGTTTTCTTTGATCATACTAATGTGTTGTCGTTTCGTACTCTATTTATGTGGAAAAAAGGTTCAATTTTTTATCTTCTCTGATTACAGGTTCTAATCACAAACCTTTGGAGATTGGGAATGCCCTTTCGGGCTACGTCAGTGCCTGCTCGGGTGTTAGGGTACTAGGGTATCCAGGTCGGTTCCTAACAGAACTCATATTATAAAGTGTGATACATTATTATAAAATGGATTTCATAGTGTTAATATATATTTAAAAACGAGATTAATGATATTTATCAAGATAAACAATGATGAGTTAAAAATATATGTACGATACAAGAAGATTACCTTGAAATTCATCATTACATTGAGATGAAAAGAACCACAATTACTATTTTTGTGTATTTTATACTATTAATATCATAATTCCCAAAATTCCTTAAGAGGGGGATATATTAGATTATCAAATTTTGTACCCATGAAATTAATCTTGTCCTCATGTTGTAATGAACAACTTGAAACTATCAATATAAATCAAACATCCAAATAGTCAAAATATTAAAGGAAGGTGAGATGATAAAAAATTTATTTGTTCACCCAAATAGGGTATGTCCAAAAATTATACATTATTAATTTATCTTTCTAAAAAATAAATCAATAAAAATATCATGATTATAAGTTTTTCATTATGTGTAATTTTTTACGTTACTGAGGTAAAACATGAGTCTATTATCTCCCAGTTCTCTCAAAGTACCTTTATTCAGGGGTTTATACTCTCCCACTCACTCTATGAGGAGCCTTCCTCTTATTCACCTTTGTTGTTATTTCAATGTTTTCTCTTTCACTTTTTATTACGATTATCTTACCATTTCTCTTCATAGTGTGTCCTATTTTGATTTTATGGTTTTAACCTTTTTCTATTTGTCTATTTCCTCTTTAAATATAGATCATCCTTCTCACTACATGGTTGTAATCTTAGTTTTCACCAACAATATTCATCCTCCCTGTTTGATTTCTACTTCAGAGGCAATGCTCAGTGAAATCTTTAGATCTGGGTCTTCTCTGGCGGCATCCTTGGTGGTCCTTTTAGGACTTAGTGGTGGCCCTTTTAGCATAAAGAGTTGTTGGTTTGACTCCATTGACTAGTAAGTGACCCAATAATTTTGAAATTTTAATTATATGGTATTTTAGGGGGTGATAGATTTTGTAGGGTTCATTCATTCGACAACTGGTCTTCACGGTAGAGGTATTTTGGTGCTCCCTTGGTGATGTTTTGGCTACCCTTGGTTGCTTTTGTTCTTCTCTTTCTACCAAACCCACCATGCCTAACCCCAACTTGTTCAAGAATGATGCTTCCTCAGCTGGATTGGGATGTAAATTTTAGAAGTAATTTATGGTGGCTCCTAGAAATCAGTGATGTCCTACGATCTTTGTCACACCCTGAAAAACTAAAGTAAGAACATTGTATTCGATAGCTTGTATGGCACATGACAACAAGCGCATAAGGTGATATAAAATTTATATACTTTATAAAATATTTACTATTTAAATTATATTCTATATATTTCAACTCATTCCGCACTATGATATCGTACATCACACGCAACAACGACCTTCCTCTATATCTTACATTACATGAAAAAGCGACCTTCTTCGATGACTTTCTCTATACGCAATACCGAGTATTACCAAGAAACAATTTAAACATTATTATTTAATATAATAAGATATAAACTAGAAATTATGAATATTATTCAATTTATTATGAAAATATATGGTTTATAAAACTATATCATTGGACACAAATAAATTAGAAATGAATATAAGAACTAATTGGATTTTAAAAGAATATTTTTATGTTCACAAAGCTATTTTACACTAATTGATTAAATTAATTATAGTTATTGAGTTATATTGATGTAATAAATATGTTACATATTCAATAAATTATTTTTTTATTCATATAATATATTTGGTAATCATAAGATACGAGGAAACCCAATATTTCACATCAAAAACTATATTTTTGTTAAATTATTTTACCACCTTTTGATGCAGAACCTATTTTAAATATTAATTTTTGACACTTTTATAAACATAATTTGATCAAATAAACTTTTTTTAAATTCATAATGTCATAATTATCATATTTTTTTTATTTTTATGGGAAACATCATTTTTTAGTGAAGAGTGAAACATACCGTGTTTTAGTTAAAAAATGTCTTTTTGATTAAATAATTATTAATGATAAATTATATTATAAATTTATTTTAAAGTAAAATTGGTTGAATTATAAATTTATGAATACAATTTAGTTCATTATAATTAATTTACCTTTTTAAATTGAATATAAAACATTACAATCTTTTGAACATTTTTCTACTAAACCCAATTAATCAGTATGTATGTGAGATTAGCATTAATCCTAATTTTTCCGCTTCTGTGATTTGAATTTTGAAAATAAAACATAAAACATTTTAATAAATATAATATTTTTTTCTAATAATATCAACTTATTTTTTTTACAAAAATTATTAGAGAAAGTGATTAAAATTAATTATAGTGATTAAGGTGTAATTAGGCTTAAAATGTACTAAAACCCCGAGTTTAAGAGCCCAAATGACCAAGAAACTTGTCCAACACTCATTGGATGGAAATATTAAGGCCATCAACCTTCCATTAATGAGTTCTCATGGTTTGGTATTACTTGTTTTATATTATAACATGTGTAAGCCGAACTTCTCTTCAAGAATACAATGTGAGTCATTTTCCTTCCCTATAAAAGGCCACCACCTTCCCCATTCCTCACACCTCTAAAACCTCTTAAGTTCGGAAAATATCTTCATAAATGGACTCCAAAAATCCCTCCAATAGACTTAGAATACTCCCATTTTGAAGATTACTTTACATGGATTTTTTTGGGTTAAACCAAAAGAAGTTACATGATTAAAAGGTGATGTCTTTTCTCAATCTCTCTCGATTCATTTCTATTATCCAACCCCTAAAATCTTCTTATTTTGTTATAGTGTACAAAACCAGTATCAAAAATATAATATTAGTTTTTGTACTTATATTTTAACCTAAACATACACACACCACCATCTAATGGGCAATGAACATAATGTTTCTTTGTATGGCGAACTATTGCCTTACGAAACGATGATTGTTCAATTTTTCCTTACCACCTCTCATGTTGTCCATTATGATTGAAACTTTTCTTATATATGATATATATGTTATTTATGATATCTAATTATTCTTAAATTTTTATTTATTACATAAAATTATGCTATCCAAGTTGGGTAAATACGATAATTCTATTTGAATAAATGTGGACTACTGTCCCCTCAAAGCGAAATGATTCATTTATGCCATACATGGAATGCATAAAAGTTGTTTTCAATAAACCTAAATAAAATATATAACATATATATGATACTTTGATTAAGATAACCAAATTTATCATTTAGTTTTAATTATTTTAATATAACAATGAAATGAAAGTAGCGCTCATGCGTACATACGGCCTACTGTCTCCATGAATGGTGCACTTCAGGTATAATCTCCAAATATTATGAACCAATATAAATACATATGTATATAATATACAAGATAATTGTTTAATTTTTTACATTATTTAGATTATGAAACCATGATATATTATACAATAACAAAAAATAGAAAGTTTAAACATACTCGACAAACAAGGACATTAACACCAGAAATAGTGAAAATAATAGAAGATTGTTAACAAATGGGTAATAAAATATTATAAGTAGTTAATAGATGATATTATAAAAAATATTATGGTTCTTTTATTAGTAATTAAAATATTTTAAACTACCATAAATGAGGATAAATACCACACAACAAAAGGAAGGTTAAGTTAAGGTTATTCATCTCAATTTACATTCCATTGAGGTTTAATTATTATTATGCACCTAGTTTCTTTTACATGGTTTATGTAATTCACTTTACAAGATATATCATGAATCTAATTACTCTAAGGATATTATAAATATTCATATAATGTTATTATTTCACGATTATTATTTTTTAAAATATTTTAACGTGGTATGGGACACATCGGGATGTTTAAAGATCGTTTTACTCAATAATAACTTTAATGGTATTTTAATGGTATTTCTATTCTAGGAAATTATATAGAAATAGTTCAATAAATATATTTAGTTCTTATCTAGTTATTAATGACCATTTTCGAGTATTATTACCATTTTCCACTCTTTGGTACTCTAGTGTTTTAAAAACAATTCTGAAAACCAGACTTTATCTCTCTCTTCAGTTGAAGAACCTATTTTATTCTAAAAACAACGTTTTATTAAAATAATTTCAAAAAAAAATTAAAATGATTTGGTAAATAAATTTTTAACCTTTTTACCTTTTACCAGTGTTTCAGAGGAATCTTTTTTTTATCTTTCCTAATGAGTCATTTTTTAAAATTTTGTTGTACAAAAGGAATATTCTTTTTTACCTCCTACAACACGTACAGATTCATCCACCGTCATTTATTTGAAGAATAATTTTCAAGTTTAAAAGGATTATTTTAAAAGATTTTTTTTCAAAATAAAAGGATATTTACCTCAATAATGTTTTTAAAATCTATTCTTTTATTTCACACTGAAAAAAACCCTCTATTTTTACTACACATGGGATTTATTGTGTTGATACTATCCTTAATATTTCTCTGGATAGTTTATGATTTATTTGGAAAAGGATATTATTCACATTAACTTCCTTGATTTATTTATTATTCCCCTTGAAATATTCAATCTCTTATGATCATTGAACATTTAGTTTCCCCTAAATTATCCATTTCATTAATCATGGATATTACTATTCCCTAAATTGTATACCATTTTACATATGGTGTATGGTTTGAATGTTTTTTAATTAATATGTATCTTCTACTCCATACATTTATTAGATAACGAAAATTGTTAAATAAATTATTTGATATATGGGGAATGTTTTGGGCTGGTACGACATGGGTGGGTCCTATTTGTAGATATACCCTCAATGCATCGGTAGTCTCATGGGATGAGTCATTTGGATAGCCGCATTTGATGGGTTTTTTACCTACATTTTGTAAACCTTCTTGCGAAAGGTCTTGATGGTAAAGGTACCATATAACTAGGAAACATGGCATCTAATAATTATTATTTACCCTCATTTATATTTAGTGATTATTCATCCATGAGATATTGCATCGACATTTCAATGGATACATTTCATTTTTAGGATTCAGTTATTATTTATCCATGAGATAATGCACCGACATATCTATGGACACATTTAATTTTTAGTTCATTGAATAAATGGAATGTGTTTTAGTTTTCTAACATTCTATATTGATATTTCCTTATCTAATTATTTTAATGGAATGTGATTCTAGTTATTACCTTTCCATATTGCTTACGTACTTCCATTCGGTTTATTAATTACATGGAATAGACATTCAATTATTCACCTTTCCATATTGACTATTCTCGTTGATTCATTATTAGTTCCATTATATTTTTCCCTTACCGAGCATTTGAGCTCACCCTTATTATTTTTCTTTCCATAGGAATCCAAGAAGCATACTATGAAATATATGCTAGGATTTTAATAGATGGATTAGATTTATCCTCAGTGTTATTTATTTAGAAAGAAGATAAATTTTTTTTTAGTAATTTGTGTATTAATTTATACAATACTCATTAATGTATATGGTTTACCAAGAATACTAAACTAATTGGTCCTTCAAGGCTTGATTCGTTGTAATCATGCCATCTTATTTTATAGAAGACACAAGATTTGGGATAACTAGGGTTTGGTCACTACTGTTAGTATTAGTGTAATTTTAGTAGAAACCTTGAGAACTAGATTTAGGACAACCTAGATTAGAAAACATAACCCTAATGTAGAATTTGAGAATACGAATTTATGAAAACACTATAATTTTGGTAAAGTATATATTATGTGGGTCTTCCTAGAAATACATCCCTATTTGGATACTACAAGTGGTGGTGGTTCTGGAATAGATGTACCTAAGAGTAACAACTCTGACAAGGTGTTCTGGATTGGACATAGGATAACCTAGTACATGACAATGACCCTTACTATGCACCTGGTTTGACACTCCCTAGGAATTTTCATAGGATAATCCACTTTTTATTTACAAACCATTATGAAGTATTTGGATACATAATAAGTAACCCAGGTTAAACCAAAGGAGTTTTAGATCGAAGATAATGTTTCATGATTTAAAAATACCACTAATGATATTATAGATAAAAACTAGACCAAGGAAGGACCTATGTGGAAACAATGGATGAGGTATTTATTGATTAAGGTTATATTAAAAACCTTAATTAAAATGTTACTTATAGATTAACCTAATTTTAAGGATGACTATAATATTTATATTTGGAAGTTATATTAATTGGGTTTTAGAAAAGAACAACCTTTAAGCCAGGTGATAACCAATAAAATTTAGAAATGTTGCGGGACATAAACCCATGACTAAAGGACTATAAGGGTTTCATGAAAACCATTGACCTACACCATGTCCTAGTTAATTTTTCATTATTTTTAATTAACAAAGTTGATGAATAAATGATAAGGATGAACCAGTAATATAAATTTTGAGGATTAGGGATTAATATAATATCCAAATTGGTTTGGAATATATTTAAGGAAAAATAGTTAGAATTTTCACTCTTAAAATCATTTAAAATTTTCTTTTAGTGCTTTAGGCATAAAAAAATTCATTATTGGTATTAAATTTTTGGTAGTAAGGGAATGAAATATAATTTGATCGAAGAATAACTAAAATTTAAGATTGTTCATATGAAATTAAAACCTACCTAGTAATAATATTTCATTATATTCTTGGTCAGTAAAATAATTACCCAACTTTAAGAAATTTAATTAGAAATGAAATTTAGTTCTGATCCCTTAATTTCTATTGAACCAATTGTCTTCTAAATCATCACATATTTATGTATTTGAGGCCCTAGACCTTCCATTGACCATTAACCTGTTTATGATTGATGACCTCATTCACTCCCAATAAATATTTACTCTTTTCCTCTAAATATGTATCTCTAATTTCCTTTAATGTTCTCCTACTTAGATACCTAGTTACATGGTAGTCCATGTGACCTTTTTACTTCCCATTCTCTCTTTTCTAGAGGATGTTTCATGAAATATTATCATGATTTGGGATTTCAAAAATAGGAAGCATCAAACAATATATTACCACGATTTAGTTTAAATTATGAGGATGCAATTTAAATAAGGTGTGTAGAATGTGACACCTAGAAAAACTAAAGTAAGAACCTTATATTCGATAGTGTGTATGACATGTGAAAGTAAGGGCGTAAGGTAGTAAAATATTTGTATACATTATCATATATTTACTATTTAAATTATATTCTATATATTTTAACTCATACAACACTAGGTTATCTAACATCATACACAACAATGACCTTCCTCTATAGCTTATGTTACACATAAAAGTGACCTTCTTTGATAGCTTGCTCTATAGGAAATATCGAGTCTCACCGAGAAACAATATGTAATTAAAACATTATTATTTAATATATTAGGATATATAATATCCATTATGAATATTATAAACTAAATTATGAAAATATATGGGTTAGAAAACTAAATCATTTGTTACAGAGAAATTATAAATATATATAGGAATCAATTGAATACTAAAATTATACTTTTATATAGAGTTATTCTTATGCTCACAAAGTTATTTTACCCTAATAGATTATATTAGTTAGAGTTAGAGAGTTATATTAATGTAATAAATATGTTAAATATTTAATAAATTGTTTTTTATATTCATAAAAAAGATTTTTAAGCATAATATAAGAGGAAACTGAAAATTTCACATAAAAAACTATATTTTTAATAAGGCATTTTTATCACATTTTAATGGTGAACCTAATTTAAATCTTAATTTTAAAAATTTTGTGAATTTTATTTGATAAAATAATATTTATTTTTGAATTCATAATTTTAAATTTACCTTTGGATTAATTTTTGGTATTTTCCCAAGAAACATCATTTTTAGTGAATAGTGAAAAATACTTTGTTTTAGTTAAAAACTGCCTTTTAAAAAAATATTAATGTAAAATTATATTATAATTTTTTTAAGTCACATTGGATCAATTATATATCTATTAATAAAATTTATTTAATTATAAATAAATTTTGTTTTTTAAATTGTATATAAAAAACAAAAAAATATTTTGAACATTTTTCTACTAAAACTAGTTAATCTGTCTGTTTGTGAGATTGGCATTAATCCTAATTTTGTCGCTGATGCGATTTGAGTTTTGAAAATATTACATGCACCATTGTAATAAATATAATATTTTTTTTCTAATAATATAAACTTAATTTTTGAAAAAAATGTGAAAGTGATTAAAATTAATTATAGTGATTAAGGTGTAATTAGGTTTAAAATGGACTAAAACACTATGTTTAAGGGCCCAAATGACCAATAAACTTTTCCAACACTCATTTCCTATCCATATATCGGAAATTAACCTTACATTAATGACTTTTAGAGGTTTTATTACTTTTTTAGGTAATAACATGTGTACACCTAACTTCTTTTCAAGAATACCATGTGAGTCCTTTTCCTTCCCAATAAAAGGCCACCACCTCTACCCATTCCTCACACCTCTACAACCTCTTAAGTTCATCCAAGATCTTCCCAAAAGACCACAAAACATCCCTCCCATATACCTAGAATCCTCACTTTGTTCATAATACCTTCCATGTATTTTTTTTGGATAAACAAAAAAGAAGTTACCCGATTAAAAGGCAATGTCTTTTCCCAATCTCTCTAGATTCATTTCCATTCTCCAACCCCTAAAATATATGTATTATATTATTGTGTAACAAAACCTGTATCCAAAAATATACTAGGATGTTTTTATTTTTATATTTCAACCTAAATTTCATACACTGCCATCTAATGGGTAATGAACATAATGTTTCTGTGTACCGCGAACTACTACCTCGTGAAATGATGATTGTTTAATTTTTCCCAACCACCTCTCATAGTGGACATTATGATGAAAAACATATTTATATGTGATATATATATATATATATATATATATATATATATTTTATGATGTCTCAATATTCTGTAATTTTTATTTATAACATACCTTTATTCTATCTGAGTTATGTAAAAATGATAATTTCATTTGGGGAAGTGTGGACTACCACCCCCTCAAAGTGATATGATTCGTTAATGCCATACATGGAATGTATAAAGGATGTTTTTAATAAACCTATACAAAATATATAACATATATATTATAATTTAATTATGATATACATATTTATCATTTATTTTTAATTATTTTAATCCAACAAATAAATGAAAATAGAGTTCATACGTACGTACGACTTACTATCTCCATGAATGGTGCACTTCATGTCTAATATCCAAAAAACTTTAACCATCATAAATAAACATTTACGGAATATATAAGATAATAAAGTCATTTTTACATTATTTAGATGATGAAACCCTGATATAATTTATAATTACAACAAATAACAAGTTAAAACATGCTCAACAAACTAGGAAATTAACACCTGAAATAGTCCAAGTAATGGAAGATTGTTAACAAATGGGTAATAAAATATTGTAAGTAGTTAATATATGATATTATAAACACAATTATGGTTTTTTTTATTAGTATGTAACATATTGTAAACCAATATATAAGATTATAAAGACCATACAACAAAAGGAAGGTTATAGTAAGGGATTTTTGTCTCAATTTACATTCTATTGAGGCTTAATTGTTATTATGCACCTAGTTTCTTTTACATGGTTTAGGTAATTCCATTTAAATGATACAACAAGAATATACTTACTCTCATGATATTTTAAACGTTCATATAATGTTATTCCTTCATGATTATTATGTTTTAAAATATTTCAATATGGTGTGGGACACTTTGGGATGTTTAAAGAATTTTTCCTCAATAAAAACTTTAGTGATCCATCAATTGTACTTCCCTTTGAAAAAATTATATAAACACAGTTAAATATATATATTTAGTTATTATATGGTTATTCATGACCATTTACAGGTATTAGTACCTTTTTCACTTTTGGTACTCAAGTGTTTTAGAAAGTGGTTTTCATAAAACAAGGATTTATATCTTTCTTTAGTTAGAGAACATATTTTATTCTAAAAACCATGTTTTAATAAAATGATTTCAAAAATATTTCACAAATTATTTGGTAAAGAAATTTTTAGGCTTTTTTATTTTACCAATGTTTCAAAGGAATCTTCTTATTGATTTCTTTACAAGCCATTTTCTATCCTTTTCCCGTACAAAATAAATATTCTTTTTACCTCATTAGAAATTTACAGATTCATTCGTTGTCATTTCCTTGAAGAGTATTTTTCATTTTTAAAAGGTATATTTTTAAATAAAAATATTTTTAAAATGGTTTTCAAAATCAAAGGATATTTCCATCAAGAATATTTTTAAAAGACATTCTTCTATTTCATCAATGACGACAACCCTTTTTTTTACTCCACGTGGGATTTGTTTTATTGATAATATCCTTAATCTTTCAATGGATGGTTTATGATTTATTTGGAAAAGGATAGTATTCACATTCACTTACTTGATTTATTTATTAGTCCCCATGAAATATTCAATCTCTTATGATCATTGAACATTGAATTTTTCATAAATTATCAATTTCATTTATCATGGATATTACTATTTCCTAAACAATATACCATTTTACATGTCGTGTATACTTTGAATATAGTTTGATTAATATGTATCCTTTACTATATATGGATATTAGACAATTAACATAGTTAAATCTATTATTTGACACATTAATAATGTTTTGTACAGGCATGACACAGGTGGGGATCTGTTATATATAGTCCCTCAATGCATCGGTAGTCTCATGGGATGAATCATTTATCTATCCACCTTAGATGGGTTTTTACCCTAAATTTTGTAAACTGTCTTGTGAAAGGTGTTTATGGTAAAGGTACAATGTACCTAGGAAACATGACATCCAATAATTAAGAATTACCCTCATATATATTCAGTTATTATTCATCTATGATATATTGTGTTGACGTATCTGTGGATACATTTCATTTTCAGGATTCAGTTATTCTTCATGCATGAGATAATGTGTTGACCTATCTATGGATACATTTCATTTTCTGTTCATTAAAAAAATGGAATGTGTTTTAGTTTCCTAACTTTCCATATTCATATTGCCTTATCTAGTTATTTTAATGGCATGTGCTTCTAGTTATTACCTTTCCATATTTCATACATACTTCCATTCATTTTATTAATTACATGTCATGTGTGTTCAGTTATTTGACTTGTCATATTTACTATTCTCATTGATTCATTATTGTTTTCACTATATCTTTCCCTTACTAAGAATTTTATCTCACCCTTATTATGTTTCTTTCTCCAAGAATCCAACAAGAATACTGTGAAAGATTTTCATGGATTTTACTAGATGGATTAGAATTATCCTTAGAGTTATTTATGTAGAAAGAATAAAAAATTGTTGTAATCAGTGTATTCATTTATATAATACTCATTTATGTATCTGGTTTACCAAGACTACTAAACTGATCACTCCTTTATGGCTTGATTCCTTGTAATCATGCCATTTTATTTTGTAGTAAACACCGTATCTGGGCTAACTAGGGTTGGTTCGCTACAATATTTGAGATTCTTGCTATGGAATGTTTTCATTTTGGTGATATATTTGGTTTTTTCTCGATGATTGCCGTCGATAGCTACTAGAATTCGGTGATGATGATGAGGTTTTTTCACTCTTTCGAGCATCTTTGGTTCATTGAATCTTTGGTTTATTTCCCTCATTGGGGGTTTCGATGAAAGGATATGGAGGTCTTATCGATCATTATAGCTCAGCTGTGAGGCCAGATCCACATGAAACTCTACTATGGCTTCAATGTTCTATCACTCCCAAGCCATTTCAGTTTGGTGAGATGGTCCTCATGGAAATATTGAGAAGTTATGTTTGAGTAGTAGTTGTTACTCCAAGAATCTATGCCAATGATTTTATGTTGGTGTTGATCATTGAGGGTTGGTGAGATCTAGTATTAGTTATGGAATACATGGTGGTGATGGTAGTTTTTGATGTATTCTTTTTTGGTGTGGTTTTTGAATTTCTAGGTTATGTTGTTCTATTCGATAATTAATATGGATTTCGATGAGTCCACACTGACATCATGGGTGTGGGTATTGATGAATTTTTTTCATGTTAGGTTTTTTTTATGTGGCTCGTAGTTCGAGATGACATGGTGTGTTGTTTTTTGAATTTTTAATTTGAAGGGGTGGATTTTATTTCTACAGGGTTGTGTTTGTTTTTGAATTTTTTATGGAGGTTGAATTTTTTGGTTTGATTATATGTGTCCTTCTTATTCAACCAAAAATTGGTTTAATGAGAAAATAAAAAATATTGGACTTAGAGTGAGTATAATGTTTTCATTCAGGCCACTACCATTACCATGGGTCACTTTCTATTACTACATTTGAACTCACATCTTAAAGATAGAGTCACAAGAAAGATGACAATAGGTTAGTCATAATGAATTAATAAGAAATATTGAAAACGCTATTCCCATTATAGAGTTTCTTTTTAATTGTAACTCTAATTGATTAAAATAAAAATCTCTAAGAATTTATTAGCTATTCGTAAAAATTGTCCCTTAAAACAATTCCATACATGCAAATGAATTAACTCCCTCAATATTATGTTTTAAGGCATATGTCATTGTTTAGTTTTTTACTTTTAAATATACTCAAATATTTTCTCTAATAATTTCTCCCTTCTTGTTCCACATGTCTCACAATAATTGAGCTTTCAAAATCATCCCCCCATATTATAATTAAGTGACCATATATCCACAAAAATATTCTCAAATATTTAAAATACTCATAATTCCAATTTTTAATACTTTTCTCCAGATAATAGAATAATGGTAACTATTGTGGAATAATACTTTTGATTGTCATATCCGTGTAAAAATTATATCTTTATGTTTTTTAATTCAAAAAATTAAATAGTTTGGTATCTGATATATTCAAAAATCAAATTTATTATGGTGTAAAATTTATTGTTTTGGAGAAACCTTCAGTCCTTCACCATACTCTTTCCTTTGGTTATAGTGTATCATCAGGGTCATAACATCTCATTCTAAAGACTTATTTATAAAAAATCCACCTTAAAAATCATGATTTTTGGATGTACCATTATTACCAATTATAATCAGACCTTAATCTTGGAGGAGTCACATTAACAATTCAAATCTTGGTATAGCCTACATATCTCTCCAAATAATAGAACAAGTAATCATTTAACTTTAGCGAAAACTCATTCTTTATTGTGGCTACAAATTATAGTACAAACTGCCACCTATATTTCTATGCTCTGCATAATTTCATCTTCCTTAAAACTTATAACAACATAATGATATCTCATTAAAATGAAATATTTGATTCACTATTCACTAAAATCATCTAAAAATATTATTGTATAATTATAATAATATTGGTGTAAAGTTTTTCAGCTTTATCAAATTTTCACTAAATGTTCTCCAAACTTCAACAAAATTCTTCCATGTTTTACCAATGATATAATGAATAAACTAAGACACATTTCCAAAAAAACACAACCTGTTTTTGATTATTATTATTTAACAAACTCATATTTTGATCTACAATTATCCCCTTAGATTACCTATGTTTGAAGATTTATTAATATCCATTCACTGTAATAGATTGTGATTTTATTCATAATTTACTCAAAACAGTTTATATAGAGATAAAAAGATAGTGTTTCTCTATTTATTTGTAATGAGTTATTCCTAAATACTGAAATCACTTAACAATGGATTAGTTATTCATTGGTACAATAGCAAACTATAAAGGGTATGATCCTTAGACATAGATCATTGGGTGGACTAAGTAAATATCCTCATGTCATTATTATTTATTCTTCATTATATTATGGTTCTACTTGTTTGGTATAAATAAAACATTATAAATTATTATAATATGAAAAAATATCCAAATTTAAGGAATTATATGGAAATATGAAATATAATAATTCACCCCCACTTATTTTTTATCGGTAGCTTGCTTATAATAAGTGGTATAAAAGTTAAAAGATACATACATAGAAAAATTATCATTGAGAAAGCTTTGACAGGGTGGATATTATTAATGTGATAGGAGTTCTAATAATTGTTGTGTTTAACTGTAAGATATTGAAGAATAAGAATATATCTCACTTATAAAAACTTATATTAGTCATTTTATCGACGAAAATTCATGAAATCTAGAACATTGATACAATATTTATTTTAATAACTAAAATGAGAAATAAGTTATTGAATGGGGATTCTAGGGAACAAAACATTTTATATAACACAAACTCCTCTATAATCTAGGTATATTTATTATTTTTATAACACCCAATATGATATCTAACCTTTCAAGTTTCTCAAATAGACTTCCCAATACTCCTCTTGATTATATTATATACTATTATATTGAATTTATTGGATGATCAATATGTTTATATAATTTATGTTTGTTTTATAATACTTGTAGGTGTATTTTATAGAAAAAACATGTAAAATTAAATGTGTACATATTTTCATTATGTCTTGAAGTTACGTTTTTCAAATATTAGAGGGGATATGTAAACCCACTTCCATAACTCCTCATTTTAGCACTAGAGAAATTCTTTTTCATAAATTCTTTGGATATGGCCCTTTATGAACCATATCTTTTTCATTATTGATTATTATTATTATTATTATTATTATTATTATTATAGAAAATGGGGTCATAGTCGAGTAGTTCAACACACCCTATTTTCATATTTGTGGTTGGGGATCAAATCCCACCTTATACACGTTGGCACCATATTTTATGGGGGGTGGTGATTGATTCTCATGAACATAGAATGCAGGAATTAGATACTGGATGTGGGGATGTGGAGGAGCGCAAGGGAATGACCGTGGTTCAAGGTTGGATGTAATGGAAGTGGGGATACAAGTACACATGGGAGTGTAAGAGTTAGACACCAAGGGTGGCATGAGTCATAAAATATAACCCTACCAACTACTGGTATCATTGAGAATATGGAGGTGGCTACAAGAACAAAAATAAGTGGTGGGGGAAAAGGAAGAAATAAATGTCTTATGTTCTTTATATCTTTGGACCATTCATTTTGGGATTTTTTTCCACAATCTTACAAGGGTTTTGGGACACTAAGTGTTTGGCCCATTCCAATAAAAATTAATAGTCCTTATGTATGCTAAACAATCCTAGGGGGAGAGACAAGTCTTTTCCCCCCAGTATACCTAGATGTGTGTGTGTCACGCTCCAGACCTTCACTCTTAGATCATGTTCCAAAAACATTTTCTTTTTATACTATTTTGATATCAACTAGAGTAACCCAAACGTAAACATCAATGATTACAATATCAATAAAAATATTTTTTCATTTAAAAACCAAAGAACATTTATGTTTCAGGTTTTAAAGAGTTAAGAAAACCTTTAACTAGAAAAAACTCATATCATTCTCATCCAATGATAATTTTTTCCACTATACCAAGGATTATTTATTTTATAATAGTATTTCAACATCTCCTAAAAAATTGTCCATTCATGATGAAGGTTCCACACATAGTAGAAACACTTGGTGTTTGAATAACTATAAAGGTTTCATCATATTTGATGGATCATTCACCATAGTGTAATAGACTTAAATTTCATGACCAACAATGAATAGAGAACCTGAAATCCAAACAAAGGAACTATTCACATTAAATTTATAATTTATTTAAATATGTCCATAAGAAATGTTACCTCATCTTAGGAACATTATTTGATGTTGATGATGTTGATCATCTAAAAATTCAATTTTTTATTACCTTTATTGAACATGTAAGATCAAAGTGTAGAATCAATCTAGTGGTGATCCACACATGATCCTTTGATTTATTAATAACACATATTTATCATCGAGTGCAAGCGCAGTAGATATATCACATTGTGTTGTTCATCCTGACCATTTCTAGTTCCTTCGGGCTTGAAGGAATCTCTCTAGCACTTCTTCTTCTTGAGAGGTAGAGAGTAGGAGTGGAGAGATAAGTCTATTGTGAACAAAGATTCTCAAATAATTATTTCCCCTATAAAATATGCATAACCATCTAATTATAAATCTAGGGTTTATGTTAAAATATTATTTAATTTCATACCATCCCTTAAATATTATAATTACCCATTTCAAAACCCATTTAATATATTAAAAATAAAATTTTTATTATTTTATTGTTTTCACATACTCAATAATGATAAATATTATTTTACAAGTATTAAAATTAATATTCATTATCAAACAAAACCTTATTCTGCTCTAAATCCCTGGTATTTATTGAATACCCAAATAAATATTTTATTTATAAATAAATACTTTATCCACAAACAATAAGATAAATATTTATTAAATATTAAATGAATATTTTTTATCAATAAAACATGAATAAAATGATTCCTCAGTCAAGATAAAAATATTTATTCCATTAATTAAATTAAAATTGAATGTAATCATGATCTATAGAAACCTTTAGTGTGTAACCCTATAGGATTATTTCTTTTTGTAATTAGGATAACATTCCTAAAGTTCAAGATTATAATCATGTAATGGTTTAAGGAACCCAAGATAAAGAACTTAATGCTGCAATATTGACAACCACATATGAAATCTTACTATGTAATGTAATCTCTTTGTCATAGTATCTCATCAAGCAGGTTTCACATTTTTATCATCAAACTATATGTTCGATAAATATTTCTATGACTATCTAAAATAAATTTTTCATTACATTGTGGCCATGGAATTTAATGTTATGGTTTTATTCCAATAAAATAGTCAAGATATCAACTTTCATAAGTATATAAGGGATAAATCCTTTATCAAGTTGTCCATTAATAACTTGTCATTCATAACACACCCAAAGTACCATAATTACTACAAAAATATGACATCACTATTTTGGTCCATAAATATATGTGTGTGATTCATGGCATGTATTGAGGATAATATTAAAATGTAAGGACCATTACGCATACTCATAGATAAGAATATTAGATAACACCAAAAAAATATAGAATTGATTATGGTAGGTATGTTTTCATAATCTCACATCTTTGATATTACCAAGTGTGAACTTCATTATAGGAGGCCTCGTTTGATTATGAGTACTCACACAAGGGAATCTACATACTATTTTCCATATCATAGTATATTTTCAGACCATAGAACTATATTTAAGAATATCAACAAGGAAATTCAATATTCTCATCATAGAGGGAAACCTCCCTGATCTTATCAATGGGATAGACGCCATATGATATTATTATATAAAATTCATACCAAACAATGGAAAATGTTATATAATATGTTTTATTAATATTCAAATATTATAATGTATATAATTAAAGTTCAAATAGTTGGTTCTAAAACACTAACTCTAACAAACTCTCACGTGGACTATAATCAACTTCCTATGACTTTTTGTCCACTATAACTCACATGATGATCTTGATTCTGCTAAGTTAATTAATTTTCAAGGGGTCCACAAAATTACTATTCATGGATATTATACTCACTAAAACATTTACTATCTAAGAAAACTCCCTCAAGAGATGATACTTTTGAACAATATGCTTAATTTTTTGATGTAACCCTACCTCCTTTGTATGATCCACCACTATAATATAATCATAATATAGTGTGATGGGATCATTACTACTTGGTACCACATTAATATCATGGGTGAAATTATGTACTGAAACCACTGCTTTATGTACTCAAAAATAAACATGTACTCAAAATATGCAGTAAAATCTATAAACACAACCTTCTTTAAGCTCTTTTAGATCAAAAACCTCCATTGAGATTCAAAATGTAACATGTATGTGATTTCAAATCATCTTGATCTATTTGGAAATGATCATATACATATCCTCTGATGATTAGTTCATCATATCCTGTATAGGACAAGAACATATCCTTATTATGCCTAAGATGCTTAAATAAATTCTTGAATTCCATCCACTAGTGGTCATCTGGGTCAGCTTGATATCATTATATTTCACTTAGGGTGTATGAAATTTCAATCCTAGTACATATCATAACATACATTAATAACCATATCACAAATGTGTATGGAATAATTTCCATCCTTTTTTCATTCCCCATGTGTATGAGGACCCATTTTTCTGGAAGGATGAATTCCATGTGAAATTGGAAACAATCCCCTCCTGGATTATTCCATATTAAATATGTTATGTATATTTCCAATATATGTACCTCGACATAGGTTGAGAATCATCTTGGATATATCATTAAGGATCTTGATCCCAATAATATATGGTGTTTATCCTGAGTCCTTCATAGTGAATCAGTTATTCAACTAGGCCTTAACAAACAAAAAGACTGGTATTTTATTTCAAATAAGTAGTATTTAATTGAAATATACTATTAAAAAAATTTCTATACTCTCAATGAACCATTTTTAGACACAAGTCTCTCATTAGTTCTCCAGGAAACCAAAATTCCATTTTGGATTCATCAAACTGAAATTTATGTGACCTAGATTCTTACTTTTATCCATAAATTGATCTTTGTAATTTTCATACCTTGTTGGAATCCTTTGGATTCATAAACCCTTTAAGTTGTGTCATATAGACATCTTCTTAAAGATTCAAATTAAAAAAATCTTGATATCTATTTTAGAAATATCTTATTCATGGAAAACTGTAATGGAATGTATAATTTTGATAGATTTTAGCATTAAAACTGGTGAAAATGTTTTTTTTATATTTCTTGAAGATGTTTGAACCCTTTTACAACCATACATGAATTATAAGTATTTAATTTTCCATACACATACAGTTTATTCTTGATTACCCATTTACAAACAATGGAATTTATATTTTCTAGAGGATCTACTAAAATCCAGATGTAGTTTTGGTACATGGAATCCATTATAGAATTTATGGATTCTTTCCAGTTGGAAATAATTTTACCCCTTACTGCTTCCTTTTAGGTTATAGGATCATTATTATCAACTAATAATATGTCACCATCCTTGGTGATATAAAATCATTCCATTATTGTTCGCTAAACTCACGTGTGCTCCAACATAATACTTGTGTCTCTAGAATACATTCTTCTATTGGACCTTGTGGAATTTTTTCATGTGCCAACCCTTGTGTACCTAACTCCAGAACTTCATCAAAGTATATATTTATCCCATTTTCTCTTTTAGATATGTGATCCATATAAAGTAATATGCCATGTCACATATCTATACCCTTTTTAATGAGGATATTTATAGGTAATAACCCCTTGTTTTGATAGGATATCTTATAAAGTTTCACTTTATGTCGCGGGGTGTAATCTTGTTGCCTGAAGAGGCCTTAACAAACACATCACAACCCCAAACTTGTATGTATGACAAGAAAATTTTCTTTCCACTAAATAAAATGTATGAATACCATTTTCAGCTTTAGTTGTTTCTTGATTTAGTTTGTTTACTATTATTTGAAACATGTATCCCAAAAATGGATAATGTAAGACTCACATGAATAATTATTGATCTCACCATGTCAAACAGAGTGTGGATCCTCCTTTACCATACACCATTCCATTTAGGCCTATAAGGAGCAGTGATTTGAGATAAAATCATAAACTAATATAAATATTCAATGAATGATTTATTAATATATTCTCCAATATGGACTAAGTATAGTTTATTCATCTTCTTACCAGGCTATTTCTCAACTCCATTCTTGTATTCTGTGAATCTGTAAAAGGAATAAAACTTTTACCTCATCAATTATGAATATATATATCTACTAAAATCAATAGTAATGGTTATGAAGTATGAGTACCCATCAATTTATTCAATAGGAAATGGTCTATACACTTCGGAATAAATAAATTCAAGAATATATTTGGACCATTCACCTTTTCCAATAAATGGTTCTCTAGTCATTGTTTCTTATAAATATTTGAGAAATACTCTAATTGGTTTTTGTTCAAAAGAATCTAAATATTAATCTTTCTATAATTTATCAAAATTTCATTTATATACATGACCTAACTAAGGTTTCCAAATTTTTTTGAGGTATTATTCATGTGAAGTAGTTTCATCATTGATTTCAATACCATGGTTTGTGTAATAAAACAAAAAGGTCCATTATATAAATGTATCTTACTAAAAAATGTTATCTTAATGAAAGAGGCATCATTTTTTCTAAAATTTGAAAATAAATAAATATATGTCAATTATGGATATTGAAATAATGTTTCTGGATTTGAATGTAACATAATAAAAATCTTTCAAAACCAAGATTACTCCCATCGTTAATGTGAGGTGGTAGTCACCGATAGACAAAATAGTAATTTTCCTCTATTGGATACTCAAAGATATACCTCCCATTGGTAAATCATTATAAATACACTATGTTATTATATTTTAATACATATGTGATCATCACAATCTGTATCTAATACATAATTTGTAGAAATAAATAAATTTCACTCAACAAACAATGCACATAAAGCATCCCCTTGCTTCTTTTCTGGGGTACAGTTTTCCATCCTGTGGTCCTTCTTTCCACATACGAATTAGTTAGAATCATGTTCCCATGTTTTCACCTTGATCTTTATATTCTTGTAGTGGATTGGAAAAGAATATTAGTACTTAGATCTTTCCACTTGGCCTTTACTATTTTTCACCACAAGGGAATAATTTGTTTTACACTTTGTATCCTTATTAACATGGTGAAGAATAGTGAGTATATTTGGGAGATACATCTCAATGTTTTTCATATTGGAACTAAAAATATAGCTCCAAAATCTATGAGTAAGTTATTATGTATGAAATTAGTGTATAGTACAATATGAATTTTAAACCTAGAATCTCTAAGTGATAAATATATTCAATATGTTTGAATACATGAGGCTCAGATGGTGCACCTTCTCTGATCTTACTCTGAAATAGTGCCTTGGATATATCAAATTTTTCATGTCTTTCTATCTCATATTATAAACCACATATATTCTTGAGCATACTATAAGAATCAACATTTTCATGATACTTCATTATTACAATTGACATGGATGAAGCATTAAATATTGAACATCAACTATGTCACCTAAATTCTTATCATATATAGAACTCTTCTTCACTTTCCTCCTTTGTAGAAGAATAACACAATGAGTATTCGAGAACATGTGATTTTTGTTCATGGTGCAACGTATACCAAGGGAATCTGAACCATCCTGTAAGTTATTACCAGTGAGAATATAGTCTTTCTACAATATAGATCATAGGTATAATTTTTATGATGAAGTTTCCTTTTTTATAAAATTATAAAAGATAAGGTTATTATTATTTAAATTTATTGAAATTTATGCGAAACATTATGAATTTAATTTTATTAAGTATCCCATTATTTTATAAAGTGCCCACAACTATCGCCTTTAGACTTAGAAAGTCTAGTATCTATGATGTCCTATTGGAAAGGATTCATATTCCCCATAACATACCCCCAAAGTGGGTTGGTCAAGCTACTTAAAGGTATTTAGGTAGGAAAGTAATTTCTAACTATTGACTTGAAGATGCTCAATATTTTAATTAGAATCCACAATCTCAAAATCTGTACATGGATTTAATAAAAACTTTCCTCAGAGTTAGATCAAGTCTAGTTTGGGCTACTCCTCTTGATAAAAGTTAGTTAAGTCAACCCAGTACATTCATAATAACGCTATGATAAAAGTAAGAATCCAAATGTGGGTTAGCCAAACACTTAGTTTTATTGTTTTCATTCATAATAATGTAATGGAAGGACAAGTATGAATTAATATTTATTTGATTGATTTTATTTTATATGCATAAAAATTATCTTGTTTTATATTTTACATTTATTTTCAATATTTAATGGATTTTACTTAATTGATTAACCACGTTTTGATAAAACATTTTACTCATAATACATTTATGTATATTTCATCTTTTCATATTATTTAATTTATTTATGTCATCAAAATCATATATCAATAAAATAAATACTGAATAGAAAATGAATAAATAGATAAATAAATAAATGAATGAATCATAATCTTATTTAATGGTTGATTTATCAAGTGGAAAATAAATTAACCAATGCCCAAGGGTAAAAATCATTATGTTGATCATAGAATGAGTTGCAACATTCCCCATGTCCACTTGTGTATCATCTAGGTTTTTATCATCTTGGTTCTATCTTTAACTACCTCTAGATGCCTTGGGATACTCCTTTTATTACATGTATTTATAAATTTCACATATGTGAGGTGATCTAAAGGATTGGTTAAGTGGAATTATATAAATAACCTTAAACACTTTGGTCCAATATAATAAAGAAATAATGGATAACTCATATACCATCATATTTTATTTAACAAATAATAATTTCATAACCATGAAATAAATTATATTAAAAAAAACCAATGAATACAAGGGTTTTGGTCAAGATCATGAATGGTTAAACACATGAAACAAATAAAAAAGGTAAACTAGTTAATCATTTATTTATTTTCATTCTTTATTATTAAGATAAATTTACATTCATTCATTGATTAATTAATTCCCTTTTATCTTAATGACCATTTGAATTCTCTCAGAAATACCCATCATAAATTAATTTATGGAAAATAGATGGTATAACTGATAAATATCGGTAATTAAAATAAATTAATTGATTATTTTAAAATTATTTAAATCATTTATTAAAGTGTACAACAATAAAGTCCCAATCAATGTGATGATGTTTTAGTGATGCAATTAGTGATTCAATGTAATTTAATATTTACCATTATTGGAAGACTACACAGTGTGTACTTAGGAGCTACATGTTATGCACCTAGATTGTAGTGTACTCGAGATAAATTCTTGGGTATTAAGCATGTTCCTTGGATCAACTACATGTAATTTACTAGCTAGATAAATTACATGTATCAGGCTTGTCATATATTCATGATTCCCATCGAAGGATTTGATGTGTTCTTCATAAATGAGACCACATGCAGTGTGCACTAGGGTATATGATGTGTAATATATCCATATGTCGTATAACATAGTATTACCAGCCAAAATCCTTATCAATTCCTAGTGGAATCTCAACTTGTTCATCATGTTTTTTTTGGAACTTTAAGAAAACATAAATATGGAATGATGAAATTGTGATTCTAAAAGAATGTTAAACAAAACACCAGATTAAATAATTAATATTATGAAATGAAATATATAGAAACTATTTCACATAATAAATCAATAATTAAATAAATAATTATAAATTTAAAACATGACCCCTATGATACCACATGAAGGTTATGCACGTAGTGGAAGCACTTAGTGGGAGAATAACCATAACAGTTTTATCAGATTATATAGATCATTCACAACATTTTACAAAAATAATTGTCAGAACCAATGAAATTCTCCCACAAAATATCGACATAAGAGAACCCAGAACCCATAGAAAGGATATTTTTATGTTTAAATTTATAATTAATTGAAATGTGATCAGAAGAATGGTTACCTTGTTTTAAAAACATTCTTCTATGGTTGTAGGAACCCGATTTTTCACTTACGTATGTATCCTTAATTTTTAGTCTAAATATTCACGTTGGACCTAATATAGATTCCCACTGAGTTATAAAAGGTTCTGAGGGTGTCTGGGGCTTTTTTGGAGCTTAGAACACCTCTTTTTCGAAAAACATTTCAAGTTTCACAGTTTGTGCAGGGTTAGTGCACAGTTTGCCTAACTTTGTGGTTTGTGTTTTTTTGGAATGTATCACCTAAAATGGTTGGAACTTGTCTGTGTAGACAAACTATGCGAACAACCCTTTTTCCCAGGTAATCGTGCATGGGTGGTGCACAGTTTGATCAAACCATGCGGAGGAAGAATTTTCGGGAAAAAACATCTAACATAGTTTCTGCATGGTTTGACAGACCGTGTCGAAAAACCATGCATAGGCTAAAAACATGTGTAAAATGACTAAAAAACCCTTAATGATCTACTAATAATTCCCCTTCCTCACTAATCCATGTTTATAAGTGATTTACCTAATTATCTCTCATTTTTGATCATTTTGAGGATCCAAACATGGAATCAAGAGATCTTCTTCATCCGGCTTCCGATCGTGATTTTGTTCATCACGTTGGATGTGCAATGGTAAGTACTAAAGTCATCATTAGCCATACATCTTCCCTTTCACTCTCCACCTAGATATCTCCATGTGATCATTTTCACCATTTATTAGATCAACTTAGATCCCAAGAAAATCAAGGGCCAATACCGTGGAGGAGGAGAGTCGTACAACCCTAAGGTGGGTGGTCTATAACTCATCCCAAAAGTTTGTTGATTTTGGGATATTCGTATGGGGCCCACCGATTTCATTGGAAATTGTTTCTTAAATTAACATTCCATGATTATACTCATTAGAATCGTATGGTTATTCCCTTTACAAATATTTGATTAGTTGTTAGTGGTTACACCCACAATTCAATCCACCTCATGTCAAAGGTTGTTCCATAATCGGGTTTTAGTGTTTCAGTACGTTTGATCCAACATTTGGGTGTTCCATTTCTTGA
Source organism: Viscum album (assembly GCA_963277665.1). Classification (NCBI taxonomy): domain Eukaryota; kingdom Viridiplantae; phylum Streptophyta; class Magnoliopsida; order Santalales; family Viscaceae; genus Viscum; species Viscum album. Next base: position 978,169,699 of record OY728123.1, read on the forward strand.
CCTTTTTAAAGGTAATAATCCTTATAATAAATGGATTTTTTTTAATTATAATTGCATAATGGCATGTACCATGTGTGTTCACCACTTGACCCGCCTAAGGTATGTGCTTACAAATGTTTCTTAAATGTGAAATATGAAATGTAAAATGGCATGTATACTGAGAATATAACATGGACATATCAAAAGAGATTGAATATAGGTTTCATGCATGTATCACCCCTTTCCATGTTGATGGAAGGTAGCAAGGTGAACCTCAATAATTGAATAAGATTTAATGTCTAACTAAGACTTGATTAAATGGTTGCAATGCTACTTGTCCTATACACACTAATGGAAGACAAGGCTTGGACCAATGGTTTCAACTCTACATGATCTATCCACACAAATGGAAGGAAATACTTGAACTAAATTAATTATTACATGATTATAATATCAAATAGGAATGGACTGGCTCGAGATCACCTTGGATTTTGAGAGGAGAATACCTTGGGTCTCGGGAACCCCATTCCGATTCAAGGATATGGTTTACTTGGGTTGATACCAACCTATAATCTGGTTATTTTCTATTCCTTGGATGCCCGGTATACTACCTTTGGGTCCCTTTAATTATTACAAGATTCCTCGAATACACTCCTTGGATCCATCATCGACTAGTATGTGTCATGGTGAAATCCCATCAGACCCATGACTTTACTTAGCCCCATTTTAGCTTGGTTGATCAACTTGGACTCAATAGGCACCTTATTGTGGAATTCCATGGATTACACTCCTTGTATTACACTCTTACCCCATATCTAGACTCAGATACTACAGAGTTAGATTTCTGTGAGTCTAAGTTACCTTGTTTTTTACCCTAGAACTCCCCAACTGTATATTGTTGTCGGGTTTTTTTGTTACGTCTTGGGACCTTCACTACTTATACTATCTTGAGATGATATAATATTTGTCTATGCCTCACATGAAATATTAACATTAAATGTAATTGATTAATTAATGAACTTATTACATGTTCAGACACCATCTGAGGGCTGAAGTAAGTACTTGGTTATTTAGTTATATTGTAATACTTTCTTTACTTTATATATGCACGCCTACACACTGTTATATTCCATTAAACAGGCCAGATGTTATAGACACCATTGGTGGTGGCCCACTGATATTTATCTCACACATTCTCTAGGAACCGTTTGGTACCTGGAGTATATTACATGGTTGCAGTTATTGACAAAGGGTAGCATGCAGCTTCCAAAACATGATTTGTGCAGATAGGGTGGATCTTGATAGAAGATGACCGAGTAGGATCTAAGGATGATTGGAGTAGACTTTGTTTTCTTTTACCTTGTGGAACATTTTATTCTTATTGTCTTGTATCCATGATTTCTTATTTTCTAGTGACATGAAATTACATCATTAATGTTCCAGTAGATGCAGTTATTGTTATTCTTGTTTATCTATTGCATCATTTTTCATCCGCTATTTATTTATATTACTTCCACTATTTACTATTCATTTATATCTCCTATGTTGTCCCACACTCTGCTAATGAGGGTATATTCTTCCCACAGACACACCCTAGGCCCCCACTGCAATTCAGCAGCCTCTGGCATTTGGGAAGATGTGCTTGAGGCCATGTGGCCCACCGGGCTCGGGGCACCGTTAAGTGGCATCTGGGTCCAGGTTATCACAAAGTGGTATCAATGGGGATTATTTTCTTTCATGACTATTTGGAGACAATAGATTGGAGAATATTAACTCTTGGGAATTGGTCATAATCCATGCTTGGGCATCACAAACCCATGTTCAGGATAAAATCCAAGTTACCCATAATGAAATTGTTGTTCTATTTTACCCATTACAGTTGATATTATTTCACCATTGGGTGAATCACATATTATGTGGTGTTGTTGATTATTAATCTTTGAATTTATTTCATCATTGTCCCGATGATATGAGGGAAAGGATTATTGATACAAGCATCATTATAGGCACCTAGAATTCACATTTCATGCATATTTCCATGCCATATAGGTGAATTTCACTGCTTTGCATTTCTTGATATGCCTGTTATTGTTGATTTATGTTGTGATAGTTACTTATACTTGAATTAATTTGGCTTATATTGAGTTATTTCTTGTCCCAATTCATGAGTTCTATGGGCCCTCATGGGTTGGAATGATTAATTTTCCAAGTCAAGACATTATGCTATAACTAAATGGGTGTTGTTTCTGGTGATAGGTGTATGAGAACTGATTAATAGAGAATGAATATCCATTATAAAGTAAATAAAAAAATATAAAATGAATTGGTTCCACATCCTTATCGCTCCTTGTCATGTTTATGAAAGGTAAAAGAGTGAACCAAATAAGTAACTGCAAAATGACATGAAACATATACTTGATGACTTACTGATACCGGGCCATCTAAGCGGGTATTTTGGGTAGTATTCCTTGGGTAGTGAGTTTTCTTATGTTCAGATTCCATTAGTGATTCTATCTACTTGATTCTAATATTGTTATAAGGTGTGTGTTTGGAATTTGTAGACCAATTCCGCCATGATTTCCTCTTGTCGTTCTCTAGGAGGGTGGTGATGACCATACTCCAGAAATGGTTGGCCCTGAGCTGTCAGTCTTACTTACAGTTGTCCCACTTGAGGCACTACCTGTTGTACCTAATCTGAGCACTGATGCCCAATTCCATGATAGTTTATAATGTATGATGCAGTCTATGATTGGTGCTCCACAGGTTGCACCCACGATGGCTGATCTGACCCGTGAGTTCCAGCAGCAGCATCCACCTACTTTTTCAGGGGATGGAGGTCATGTGGCTGCTATGTCTTGGCTAGAGGCCATGGTATCTATCTTTGAGCATCTAGAAATACCTACAGAGCAAAGAGTCAAGATTTCTACATACATTCTTTAGGATTTTTTCAAGCGTTGGTGGGATGTGGTTACCCAGGCCGGTTGTCATTAGTGCATGTTATGGGTTGAATTTGAGACTTCCTTATATGATCAGTTATTTCCTCATTCACAGAGAGTTGATAGATCCAGATAGTTCATACATCTCGAGTGGGGTTCTATGTCATTTATGTAATATTCAGCACGTTTCATGGATTTACAACTCTTTGCACTGCTTCTAGTCAGTGATGAGCTTTTGCGTGCTAGACATTTTGAGGATGGGCTTTAGTACACCATGTGAACTCAGGTGAATGTCTTTTTTTCTTCCTACCTTCTCTGAAATAGATGATATGTCCCTTATCACTGAGCATAATCTGATGGAATGAGAGAGTACTTGGTTTAAATGATCAGTGTCGCGTCAGGATGGTAGTTCTTCTGGTGGCAGGAAACATTCCCTTGAAGATTACCATTACGGAAGTGATAGCTAGAGTATCCTGTCACGACCCATCCTCGGGGCCCGTGCCGTGACTACCCCAGGCTCACCTTCCATAGGCCAGGGGCTGGAGACTAGCACCAAGGTGTAATTCCCGATAAAAAGGGAAGGCATTGCCTTTGTAAAGTAAAAAAACACCACAGAGCAAGAAATCAGAAGTAAACACTAAGTAAAAACTGGGTACAACAGTAAGTGCGGAAAAAGTAAGTGGGACAGAATACAAACCCAAACTGAAAGTAAAGTACAACTAAAAAGGGAAAACAACAACTGAAAGTAAATCCATAGCCTCGAGCCATCCACTAGAAGTCCCACCATAAGGGTGGGTACAGATATCCTCCACAACTCCTCGGGTCTAGCCGTCCGCTCTGAGTACGCCCCGCCCAGTGATCCACCTCCGGGTACCGACCTGCTCCTCGTGCCTCAACCACGATCAGCGTTGTCCGTCATCTGCAACCAACACAACGTAGTGCGGCCATAGCCCGTGCAGGGGTGAGTATAAGCTATTCAGTAGGGACCCCGAGACCCCCGAAGGTCTCCCAGAATCCACAAAGGATAATCCACAAAGGAAAGATACAAACACGAAGTAACATCCGACACTACTTAGGTATATTCTTATACATATACCTAAGTCATCAATTCTCGTTCGGCTCCAACATCCGAGCTCAAGTACAAACCAGTCCACACAGGAAACCACAACCCAATCCACACAGGAAAGCATAACGTAATCCACACAGGATATCAAGTCAATCATATTGAAGATAAGGATTGAAATTCAAGATACATCTCACACAGGTATACTTCTTCGTATGACGATAGAGATGATCAGATATAGACACTGATTCATATAAGTCGTCGGACCCACAAAGGATCGATAGGTAATAACCCCCACAATGACCCACAATGGATCTGACCCATACAAGATCTATAGGTAACTAACCCCCGCAATGACCCACACAGGATCGGACCCACACAGGATCTGTAGGCGCTGGCCCACACAGGACCACTGAGCACTGACCCAAACTGGATCTAACCCACACAGGATCGGAAGCACTGATCCACGTAGGATCGCTGATTTTTGTAGTCGTCACCGTCGAATCCACGGAGGATTTCTACACAGTCATCATCGTCGTCGCAGTCGCAGCCAGCTCTAGGGATCCCGCAAACAGCAAGCTCGTTCGGGAGGGTCCGCTCCACGAGCCGAGGGGCTGATACATAAACTAACACATAGTCCAGAGTTGATGTATCCAAAAGTTCCGTATCGTCAACAGAAACTCAACGTCACAGACGGCGCGTCAATCGGACGCCCGGTCTGAGAGTTGTTGGCTTTTTCGTCCCAGGGGCTCGGTTGGTTTTTAAGTCAAAACCAACCCGACCGTACTCCAACTGTGTCCAAACCTCGAGCGGAGTAACCCAAAAGCTCCGTCTCACTAAGAGGAATCCAACAAAGTCAACGGCACGTCAATCTAACGTCCAGAGCTTAAGTTATAAGCATTTCTGCTCCGAGGGCCCGGTTGGTTTTGTGTACAAACCAACCCGGCCGAACCCAAAGTACTCTGAAACCTTGAGTGAAACAAACCGAAATGACTGTCTCGATCCAAGGATCGCATCGCAGCTAACGATGCATCGATCGGAGGTCCACAGCCCATGTTATGGGTAGATGACCGAAATCGGTTCGGTATTAGGGGGTTCGCGCCCGGTCCGACCCTGCCCGATACCCCCAGGGTCGCGCCGAACCGGGTCAACCCGAACCGGGTCCGGGTCCGGCCCGCTTGGGCGTGGCCCGGCCCGACTGGTGCAGCCCGACCCGGCACGCTGGCGCGGCCAGGCGGCTCGGCCGTAACGGCCGAGCGGTGAAGGGGGGGGGGCGCTTCCCCCCGTGTTGAGAACCCACGACCCCCATGTGGGGGGCCGCACCTGCTGGCCGATCGGGGGTTAGGAACCCCCGGTTTTCCCCTGACCGGCCGACCCACTCTGGCAAGCCGGCTACTGCCGCCACGGGACCGTCGCTGGCCGGTCCCCCTGCTCTGACGCCGGCAGCCCGGAACCGGCCGCCGGTCTCCCCGCTCCGCCGCAACCTCAGCCGTGGCCTTGGTCTGTCTGGCGCGGCGCGATGACGCTGCGCCCCTCCGCCGTGGCACAGCTCCGGCCGCGGCGCTTTTGTAGTTCTCCGGCGTGGCGCGACCGTGCCACGTCTTTGGTTCGTCTTCAATGGCACGGCGCAACGGCGCCGCTTCTCCCCCTTTCTCTAATATTTCTGCGTGGTGCTTCGGCACTGCATTGCCTTGTTCGTGCTGCAAACAACATCAAACAACCAAAGGGGAGAGGAGGGTCGGTCGTGTTCTTGCTATCCGACCCCCTCCCATTATTGTGGTATCAGGCGGCTCCAATCGAAATGAAGAAAGGCAACAGAAGAATTCACGAACAACAATTAAAATAAATCCCTACATCGTCGAATTCGATGAGCGAGGATTTTCCGCGGAATTAACCGTCGCGGAAGAAGGCGTCGTGAAAGGAGGATCGTCGCTTCACAGAGAAGGAACATCACGGAAGAAGCGTCGCATCATCGATCTCCGAGGATCCGGCGTTCTTCGCGTTCTTCGCGTTCTTCGTCGAGGAGGAAGAACTTCATGACTTGAGAGAATTCTCCCCAAACCCTCTTGCACAACCAACCCATAATAAAATAAGAGTTGTCTTATTTTATTAACGCACAAGACAATGTTTGAATTTCAAAAAGAAACAATCAATTCAATGAATTAATTGCAATGATTTAACTTCCCAAATTAATGAGGCGTTTATTAACCAGATGAAACGCATGGGTTGACTTCATTAAAAAGGGGGTGCGGGTGCGTTTCTCAATTAAAGGAGGGGGATTGAAAAAAAGTGCGGCTCATGTGGGCCCCACTCCAAAAATATCCTACCTAGTGTTGTAGGATATTGTGGGTCCCACTTTAACCCCTTAACTTAGGTCAAACAACTTAAATAAAATAAATGGTGCGACCAATTTATTTTATTCATTTACTTAACTGAAAATTTAAAAACCACACCCGAGTAAACGCAACTCCAGAAAAGTTGTTTCTAAGTAATTACCGAAGATGTGATTCCAACGGTGCCCTAGGAATTTGATTCCGATCACTGGTTCAAAAGTTAAAAAAACCCGATCATTCGTTCACTGAATGTACCCGAGCTAAACATCGGAAAATGATTCCGGGCACACCGGGCCTCATAATCAGGTTCCGTCAGAAACTACATTCTTGTAAAATCCCAATGAAAATATTGAAAAAAAATCCCTTGAATTTTACGGGTCTTTACATTACTCCCACCTCAGGGCTTTATGTCACCGTAAAGATATATAAAAAAACTAGGGGAACAAATGTGGGTAGTGAGCACGCATCTGAGCCTCCTGCTCCCAAGTGCTCTCCTGGAGGTTCTCGTCCTGCCATCTGATGTGCACTAGAGGAATCGACCATCCATGTAGGACCCGGTCATGTCAATACTCAATCTCCACCGGGACCTCCGCAAAAGTTTCCCCATCATCAACGTTCAGCTCCCCATGGTCAATGATATGTGTCGGGTCGTGCACGTATCTCCTCCGCTGAGATACGTGGAAGACGTCGTGCACTCGGTGCAACTGAGGTGGTAGAGCCAGGCGATAAGCCACCTCGCCAATCCTACGAAGGACCTAGAATGGTCCGATGAATCGTGGAGACAACTTGACACCTCGGCCAAATCTCTGTAATCCACGTCGATTTGAGACCCTCAAGAAGACGTGGTCTCCATCCTCGAAATCAAGCGGCCTCCGCCTCCTGTGAGCATAAGACTTTTCTCGGCTCTGATTTGTCCTCATCCGCTCCTGGATGACCTGTACCGTCTTTGTCGTGGCCTGGACCATCTCCGGTCCCTAAAGTGCTGACTCCCCAGGGTTTGTCCAGCACAGAGGAGATCTGCAAGGTCGGACGTATAACGCCTCGTATGGTGCCATCCCGATGTTGGAGTGGTAGCTGTTGTTGTACGCGAACTCCAGCAAGGGTAGGTGGTCCTACCAGTTGAGACCAAAGTTGAGGACACATGCACAGAGCATGTCCTCGAGAGTCTGAATGGTCCTCTCCGTCTGACCATCTGTCTGAGGGTGAAAGGCGGTACTCAGATGTAGCTGCGTCCCGAATGCCTCCTGCAACCCCTTCCAAAGCCGGGAAGTAAAGCGAGAATCTCGATCAGAGACGATAAATTATGGCACACCATGAAGTCGCACAATCTCCTAAATGTAGAGATGTCCCAAGCTCTCCACTGAGCCTTGCTCTCTGATGGGTAAGAAGTGAGCCGACTTGGTGAGTCGGTCGACAATCACCCAAATGAAGTCATGACCTCTTGAAGTGCGTGGAAGTCCAATCACGAAGTCCATAGATATCCCATCCCACTTCCACTCCGGGACCTCCAAGGGTTGTACCAAGCCTGCTGGTACCTGGTGCTCTGCCTTCACCTGCTGGAAGGTGAGGCATCGAGAAACGAACTCTGCCACAGCCTTCCTCATGCCCGGCCACCATTGTTGCCGTCTGAGATCCTGGTACATCTTCTCCACTCCAGGATGTACCGCCAAAGGGTAAGTGTGAAACTCTCTCAGCACCTCCTCCCGTAAAGCAACGGGTACCAAGGTATGTCCTCTGAAAAGGACGTCCTACTCTCCTCCTAAATTGAAACCATCAGGGGCATGTCCTGAGGATATCTGTGCACGTCGCGTCTCACAGTCGGCGTCCCCACGCTGAGCCTCTCTGACCCACTGCAGTAGTGGAGGAGTGACTGTGAGTGACTGAAGAAAGGTTGCTCCATCTCTATCCACGAAGGATATCTACAAAGCGGCTAGCTGCTATGTCGCCTCCCCAAGTAGCTGAATTCCCATCCTCCTGCTAAGAGCATCGGCTAATACGTTCCCCTTTCCAGTAGTATAGACTATCTCAAAGTCATAGTCCTGGAGGAACTTGAGCCATCGCCGCTGTCTCAGGTTCAAGTCCTTCTGCGAGAAGATGTACCTGAGACTCTGATGGTCAGAATAGACTGTAAAGTGCTTGCCCATCAGATAGTGTCACCACATCTTTAGAGAGAATACCACTGCTGATAACTCCAGGTCATGGGTAGCATAGTTCTTCTCATGCGACCTCAACTAACGTGATCCATAGGCGATCACTCCCCGCTCCTGCATCAGGACACATCCGAGTCTGGTCCCTGATGCATCGCAGTAGACTACGTACCCTAAACCCTCCTCTGGTAGCCTCAAGATAGGTGCGCTGGTCAATCTCTGTCTCAGCTCCTGGAAGCTCTGCTGACATTTTTCTGACCACACAAATGGTTTCCCCTTCTTCGTCAAAGCTAAGAGTGGTGCCAAAACTCTGGAGAAGTCTGGCACAAATCTCCAATAGTATCCAGCTAGTCCCAAGAAACTCTTCACATCCGTCACGCTCCTGGGTGGCTCCCAAGCTAGCACTGCCTCGAACATCGCAGGATCCACCGCAACTCCCGCCTTAGAGATGACGTGTCCCAAGAAGTGGACCTTGTGTATCCAGAACTGAAACTTTGAGAGCTTACGATAAATCTGGTTCTCTCGGAGTGTGTCCAGTACAACCCACAAGTGGTAGGCGTGCTCCTCCTCAGTCATCGAGTATATCAAAATGTTGTCGATGAAGACCACAACAAATCGATCGAGGTATGGTTGAAAGATCTTGTTCATGAGGCCCATGAACACTGCGGGAGCATTGGTTACGCTGAATGGAATAACCAAGAACTCATAGTGGCCATACCGACATCTGAAGGCCATTTTCTGCACGTCCTCGTCCCGAAATCTGAGCTGATGATAGCCGGACCTGAGGTCTATCTTCGAGAACCACCGTGCTCCCTTGAGCTGATCGAAGAGGTCATCAATCCTCGGTATCGGATACTTGTTCCTCACTGTCACCTGGTTTAGGTGACGATAGTCGACACAAATTCGCAAGCTCCCGTCCACCTTCTTGGCGAACAATGTCAGGGAAGCCCAGGGTGAAACACTGGGTCGGATGAATCCCTTTCCCTGCAAGTCCTCCAACTATACCCGTAGCTCTCGAATCTCGACGGGAGCCATATGATATGCTGGGGTGGATATCGGGGCTGTCCCGGGGTACAGATCAATATAAAAGTCTACCTCTCTGCGAGGAGGTAGTCCTGGAACGTTGTCGGGGAAAACGTCTGCATACTGATCCACCACTGCAGGAAAACTAGGACTCCGCACGTCAACTGCTCCTAGGATGAGGCTAGCCAACTGATTAGTGATGGGTTGTCCTCTCCTCTGCGGGAGTCCATCTTGTGCGGCGAAGGCTCCCTTCTCGCCAGTGAAGGTGAACCTGCTCCCGTCAGTGCGTACACATCGCACCTTGTGCATAATATAGTCAATCTGAACATGGACTGTAGATAACCAATCCATGCCCAGGATGACATCGTAAGGCCTCGATGCTGCTACAAGAAGATCCCAGATGAAGCTCTCGCCTCCTAGAGTAAGCTCACATTGCCGGAACCAGTGCGTAATCGTTGAGTCTACTCCCGTAGGAGTCTCTAGCCGTAAGGATCGAGCCAACGGCTCCGTCGGAATCTCCAAGATCCGAACAAGGGCAGCGGCTATGAAAGAATGACTCTATCCAGTGTCTATAAGAACTGCAGTAAGGGTGTAATAGACACAGATAGTACCTCGAATCAACTCAGGTGTGTCGTGGTCGTAGGCCTCCACTGCCTGAAGCTAAGCCTGTCTCTGCCCGCCAGCTCCCTGTGGTCGGGGGGGACCTCCTGGTGGTGGTGGTGGTAGAGCCTCAAAGCATCTCCCACCACCTGCTGCTCGGCCAGCTCCTCTTCCTCGTCCGCCTGCCCCCTGCGGACCTCCACGGTCGACCCTCTGCCTCTGCCTGGGTTGCCCCTCAACCGTCTTCTGCTCCTCGGCATGGCGGGTCGGGCAGTCACAAGCCATGTGGCCCTGCCCGCCGCATGCGTAGCACTATCTACCTCTCAAAATACTGGCTTCGCATTGTGTTCCTCGCACTGCTGAGCCAATGTCCTGAGGTCGTCTGCCTAAGGGTCTGGTCTTCCTGGACCCATGAGTCATTCGTCGACTTCCTTCTGCAGAAGACTCTTCTACGTGCCGCCCTGTGGTAGGTCTCGCTGCTGAAGTAGGCTCAGCAAGAAAGCTCTCGATGAGAAGGTTTCGCTCCAGTACTCATGCCTGTGTCGGAATGCTGAGGGAGATCAGCGAAGCCCTGATCTCATGCCTCAATCCGTGCTCAAAGGTTCGGGCCCGGAAGAATGGGTCTCGTACCATGTATGTCGAGTAGCACGAGAGATCGGTAAATCTCACTGACTACTGGGCGACCGTTAAGCTTCCCTGCTGCAGCTGTCGAACCTCCTGGATGCGCACCGCACAGAGGGTGGATGGGATGAACTCTGAGCAGAAGAGACTCTCAAAGTCCGTCCAGAGGAGAGATGACTCATCGTGCACCTGAAGCATCAAGCTCCATCATCTGCCTGTTGCCGCGTGCAGGAGGATCGCTGCGAGGATCACCATGAGGTCTGTTGGTGTCCTCACTAACCTAAAAACCCGTACAACTGCCTCCAGTCAATCCGCGACTACCTGAGGGTCCGTCTCCCCGTGTAACCTGGGCGGTCACTGGAGCTGAAACTCGTTTAGTGCACTAAGGCGACGTGCATCGTCAGTGGCTGGGGCTGGTAGCATCGGTGGCTCGGTGGGTAGACGTACTCCCGGTGCCTCTGCTGTCAAAGGGCACTGTACCGAGGCCTCGTCGCTCGGTGGGCGGTCGTCATGCACAACGCTCAGAACCCTAGCTGGCTACTGTCGTGGGGCCATCCTAAAAAGAAACAGGTGCGTCATGGTCATACAGTATACCTGTTGATCTTACACAAAGTAATCACAGAGAAAACTTTAAACACACATGCAATCAATGTTTTCGTGCATTGAGTCAGAAATCAGAAGTCAGGGTCCTGGTGTACGGATACGTCGGCCGCCACACCAACACTGGACTCCATGGACTAATAACCACACTCAATACTCTTAACACTATTTCTTCACATAGAAAAGATCAGAGTCCAAACTTCTAAGGTAGAACCGAACTCCTCTGAAACCAATTTGTCACGACTCATCCTCGGGGCACGTGCCGTGACTACCCCAAGCTCGCCTTACATAGACCAGGGGCTGGCGACTAGCACCAAGGCGTAATTCTAGATAAAAAGGGAAGGCATTGCCTTTGTAAAGTAAACAAACACCACAGAGCAAGAAAACAGAAGTAAACACTAAGTAAAAACTGGGTACAACAGTAAGTGCGGAAAAAGTAATTGGGCCAGAATACAAACCCAAACTGAATGTAAAGTACAACTGGAAAGGAAAAACAACAACTGAAATTAAAGTCGCAGCCTCGAGCCGTCCACTGGAAGTCCCACCTGAAGGGTGGGTACAGATAGCCTCCACAGCTCCTTGGGTCCAGCCATCCGCTCCGAGTACGCTGCGCCCAGTGATCCACCTCTGGGTACCGACCTGCTCCTCGTGCCTCAACCACGATCAGCGTTGTCCTTCATCTGTAACTAACACAACGTATTGCGGGCATAACTTGTGTAGGGGTGAGTATAAGCTACTCAGTAGGGACCTCGAGACCCATAAAGGTCTCCCAGAATCCACAAAGGATAATCCACAAAGGAAAGATACAAACACGAAGTAACATCCAACACTACTTAAGTATATGACCATACATATACCTAAGTCATCAATTCTCGTTCGGTTCCAACATCCGAGCTCAAGTACAACCCAGTCCGCACAGGAAACCACAAACCAATCCACACAGGAAAGCATAACGTAATCTAAACAGGATATCAAGTCAATCATATTGAAGATAAGGATTGAAAGTCAAGATACAGCTCACACAGGTATACTTCTTCGTATGACGATAGAGATGATCAGATATAGCCATTGATTCATCTAAGTCGTCAGACACACAAAGGATCGATAGGTACTAACCCCCGCAATGACCCATAATGGATCTGACCCACACAGGATCGATAGGTAACTAACCCCCGCAATGACCCACACAAGATCGGACCTACACAGGATCTATAGGCGCTGGCCCACACAGGACCGCTGAGCGCTGAACCACACAGGATATGACCCACACATGATCGGTAGCACTGATCCACGTAGGATTGCTGAGTGATGTAGTCTTCGCCGTCGAATCCACGGAGGATTTTTATACAGTCGTCATCATCATCGCAGTTGCAGCCAGCTCTAGGGTTCCCGCACACAATAAGCTCGTTCGGGAGGGTCCACTCCACAAGCCGAGGGGCTGATACATCAACTGACACATAGTCTGGAGTTGATGTATCCAAAAGTTCCGTATCGTCAACAGGAACTCAACGTCACAGACGACGCGTCAATCGGATGCCCGGTGTGACAGTTATTGGCTTTTTCGTCCCAGGGGTCCGGTTGGTTTTTAAGTCAAAACCAACCCGACCGTACTGCAACTGCGTCCAAACCATGAGCGGATTAATCCAAAAGGTTCGTCTCACTAAGATAAATCCAACAAAGTCAATGTCACGTCAATCGGATGTCCGGAGCTCAAGTTATAAGTGTTTCTGCTCCGAGGGCCCGGTTGGTTTTGTGTACGAACTAACCCGGCCGAACCCAAAGTTCTCCGAAACCTTGAGTGTAATATACCAAAATGACCATCTCGATCAAAGGATCGCATCGCAGCTGGCGGTACGTCGATCGGAGGTCTGAATCCCAAGTTATGGGCAGAAGACCGAAAGAGGTTCGGTATTAGGGGGTTCGGGACCGATCCAACCCAGCCCGATACCCCTAGGGTCGGCCCGAACCGGGTCAACCCGAACTGGGTCCAGGTCCGGCCCGCCTAGGCACGGCCCAGCCCGGCGCACTGGCATGGCCAGCGGCCAGGCGGCTCGGTCGTAACGACCGAGCGGTGAAGGGGCGGGGGGCTGCCCCCCCACGTTGAGAACCCGCGGTCCCCATGTGGGGGGCCGCACCTGCTGGACGACCGGGGGTTATGAACCCCCGGTTTTCTCCTGATCGGCTGGCCCGCTCTGGCCGATGGGCTGCTGCTGCCATGGGACCGGCGTTGGCCGGTCCCCCTGCTCCGACGCTGGCGGCCCGGAACTGGTCGCCGGTCTCCCCACTCCGCCGCGGCCTCAGCCGTGGCCTCGGTCCTTCCGGTGCGGCGCGACGACGTCGCTTCTCCCCCTTTCTCTAATATTTCTGCATTGTGCTTCGGCACCGCGTTTCCTTGTTCGTGCCGCAAACAACATCAAAAAACCAAAGGTGAGAGGAGGGTCGACCGTGTTCGTGCGGTCCGACCCCCTCTCGTTATTGCGGTATCAGGCGGCTTCAACAGAAATGAAGAAAGGCAATGGAAGAATTCATGAACAACAATTAAAATAAATCCCTACATCATCAAATTCGATGAGCGAGGATTCGTCACGGAATTAACCATCACGGAAGAAGGCGTCGCGGAAGGAGGATTGTCGCGTCACGGAGAAGTAACGTCACGGAAGAAGCGTCGTGTCGTCGATCTCTGAGGATCCGGTGTTCTTCGCATTCTTCGCATTCTTTGCGTTCTTCATCGAGGAGGAAGAACTTCACGACTTCAGAGAATTCTCCCCAAACCCTCTTGCACAACCAACCCCTAATAAAATAAGAGTTGTCTTATTTTATTAACGCACAAGCCAACGTTTGAATTTCAAAAAGAAAAAATCAATTAAATGAATTAATTGTAACGATTTAACCGCCCAAATTAATGAGGCGTTTATTAACCAGATAAAATGCATGGGTTGACTTCATTAAAAAGGGGGTACAGGTGAGTTTCTCAATTAAAGGAGGGGGTTGAAAAAAAGTGGGGCTCGTGTTGGACCCACCCCACAAATATCCTACCTAGTGGTGTAGGATATTGTGGGTCCCACTTTAACCCCTTAACTTAGGTTAAACAACTTAAATAAAATAAATGGTGTGACCAATTTATTTTATTCATTTACTTAACCGAAAATTTAAAAACCACACCCGATAAACTGCAACTCCGAAAAAGGTGTTTCTAAGCAATTACTGGCGCTGCGATTCCAACGGTGCCCTCAGAATTCGATTCCGAGCACCTGTTCAAAAGTTAGAAAAACCCGCTCATTCGTTCACTGAACATACCCGAGCTAATCTTCAGAAAATGATTTTGGGCACATCGGGCCTCGGAATCAGGTGCTGTCAGAAATTACGTTCTGGTAAAATCCCAAAGAAAATTTAGAAAAAAAAAATCCCTTGAATTTTACGGATCTTTACATATCCAGTTTGATAGATTTGTAGTGTGTCATTAGTGGGGAAAACTAGGGCATAAGAATCCCCTGTGTAATAGAAACCCTATGGAGTGCTGGGATTTTGGCTGTATGGACCATATTCTCCGCTTTTGCAGGACCTTTCCACCAGTTTCTAGTGGAAATGGATCAGATTCAGCTCCACCTTCAAAAGTGAGTTCTTTTGCATCGTGTTAGGTGGGGAGTTGGAGTAGCACCAGTAGGTCTGGACGAGGAGGAGGTCATGGTCAAGGTAGTCTAATCCCTGATCACCAGTAGCTCCAGCAAAGCAGTCATGATCGTGGTAGTCCATCTATTGCACAAGGTTGTGGATCAGGTCAGTTGCATGCCCAATAGCCAATACCAAAGGATCAGTCTACGAGACCATCTAAAGTATGAGGTGCTATTCCAGTAGCCTGTACTATTGTCCCTGCTTTGTTTAATATAGGTGCTTCAAACTCTTTTATTTCTGTATCTATTGTGGAAAGTCTTGGACTAGTGTTATGGTATCACTATGGTGTAATGACCCTTGATACACCATTGGGAATATGGACGGAGGGCATACGTCAGTGCAAGGATTGTCCCCATGAGTTTGGCAGTTACCCTTTCTTGTGGAATCTCTCTGTTCTCGAGATAATGGACTTTGATTTCATTCTCTGGATGGACTGGTTCGTCTACTATCATGCTTTGTATACTTTTATCACTAAAGGGTTTCTTTTACATCACTAGAAGTAAATAGTTATCTTTTCAAAGGTGAGTGGGATTTCCATGCTTGGAGAGAGGGACCAAAGCATCATGGGATAGGTGGAGTGACTTCCCAGATTGAAAATATTTCATAGAGGATCAGGGTTTGTTTCAAACTGATTTCCCTTTGACAGTTGATAATTTCAGGGAAGTCTTTCCAGATTAATTCTCTATCTTACCTCTTAAGAAGGTGGTAGATTTTACAATTGATCT
Organism: Viscum album; assembly: GCA_963277665.1. Classification (NCBI taxonomy): domain Eukaryota; kingdom Viridiplantae; phylum Streptophyta; class Magnoliopsida; order Santalales; family Viscaceae; genus Viscum; species Viscum album. Next base: position 978,185,398 of record OY728123.1, read on the forward strand.
TGTTCTAGGAGCGGAACCAGTGTCCAATCCTCCATACATGTTGGAACCTACTGAGATTCAGGAGCTCAAGAGGTAGATATAGGACTTAGAGGACAAAGTATTTATATATCCTAGTACATCCTCTTGGGGTTCACCCATTCTTTTTGATAATAAGGTAGATTAAACTCTTAATTTATACATGGATTAAAGAAGGTTGAACCTACTTATGTACAAGAATCAGAATCCACTTCCTCGAAAAGATGATATCTTTAACCAGCTCTGAAGAGAAAAAGTGTTCTCTAAGATCGACTTGAGATCAGGTTATCATCAGGTGCGAGTCAGACCATCAGACATACCTCGTACAGTTTTCCATAGTAGGTATGGTCTGTATGAGTATCTTTTTATTTCGTTCAGTCTTACAAATGTACCTTCCATTTTCATGGATTTGATTAATTGTGTTTTCCATCCCTATTTGGACTCTTTTTTCGTAGTCTTTGTGGATGACATCTTGGTGTATTCACGCACTCGTAACAACCATGCCAAACATCTTGATATCATTCGGAGTACACTAAGAGAGCATCAGCTTTATGAAAATCTTTCTAAATGTAACTTATGGATCTACAAGGTCCACTTTTGGGCCATTTAATTTCAGAATCATGAGTATCTGTTGACCCTAAAAAGTATAGTGTTGTAGTCTCTTCAGAGAAGCCTAAGAATGTGTTTGATTTCAGGAGTTTCTTAGGGCTCTCTGGATATTACAGGTGTTTCATAGAGGAATTATCACATCTTTATTCACCACTTAATAGTCTTAAAAATAAGGGTGTTAAGTTCTTGTGGTTAGAAGAATGAGACAAATCCTTTCAGGAGCTTAAAGGAAGGCTTGTCTCGGCACCAATTCTGATTCTTCCAAACCCTGGTAAAGGTTATATCATCTTCTGTGATGCATCCTTTGTTGGCCTAGGAGTAGTGTTGATGCAGGAAGACAAATTCGTTGTATACAGATCTCAAATTTTGAGGTTTCATGAGAGAAATTACCCAATGCACGACCTCAAGCTAACAGCATTTGTCCATGCCTTACGTTGCTGGAGACATTATCTATTTGGTGAGTGCTTTTTGGTGTATACAGATCACAAGAACCTCAAGTATATATTTTATCAGAGTGAATTGAACCTCCGAGATCGAAGATGGGTTGAATATCTACAATCCTTTGATTTTTAAATTTCCTATACGCATGGAAAAGGAAATACGATCACAGATAAACCGAGTCAGAAAACTCAAACACAAGTCGTAAAAGAAGCCAGTGATTAATGGAAGTTAATGGACCTCTTTTCTGAACTCCACCAGGAGTTTCATGACAATAATGAGTAGTCTCACCTCTCAGCTTTAACAGTTACCTCTTCCCTTCTTGATAAGGTGAAGAGTTAGTATTTTTCAGATCCTGAGTTTTTTGTTCTCCGTGAAAGTATATCAGGAGATAACCCACCTCTGGATTGGTCTGTGGACAAAGATGACATCATGTGTCTATGAGGACGTATTTCGGTTCTGGTATAAGTGAGAGAGGAGTTGATGAAAGATCCTCATGCTTCCCAGTGGGCAGTTCATCTAGGAATCTTGAAGATGTATTGAGATATGTAACGCCAGTAATGGTAGCCTGAGATGAAATGTCAAATTTCAGGTTTCATCACAAGGTGTTCCACCTGTCAGCAGGTGAAGGTGGAGAAACAGATACCTGTAGACTTGTTGCATCCACTTCCATTCCCAGAATGTAAATAGGAAGATGTTGTTATGGACTTCATAGTCAGATAACCTAGGTCTCTAAGGGGTAGTGATACTATCTGGGTAATCATTGACATAATAAAAAAATTGTCCCACTTCATTCCTATTTGGGTGACTTTTTTAGTTGATGAGATCGGAAGACTATATGTCTGTGAGATCATATGACTACATAGAGTTCCACATACTATCATTTCATATAGGGATTCTCGTTAAACTTCACGGTTCTGGTAGGGTTTATAGAAATATATGGGAACTCAGGTGATTCTAAGAACAGATTTTCACCCTAAGACCGATGGACAATCGGAATAGACAATACAAGTTTTAGGGGATATGCTCTTAGTATGAATACTTGATTTCACCTATTCTGGGGATAATCTTATCCATCTTGTCGAGTTCACTTATAATAATAGTTTTCAACCAATGATCCAAATAGCTCCCTTTAAGGCAATATATGGTAGGACATTCCATTCACCCTTGTGCTAGGTAGAGGCACGTGAGGCAACCATACTAGGTCTTCATCTTGTTCAGGAGACTTCAGAATAGGTCCAGCTGATCAAGAAGTGTATGACTACTGCTCAGTATAGACAGAAATCTTATGTCAATTTCCATCTACAACCTCTTGAGTTTGATGTTGGGGATCATTTTTTTCTTTGGGTATCACTCAGGCTTGGGAATAGATGGTTATAGAAGTAGGGTAAGCTATCGCCTCATTTCATCAGTCTATTCGAGATTATAGAGAGAGTTGGGTTGATAGCTTATCAGTTGCTACTACCTCAGAGGTAATGTGCCATGCACGACATCTTTCATGTCTAATAGCTTCACCAATATCATGCTGACCCATCTCATACCTTTGATCCTAGGAAGTTCAGTGAGATGATGATGGTACCTTTGAGTAGTATCCAGTACACATCGTTGAACAAAACACGAATGTTCTCTGAGAAAGTATTTCCCTCTTGTATGGGTACTTTGGCAGCATGACCGAGTACAGGACAAGACTTGAGAGAGAGAAGCCGATGTATGTTTTCAATGGCTATAGTTGTTCTGAGATAGTGTCTCATTAACCTTGGAAGGGGAACTCGGGGAGGGGAGTTCTTTTAAGGGGGAAATACTGTAAGAACCCAGTTTTTCACTCTGGTATGGATCCTTAATTTTCAGTCTAAATATTTACTTTGGACCTAATATAGATTCCTATTGAGTTATAAAAGGTTCTTAGGGTGTCAGGGGCTTATTTAGAGCTCAGAACACCTCTTTTTGGGAAAAATGGTCAAGTTGCATAGTTTGCGCATGGTTTGCCTAAATGCTCGGTTTGTGTTTTTTCAAACAGTGGCACCTCACATGTTTGGCTCATGGCCATGCATCCAAACCGTGTGAACACCCCTATTTCCCAAGTAACCATGCAAGGGTGGTACATGGTTTGATCGAACCGTGCAGAGGAAGACTTTTCAGGTAGAACCGTCTCACACGGTTTGCACATGGTTTGAAAAACTATGCGGACAAACCATTCATAGGATAAAGACATGTGTAAAATGACTAAAACACCCTTAATGAACTATAAATACTTTCCCATCCACCATAATCTGAGTTTATGTGCTATTGACCTAATTATCTCTAATTTTGTAACATTTGGAAGATCCAAGTGTGGAATCAAGAGATCTTCTTCGTCCAGCTTCCGATCGATCTTATGTTCATCACGTTGGATGCGCAACAGTAAGTACTCGATTCCTCTTTAGCCATACTTATTCTCTATCACTCTCCACCTAGATATCACCATGTGAGAATTTTTAACCTTTTCTTAGATCTACTTGGATATGAGGAAAATCAAGGGCTGATATCGGAGGAGGAGAGTCCTACAACCCATAAGTGGGTGTTCTATAACTCATCCCTAAAATTCTTTGATTTTGGGATATTCATGTGGGGCCCATCGGTTTCGTTGGAAACCATATTTTAAAATAACATCCCATGATTATACTCGTTATAATCATATGGTTATGTGCTTTCCAAATATGTTATTAGTTGTTAGTGGTTACACCCACAACTGAATCTGCCTCATGTCGAAGGTTATGCTATAATTGGGTTTTCGTGTTTCAGCACATTTGGGCCACTGTTCGGGTGTGCCTTTGCTTTACATTTCTAAAGGTAAGACTTCTTATAATAAATGTCTTGTTGTTAATGATAATTTCATAATTGCACGTATCGTGTGTGCTCGCCACCTAACCTGCCAAAGGTAATTTCTTACAAATATTTCATAAATGTGAAATATGAAATTTAAAATGGAAAGTATACTAAGTATATAACATGTCGTTAAAAAAATAGATGGAATATAGGTTACATGTCTGTATCACCCCCTTCCATGTTCATGGAAGGTAGTGAAGTGAACCTCAATAATTTAAAAGGCTTTAATGGCTAACAAAGACATGATTAAGTTGTTGCAATGCCACTTGGCCCTTCCACACTAATGAAAGACAAGGCTTGGGCCAATGGTTTCAACTCTACTTGACCAATCCACACTAATGGAAAGTAAGAGTTGAAAAAAATGAATTATTATATGATTACAATATCAAATAGGAATGGATTGGCTCGAGATCGCCTTGGAATCTGATAGGAGAACATCTTGGGTCTTAGGAACCCCAATCGGATTCAAGGACACATTTTTCTTATGTTGACATCCACCTAGACTCCGATTCTTGTATATTCCTTATATGCTTAGTATACTACCATTGGGTCCCTTTTTTATTATAGGATACCTCAGATACTCTCGTTGGATCCAACATCAACTAGTAGGTTGCATGGTGAAATCCCATTGGGCCCATGTCTTTGCTTAGCCCGGTTTTACATTAGTTGATCACCTTGGACTCGGAAGGCGCCTTATTGTGGAATGCCTTGGATTATGCTCCTTAGATTACACTATTACACCTTATCTAGACTGAGATGCTACAAAGTTATCTTTCCGTGAGTCTATGTTACATTGGTTTTAAACCTAGAACTCCCTCATTGGATATCATTGTCTAGTTTCCATGTTACGTCTTGGGACCTTCACTACTTATACTATCACGAGATGATGTTAGTGTTGGCTATGCCTCACATGACCTATTAACATTAAATGGTAATTGATTAATTACTGAACTGGTTACATGTTCAGACACCAGCTGAGGGCTGAAGTAGGTACTTGGCGATTTAGTTATGTAGAATAGCTTTCCTTACTTTATATATACATTCCTGCACACTATTATATTCCATTACATGGGATGGATATTATAGACACAATTGGTGGTGGCCCACTATGATTTATCTCACACCCTCTTCAGGGGCCATTTGGTACTTGAAGTAGATTATATGGTTACATGTATTGAAAGAGGGAAGCATGCAGCTTCCAATGCTGGATTTTTGCTGGTAGGGTGGAGCTTGATAATAGATGGCCGAGTAGGATCTCATGATGCTTGGAGAAGACATTGTTTTCTTTTACCTTGTGGAACATGTTATGCTTATTGTCTTGTGTCTATTATTTCTAGTTTTCTAGTGACATGACATTACATTATCATTGTCCCAGTTGATATAGTTATTCTTATTCTTGTTTATATATTTCATCAGTTTTCTTCCTCTATTTATCTATATTGCTTCAACTGTTTACTATTCATTTATTTCTCTTCTGTTGTGCTACACTCTACTAATGAGGGAACAGTCTTCCCATGGACACAACCTAGTCCCTCACTACTAATTGGCAGCCTCTGGAATTCGGGAAGATGTGCTTGAGGCCATGTGGCCCACCGGCTCGGGGAACCGTTAAGTGGAATCTAGGTTCGGGTCGTTACAATGGTGATGTTGTTAATCATCCAAAAACCCCTTTTGGAATAACTTTCTTTTGATTATTGGATCCATGAGTAGAATCCCCCTGGTGGTGATCCACACATACTCCTTTGATATTTGAACCACATGGATGGGATATCGGGTGCTAGTGTGGTGGAACTATCATATTATGTGTTTGTCTTGATTACTTCTAGTTCCTTCGGGCTTGAAGGAAGATCTCAAGAACTCCTTGTTATTGATATGAATCAAGGAGGTGGAATGGGGAGAGAATTCTATTATACACAATGATTCTCAAATCTTGATTAAACCTACATAATAGACATACCTATCTATTTATAGAGGTAGTGTTTAGGTTAAAATATATTTTAATTGTATACCGCCCTTAAATAATATAATAAATCTTATCAAAACTTGGTCTGTATAATAATAATAAAATTTTATTATTTTATGCTGAGCACTAACTCAGAAAATGATAAATATTATTTTACCCGATTAAAATTTAAAATTATTCACTGGATATGATCTCAATATGCTCTAACTCATCAGTATTTATTGAATACTCTAAAAAAAATTAATTAAATACTTATCTCAAATACCAATGAATAAATATTTATTAAATAGTCAATAAATATTTTTGTTCAAAAACAAGAATTAAATTATTCATTGATCTCGAGAATAATATTTATTCCATTTAATAAATTTAAATTTAATTTAATTATGATCTATGGAAATACATAGTGTGTGACCCTATAATAGTATTTCTCATTTTTATTTGGGGAAATTTCTTAAAGTCCAAGATTACTATTTACAAATGGTTTGAGGAACCCAAAATAAAAAAATAATATCACAACATCGACAAACACATTTAAACACTTATCGTGTAATATAATCCATTTATCATAATACCTCATCAAGCAGGTTTTATATATCTATCATCAACACACATGTTTGATACATATTTCTTGGATTATATGAAATAAAAATGTTGTTATATCATGAAAATGGAATTTAAGGTGAAGGTTATACTTCAATAAAATGGATCAGATATCAACTTCCATAAATATGGAAGGTAAAAGTCCTTCCTCGTCTTATTCATTAATAACATGCCATTCGTGAAACACCCAACATACAATACTTCCCATCAATGCATGGATTCATGATTTAGGCCAATAAATATAAGTGGGAAAGTCATTAGATGAATTAATTATAATCATAAAGTCTAAGGATCATTGCAGACACTCAAATATAGGAATATCTTATGACACCAAAACTTGCCGAATCCTAATTAGGAGGTTTGTTCTCATAATCTACCATCTTATAGATTATCAAGCATGAACTTTCAGATAAGAATTTGCATCTACTTATGAGTACTCACACCTCACAGTCTATATACTATGTTCCATATCATAGTATATTATCTGAATATATAACTATATTTAAGAATATCATCATGGAACTTAAATTTTATCTTCGTAGTGGGAAACTACTATGAATTTATCAATGGGACAGATAACCTAGGACATTATTACATGAAAGTCATGTAGAAAAATGAGTAATATGTAATAATATGTTTTATTAATATTAAAATCCTTGAATATGCATTTTTTAATATTATATATAGTTGGTTCTATTACACTAACTCCAACACATGATACACATGTGGACATGACATACTTAATTCCATTATTCAAGACTATGGGAAAAGTAAAACATAAGAATGTTAATCATAAGTTCTCATCAAAGGAAGGAATATAACATAATCTATCATGGAATGAACAATTCATGAATAATATTTAAGGGATAAATAATAATCAAATAATGACGTATAAATATTGACATTAGCATGTAATATAGAACCCTGAGTTTTTTAAACCTTTTTTCAATAAATTAATTTTTTTTGATGTCTTGTGTTGCATGTTGTGCCATGTTAATAATTCATTGCTTGCTACACAAATTTAATATTAAACTACACACAACACTATCCTATCTTTCATTACATGCTACACTAAGTTTCAATAAAATATCATTTTATTTTTATTTAAACTTGACAGATATAACCTAGAAGTTAAAATTAGTAGTTTTAATAGTAATAAATAATTTTTAAATATATTTTTTATATGGAAAACATATTTATAAAAAATACTAAATTTTCGGTAAAGTCGTTATATGTTTTGAAAATACCATTTTCTAAAAAAATGATTTTTATGCCTTTTTGTAAACAATAAAGAAATTATTTTTTTCACACTTTTATAAATTTTATTTGATACTATAAAAATATTTTTTTTAATTAATAATTTCAAGTTTATCTTTAGGTGAATTTTTTGGATTTTTCTGAAATTTTTCATTTTTGATGAATAGTGAAAAATTCCGAATTTTAATTAAAAAATTCCTTTTATTAGTTAAATTATAATTTAATATGATTTTAAAAAATAAATAGTTTAATTATACATTAAATAATCTAATTTATAAAATTGTAACCAATTTCACTTTGAAATTGGATATAAAAAAATTTCAAACTTTTCAATATTTTCACTTTTCAAACCCGCTTTCCCAGCAGTTTTGTGGGATTAATTTTAAATTAATTCCTCCCATATATGTGATTAGAATTTTTAAAAATGGAACAAATATTTGGAATCAGTATAATTTTTATTTTATAATAATTTTATCTTAATTTTTAACCAAAATTATTAGTGAAAACATTGAAAATTAATTACAGTGATTAAGGTAAAAACAAGTTTACTTAGTTGTTAAGTTTAAAATATAAGGTGAAAAAATAAAAATAAAATTCTTCAAAACCCATTGTATGGATATATTTTGACCGTAAACCATATTTTATCTAATGTTTTTATTATTTTAGGAACATTATTCAAGGGAGATTTATCAATAGTGTTTACCTTTTGGTATATACAAGAATTTCACTCCTCCACCGCTATAAAAGGACACTTACCACCATCACTTCTTCACACCTCCAAATAACTTTTGCATGGAAAATACTTATAAAAGTTATTTCCCAACTTCCCTCCATTAAACCTAGAATTATCACGTTTTTTTCATTAATCCAACTGGGATGTCATTCGGTTTAAACTGAAAAAAGATGCTTGAAGAAGATATAATGTTCATCAAAAAATGTTTTTCTTTTATTTCACCCTTAAACCTCTTAATTTATTTTTATTTCATGATTATATAATAAAATAATTATATTAAACAAAATAATATGTTATTATGTTAAGTCTATAACCTAAAACATCACACACTTCCTTCAAATGGGTTACGTAATCATCGTTTATGTGTGCAACGAACTACCACCTCACAAACCGATGTTGTTTGTTCTTATATTACCACCTTTAAAGGGTTTTTTAATGATGTATTTATAGTTTATACGTTATATTTATTATGTTTATTAGTTTATTATGATTCATTAATTATTATGTCACACATACCTTCACACATTCCATTTTTTTGAATATGATAATGTCATTCAGGTGTACGGTGGACTACTGCCTCATGAAGCGATGTGATTCATTCAGGATTTACATGGAACGTATTAAGGATGGGTTTAATAAAAAAAAATTGATTTATATGACATAAAAATAATTTTTTTAATGACAATATCTCATTTAATTTTCATTCATTTAATCCAACAAGAAAATGAAAATAGTGTTAATGCGTGTGTACAGCCTACCATTTCCATAAACAGGGTATTTCATTTCTTATTACATATTCTATTGATTATTTTAAATAAAAATATACTTAAAATATTTGATATTTACAAAATAATTATCATTATATATATAATTAAATCATTATCTATGTAATAATACTAATAATAACAAGTTAAAACGTGTATGAAAAATGGTTATTACCTGAAACATAACTTAAACATAGAATTGTTCATAAACGAGTAATATAAAGTCATAAATAAATAATATATGGTATTGTATATATGAATATGGTTAATTTATGTATGTATAAATAATTTATATTTATTATATAGGATAATCTAATGATTATTATGTGGGTTAATTTTTATGATACGTGATTTATGTCTCACTTTTATTTTTCATGAGACATAATCCATGATCGCCACCTATTTCTTATATGTATAGTGTATACTTACCATGGATTTATTTTATGATTATTTTACTGAGAATTATTGGTATTAAAATATCCATTTAATTATTTTTTTCATGTGTTTTACTATTAAAACATTACCAAAGCTGCAAGGGAATATTGTCTCAATTTTCCTTCTTTGAGACACATGTTATGTTATGTACCTATGTTATTTTATGAGGATATATATTTCCCCTTTGACATGTTATATAATGAATCACATTATTTTCATGATATTGTATGCTTCATGTAATATTATTCTCTCGTGGTATTATGATTCAAAGTTAAAAAAGTGGTAAGAGTTTATTGTTATAATCTAATCGTTTATCATGATTATTAACAATAATGCTTCGATTGATAAAATATTATGATACATATCTCAAGAACTCTCGTGAAATTTTTTATCCTCTAGTTATTCATGATATATTCTGGTAATGGTACCATATTTCCAATATTTATAACTTTTGATAATAAAAATGTTTTTAAGAAAATATCTCAATATTTCACTCTTTGGTCGGATGTCAGTTTTATTAAAAAAGCCATGTTTTCTAAAAAAGTTTTCAGAAATGCATTTAAATAATTTTTAAAGATAATTTTCAAGTAAAATTATTTTAAAACAATATATGGGTTAAAATGTTCTTAAAATGGTTTTCAAATCATCTTTTATATGTTTTCAAGGTTATTTTCAAAGAAAAATGTTTTCAAAAATTTTATTATGTTTTAAAAAAGAATTTTCTTAAAAAAAGAAAAAATATTCCCTCAAACTGTTTCAAAATTATTTTCCATATAAGATGACATACTTTGGTGTTTCATATTCCATACAAGGGATATGATCCCAGAATACCATTCATATTATTTTGTTGAATGTTTTATGTTTTTATGGTGGTATGTTTATGAAATATGTTTCTCTTCCATAGGTTATGCCATGATAAAATTCTCATAAACCCCACTTCTTTTCATTGGTTATGTTATGATGAATGGATTATGAAACCTGATTATTTTTCATAGGTTATGATATTATGACATGTTTATGATTATAATTTAATTTCATGGGTTATGATATGATTATTGTTTAAGATCTTGTGGCACACTTATGCATGATTTCATTATGTGAATAGTGGAACCTATATCTCCCTCCAATTCATTAAATAATGATTTATATCTATTGTGATAGTCATGTATAGAATGGGGAGAGAACATGGTCCAATAATTCAATTTATCTTATAATATGGTCATGAGAGTGAACCTTAACTACAAATATTGTTTCGGGATTGAACCCATTCCACTAAGATAGCTTTGGCAGAGAGCCTTGTCTACTATGGAAATCAGTTTATATGTTTTTGTGTCGACAAAATTTCAATTTCTTATTTTTATTTTATGAATTCATAGATTATTATCTTGATTTCCATTTTATTTATGTCATATGAACATTCAATATTTATACTATGACTCTTTATTATGATCTTCCATATGTAGGGTATCATCTTCTAATGTTATGATCATGTGATCACACCCTTATGATCATTATTATGCTATATATCTCCCTTATTTACCCTTACTAAGCTTATCATCTCACCCTTTCTTATTTTTTATTTCCTTAGATTAATAAGATATTTATTGTGTATGATTTGTATAAGAAGGATTCTAGTCATAGATAACCAAGTGGTAGATAATTTATCTCAATAATATAATAGTTTTTATGTTTCAAATTTTCCAAAGGCACTAAACTAATATTGTTTTTAGGAGTGTCATTTTATAATGTGTAAAATACTCTGAACAAAAAGATGTAATGTTTATGTAAGAGAATCATGGTTCACTATAGTTTGTATTAGAGTAAAAGTTTTGTTAACCTTTTGAAACTAAGATGTTAAAACCTTAGTGAGACCCCTAAGGACATGTCAATGGATAAGTCTAAGTATGATTCAGAGTATAGGAAAATATCATAGAATGTTGGTAAAGGATAGAGTGAGTAGTTTCCTAGAAATAAATCTCTATCTAGATGCTACAAGTGGATATGGCTCTGTAATAGACCTACCTAGTTAAAACAACCCTAAAGAAACTGTATTGAGATAGAATCAATCAGGAACAGGTGAACAAAAATGGTTCTTATTATACACCATGTTTTTCTACTCCTAGGGGATATTTTTTTTAATTCACAAACTCTTTATAAACCATTATAAAGGAATAAAATAGAATTTGCCTATGAATGATCTAAATAACCCTAATGTGTCATAGAATGTGTCATAATTTAGACTTCTTATAAGTGATTTCCATGATTATGAGGTTTTCCACTATAATTATTGCTTCTTACCCTATGTGTTTTGGTTTTAGTCAATGGATAGAATATAAAGGAACCATGTCAATGATGAGTGTGATGGGAAATGAAAACATTATCCTCCTGAGTATCCAAATGTTATGGGATTTGGAATTCACAACCTTTTTTCTATTATCACATTGATTTATCAAGATATGGGTAAATTTTTAACATCAAAACAATCAGAGGGAACAACATCTTCTTGAGTCCTTCATGAGGCAACGTCCACCATGTTTCTGTGGGTCCTCTGATCAACTATTTGCTAAAAATGGATATATGGAACTGAAATGTTATTTTTTTCTACAGAGTTTGAAACATGAAAAGTCATTTTATTTGTTTATCATTTTTAAGGAGAAGTGAATGAGTGATGGACTCTATTAAATAATATAAGGTAGTAATATGTAATTGAATCCATAGATTGGGATGAGTTCAAGAACTTATTCTTTAATAAGTACTTTCTCACATTCTTTGTATAAAGACGAAGAAGGAGTTACTTCAGTTAAAGAAAATGGATGATGAGTCTATTGGTACCTATGAGGCTAATTTTACAACACTTGGGAAGTAAAATTATGGTATTGTAATCCAACCTAAGATTAAGGTTGATATATTATTCGATGGATTAAAACCAAGTCTATGAAGGGATTTATCCATAAGAGACTTCATTATCTATGAAGATATTTCATGTTGAGCTATCTTGGTAGAAATCAAGTTAGGAGTTACATATCAGTCTCATGGTTTCAAAACGAATATAAAAAGTATAGAGAGAATAAGATGATATTTTCGTTATGATCTAAGTGTGGACAGAATCATGGAAGAAATTTTATTAAGGGGTCTAATAAATGTTTCAAGTGAATAAGGGAAGTTCATTGGGAAATTTATTTCTGAAGTGGTGGAAAGAAGTCAGCCAATGATACGAATAGAGAGAAATATGCAAAAAAGTTCACCAACCACACCTTAGTTCTTCATGTGTGAGGATAATGTTCATTATGATAACCAATTCCTAAAATCGAGGGTTAATTATGATAATCGAATTTAGCAACCTATTAATCCAAGGGACGAGGATAAATCTAAAAAAATAATTATTTCTAATTAGGGGAATAATTATAAGGTGGTGAAAGGTATACTTATCATCCACACTATAATTGATAATTTCTTATTTTATTCTTGATATACCAACTCTTTAATATCTAAAAAAAGTTCATAAGGGAATTAAGATTCCCCCCCAATAGTTAGATATGGAATTAATAGTGAAAATCCATAATGATATGATGATCAAGTATCAAGTATATTATTCCACTTTGGTTGATGTTGGTGGGAATGTGCTTCCTAAAAATCTTAAAATTCTACCTATGGTTTAATTTCACATCATTTTATGTTTGTATTTTCTTTCTCTATATAAATTCCACATCAATTTTCTTGTAAGGAAAGTTATGTTTGATATTTCAAACCAACATATGATCATCTATCAATGTGGAGATAAGTATGAAAATCCTATGGATATTAAATACAATTTATGGGTCTTAATTCCCATTCAAAAGGTGTCATTATCTCAAATGGTTGGGGAAAGACTTGACACTGATGATAAACCTATTGTAAGTGAATTTTTTTGTTGTCTTTCTGGAAGAATTTCCTAGTCTTCAACCAAAGCAAGAAGTTGATTTTTCAATATATCTTAGGCCTAGTTCCACACTAATTTTAAATAATACCTATAGAATGGATCCAATTGAGTTCTAGGAACTGAAGAAGTAGCTCTAAGAAAACCATGAAAAGGGATTCATTCAGTTAAGTGTGTCACCTTAGGGTGAACCTATTTATTTTGTAAAAAATAAATATCGATCAATGTGACTATTAATTGATTATCGGGAATTGAACAAGATCAAGATCAAGAACAAGTATCCTTTTTCCCATATTGATGACTTGTTTAACAACAACATAGAGATAATAATTTTACAAGATTGAAATTCATTTTGAATATTGTAAATAGAGGGTTTAGAAGGATGATATACCCAAAATGGAATTTCATACCAGGTATAGATACTAAGAATATATAGTTATTACTTATACTATTATAAATTACCATGATATCTTTATGGATTTTATGAATAGATTCTTTAGAGATTACCTCGATCAGTTTGTGGTATTATTTATATATGACATTCTTATCAACACAAAAATAAATGAAGATCATGAATACCACTTGGGAATTGTAATAAAGACCCTAAGGAAGGAGAAAATGTATGAAAATTTTAAAAAGTGTGAATTTTGGCTATAGAAGGTTTCATTATTGGGTCATATAATCTCAAGACAGGATATAGTAATAGATCCATCAAAGATGAAGGCTATTGAATTTTGGAATAGACCAACCATAGTGATTGATATCCATAGACTTCTGAGTTTAGCTAGTTATCATTAAGTCTTTGTGTATAATTTATCCTGAATATTTGATCTAATAGCAATGTTAATTTAGAAAGGATCCAAGTTACTCTAGACATATTAATGTGAGGAAAAATTCAAGGAAATGAATAGAGGGTTAGTCTGCGCAGCCTGTTCTTACATTACCCTGTAGTGGATAAGGGTTTGAAATATATTGTGATGCATCCAATAGGGGATTACAATGTGTCCTTATACATAATAGAATTTTTATAGCCTATGCCTCATTACAATTGAAAATTAATTAAAAAAATTACCCAACTCATGATTGGATTTAGATGTGGTAATTTTATCATTAAAGATATGGATTCATTAATATTATAGAGAAAAGTGTGATATATATATTGATCATAAAATAATGAAGTATATATTCAGACATAAGTATTTGAACATATGATAGAGATTATGGTTAGAGATGATTATGTATTATGACTGATCAATACATTACCACCCATGGAAGGTGAATAAGGTGGATTATTATTTGAGTCAAAAGGATCATCCTAGATTATCCATGATCAGGATCTCAAAAGATCCAATATTTATAGATTTGAAAATAATTGATCTTTAAATCCTAAATGAAGGGGAAAAATATTATCTTGCTCAGTTGAATGTTCATCCATATATCCAAGTGAATATTAAATAGGCACAGAACAAAGATATAGAGTTTTAAAATAAGGTTATAAATGTTCATGAATTTGACCATGATCAGGATGGAATGATAAGGTTTAGGAACCATGTATATGTTCTGTCCAAACCATAATTGAAGAGGAAGGAGTTGTTAGAGAAAGATCATAGTTATTAATTCTCTATTAATCATAGAAGTATGAAGATATATATATATATATGAAAGAATAATTCTAGCGGTATGGCATGAAGTGTGATATCTTAGTGTTTGTATCATGTTGCTTAGTATGTATCCGATTTAAGGATGAAATATAAAAGTAAAATGGGATGTTACATCCATTACACATACTAGAATAGAAATGGGAGAACATCACTATGTATTTTTTCTATAGACTCCCTAAAACCTCTAAATGGAATAATGTTATATGGGTGGTAGTTGATATCCTTACTAAGTCATCAAACTTCATCGCAATCAGAGAAGACTTCTCTATGGATTAGATTTCTAGGATATGCTTTAAATTAGTGGTAAGGTTTCATGGAGTACCGCATTACATTTTATCTAATTGGGATTTTAGGTTTACCTCAATGTTCTAGAAAAGTATTCAAAAATACCATGATAAATAATTGAGTTTCAGTACTACTTATCATCCTAAGGTGGATGGTTAGTCTGAAAGAACAATACAAACCCTAGAGGATATATTGAGTTCTTTTTACCCATATTTCAAAGGTGGTTGGTATCAATACTTTCCTCTAATTGAGTTTTCTTATAAAAATAAATTTCACTCAATAATTCAGATGGATCCTTTTGAACCCCTTTATAGAAGGAAAAGTACACCTATAATGTGTTGGAATGGAGTTGGAGAAAGAAATATATTGGGACCTAATATAGCAGAAGAAATGGACGAGAAGGTTAGAACCATTAAAAAAATATCAAGTCAGCTCAAAATTTGTAGAAAATTTAAGATGAAATTTTTTAATGTCATCTAGATTTTTAATTTTTTTATAAAGGGTTTCTAATAATTTATTCATGGAAGAAGGTTATGATATTCTGGAAAAAAGGGAAATTAATTTCTCAGAATATCAGTCCATTTGAAATTCTTAATCATGTTGGGATAGTATCAGGTCACTTAGGGATTCCACCAAACCTATATTAAGTCCATGATGTTTTCTATGTATCTCTCCTGAGGAAGTACATAGCTGAAAATTCACACAAACTGAACTCTTAGCTCATACTGCTAGTACAAGATCTTTCTTTAGGAACAATCGGTTGAAATTCTAGATCTTGTATAGAAAGTTCTAGAAAAACATACCAACCACCTAGTATGTTTTTTATTTTGAAACCACTAGTTTTAAAAATATATGTGGGAACTTGAGGATCTGATGAGGCATACGTATCCTCATTTTTTCATCAGAATGACATATTTTGAGTGAGAAATTAATTTTTAGAGGGTTATAATGTAACACTATTAGTTTTTGTGATTTTTTTTGAATTAATTAGATTTAATTGATTTCATAAATATTACACTGCACCATTTAAATATTTTATTATACACTACATCAAGTTAATCACGCATTATATGCCACAATGTCTTAGCTTGCATTACACCCAATATTGGGTTTCTATGAAAAATATTTTATTATTATTTAAACGTGATTATTATAACCTAGACATTAAACATAGTAGTGTGAATAGTAATTTATAATTTTTCAATAATCATATTATATAAATAAAAAATATTGATAATAAATACATAATTTTTGGTAATGTCTTCACATTTTCTGAAAATATTATTTTCTCAAAAAAGTTGTTTTTCATGTGTTTTTGTGGATAATAATAAAATAAAATTTTCAAACTTTAAGAAATTTAATTTGATTAAATAAAATTATTTTTTTAATTGATAATTTCAAAATTAGCTCAAGGTAATGTTTTTGGGTTTTTCTAAGATATTTCATTTTGAATAAATAGTGAAAAATATTGAATTTTAATTGAAAACTATGTTTTCATATAATTTATTTATATAGTTAAATTATATTTTAATTTTTTTCAAAGTATAATTATTTATATAATACATAAATTAATCCAATTTTCTAATTTTAATCAATTTTACATTGAAATTGGAAATAAAAATGTATCAAACTTATAAACATTTTCACTTTAAAAATCTGCTTTCTTGAATTATCAGTGAGATTAATTTTAAGTTAATTATGGAATCTTATGTGGTTATAATTTTAAAAAATGGAATAAATATTTTTAGTTTTCATAATTTATAATTTCTAATAATTTTATTTTTTTACTAGAATTGTTAGTGATAACAATTAAAATTAAATACTGCGATTAAAATAAAAACAAGATTACTTAGTGGTTAAACTTAAAAAATACAGTGAAAAAACAACCCTAAACTTTTCTAAAACCCATTGTTTGGAAATATTTATACCATAAAACCTATTTTATAAAAAATCATATTTGGAGGAACATGATTTATTCGATACCACCTAATAGTGTTTAACTTTTAGTATTTACAAGAATGACGCTCCTCCTCCTCTATTAAAAGGGTTCTCACCCCCATCACTTCTTCACACCTATAAAGCCCTTTGGATCAAAAAATAACTATAAAATATATTCCCAAATTCCCTCAATTAATAATATAAGAAAACAAATTCATAAATCCAACCAAATAAGTCCTTTGGTGCAAACGAAAAAGAGATTCTTGAAGAATAGGTAGCGTTCATCAATGAATGTTTTGTTTTATTTATTCCTAAAACCTATTCATTTATTTTTATATCATGATTATATAATAAATAATTATATTAAATATAATGATATTTTATTATGTTAATGTTCAGACTTATTATGTCACACGCTTCCATCAACTGAGATACACAATCATCATTCATGTGTATGACAGACTAGCACATTGCGAATCAATATCATATGTTCTTCCATTACAACCATAATGTTGGGAATAATGATGTGTTTATAGTTAATATATTATATTTATTATTTTTTTATCATATTATGATTCTTGAACTATTATATAACACATAAATCCATGCTTTCCATTTTTTGGGAATACGATAATGTCATTCATGTCTACGGCAGACTACCACCTCACGAAGCGATGTGATTAATTCATGATTTACATGGAATGAATTAAGGATGGGTTTAATAAAAATATCTGATATATATGAAATAAAAATAACTCTAAAATGATAATATAACATATATATATATATATTTCTTTATTTTACTCTAGAAAGAAACTTAAAATAGGGTTCATGCATACGTATGACCGCCCGTCTCTATGAGAAGTTTATTTATTTTCCTAATTTTATGTTCTATTGATTATTATAAATTAAAATATACTGAATATATATGATATATACGTCATATTTGTGATTAATTAGATAATAAAATCAGATATAACTAATATGATCGATAATAATAAGTTAAAATATGTATGAAAAACAAAGCAGTTATTACCCGAAACTTAACTTTAACACAGAATTGTTAATAAAGTAATAATATAAAGTTATAAGTAAATAATATATGGTATTATATATATGAATATTTATAAATAATATTTTTATAAAAAATCTTATTTATTATATAGGATGATTGAGTGAGTTCGACAAGAGTCAAGACTTTACATAGGTGATTTTCATCTCACTTTTATTTTTTATGAGACACAAGGCATGTTCACTACCTATTTATTGTATGTGGTTTTTATAATTACCATTGATGTATTTTATGATTTTTATACTGATAATTATATTTATTTACATATCCATTTAATTTTATCTCCTTCATGGGGTTTACTATTAAAAATATACAAAATCGGTAAGGGAATTTTGTCTCAATTTTCATTCTTTCAGACACATTTTTTTATGCGCCTATATTATTTTATAAGGAATATATACTACTCTTTTGACATGTTATATCATGAATATACATATTTTCGTGGTATTTTAATATTAATTTAATTCTACACTTTCATTGGTATTATGATTTAGAGTTACAAAAGTGGTAAGAGTTTATTGCTACAATCTCATCATTTATCGAGATTGTTTGAAATTATGCTTCCATTGATAAAATATTATGATCCATATCTCAAGAACTCTCATGATTTTTTAATCCTCTATTTGTTAAATATTTATTCAATTAATGGTACCATTTATCCACTCTTTGGTACTTAAGATAATTAAGAAAATATTTTTATGAAAATATGACTTTATTTCTCCCTTCAGTCAGAAATATATTTTATTAAAAAACCATGTTTTTTCAAAAATGTTTTCACATATGTTTTAATAAAATACCTCATTTTCATGTTAAAATAATTTTTTTTATGTTTCAAAAATAGTCAAAAATGGTTTTAAAATTATCATTTTAAATTTCTAAAGGTTTATTTCAAATAAAAAGGTTTTAAAAAATGAATTCTATTTAAAAAATCAAAAATTTACAAAGAATAAAAGATATCTTCCAGAGGAAATATTTTTAAAATAACTTTCAAATTTATTTTTAATCTAGGATGAAATTAATAGGTGTTACCTTTTCCTTATTGGGGATATAATCCTAGAATAAAAATCATATTCTTTCATTTAATGGTTTATTTTTTGATTTTATGATGTTTATGACACAAATTTATCTTCCACAGGTTATAGCATGATAAAATTCTCATGAAACCTATTTATTTTCATGGGTTATGTTATTATGAACTGGTAATGAAACCTATCTATTTTCTATAGGCTTTGATATGATGACATGTTTATGATTCCCATTTCATTTCATGGGTTATGATATGATGGTTTTTTATGATATTGTGGCACACATATATATGATTTCATTATGTGATGGGCAGGACCTATATCTCCCTCTAAGGGATTAGGTAAATATTTGTATCTCATGATATATACAACTTTTGAATGGGGAGGTATCCCAGTTCAGTAAAGGACATCGTCTTCTAAGATGGTCTGGGGAGTGAACCTTGACTACCAAAATGGTTTAGGGAGTGAAAATATTCTACTAAGATAGCCTTTATAATGAGCCTTGACTACTATAGAAATCATTTTATATGTATATGTGTCTTCCAAAACACTATGTATTATTCCTATATTTTTCTTTCATGGATTATGCTTTTAATTCCATTATGATTCATATCTTATTAACTTCCAATATTTATTCTATGAATCTTGATTGTGATATTTTATTTGCAAGGTATGATCTTTTAATGTTATGATCATGTTCTCAAACACTTATGCACATGATTATTCTTACATATCTCCTTTTTTACACTTATTGAGCATCTGATCTCTCTCTTTTATATATTTCATTTCCCTAGGTTATAATGATATGTATTTTGTATGATGTGTCTAAGAAGGGTGATATTCATGGAGAACCTAGTGGGAGATAATATATCTCAATTATATACCAGTTCTTATGTTTCCATGTTTCCAAAGGCCTTAAATTAATATGATCTTTGGGAATTTGTTTTTTTAATATATAAATATTCTAGAAAAATGATGTACTTTTTATGTATGATAATATTAATTCGATAAATATAATACATCCATAGATAAAATAAAAGATGTAAATAATCACATAGATAATAATAGATTTTTTCATAGTAATAGAATTCTTAATTTTAGGCATCATAACAATATCATTCGGTCCTCATATCAATATATCATATATAAACAGGTAAGGTTTACACTAGTTACCCAAGTCAGTTTCTCTCACGAAACTTACTGATGTGTCAAGGGGATAGATAATTTTCGAACCCACCCATAAATAATTGAGTAAATTTCATTTATCTTATGATGTAATGAATAAATAATAAAATTAATAACCAATATGCCGTAATAATAAATAAGTATCTGCAAAGAAATAACCAGTATGTAGATTATCAATATTTCCCCCATCAATAAATAGAACAATGTTTTTGGTAAGCAACCTTAAAACTCACACACTATATAGTATTTTGTATATTGTTATTTCAATAATAGAAAATAAAATATATAAATTGTGGAAGTGATATAGAATATATCCATGAAATTAAATAATATGGATGTGAAAGTGAAAATATAAAGTCAATAGAGAGATAAAGAGTGATAGATAACATAACCATTAATAACAAGGTTTTTTAGGAAATATAAATTCATAAGAACATTTTATAGTTAATACATGAAACATAACTCAAAAATAGGTGAATCATTTAGAGTTTGAGAAATAATAGAAGAAAAATTATAACAATTATTTTATTAATGATTTTATAACATTTCTATGAAAAAAAAATTGTAAGTAACATTAAAAAATCCATTTCTAGGGGAGAAAAGAGGAAATTGAAAATATTTATTTAAAAATTAATCAAAATATCTAAACCATGAAAATAAATGAAGTTAAAAATAGTGATTGTGGAGTGGAAGATAAAAATATACATAAGTGTAATGAAATCCCCTTATTTATTCCACAATAAATTAATATTATTTTAAAAAATATTTATAGAAAAATGGGAATGTTATTTTAATTAAAACCCCATGAAAACTTGAATGGGATGATTTATTAAAAATAATTATAATAAAAGAAGGAAAAGGAAATCATTCAATAAATGTTAACTATGATTTTCTTTTCAAACTTCGTTAAAGAAGGTCAAAAAATGACTTGTGTGGAAAACATTAAAAATATTTATTTAAAAAAATTAAAATTAAATTATAATGAAAAATAAATAGAAAAATCATTTATTTATAGATAAAAAAAATATTGAAACCATATAATGAATATGTTCATTTAAGAGAAATATTTTCAACTGTAAAGAATAAATAAGTTCAAGTCCACATACAAGAAACAATTTAGTTGAATTGTGAGAAAAAGGGAGGTTAACTGTTAATAAGACATTAAAACCCAATAAAATAAATATAAAATATATAATAATAAAATCACATTGTAAAAAACCAAACTTAAGAGGATGAATTTCAAGAATAAATTTTATAACTATATGATGTAAATTAAGTTAACGACAATCCTTATGTATTAGTTAATATATAAATAAAAGGAAAAAAATAGGGACATAATAAATGAAAGTGAAACACCCATGAATAAAAAATCATTTAAGATATAATAATTCAATAGGTCAGTATTAACAAAATATAAATGAAAATTGATGCATAACAAAAAACATGTCTCGAGGAATTGAAATTGAGATAATGTACTCATACCTCAAGTCTCGACTAGGTTGGTTCATGCGTCTAGCCTCATGAATTAGAACATTACATTTATTATATAAATTATTAAGGTCATTTTTATTTATTTTTTATTTATCAGGATCCTTTTATTGTCATATTTCATTCATTTATTGTATGTTTTTTTCTCTCATTGACCATTTGGGGTTGTTTGGAAGATTCCTCTAAAACATCTTCAATAAATTTACCATGGTAAATAGAGTTATTAAATAGTTCAATATTGTATGATAAATATTATATATATGTTCATTATCATTATATTTGAAAAAACAATTAACTCTTCCTTTAATATCCTCCTTTAGAACACTCCTTAAGCCTTCTTATATTAGTATTTTTAGTAGAAAAGAATCTCTAAGATATGGAAATGAGGTTTGAGGAGGATTGTTTGTATATTTTTCTCAATCAAGTACGATTTATATGTAAGGAGAAGTTGGTTCGTGAATGGGTCTTTTATACGTGAGAGGTGTAGCATTTTTATAAATATTAATTTCTGGATATAAAAAGAGATGGGTTATTCAAGGAAATTAGATCTTAAAATTGAAATTATATAGGAAAATATAAGTTATGATTTATATATACCTCATCCACCCATTTAATGTTATATTTATGTGATATTATGAGATTTTACCTCTTGATTTAACATTTTCACCTCATATTAACCTTTATAGTGGTGACTCATTTTTACATCGTTAGGTTATTTTATGGCCAAATATAAAATTGAACTTATAACTGAATTCATAAATGATTATTTTAAACATCATATCCATTTTATTTAATTTTATTTCCAAAAATTATAAAATTTATATTCAATTTAATTAATAAAAATATTATTTTAACTATTCACTAATTTTTTTAAAAAAATCCTAAAAATTTATCCTAGGCTAATTTTAACATGAATAAACCACAAATAAAGTTAATTTTATAAAATTAATATTATACAATTTATAAACATAACTTTTAAAATGGAAATATAAAATATATTGAAAAAAATGTTTTTATAGGAAAATTACTTTTTTAAATTTCACTATTCTTAATCATATTTTATATAAGTTAATAATTAAATGTGTGTTAATATATTTTTTACATTGAATAATTTTATTATAATAATTATTTAAAAGTTTTCAGTTTAATTTATTAAGATAAAAATATATAATATATAGAAAAAAATAATTCTTCCAATTTCATAAATTATTTAGTATTAGAACGCATCAAATTATTCTTTAAGAAGATAATAATAATATATTAAATAAAGCATGTTGACTATATTTTTATTTACCTGATGTTTTACTTTTCTTTTAATTTTCATAATGATGTTTCATGTTTTATTCCTTTGTTGTATTAATTTTTATCTTGAAGTGTAAAATGTATCATAATTCATTTTAGTTGTTTGTTCTTTGTGATATAAGTTATTCGATATAGTATTTATTTAAAGAAATGCATTTACTAAAATCCCATGTTTTTCATCCTACCAAATTAAATAAATTATACCCTTATAATTTTAATTTATCCCATCTAAGAAAATATATGATGGTCTTCTTAATATAATCCTAACTCATGATACAAAAAATTATTCAAATCCTTCATAATAGTCTCTAAGAGATTGAGAATCATCTAAATCATATCTTCTTACAGTGTCAAACCAAGTGTGCAATTATGCCCTTTTTTGTGCTCCGAGTGAAGATATGGATAATACCCAAAAACTCTTTTTATTATTATTACCCCAAGGTACATTTGAGCCAGAGACATCACCCACTTTTTTGTATACTAACATGGTTTCCATTTTTAAGAAATCTCAAACTCATTTCTTTAAGCAAATCTAAGGATGTTTTCCTATGTATAGATTTATCCCTGGGGTTTCCACTAAAGTATTATACTTTTAATTATCATTAATAATTAAATAATGGACTTTATTACTATATCCTAAACCCAAAATTTATAGAAACCTATTATCCTTGGGTTTAACATAAGCTTTATCACTAAAACTATTTATCAACATTACTCTCATACTAATTAGTATATACCTTAATCAGATATATTCCTTAAAATATATTAATATTTTCTCCAAATAACCTGAATTTAGTTGATTTCAAATTATATATCAACCCTGACATATATGTGTACCTCAATCATATATTATTCTTATAACTCAATAAATATCTCCTGAAATATCATTAATTCCCTTAAATCCAATCACATAAGACCTAAAAGGTGGTATCTATTACTTTAAATATATTATCAACCTTAAACATATTAACTCATTGTGGAATCCAGAACTCTTAAATTATCCTCCAATGATAAAATCTTAACAACTAAAGTTATATAAACCCTTATCAGATACCAACTATGGCAGCCCAAAATCACACCATAGGATCTTGTGCAAAAAAACATATTCATTTCATACTAGATTAATACCGAATAAAGTGACCCAAACATAACCAACCATAATTATGATATCAATAAAAAAATATTGAGGCACTTACCTACCCAATACCTTTTAGGTTTATAGTTTTAGAGAGTTAGGAAAAATCTCTAACGAACAAAACTCATATCATTCCTATCCAATGGGTATTTTTTCTACTAAACCATAGATTCCTTGTTTTACATTAAGTCTTCAACATCTTCCATTAAGTTGTCCACATATGATTCCCATTTAGAAATATCATACTTAATACTCTTATTTATAACCTGTGGAAAATTAAAATATAAAATTGTTGATCTCAAATGCTCAGTAATGGGTAGTGTACAAAAAATCTATTATGGAATAAACAAGGTTGGAATAATATGGAATAAATAAATAATAATCGAATAATTTCATATAACATATAACATGAACATGTAATATATCCATGGATAACAACACAATTTAAATAATAAAATAAAAAACAATACTTTTTTTCATAGTGATTAAATGTAAAATTATAGACATTGTAAATACACTATCAAGGCCCGGTTCCAAGACATCACATATAAATAAGAAAGGTTTAGACCAAATACCCAAGCAAGGTTGTCTCATTAGAAAACCCGATTCATTAATAGGATTTATAATTTAGAGTCTCACGTGTCAATAATTAAGCCCAATTCATTCACATTATTATGGATTTAATAAATAATAAAATACATAATCAAAAATCCTTAGTAATCAATAAACATTTATAATAAAATAACAAGTATATGAATTATCAACATTTTTCCAGAAAATAAATTGAACAACTTCCTTGTTAAGAACCCATTAAACTGAAATCATTTATAGTATTGGTTATATGGTCAATTCAGTACTATAAAACACAATATAGAAATATTGTAAGATTTATAAAATATATCTATTAAATAAAATAATATGGATGTTAATGAGAAAAATAAAGTCATTATAGAGATGAATAATTATAGAAAATGTAACCCGTATGAATGAGGTAAGGTATGAAATAAAAATTAATAAGAGAATTTAAATAATAATACATGAAATTTAAGTCCATAAAATATTGATCTTTTATATTTTGAGAATAAAATGGAAGGAAAATAATAAAATGAATGTTCATAAAGATTTTCTAATATGGTTGTAAAAACAAAATTCTAATTCACTTTCATTAAACCATTTTAAGGGTTTAAAATAGGACACTAAAAACTACAGTTTTAAACAAATCCAAATATTTAATCCTTAAGAATAAATGATTTTAAAATTATAAATGTGGATTGGAAGATAAAAATATACATAAGTGGAATTCAATCCCTTTATTTATTCATTTAATACATTAACCATCATTTTTAAAATGAAAAAAATCATTGAAATTTTTTAATAGGATTTTCTTTTAAAAACCATGTAAACTTGAATAATAATATTTATTAAGATAAACTATTGTAAAAATTGGAAAAAATTTATATCTTTTAAAGGTTAAAAATGTGATTCCTATAACACATTTGTAATGAAATTCAAAAATGACTCATGCAAAAAATATTTAAAAGGTTTCCTTAAAAAAATTAATTACGGTTAAAAATAATGAAAAATAAAATTGAAAAAATCATTAAATTATAGCTAATAAGAATAATAAATCCATATAAATATATGGACATCGAAGATAAATATTTCTAACCATAATGAAGATATAAGGTCGATTCCACATCTTAGCAACCATTTGGTTCAATCTTGAACTAAAGTGAGGTAAAATATTGTTCCCCGTATTTTTCATATATAAATACTAAATATTATTTGTAGAATATTCATTTCATATCAATGTGATCCATTCCAAAATCATGAAATTTTAGTATCTTTGGAAATATTTATACATAAGAAATTGGTATATAAATTATATTTAACATATCCCACAAATATATTCCCACAAAGTACACTTGTTTAACACACCCTACCTAAAACCTTTATTTATAACCTAGGGAAAAGAATCATAAGAAAGGGTGAGCTCAGATGATCACTATTTATACCCAAGATTAACAAACATTGATATTAAATTAATTTAGATGAATGTTCATCACATTACAAAAGTGCATGCCTATGGACCATAATAGTTTAGTTTCTTTGAAAATTTGAATATCTTCTAACATGGTGGAAGATTTTCAATGTTTCCAAAAATATATATCCCCACTGAGTATTTATACTTAAAACCTTTATTCATAACCTGAGGAAAGGAAACATAAGAAAGGGAGATCTCATATACTCAGTAAGGGTAAATAAAGAAGATATGTAAGCATAACATGAGCATAAGGGTATTAGAACATGAGAATAACATTATAAGATCATACCCTACATATCAAAGATCAAATACATGAGTTAAGGAATAAAGATTGAATGTTAATAAGACAAGAATCATAAGTGAATCAATATAATAACCCATGGGAGCATAACATAGTAATAAATAATAGAATTTGTGGAAAACACATAATCATAAAAAATAATTCCCTATAAGTGAAGGATTATTTCTAATATCTATCAGAGAACATTATGGGGGATACACCTACTGGTTGAGACACACCACCATACCCAGTAGTATCCTTTTCCTTGTATTGGAATGGTCTCACTCTCAAAACTACATTAGTCATCATGTTTCACTCTCAAGACTATATTAGTTGTCAAGGTTCACTCCCAAGACCATCTTAGTGGACAAAGTCCTTTACTGAATTGAGTTCACTCCCCATTCCAGCCATGTCTATCTCATGAGATATAAATCTTTATCCAAAGCATTTGAGGAATATATAGGTCACACCAATCACATAATTAAATCATACATACATGTTCCACAGTATAATAAAACTATTATCATACCAAGACCCATAAAAGATATGGTTTTCATAAACATCATATCACAACCCATAAAAAGAAATGTGTATCATAAAAATTATATCCTTTAATATCCTATGTAAAAGAGATAGATTTCATAACCATTTCATCAAAGCATGACCTGTGAAAGTAAGCGAGTTTCATAAACATGTAACCCATGGAAGATAAATGGATTTCATAAACATATAACCTGTGAAATATAAATAGGTTTCATAAACATATAACCCATGAAAGAGTAACGAATTTCATAAACATCATACCACAAATAAATAAACCATTCAAAGAAAAATGTGAATGGAACCCTTGGATAATATCCCTCATAAGGAATGAGTAACACCAGAGGATGTCATCTTTTATGGAATATAATTTTTGAGAAATCTTGTGAAATAATTTCTTGATGAAAATATCCTTCTTCTTTGAAAAAAATACATGTTAAATCATAAAACATTTTGAGAACCATTTTCTTTAAAAATAACCTTGAAAACTTATAAATGAAGCTTGAAAAATATTAAAAACCTTTTTCTCCAAAAACTTATAAAATAATATTGAAAACTTTTTTAAAACTTTTTTCTTTAAAAATATATAAAATTATATTGAAAACATTTTTAAAACATTTTTCCTTGAAAAATTATTATTCCTTGAAAACTTATTAATGAATATTGAAACATTTTTGAAAAACATTTTCTTTGAATGCTTATAAAGGAAGCTTGAAAACATTCTGAAACCACTTTTACATGAAAATTTATAAAGGAATCCTAAAAACATTTAAAAATAATTAATCATAAAAAATATTTTGAAAATATTTTTCTATTAAAATAGATCTTAAAATATTTAAATTAATCTTTGAAAATAATTTGAAACACTTCTTGAACATAAATAATTTTTGGAAACCATTTCCTTTGAAGACCAGCTTAAAAAATAAATGTCCAAAAAAATATGAAAAAAAATTATTGCAAGGAATTATTCTTGTAAAATTTCAAAGGAATCTTCAATGAAATGATAGTCATGATAGAGGATAAATCTGTACATGCTGAAAATTCCTTTTTCACTGTAAAAAGTTTAGAAACGATCCCCGATCAGAAAATGACAAGATGAATCCTTTTTAAAAAACCCCTTCATTAAAAAGGTAAAAGATGGCTAAAAATATATTTTATTAACCATAATAGAATATTATATAATTTTTTAAAACATTTTTAGAAAACATGGTTTTGAAAGAACATAGATTTCTGGCCGAAGAAAGAGATAAAGCTATATTTTCTTCAAAACAATTTTTTAACTATCTAAAGTACTAAGGATGGAAAAATGGTAAAATTAAATTAATATATTAATAATAACAAGATGATAACAAAATTAATCGTATTTCATGAGATATGGATCATAATATTTCATCAACGGACGTATAATCTTAAATAATATTAATAAATGTTGAGATTGTAGCAATAAATTATTACCACTTTGGTAACATGGAATCATAATACCCAAGAAGTAATAACATTACATAAAGATTAAAATATAATTAAAATAAGGATATTAGTGATATAATATGTCAAAGGGAATATTATGAACCTCGTAAAATAATGTAGGTGAATAACATGGCATGTGTCTCAAAGAAGGAAAATTAAGGCAAAATCACCTTACAGATTTGGTAACCCTTTAACCATAGACACCATAAAAGAGAGATCATAAAATTGACATGTAAATACCTATAAATTTAAGGATAATAATCATATAATATATTCATGGGTAGTATATACACCACACAAAATAAATAAGTGGTGAATAAGGCATAAATCTAACAGAAATAAAAGCGAGATAAGAAAACCCTTACCTTAAGTATTTACATTCTTTGTACATGTTCAAACCTCATATATAATAATTATAAGTTTATTATAAATATACCACATAAAAATATTATTATATATACTAAAATATATTATTTTATTATGACTTCATACTACCCATTTATTATCCATTCCATGTTAATTATACATTTTGGGTAATATCCACTTTGTTTATCATATATGTTTGGACTTGGTATTCTTGAACCTCTTACATAGATCACGGTTTAATTGTTTTCATAATTTAAAAAATTATATAAATATCATATATATTTAGTATAAAAATATTTTTAATAATCTATAAAATAAATAAATATGAAATGGAATATACTGTTCATGGAGACGGTGGGTCGTACGTACGCATGGACATTGTTTCCATTTTCTTGTCATATTGAAATAAATTAAGTAAATGAGATATATTTATATATCTATATATGTATATATTATCATTATATTATCATTATTATATATATATATATAGATAATATACATTTACTAAAATCATCCTTAACACATTTCATGAAAATTGTTAACGAATCACATCACTTTGAGGAGGCAGTCATCCACACATCCACAAATGAAGTTATCGTATTTCCATCAAATGGAATTAAAGAAGGAATTTATTATATAATAATTAAATAAGAATAATTACATCATAAATATAATATATATCATATAAAAATATAATTTACATCATTATTTACAACCCTGATATGTGGAAATGGAATAAAGAACGACATCAGTTCATGAAGCAGTAGCCCGCAATACACTCCTCCAAATTATCTTTTTTATTTTAAAACACTTTTAAGTGGAAATTGAGAATCTTGAATCCCACCATATGCACAAACCATGATTGTGTATCCAATTTCGAGGAAGTGTGTGTGGTTTTAGGTAAAACCATTAACATAAAAAAAATATCAGTATGTTTAGTATAGTTATTTTAATATATAATCATGAAATTATAATATTTTAGGGGGTGTATAATGAAAATAAAATAAAAGAGCTTGTGGAAGGATGTTGCCTCTTCTTTAGGTAACTCATTTTGGTTTACCGCAAAGGGATTCCTTGGTTAGATTTGTTCCCAAAGGGATGATTCTAGGATAAAGGTATGGAATTCATAAGTATATTTGGTCAGGTTTTGGATGAGACAAATGGCTTGATATGTTTTAATAATTGAGGGCGTGAGTTCCCTTTTTATAGTGGAGGAGGAGTGGCATTCTTCTAAATATAAAAAGGTAAACACTATTTAGAGGTATCCATTACATCATGGGCCTCTAATAATCATCCCTTTTTTATAAAAGAGTGTAATTTGAGGAAATATATTCATCCAATGGATTTTCTAAATGTTTCTACATTATTTGGCCTCTTAAATTAATTTTTAACCACTAAGTAATCTTGTTTTTACATTAATCATTGTAATTAATTTTAATTCCTTTAACTATTAGTTTTGGTAAAAAAAACTATGTTGAACTTATTCTAAATTATAAATTATTATTATTATAAATGTGTAATACTTTTTCCCAAATTCTAATCACATAAGTGGAAGAAAATAATTTAAAATCAATCAAGCAGATGGGATGAGACGATAGGTTTTTAATGTTAAAATTTTTGAAATGTTTTTATATCCAATTTCAATGTGAAATATTTTATAATGACCTAAATTGGATTAATATATGTAAAATTTATCTAATTTTAATTCCAAACTAAATTAAAATATAATTTTACTATATAAATAAATTAGATGTAAACTTAGTTTTAAATTAAAATTTAGTTTTTTCCATTATTAATTAGAAAATGAAAATTCTCAGAAAAATAGAAAAAATTAACACAGTGTAAATTTTTATATTAATATTTCAAAAAATAGGTTTATTTTTTCAAATAAAAATTATAAAATATTCAAAAATTATATTTAATATAGGTTCTCCATTAAAATTAAATAAAATTACCATTTAGAAAAATACATCTTTTATTCATAAAATTGGATTTATTTTTATTTTATGCCTATGAAACCTATTGGATTAGTGTAAAAACGTAATTTAATATATAATATAGAAATTTTATTAAAACCATTCAACAACAATTGTTTGTTGAATTTATCAAGATAAAATGGTGTTTGTATATAGATAAATAATTTTCTTAGAAAAGGAATTTCTTTATTTCAAAATAGTTATTAATTTCATTTATAACTAATTGATAAAAAATGGTTCTTTTTATAAACATTCTTAGTTCATATTTTCATAATTAATTGAATATAATTTTTAATTTCTATTTCAATGTCATGGTGGTAACAATAATAATGTTTTAATAACAATATTAATAGTATATTGTAGTTCAGTAAAACTTAGTCTTGTATGTGTCACAAACTATCAAGGGTACTTGAAATTTCATGTAATAAAATCCACAAATAGTTTTTTTTGTAGCATAGTCTAATCTATGGGTTACATTTAGTGAAATATTAACTTCGTGTTGCATGAAACGCAATCCCAACTTACTGCTTTCATATAACACAAGATATATTCAGTGTTGTATAAATGGAAATATCAAAAGGATTAAATTAATTCAAAAAATATATTTCAAAAAATATCAAGGTGTTACATTCTACCCCCCTTAAAATTAATTTCCCTCTCAAAATTCATATTGGTTATCAAAGTTTTAAAAATTTAGAGTCCCTTTCATAGAAAACCTGCATTATAAAAATAAATACTAAAACATCCTTTAAAAAGGTAATGTTAGAACTATAATGGTTACCCAAAGTAACTCATAACTAGGTTTCCACATAGGATAAAATAGGTGGAAAGTGAAAGCATGGGAAAGGGAGAATAATCTAATTATAATTTTTTGATGGATAATGAGAGAGAAAATGGTTAGGAGAAAGTTAACGATCACAAATGCATCTCACAAATAGGCTTGTAAAAGGACATTGATATCATCAAAAATAGTGATAATAGGACAATATTTTATTTCTAGAAACTTCTCATAAAGTTAAATAATTTTCAGGAAAAGATATAGTCACATGATTTTTGGAAAACCACACCCTTTATTGTTACTTGATCAATTTTCTCTACATCTCTTATTCCATGAAATGAAGGTGAATTTGTAATTCATGAAGAATTACCAGATCATGATATCTAAAAATAAAATGGTTGGTCATTCCATATATCTTTATCAAAATAAAAAGGTTTGCACAGGTTATCTAATATTCATAATTATTCATATGGTAATATAATAAATTAATCTCTAAAACCACATCTAAAGTTAAACATAAACCATTCCATAAATTTTTAACCTTATAACCCTTTTGAAAGATGAATTTCCAAAACTATATAAATAATGTCTCTAAATTTAAAAAAAAACATCATAACATTGATCCCCCATATATCATAAAGTATCTCTTGTTTGTCACATACCGAACATGTGAATACCTTCATCATGTATTCTTATGAAACATGGTAATAACATGAATTTCCATAAAATATTGTTGAAAACATTCATGTTTCCTTATTCCAAATATTATTGGATATATTTCTTAAATATAAAAAATTTTGTAAACTCCATCCATGATTGCACGAAATACGTTGTAAATAAATCCTTTATCTGTTCTAAGGTAGTATATACTATCCAATTTACTTATTAATATCATACATATAATTATCCAAACATCATTATCTCAACATTAAGAACATACTATGGGTTATCTTTCCCTTAATCATGTGTTTACCATGATCATTACTTTTCTATTAAATCACTACTCTAGTCCATCATAACTATTCAACATTTTCTTTTCAATCCTTAGCGGAATAAATAAACTGAAAAATACTTATATATTTAATAATTTTTTAATACAAATTTATAAAAACTTCAATTATTCCATATAATCCTTAAGACATTAATTAGGATACCTCATCCTATTAATTAATACATGTTTCCTTCCATATTTCATATGTAGTTTCATCATCAACAGCAATATAACCATTACTTGTACCTCCTTACTGATTATCATCAAGATATTTCCTCTTAGGACATAGATTTACATAATTCCCATTTATTCCACATTTAAAGCATTCAAATATCAATGATGTATTAGGGAGCCCATTATTCCCTTCCATTATGTCAATTGAACCCTTCATTTTTTCTATATAGTTACTTGAAATTTGTCTATCTTTTAGACAGTCAAGACATCTTTATATTCCTCTAAGATATTCACTTGGGTGATTCTTTCCACATTCTCAACATAAATGAAACCATATATTCTTTCCTCCATGGTGTCCATTACCCGAACTCTCTGAAAACTACTTATTTATCTTCTTTGGTGAGTCCAAGAGTCTGTTAAGGTACAAGTTGTTCATCCTGTTATGTGAAAACTTATTAGACATGATCACAACATCCTTAACTCTAGTTATCATCCAATTTTAGTTCTCATTATATAATTTTCTGTCACATTCAACATTAACCCAGTTCCTTCTGGTTCCCACCATAAACTAAAA
The DNA here is from genome assembly GCA_963277665.1 of Viscum album. NCBI lineage: Eukaryota > Viridiplantae > Streptophyta > Magnoliopsida > Santalales > Viscaceae > Viscum > Viscum album. Next base: position 978,219,277 of record OY728123.1, read on the forward strand.
CAAAGAAGCATTGTGTGAGCAGTACTTATCGTAGCGTAAAACAACATAATCATGAAAAATCACATATAGTATTACAAAATCATGGAACCTTCTTTTAAATTTATAACACCTTAGGATTATCCTTATAGAAGTCCCTAGACCTATCCTTAGACATATACCTAGGGGTCTCAGTAAAGTTTTCTAATCCTAGTTTCCAAATATTAGTTAGGAAATTCCTTTGATACCAATTATAGAAACTCAGGCTTAACATACATGGATATTACATCAATTTATATGAATATTCAACATATTAAAAATGTAATTTCCTAAAGATAATACTAGTTTAGTGAATTTGGAAACGTGGAAAACATATTCTAACTTGGTGAAAGATCATCATTGTTTCCCAAAAACATATTCCCCTTTAGTAATTATACTTAAAACCTTTCTCTTAAACTTGGAGAAATTAAACACAAGAAAGGGTGAGATCAGATGCTCAGTAAGGGTAAATAAATGAGATATGTTATCATAACATGAGCATATGGGTATCATAACATGATAATAACATTTTAATATCATACCCTATATATCAAAGATAATATACATGAGTCATGGAATAAATATTTGTAGTTTATAAGAGATAAATAATAATGGAATCAATAGAATAATTCATAAGAACATAACATAGGAATGAGACAAAGAATTTGTGGCATACATGTAATCATATAATTTTATTCTCTATAATTTATGGAATATTACTGAAACCTATCTGGGAACTTCATGGGGTATATACCTATTGGGCAGGGCACAACAACATCCTCATCCACAACCCTTTCCTTATAGTTGAATGGGTTCACACCCCAAACCATCTTAGTCATTAAGGTTCACTCCTAAGACTATCTTAGTTTTCAAGGTTCTCTCCCAATACCATCATAGTAGACAAAGTCTTTTATTGAAACAAGTTCAGTCTTCGTTCCATCTATGTTTATCTCATGAGATATAAATATTCACCCAATGAATTTTAGGAATATATAGGTCCCACCTTTTACATAATGAAATAATACATAACTATTTTATATGATAATAAAACATTCATCATATCATGACCCATAAAAGATATGGGTTTCATAAAAATCATGTCATAACACATGAAATGAAATGGGTATTATAAACAATTCATCCTAAAATAGCATGTGTAAAAGAGATAGGATTCATAACAATTTCATCAAAGAATAACCCATGAAAATAAGAGGTTTTCATAAGAATATAAAATTTGGAATATAAATGGATTTCAAAAAAAACAGTATAAGATAAATGACCCATGAAAGAGATACGAGTTTAATAAACATCATTCCATCAAAACATAAACCATTTAGATAAAGAATATGAATGTAACCCTTGGATTATATCCCCAGTAAGGAATGAGTACCACCAATCGATGTCATATTATATGGAACATAATATTTCAGAAATTTTGTAAATAAATTTTTGAGGAAAATATTATTTCATCTTTGAAAAAAATACTTTTAAAAACATAAAACATTTTAAAAAAAAATTCTTTGAAAATAACCTTAACAAAATATAAAATATTATTGAAAACTTTTTGAAAAACTTTTCCCTTGAAAACATATAAAAGAAGATTAAAAACATTTTGAAAACATTTTTCTTTGAAAATATATAAAATAATCTTAAAAACATTTTGACAACCTTTTTCATTGAAAACATAAAAAACAAGCTTGAAATTTTTTTGAAAACCTCTTTATTTGAAAACTTATATAAGAATCTCGAAAAGATTTTAAATACCAAATTCCTTTAAAACTTATAATAGAATATTGAAAAAAATTTAAATTGATTTAAAACATAAAATCTTCTTCAAAACCTTTTTCTTTGAAAATATCTTTGAAAACATTTAAATGAAGCTTTGAAAATCATTTAAAACACTTCTTGAACAAAAATCCTTTTTGAATTAATGTTTCTTTGAAACCCACATTAAAAAAATGAATATCTCGAATATAATGAAAAAAATATTCAAAAAATTAATCATGTAAACTTGAAAAAGAATCTACAAAAAAATGTTGGTCATAATGGTGGATAAATCTATACATTTCAAACATTCCTTTTGTGCCATCAAAAATCATAAAAGTACCTCAATTAGAAAATGAATTGAATATTGATTTTAAAAAAATATTTTTTAAAAGGTAAAACGTGGGTAAAAAGTTATATAAAATATCATATCATAATAGTAGAACATTTTTAAAAACATTTTTATAAAACTTGGTTTGGAAAGAACAGATATTTCCGACCGAAGAGAGAAATAAAGCTTGACTTTATTAAAAACACATTCTTAATTATATTAAGTACCAAAGAGTGTAAAATGGTATAATTGCATGAATATATCAATAATAACAATAGGATAATAAAATTCATTATATTTCTTGAGATATGGATCATAATATTTTATCAATAGAAGTATAATAATAAACAATCCTAATAAACGATGAGATTGTAGCAGTGAACTGTTACCACATTGGTAACATTGAATCACAATCCTCATTGAAGAATAAAATTACATAAATCTTAACATATAATGAAAAAAATTTGATTCATGATATAACATATCAATGTGTAGTTTATGAACCTCATTGAAGAATATAGGTTCATAACATGGCATGTGTGTCAAAGAAGAAAAATTGAGAAAGGATTACTTTATCGATTTGATAACTTTTGAACCATAAACCCCATGAAACTGAGACTATAAAATAGATATTTAAATACCCATATATTTTAGGATAGTAATAATATAATATATTCATGGGAAGTATATACACCACAAAACGTATCATGTGGTGAATGAGGCATAAATCTTACATAAATAAAAGTGAGATAAAAAAACCCTTACGTAAAGTCTTGACTCTCTTTGTACAATTTCAAAATTCATGTATAATAAATATAATTTTATTATAAATCTACCAAATAACCATATTCTTATTTCTAATGAAATATATTATCTAATTATGAATTTATATTACTTTTTCACTAACAATTCTATGTTAATGTTACGTTTTGGGTAATATCCAGTTTGTTTTTCATATGTGTCTTAAATTTTTATTCTTAATCCTATTACTTAGATCAAGATTTACTTATATACAGAATGTAAAACATGGTATAAATGTCACATAAATTCATTATATAAATTTTTATAATAATATATAAAGTATATAAATATGAAATCGAATACACCGTTCATGGAGACAGTAGGTTATACATATGCCTTAACGTTGTTTCTGTTTTCTAATCCAACTGAAAAAAGAAATTAAATGAAATATATATATATATATTAAAATTCATGTATAATTATTATTTCATACATAACATATACATTTACCAAGAACATCCTTAATATATTCCATGTAAAGTGTGAATGAATCACATCTCTTTGAGGAAGCAGTAGTCCACACATCCATAAACAAAGCTTTCATATTTCCAAAAAAACAAAAAACATAAAGGTAAGTGTTAAATAATAATTCAAGAGTCATAAATAAATAATAGATATCATATATAGCAGATATATCATATAAAAATAGTAAATACATAATTGTTTCTAACCTTGATAGGTGGTAAAGGAAGAACAGACAACATTGGTTTGTGATACGGTAGTCTGCTGTACACAAGAACAATGATTCTATATCCCATTTGATGGATGTGTGTGAGAGTGTAAATAGAAACCTTAAAAAACAACATATAAATATATTTAGGAAATTTATTTTTTTATAATTGTGTAATAATAATATATTATGGGGTCGAGAATGAAAATAATACAAAATATCTTGTGGAAGGATGTTACCTCTTCTTTGGGTAACTCCTTTTGGTTTGCACCAAAGGGATTTTTTGGTTGGATTTATACCCTAAAGGGGATTATATGAGGAATGAAGTGAAATTTTTATGATATTTGGGTAGGGTTTTTTCAATAAAAATGTAATTCGATGTGTGAATAAGTGAGGGTGGTGAGTGCCCCTTTTATAGTGGTAGAAGAGTGGAATTGTTGTAAATATAAAAAGGTAAATGCTATTGAGAGGGATCCATTACATCATATAAATCAAATAATTTTAAATTTTTTAACTAAGATGGTACTTATTAGAAATATTTCTAGAAATATTGATTTTGGACATGTTTCTAGGTTATCTTTCTTCTTAAATTAAAATTTAACCACTAAGTAATCTTTTTTTACCTTAATTATTGTAATTAATTTTAATAACATTTACTAATATTTTTGGTAAAAAAATAAATTTACATTTTTAGAAATAATAACATATGATTATTAAAAATATGGAATCAATTTTTCTAAATTATAGTCACATAAGTGGAAGAAATTAATTTAAAATTAATCCTGTATACATGGTGAGATGATGGGTTTTTAAAGTGAAAAAATTCAAAAGTCTGAACTGTTTTATATTTAATTTCAATGAAAATTTGTTTCCAATGAAAAAAAGGGATTAAAATATAATTTAACTATATAAATAAATTATATAAAAATATAGTTTTCAATTAAAATTTAGGGGTTTCATTATTCATCAAAAAATGAAACTTCTCCGAAGAACAACAAAAATTCACCGAGTGTAAATTTTGATATTACTCTTTAAAATTTGAACTTTAATTTTTTCAAATAGTAAGATTAATAGTTCCAAAAAATTATATTTAAAATGGGTTCTCTATTAAGAGGTAGTAAAATTACCTTTTAGAAAAATACATCTTTTTATTCAAAAAATTGGATTTATTCTTATTTTATGCCTATAAAACCTGTTAGATAAGTCTTAAAAATTTCATTGAGTATATAATATATAAAGTATATTAAGAACATTCATCAATATGGGTTTTATTAATTTATTGAGATAAAATTGTTTTTTTACATAGAAAAATAGTTTTCTTAAAAAGTAATTTCTTTGTTTTCAAATAGATCTTACGTTTATTTCTACATAATTGATAACCAAATGATTCGTTTTATATGTTTTTTATATCATATTATTAGAATTTATTTAATAATATCTTTAATTTATATACCAATGACTAGGTGGTAACTATAATAATGTGTTAATGACAATATTAATAGTATATCATAGTTTAGTAAAACTCAGTCTTGCATGTGTTTCAAGCTATTGAGGGAACTCAACATTATGTATAACACAAGACAAAAATAGTCTTTTATGTACCATAATCTAATAAAAGTATTTTGTCTCATTCATTCTTAACTTGGTGTTTCATGAGACACTATCCAAACTATGTGATTTTTTATAACACAAGTTATATTCAGTGTTACATGAAATGAAAAATATCAAAACGATAAAATTAATTAAAAAATTATATTTCAAAAAATCTCATCATGTTACACTCACTAAGGATAAACATTGTAAATATTAATAAATTATCATAATTAATCATAGTACAATGATAATGGTATTATAATATGATCATAACATTAAAAAATCATACCCAATAATTAAAATATTTTAATCATGAACCACAACATAATGTTATACAATCAAAATACATAATACATAATAGTGAATAATCATCAATAATCAATCATGACTCATGGGAACAAATCATAGTAATAATTCATAAGTTTTTTCCATCCGCATAAGCATAAAAATAACCTCCTTATTCAAGGTTCACTCCCAATACAGTCATTGCGGACAAATTCACATAATGGAAATCCATACCAAATCATTTCCAATAGTCTCTTATAAGTAAATTTCATCCAGTTAACTCATTCTTCACTATAAAAAACATGGGGATTAAAAGGGGTTATTTTTTCATTTAGAAGGGGTTTTAACCCCCTTCTAAATACTTTAGCGGTGGTTACCTAAATCCTCCATTAAAGTGGATGAATACTCCATTTAGAAGTGATTATGGGTAAGCACTGGTAAATTATATCGGTGTTTAGCAGCAGCTAGATAAGAGGAGGTTGTAACCCTCTATAATTTCTCCATAAATTAATTATATTTAGGTAGATTAGGGGTTGTTTTAAAAGCCCCTATTTCACTATACGGGGTACCGTGTTTAGGGGTGGTTATTTTAACTACCCCTAAACTACCATTTATATATATATATATATATCACACTCAGCACCATAGACACCACCCAGAACACCATGGACACACCCCACCGTGACCCCTTGACACACACCATGACACCCCGTGACATCCATCGGGACCCCTTGACACACCCCATCGAGACCCCTTGACACACACCCGGACACCCCACCGAGACCCCTTGACACCCACCCTGACACACCCCAACGATACCCCTTGGAACACACCCCGAGACCCCTTAACACATAGTCGGACACCCCACCGAGACCCCTTAACACCACCCAACCTAGTCTCCTTGACACACACCCAGAAACCCCTTGACACACCCCACTAAGACCCCCTTGACACTCCCCCTGAAACCCATGGACAGCCTCCAGGACCCGAGACACCCCACAATATAGACAACAACGCAGGGAGCTCCCCACCCAATCTAAGGGCCCAAATTCATATACCAGCCTAGAACCGTAGGGGGACCGCTCGGCCTGTGCCCATGGTAAAAAGTTGGCATGACTGAGAGTCGAACTCACGACCATCCGACAGAAACCCAGTGTGCTTTCCACTAGGCTGCAACCCCTTTGATATATATTACTCAATTCCTAATATTTATTTATATACAGAAATATTCTATATTATATATATCTATGTGTGTGTGTGTGGTTATAGAAGTATAAGTAATATAATATTTTTTCATATTGTGTATATTATATAATATTTATAATATATATATATATATATTATAATACTATATATGTATAGTATATATTGGTGCGTATATATTATAATATAGATATATATATATATGTACATATTTGTTTATAATATATATACATAAATAAATATATTTAGATATATAAATATATATTTATACATATATTTGTAAATACATTTATATTTTTGTGTGTGTGTGTTTATGTATTTATATGATATTTATAGATATGATGTAATTATAATATATGCATATAATCATTTTTACATATTTTTATATATGTACATATTTGTGTAATAATAATATTATTAATTATTATTATTATTATATCTTTTTATTAAAGTATAAAAATTATATATTGGTTTTCTAAATACTAAGCATTTATACATTTTATGATTTATATTTTACGTATATTATATGAAATACATTTATATTATATATTTACGTATGTGATTATATACATTTGTATTATATCACACACATATATATATACATAGAACACAAAATACTTTCATATAATTGGGAATATATTATATAAATAAATGAAATATATATACATTAAATTAATTTATAATTAATATGGTATACTACAATATATATAAAATTATTATATAATATATATAAATTTATATATAATTAAATATTTATAATATTATATATATAATATAATTATATAAAATATATATGTGTATTTATAATTAATTTTGCATATATTATATATATTTGTATACATAATATAATATAAATGTATTTATACAAAAATAAAAAATAAAAATGTATTTTTTATAATATATGTATAATATAAATCATAATATAAATGTATAATATTTATAAAACCATATATATATTTTATAAATTTGAATAAATATATTGATAATTACATTTATATTTTGTATACGAGTATTTATATATGTATACATTTTTTATATATATAAGTATTCATTTAAAGTATTTATATAATTTCCTCTCACACACACACACACACACACATATATATATATATATTGTATTTTAATACAGTTATAAAATGTGTTTATGTCATATATATGTACACACACACACTTGTGTGCACGACCACATATATTTTAAAATTTGAATTTTTATGAGATTTATTCTAAAAAAGAAAAAACATTAGAGGGGGTTTACACCCCCCTGTAATCAAATTGATTAGCAGTTGTTCATGAAAACCATAAAATTTATTGAATTAGAGGGGGTCAATACCCACTATAATTTCATGAATTAGAGGTGGTTTACAACCCCCGCTAATGTCATCAATTAAAGGGGGTTCAAACCCCCCTATAATGTCATCAATTAGAGGGGGTTCAAAAACCCCTCTAATTTCTTAAATTAGAGGGTGTTCCAAACCCCCTCTAATATAATAGATTATAAATGTTTAATGAACCCCCTATATTATCTTAAATTAGATGGGGTTTTGAACCCCCACTATTTCCTTTAAAAAACCCAATTATATATATATTTATATATGAAAAATAATGTTATATATCTATATATAGCTCCTCTAAAATCCAACAAAATATATAGTGTCACTAATTATTAAATTAGTGGTGGTGTTGACATAATCGCCTCTAAAATCAAACCAAATATTAAAAAAATAATGACAAAAATTTTATAGGGGTTGTGCAGAACCCCCTCTAAAAAGAATTTAGAGGGGGTTGTGCACAACCCCTTCTAAAAACCATTACTAATCTATTATTATTTTTGTAGTGGTTGTCTTAGAAAATTCTCAACTCGATCATCATTACCGAGTGCATTTGTGTGATATAACATACCCACCCTACCTTCTTTTATAATTTAACAACCCATCCTTTTTTTATAATTTAACCACCCATCACATAATCTTAATCTATTCATATTTTTTTCCAAGATCATGAAAATATTTATCACTACATCGAAGCTTAACCCATGGAAAACAAATAAGACCTCATAATCATTTCATCAACATAATCATAAACTATCCAAAGAAATAATAATGATGGTAATATTGAATCATATCCCCAATAAATCATAAGAAACATCAAATAATGTTTTTATATATGAAAATACCATTAAAATATCACTAGAACATTTCTTGAAGAAAATACACTTTTAATTTTGAAATCATTTATTTAAAATATAAAAATTTCAAAATATAATGGAAAACATTATCTTTGCAAATAACCAAGGAATCATGTTAAGAAATATTTAAAGTAAAGTGTAGTCATTATAGTGGTAAAATATGTTAATGCGGTGAATGTTACAAAAAAATCTATTTCAGATTTTTTGTAAAAATACAAAAATACCTCATTCAAAAAACGAAAATAATATTCCTTTAAAAAAATTTAAAAAAATTAAAAACTAGGTAAAATTTAATTTAATAAATCATTTTATAATAGAAAAATCATTCTTGAAATTTTTTAAATAAAATATAGTCATAAAAGAAAATATTCCCAACCAAAGAGGAAAAAAGATTGGTTTTCCTTAAAAACATTGTTTTTGTATATTAAGTACTTAAAGATGGGAAAATGGAAGAAAAATGTAATATCAATAAATAAACATAGTATAATAAATTAAATAATATTTTAAGATATATATCATATAATTTCATCATCGTAAAATTTAAACATAAATAATCCCGGTAAAAAAAGATATTATAACATAAATACCCTTACAAATTTAAAAGATTTGATTTATAATTCCCATGAAAGGAATAACATAAAAAGTAACTTTGGAAAACAATTAAATAATAATATTCCTAATACAACATATAAAATTGGTATTGGATAACCCTCATAAAAAGATAAGTGTATAATCATGACATATGTCCTAAAGAAGACAATTTGAGATAGCAGACCATTACAACTTCGGTAAATTTTGAATAAAAAACCCTTGTATGAAATAATTTGAATTGTAACTTTAAATAACATTAATTAATAAGTATAAATTATATATAAGTTAAAATTATAATTATATACACCTCATAATCATAAATAGGTTCATAAAATTAAGTATGTATCAGTGGAAAAATTTAAGAAAAGAACCCGTATGACTTTAGTAATTTTTGAAAAAAAATCCATTAGAATCTTGAAAATCATGTGATTATATAATTAAATTTAATTAAATAATTTATTATTAAAAAATATATTATTTATAAGTATATTAATAATATAAATATTAAATTATTTCATAACATTAAAACATGTCACTATGAAGGGAAATTGAAATAAAACCCTTACCTTATATCTGAATTGATTCATAATAAGTCTAACCTCATACTTAAAAAAATTTAATTTATTATACTTATATAAAAAAACCATAATCATACCTATAATACCATACATGGTTTATTGATAAAATTTTAACACCCATTAATTAACAATTATTCATTATCAATATCATTTTGGGTGTTAATTTATTTATTTGTCATATATGTTTTAGTTCATATAGTTGGGGTTTGGCTTAGTGGTAAGAACCCCATAATCCTACATGAAAAAGGGGTGTTCAAAACCCATTGGGCATAGGTACTATAGCAGTATTGTAGTGGTACTGTAGCAGCGACGGTACTGTAGATCGGTGGGCACTGTAGTGGCAGCATGGCACTGTAGCATCAGCGGTACTATGCGATACTATAGCAACCGGGTTACTATTCATAGAATGGAAATTTGGCCAAAAATGGACCTATGAGCTATGTAATGGGATACAAGCCCACTGGGCCTTTGGTCTATGTAATGAGTCTCCCTCTACCTAGTTAAAAAGAGGTCTTTGATTTGCTTTAATGATAAAAATGAGGCTTCGGCTCCAACCTTTTAAAAAAATATATGTTTTTGTTCATCAGTCATGGTCCTTGCACTTTGAAAATGGTTAATTTATCTACATAATGTTAATTAATGTATAAATATCATATATATTCATTATATATATATATATATATATATTTACAATCATTCAAATAAATTTTTATCAAATAATTAATTACATCATTGTGTGCAGTGAGTAGTCTGTACATACGTCTTAGTGATGTTTTCATTTTTCAATTTATGAAATAAAATAATGGTAAAAAATAATTAACATTTTTAGAACCATTAATATATAATAAATATCATATATAAACATTAAATGTTTCATAATAACCAACCATGTTTTTAAGTGAAGTAAAACAACACGTTTATTCATGGAGATGGTAATTTAAACAAGGCATGATACACGTTTTCAATTTTTATACAAGAAAATGAGAGGGTGTTTAATGCTTGATCCATAATTATAATAAAATAAAAGTATAATAATGGTAGTGAATTTATCATTTTAATATTATTCTATGAAATTTGTTTAATTATTAATGTACATAAAGAAATAGAAAAAATAAATAAAGAGTGGTTAAGAACTTATACCTCGCTTCTTTGATTAACTCCTTTACAAAGGGGATTAAACCTTTTAGGGATGGACTTATAAGGAGGCAAAAAAATTGTTAAGGTGTATATATATTTTGAGGAGAGTTTTTTTCATATTTTTGGATGAACGTAATAGGTTTTGTTGTGAGGGGAAGTGAGAAGAGGAGTGTCCCTTTTATAGGTGAAAAGCAATGGGATTTTTGTAAATACCCAAAATTTCTCAATAATGGGAGGCCACTCTAAAGTAATGATGCTCAAAAATCAAAAAATAATGGAATTTATAGGATATAAGTTTGATTAAAAACTCCAAAATTCAAATATAAACATTTTTAAAACATGTAATTCTCTTTACCTCTAAGGTTTCTTACTTTTACCATTTTACTTTTTCCCACGGTAACTAGTATTACCCTATGTAATTTTCAATTTAATCCTATAAATAAAATGGATATTATTATATAATTTTGTCCTAGTTAATCTAATTTTAAGATCAATTATATTTATTTTATTTTTTAAACGCTAAAAATTAATTTTAAAATACTAAATGTATAATATATTAAAACAATTTTTTCAAAGATGGAGGGTTTGTGGTTCCCGAAGAGAGATCCTTTGAATGAACCACACCCATGTCTTATCTTGATTATAATTGTGAAAGATCATTTAAAAAAACTACACCCATTTCATGGGAGTAAAAAACTCTTCCCAATGATTCCATTCGTACTTCGCATTAAAAACCCCAAAGGAATACCTTTCACTGAAGCTCTTAAGGGCTCAGATATGAAAAACAATTTACTCATCTGACCCCAATTTTTAAAAATCTAGTTGATGTAGGCTTCATAGTAAATTTTGATCCTATATAACTTCAACAAAGATAGAAAATGTGTAAGTTCTCTATCATTGGAAGAATTTATTTTCTAAAGGGGGATAAAGAGTGGTCGATTCCTGAGCTCAAGCCTATAATTGCTCATTGTTGGGGTAAAACCAATTAGAAACTCATTCCAATTTGGGATGGTTATTTCTTGTCACGACCCGTCCTCGGGGCCCGTGCCGTGACTACCCCATGCCCGCCTTCCATAGGCCAAGGGCTGGCAACTATCACCAAGGCGTAAATCCCAACAAAAGGGAAGGAATTTCCTTTGAAAAGTAAACAAGCACCACAGAGTAAGCAAGCGGAAAAGTAAACACTAAGTAAAACTGTAACAAGCTGTGCTGAAGGTAAAAGGGGCCTGAAATACAAGCCCAACTGTAAAGTACAACTGAAAGGGAAAAACAGCAACTGAAAAGAAAAGCCGCTGCGTCGAGCCGTCCTCTGGAAGTCCCACCTGAAGGGTGGGTATAGATAGCCTCCACAGCTCCTCGGTCCAGCCGTCCGCTTCGAGTGCGTCCTGCCCAGTGGTCCACCTCCAGGTACTGTCTTGCTCCGCACGCCTCCACCACGATCAGCGATGTCCGTCGTCTGCAACCAACACAACGAAGTGCGGGCATAGCCTGTGCAGGGGTGAGTATAAGCTACTCAGTAGGGACCCCGAGACCCCCGAAGGTCTCCTGAAATCCACAAAGGATAATCCACAAAGGATAATCCACAAAGGAAAGATACAATCACGAAGTAACAACCGACACTGCTTAGGTATATGCCCATACATATACCTAAGTCATCAATTCCCGTTCGGCTCCAACGTCCGAGCCCAAGCACAACCCAGTCCACACAGGAAAGCAAAAAATGTATACCCATACAGGATAGCACAACACAATCCACAAAGGAGAGTAAACAGTAATCCACAGAGGATAGCTCAACACAATCCACAAAGGAGAGTAAACAGTAAATCCACACAGGATAGCTCAACACAATTCAAAAAGGAGAGTAACACAGGATTCAGCTCACACAGGTATACTTCTTCGGATGACGATAAAGATGATCATTGATCCATCTAAGTCGTCGGACCCACAAAGGATCGATAGTTAACTAACCCCTGCAATGACCCACACAGGATCGAGCCCACACAGGACCTGTAGGCGCTGACTCACACAGAACCGCTGAGCGCTGACCCACACAGGATCGGACCCACACAGGATCGGGCCCACACAGGAACTGTAGCACTGATCCACGTAGGATCGCTGAGTGTTGTAGTCGTCGCAGTCCACTAAGGATCTCTGCATAGTCGTCGCCGCAATCCACTGAGGATCTCTGCACAGTCGTCGCTACAATCCACTGAGGATCTCTGCACAGTCGTCGCTGTCGAAGTAGTAGTCGCAGCCAGCACTAGGGTTCCCGCACACAACAAGCTCGTTCGGGAGGGTCCGCTCCACAAGCCGAGAGGCTGATACATCAACTGGCACAAAGTCCGAAGTTGATGTATACAAATGTTCTGTATCGTCAACAGGAACTCAACGTCGCAGACGGTGCGTCAATCGGACGCCCGGTCTGAGAGTTATTGGCTTTTTCGTCCTAGGGGCCCGGTTGGTTTTTAAGGCAAAACCAACCCGACCATACTCCACCTGCATCCAAACCTCGGGCGGAGTGAGCCAAAAGATCCGTCTCACTTAGAGGAATTCAACGAAGTCGACGGCACGTCAATCGGACGTCCGTAGATCAAGATATGAGTGTTTCCGCTCCGAGGGCCCGGTTGGTTTTGTGTACGAACCAACCCGGCCGAACTCAAAGTATTCTGAAACCTTTGTTTAAGATAAACTGAAACGACCGTCTCGATCCAATGATCGAGTTGCCAATGACGGCACATCGTTTGGAGGCCCGTAGCTCAAGTTACGGGCATTTGACCGAAAATGGTCGGAAGATGGGGGGGTGTCCGGGCCCGGGCTGACCCGGCCTGACCCCCCCCCCCCCCCCCCCGGGTCAGCCGAACCGGGTCGAACCGACCCGGTCCGGCCCGACCAGGGCGCGGCCTGGCTGGTCGGACCGGCCTGGCTCGGTTCGGTCGAACGGCCGAACGACCGTGCGCCGCGGGGCGCTGCCCCCACGGTCTGGAGGTGTCGCGGCCCCCCGCGTGGGGCCGCGCTAGATCAAATGATGCGGCTTTTCCGCATCCGAGTGCGCCGGACCCGCGCGGCCGCGGGTCCACGGGCGCCGCCACCGCAGCGGCCCTGTCCGGCGGCGCGTTGGGGCGCCGCCGCCCCCGGCTACCGGCGCCGCCGCCGGCTTCCGCGGGCCACTGGAGTCGCTCCGGTGGTCTGATTCCATTCCAGTATGCGCCGCTGCTCCTCCCGGGACTCGTTATTCACTGCGGAACCATCAGATTTCCGTTGCGGCACGTTCCGTCGCCGCCCGTCAAATCCGCACAACAACGAAGAATGATAGAGGGTTGTCGGGCCGTGTTCGTTTGGCCCGCACCCTCCGCGTTAGAGATAAACAATGGGAGAAATAATCCAACACATGAAACAACAATTTTAATTAACTAAAATTGTTCATTTTAATCCAGTTCTTTAATTTAAGGAAACTTTCATGGGAATAAGGGCATTTCCAAAACAAAAATCCCTGCCTCGTCAAGTTGTCGTCGCGGGTTCTTCGCGGATTTGAGGATCATCACGTCGTCGCGGTATCCGGCGTCGCATCGTCGCAGAAGGGGGTCGCGTCGACGAACTCTGAGGTTCAAGAACAAAAAGATTTAATTAATAATAATTAAATCTTTCTTGGGTTAAAAACCACAAAGGAAAAATTAAAATAAAACCGAAACCCTCACCTCAACGGATGATCGAAGGTTCTTGTTGTGGATTAAGGAACGTCGCCGAAGAACAGCGCGGGAGAGGAAACGTCCGCGTCGCGGCACACGGCGTCGCGTCGTCGATTTCCACGGGTTCGGCGTTCTTTGTCGGAGGGCGGCGTTCTTCGCGTTCTTCGCGTTCTTCACGTTCTTCGTGAAGGAGGATGAAGGCTCAAGAACTCTGACAAAACCTCTCAACGAGTAATCCTCCAAATGTCGTGTTGGTCTTATTTTATTAATACGCCAACAAACAAAAAAGAGGTAAGTAATGACCCATTAATTCGTATAATTAATTCAACGAAATAACCCACCCATTAAATTCATGAAATAAACCGCCCAATTAAATGGTACGTTAAGAATTTTAGAAAACGCGATAGTTTACTTTCATAATGACGGGTTTTCGCGGGTGCGTTACTTAGTGGAAAAGAAACGGCAGAGCTCGTGCGGGCCCCACCTCACAAATATCCTACCAAGGGGGTAGGATATTTCTGGATAGCATCCTATCTGGATCAACTCAACTTAATCTGCCTTTAAGTGGCTTCAAGTGGCTTCCAAGTGGCTTAAGTGAAATAAAATAAATTTTGTCGAACAATTTATTTTATTTCTTAACTTTAAGCCCAAAAAATTAAAAACCACAACCGAGCAAACGCAACTCCAGAAGATGAGTTTCTAAACAAATACTGGCGCTGCGATTTCATCAGTGCCCTCAAAATTCGATTCTGGGAAACAGTTCAAAAGTTAGAAAAACCCGCTCGTCCGTTCACTGAACGTACTCGAGCCAAACTTTGGAAAATGATTCCGGGCACACCGGGCCTCGGAATCAGGTGCCGTCAGAAACTAAGTTCTTGTAAAATTCCAAAGAAAATTAATAAAAATATTTCCTTGAAATTTACGGGTCTTTACATTAATCCCACCTCTGGGCTTTACGTCCCCGTAAAGATACATCATAACTAGGGAAACAAATGTGGGTACTGAGCACGCATCTGAGCCTCCCACTCCCATGTTCTCTCCTGTAGGTTCCCGTGATGCCATCTGATGCGCACAAGAGGAATCTATCACCCACGTAGGACCCGCTCCTGTCGATCCTCTATCTCCACTGGGACCTCCGCAAAAGTCTCCCCATCATCCACGTCTATCTCCCCATGGTCGATGATGTGTGTCGGGTCGTGCACGTATCTCCTCAGCTGAGATACGTGGAAGACGTCGTGCACCCGGTGCAACTGAGGTGGTAGAGCCAGGCGATAAGCCACCTCGCCAATCCTGATGAGGACCTGGAAGGTCCGATGAATCATGGAGACAACTTGCCGCCTCGGCCAAATCTCTGTAATCCACTTCGAGGTGAGACACGCAAGAAGACGTGGTTTCCATCCTCGAACTCTAGTGGCCTCCACCTCCTGTCAGCATATGACTTCTGGCGGCTCTGAGCTATCTTCATCTGCGCCTAGATGACCTGGACCTTCTCTGTCGTGGCCCGGACCATCTCTGGTCCTACAAGTGCTGACTCCCCAGGGTCTGTCCAGCACAAAGGAGATCTGCAAGGTCTGTCATACAATGCCTCATATGGTGCCATCCCGATGGTGGAGTGATAGCTGTTGTTGTACGCGAACTCCACTAAGGGTAGGTGGTCCTCCCAGCTGCGACCAAAGTCATGGACACATGTGCGGAGCATGTCCTCGAGAGTCTGAATGGTCCTCTCTGTCTGACCATCCGTCTGAGGGTGAAAGGCGGTGCTCAGATGTAGCTGCGTCCCGAACGCCTCCTGCAACCCCTTCCAAAGCCGGGGAGTAAAACGAGCGTCCCGATTGGAGACGATATTCGATGGCACACCGTGAAGCTGTACAATCTCCTGAATGTATAGACGCCCCAAGCTCTCCACTGAGCCCTGCTCTCTGATGGGTAAGAAGTGTGCCGACTTGGTGAGTCAGTCAATAATCACCCAAATGGAGTCGTGACCTCTGGAAGTGCGTGGAAGCCCAGTCACGAAGTCCATAGATATCCCATCCCACTTCCACTCCGGGACCTCCAAGGGTTGTACCAAGCCTGCTGGTACCTGAGGCTCTGCCTTCACCTGCTGGCAGGTGAGGCACCGTGAAACGAACTCTGCCACAGCCTTCTTCATGCCCGGCCACCAGTGCTGTCGTCTGAGGTCCCGGTACATCTTCGCCACTCTAGGATGTACTGCCAAAGGAGAAGTGTGAAACTCTCTCATCACCTCATCTCTTAAGGCGACTGGCACCAAGGTACGTCCTTTGAAAAGGACATCGTGCTGTGTTCCAAGGGAGAAAACACCAGGTGCCTGTCCCGAGGATATCTGTGCACGCTGCGTCTCACAGTCAGCATCCTCACGATGTGCCTCTCTGACCCGCTGCAGTAGTGGAGGGGTGACTATGAGAGACTGAAGGAAGGATGCTCCATCTCTATCCACGAAGGATATCTTCAAGGCGGCTAGCTGCTCTGTCGCCTCCCCAAGTAGCTGAATGCCCATCCTCCTGCTGAGGGCATCGACTACTATGTTCCCCTTCCCAGGAGTATAGACTATCTCAAAGTCATAGTCCTGGAGGAACTCGAGCCATCGCCATTGTCTCAGGTTCAGGTCCTTCTGAGAGAAGATGTACCTGAGACTCTGGTGGTCAGAAAATATTGTAAAGCGCTCGCCCATCAGATAGTGCAACCATGTCTTCAGAGCGAAGACCACTGCTGCTAACTTCAGGTCATGGGTAGCGTAGTTCTGCTCATGCGGCCTCAACTGACGTGATACATAGGCAATCACGGCCCGCTCCTGCATCAGGACACACCCGAGTCCGGTCCCTCATGCATCGCAGTAGACTACGTATCCAACTCCCTCCTCAGGCAACCTCAAGATAGGTGCGTTGGTCAATCTCTGTCTCAGTTCCTGAAAGCTCTGCTGATATCTGTCTGACCACACAAAGGGTTTCCCCTTCTTTGTCAATGCTGAGAGTGGCGCCGCAACTCTGGAGAAGTCCGGCATGAATCTCCGATAGTATCCGGCTAGACCCAAGAAACTCCACACCTCCGTCACGCTCCTGGGTGGCTCCCAAGCTAGTACTGCCTCGATCTTCGCGGGATCCACTGCAACTCCCGCCTCAGAAATGACGTGCCCTAAGAAGTGGAGCTCACGTAACCAGAACTTGCACTTTGAGAGCTTTCCATAAAGTTGGTTCTCTCGGAGTGTGTCCAGTACAACCCAAAAGTGGTAGGCATTCTCCTCATCCGTGGTCGAGTTCACCAAAATTTCGTCGATGAAGACCATGAAAAATAGATCGAGGTATGGCTGGAAGATCCTGTTCATGAGGCTCATGAAGGCCGTCTTCTGTATGTCCTCGTCTCGAACTCTGAGCTGATGATAGCCTGACCTGAGGTCTATCTTCGAGAACCACCGTGCTCCCTTGAGCTGATCGAAGAGGTCATCAATCCTCAGTAGCGGATACTTGTTCCTCACTGTCACCTGGTTCAGGCGACGATAATTGACACACAGTCGCAAACTCCTGTTCGCCTTCTTGGCGAACAAAATCGGGGAAGCCCAGGGTGAAACGCTGGGTCGGATGAACCCCTTGCCCTGCAAGTCCTCCAACTGTACCCGCAGCTCTCGAAGCTCAGCGGGGGCCATCCGATATGATGGAGTGGATATCGGGGCTATCCTAGGGTACAGGTTAATATAAAAGTCTACCTCTCTGCGAGGAGTTAGTCCCGGGACGTCGTCGGGGAAGACGTCCGCATACTGATCCACCACTGCAGGAAAAATTGGACTCTGCACGTCAACTACTCCAAGGATGAGGCTAGCCAACTGATGAGTGATGGGATGCCCTCTCCTCTGCGTGAGTCCATCCTATGCTGCAAAGGCTCCCTTCTCGCCGGTGAAGGTGAACCTGCTCCCGTTGGTGCGCACACATCGCACCTTGCGCCTAAAATAGTCAATCTGAGCATGGACTGTAGATAACCAATCCATGCCCAAGATGACTTCGTAAGGCCTCGACGCTGCTACAAGAAGATCCCAGCCGAAGATCTCACCTCCTAGAGTAAGCTCACACTGCCGGCACCAGTGCGTAATCGTCGAGTCTGCTCCCGTAGGAGTCTCTAGCCGTAAGGATCGAGCCAACGGATCTGTCGGAATCTCCGAGCTCCGAACAAGGTCAGTGGCTATGAAAGAGTGACTCGCTCCTGTGTCTATAAGAACTGCAGCAAGTGTGGAATAGACACAGATCGTACCTCGAATCATCTCTGGCGCGCCGTGGTCGTAGGCCTCCACTGCCTGGAGCTGTGCCTGTCTCTGCCCGCCAGCTCCCTGCCTCGTCCGACTCCTCCCCACGGACCGCCACGGTCGACCCTCTGCCTCTGCCTGGGTGGCCCCTCCACCGTCTGCTGCTCCTCGGTATGGCGGGTTAGGTAGTCACGAGCCATGTGGCCCTTCCCGCCGCATGTGTAGCACTGCCTGCCTCTCGGAAGACTGGCTCCGCGCTGTGTACCCCGCACTGCTGAGCTAGTGTCCCGAGGTCGTCTGCCGGAAGGTCTGGTCTGCCTGGAATCCTGAGTCATCCGTCGGCTACCTGCTGCCGAAGACTCCTCTACATGCCGCCCTGTGGTAAGTCTCGCTATGGACTCAGCCAGAAAGCTCTCGATCAGAAGGGCTCGCTCTAGCACCACTGCCTGGGTCGGGATGCTGAGGGAGATCAGCGATGCCCTGATCTCGTGTCTCAATCCCTGCTCGAAGGTCCGGGCCCGGAAGAAGGGGTCCCGTACCATGTCGGTCGAGTAGCGAGAAAGATCGGTGAACCTCGCCGCGTACTGGGTGACCGTCAAGCTACCCTGCCGCAGCTGAAGAAGCTCCTGAATGCGCACCGCACGAAGGGTGGTCGGGACGAACTCTGAGCAGAAGAGGCTCTCGAAGTCCGTCCAGATGAGAGAGGCCTCATCGTGCACCTATAGCATCAGGCTCCACCATCCTCCTGCTGCTGCGTGCAGTAGGCTCGCCGCGAGGATCACCATGAGGTCTGCTGGTGTCCTCACTAGCCTGAAAACTCGAACGACTGCCTATAGCCAGTCCTCGGCTGCCTGGGGGTCCGTCTCCCCACGAAACCTGAGTGGTCGCTGGAGCTAGAACTCGTGCAGAGCTCCGAGGTGACGTGCATCGTCAGCGGTCGGTGCTGGAAGCATCGCGGGCTCGGCGGGTAAAGGTATCGTCGGTGCCTCTGCTGTCAACGGGCCCTGTACCGAGGCCTCGTCGCTCGGCGGGCTGTCGTCACGCTCTACTCTCGGAACCCTAGCTAGCTTCCGTCGTGGGGCCATCCTGAAAAGGAAACAAGTGCGCCACGGTGAGAACAGTATACCTGGTGAGCTGACACAAGTAATCACAAAGAAAACTTGAAACACACATGCAATCAATGTTTTCGTGCATTAAGTCGGAAATCCGAAGTCAGGGTCCTGGTGTACGGATACGTCGGTCTCCGCACCAACACTGGACTCCCTGGACTGATAACCACACCCAATACGCTAAACACTATTGCTTCATATAGAAGAAAGATCAGAGTCTGCGGTAGAACCGACCACCTCTGATACCAATTTGTCACGACCCGTCCTCGGGGCCCGTGCCGTGACTACCCCAAGCCCGCCTTCCATAGGCCAGGGGCTGGCGACTAGCACCAAGGCGTAAATCCCAAAAAAAGGAAGGCATTGACTTTGAAAAGTAAACAAGCACCACAGAGAAAGCAAGCGGAAAAGTAAACACTAAGTAAAACTGTAACAAGCTGTGCTGAAAGTAAAAGGGGCCAGAAATACAAGCCCAACTGTAAAGTACAACTGAAAGGGAAAAACAACAACTGAAAAGAAAAGCTGCAGCATCGAGCCGTCCTTTGGAAGTCCCACCTGAAGGGTGGGTACAGATAGCCTCCACAGCTCCTCGGTCCAGTTGTCCGCTCCGAGTGTGTCCCGCCCAGTGGTCCACCTCCAGGTACCGTCCTGCTCTGCAGGCCTCCACCACGATCAGCGCTGTCCATCATCTGCAACCAACACAACGAAGTGCGGGCGTAGCCCGTGCAGGGGTGAGTATAAGCTACTCAGTAGGGACCCCGAGACCCCCGAAGGTCTCCCTAAATCCACAAAGGATAATCCACAAAGGAAAGATACAATCACGAAGTAACAACCGACACTGCTTAGGTATATGCCCATACATATACCTAAGTCATCAATTCCCATTCGGCTCCAACGTCCGAGCCCAAGCACAACCCAGTACACACAGGAAAGCAAAAATGTATACCCACACAGGATAGCACAACACAATCCACAAAGGAGAGTAAACAGTAATCCACATAGGATAGATCAACACAATCCACAAAGGAGAGTAAACATTAAATCCACACAGGATAGCTCAACACAATCCACAAAGGAGAGTAACACATGATTCAGCTCACACAGGTATACTTCTTCGGATGACGATAAAGATGATCAATGATCCATCTAAGTCGTCGGACCCACAAAGGATCGATAGGTAACTAACCCTAGCAATGACCCACACAGGATCGGGCCCACACAGGACCTGTAGGCGCGGGCTCACACAGAACCGCTGAGCGCTGACCCACACAGGATCGGAGCCACACATGATCGGGCCCACACAGTACCTGTAGCACTGATCCACGTAGGATCGCTGAGTGCTGTAGTCATCGCAGTCCACTGAGGATCTCTGCACAGTCGTTGCCGCAATCCACTGAGGATCTCTGCACAGTCGTCGCTGCAATCCTCTGAGGATCTCTACACAGTCGTCGCTGTCGAAGTAGCAGTCGCAGCCAGCACTAGGGTTCCCGCACACGACAAGCTCGTTCAGGAGGGTCCGCTCCACGAGCCGAGAGGCTGATACATCAACTGTCACAAAGTCCGAAGTTGATGTATCCAAATGTTCTGTATCGTCAACAGGAACTCAACGACGCAGACGGCACGTCAATCGGACGCCCGGTCTGAGAGTTATTGGCTTTTTCGTCCCAGGGGCCCGGTTGGTTTTTAAGACAAAACCAACCTGACCGTACTCCACCTGCATCCAAACCTCGGGCGGAGTGAGCCAAAAGATCCATCTCACTTAGAGGAATTCAACGACGTCGACGGCACGTCAATTGGACGTCCGTAGCTCAAGATATGAGCGTTTCCGCTCCGAGGGCCCGGTTGGTTTCGTGTACGAACCAACCCGGCCGAACTCAAAGTATTCCGAAACCTTGAGTGCGATAAACCGAAACGACCGTCTCGATCCAAGGATCGTGTTTCCACTGACGGCGCATCGTTTGGAGGCTCGTAGCTCAAGTTACGGGCATTTGACCGAAAATGGTCCGAAGACGGGGGGTCCGGGCCCGGGCCGACCCGGCCCGACTCCCCCTGGGTCGGCCGAACCGAGTCGACCCGACCCGGTCTGACCCGGTCCGGTCGGTCCCGGGTGCGGCCCGGCCGGTCGGACCGGCCTGGCTCGGTTCGGCCGAGCGGCCGAACGGCCGTGCGCCGCGGGGCGTTGCCCCCGCGGTCTGGAGGTGCCGTGACCCCCCGCATGGGGCCGCGCTGGATCAAAGGACGCGGCTTTGCCGCGTCCAAGTGTGCTGCCGCGCCGGCGACCCGCGCCGCCGGCGGCTTCTGCGGGCCACCGGAGTCGCTCCGGTGGTCTGATTCGGTTCCCGTCTGCGCCGCTGCTCCTCCCGGGACTCGTTCTTCACTGCGGAACCATCAAATTTCCGTTGCGGCACGTTCCGTCATCGCCCGTCAAATCCGCACAACAACGAAGAACGGCGGAGGGTTGTCGGGCCGTGTTCGTTTGGCCCGCACCCTCCGCGTTAGAGATAAACGACGGGAGAATTAATCTAACACATGAAACAACAATTTTAATTAACTAAAATTGTTCATTTGAATCTGGTTCTTTAATTTAAGGAAACGTTCACAGGAATAAGGGCATTTCCAAAACAAAAATCCCTACCTCATCAAGTCTTCGCCGCGGGTTTTTCGCAGATTTGAGGATCATCGCGTCGTCGCTGTATCCGGTGTCACGTCGTCGCGGAAGGGGGTCGCGTCGACGAACTCCGAGGCTCAAGAAAAAAAAGATTTAATTAATAATAATTAAATCTTTCTTGGGTTAAAAACCAAAAAGGAAAAATTAAAAGAAAACCGAAACCCTCACCTCAACGGATGATCGAAGGTTCTTGTTTCAGATTAATGAACTTCGCCGAAGAATGTCGCAGGAGAGGAAACGTCGGCGTCGCGGCACACGGCGTCGCGTCGTCGATTTCCGCGGGTTCGGCGTTCTTCGTCGGAGGCCGGCGTTCTTCGAGTTCTTCGCGTTCTTCACGTTCTTCGCATTCTTCAGGAAGGAGGATGAAGGCTCAAGAACTCTGAAAAAACCTCTCAACGAGTAATCCTCCAAATGCCGTGTTGGTATTATTTTATTAATATGCCAACAAACGAAAAAGAGGTAAGTAACAACCCATTAATTCGTAGAATTAATTCAACGAAAGAAACCGCCCATTTAATTCACGAAATAAACAGCCCAATAAAATGGTGCGTTAAGAATTTAAGAAAACGCGTCAGATGACTTTCATAATGACGGGTTTTCACGGGTGCGTTACTTAGCGGAAAAGAAACGGTAGGGCTCGTGCGGGCCCCACCTCAAAAATATCCTACCAATGGGGTAGGATATTTCTGGATAGCATCCTATCCGGATCAACTCAGATTAAGCCGCTTTTAAGTGGCTTCAAGTGGCTTCCAAGTGGCTTAAGTGAAATAAAATAAAGTTTGTTGAACAATTTATTTTATTTCTTAACTTTAAGCCCAAAAAATTAAAAACCACAACCGAGCAAACGCAACTCCGGAAGAGGCGTTTCTAAGCAAATATCGGCACTGCGATTTCATCGGTTCCCTCAGAATTTGATTCCGGGCACCGGTTCAAAAGATAGAAAAACCCGCTCGTCCGTTCACTGAACGTACTCGAGCCAAACATTGGAAAATGATTCCGGGCACACCGGGCCTCAGAATCAGGTGCCGTCAGAAACTGATTTCTTGTAAAATTCCAAAGAAAATTAAGAAAAAAAATTCCTTGAAATTTACGGGTCTTTACATTTCCATATAATCCTTCAATCCTAGGAAGGCTCTAATATAGTTTAGAAAATAGGCAGTATACAACTTAATCCTGGATTACATAGATTATCTACATGGGATTTCACTTTCAACCCATGCACCCATATAAACTATATGGCTAAATTTTGAGTTAGGTTTAATGGACTAAATTGGTATTTTTGGAACCCAAAAATTCTAAATGATATCACCTCCTATCTAGGGGTCCCCTTAAAGATAGACCAGGGAACCTTCAATGGTGAATTGGGTCTATATTCTAGAGTTATTGTTGAATAAAATCTAGAATCAAAACTACATCATGTCGTCACATTCAATTCCATGGATTACAGAAATGAAGTCAAGATAGTATATGAGCATAAGACACCCTTTTTTGATTATTGTAAGATTATTGGACACTCCATCATGAATTTTAGATTAGTGAAATAAAAATTAAATCCTCCCATTGATAAGGAATGGACTGAAATAAAGAGGATCAAGAAAGGTAAAAGACCTATTTTGGAGAATCTCAAAAATGAAAGATTGGTGATGATAACTCGTGACTCATATACTTCAAAGGATCCCCCTAGACAATAATGGGATGAGATATTTGAATAGTAAAAGACTTAAAAGGATGAAAAGGATATTTCTTATGAAATTATATCCCCTTTTATGGCCACTATCAACCAACCTCATCAAGAATTATAATTTTAGGACTCTTTTCCCCTAACAGAGGTTAAAGGGGGTGATAGGAATGGTGATCAAAGCATCCTTATGGAAAAATCTTCTATGACTGGTGATAAAACCACTACTACAATAAGATCTGAGACTAACTCATCAAATCTAATAGTTAATTTTACTACCTCAAGGAATGATGAAAATTCTCTCCCTAACGGTAAAGGGTTTAAAATATAAACAACAT
Source organism: Viscum album (assembly GCA_963277665.1). Classification (NCBI taxonomy): domain Eukaryota; kingdom Viridiplantae; phylum Streptophyta; class Magnoliopsida; order Santalales; family Viscaceae; genus Viscum; species Viscum album. The sequence continues at coordinate 978,244,155 of OY728123.1, forward strand.
GAGTCATTGGTACTCAACAGGATACTTGAGAAGACACAAAAACATGAATATTTTTCATGCCCCTTCAATTGAGATCAATGATCGCCTGAAATGCACTGAGACTGTGCACACAGGAACAAGTAAGAACAACATAATAAACTATCCAATTTGAGATAGGATCCCATAAAAGGCACCAGATTTTATCCCTATAGCCACTTCGACGGAATAATAATACAAGGTTTTAGATATATTACTTCCTATGACAACCTCCTTCACTACACATGATAAATTCCAATAGGCTACCTCACTTGTCCTATGTTTCATCCCCTAGTTGAAGAGAAAAACTATATACCTGCAGAAGATAGCCAGAGGCCTTCTCCAACTGAACAAGTTCATCTTGGTGTTAGCAACAACACACTGAAAATAGGAAGAGATACAAAACATTTTTACCCAGATAATCAGTTTCAAAACCTTATGAAAGGAGATTTCTCCAAAAGTTAAATATTTGGTGAAAAAAAATGTCTCAAATAGGGACCATGGTAGGTAATCAAAACAATATTATTTCTCATAAACTTTCCATGATCAAACATGGTAGGAACTCAATCAAGGATAAGTCTATCAAGCCCCTTAGAAAATCTTCATGGAGGAAGACGACCAGATGTAAAAAATAAAGGAGGTCTTATCCCCATATGTCGATCAAGATGAATATAATATATTGGAATATTTAGGGTATTGTGAACCCTGACACTTTCATAACTTTAAAATGAATTTTATTTACGCATAAACCAAAAATCTTTTCTATCTATGAGAATAAAATTACTTTTTCTGCTAGCTTCACTTGTTTTGATAAATATAGTTATAGTTTCATTAGTGCTACATCTAACAGTAGTTTAGTTGATTTTATTTGGATCTTTTATCACCCTTCTTTAAGAAATTTTGATGTTTATTGTGTAGACACTCAATCTTTGACATGTGATTTGACTTTTCAAAACTCACATATCTTATGCACTTTTATTTATGCAAATAATAGGTATCAAGATAGAAGATCTCTTTTGTAAAACATTAATTCCTTAAATAGAACTATCCAAGACCATGGGATTATCTGTAGATATTTCAATTCCATTCTTGGATGAGTTAAATGATGGGACCCTCCCACCAAAACATTTATTCTAAAGAATTTAAAACTTGTATTGATTACAATAATCTAATTGAGATAAACCTTGTAATTGCTAAATATAATTATTATAGAAGACATCATAATAGTTTATGGCTAGTAAACTTGATAGATCTTTCACAAACACCCAAGCATTAGATAATTGGGATAATATCTCTAGAATCACTCTTCCTAGACTTAATTTGGATCATCACCCTATTTTATTTAGACACAATACTAGAGATACCAAACCTATCTCTACATTTAGATTTAATAATTTCAGGACCTCTATTATTGATTGTGAAAAGATAATTAAGGATGCATATAACAATACAAATACTAAAAATGATTCTTCTACATGTATTATAAAATTAAAACTTATAAAACAAAAACTAAAGTCATGGTGCAATGAAATAATCCACCAAAATGATAATGAAATCACCACCCTCGAAAACACACTCAACCAAATTCAAGTAGACTCTACAAACTATGACTTTTCTAATGATCCTAATCAAGAAATTGAACTTCAAACTAAACTAAATTCTCTTCTCACTTTAAAAGATAATCTTAAAAAATAGACTTTGAAAATTAACTATCTTAAGGATGGTGAAAGAAATTATAAATTTTACAATTCACTTCAAAGATCTAGAAAATTGTATATACCTCTTACCTTCCTTAAAGATAGGGATAACATCATTTATAATGAGTAAGGTTTGGTTAATCATGTTGTCTACTACTTTACGAATATTTTCAATGGTCCCAATCTTAAAAAGGAAATAAGGATAGATAGCATTCCCAACATAGTGGGTGAAAATGAAAACACTTTCTTGAATAGTGTTCTCTTAGAGTATGAAATTAAAGATGTTATCTTTAGCTTAAATCCTGATAGTTCCCATCGTCCTGATGGTTTCACTAATGCTTTTTTCAACACTATTGGGATATCGTCCAATATGATGTCTTTTATCTGGATAAATCCTTCATTGATAATGGATACCTTCCTTGTGGTATTAATTCTCAATTCCTCTCCCTTATTCCCAAGGTAGATAATTCTTCTGAAATGCACCTCTTCAGACCCATTTCTATCATTATCATTATTTATAAAATAATTTCTAAACTTTTAGCCAATATAATTTCTCCCATTGTTAGAATAATTGTCTCTTGGAATAAATTTGGATTCCTCAAAGGATTAAATATATAAGAATGCATCTGCATTGCCACAGAAAGTACCAATATGTTAAAAAAGACTCATCAAGGGGGCGCATTGCAATTAATCTTGATATTAAACAAGATTTTGACACCATTGACTAGAGATTTATTTTTAAGGTTCTCACCAATTTTAGGATTAGTGATACTTTTTTTAACAAAATTAAAAACCTATTTGGATCTTCCAACATTTCTGTTTTGATTAAAAACACTCCAAGGGGTTATTTCAATTTTACAAAAGGGGTCAGGAAAGGCGAACCCTTATTTTCCATTCTGTATATTATAGCTGAGGAATATCTAAGCATACTTATCACCAATTTGGTTAACCAAGGTAATATTAATCCCATTATTGCCTATAGAAACCTGATAGTTCCCTCTCATCTCTTGTATATGGATGATAATATTTTATTCCATCAACGGGACAAAAGGAAAATAGAAAATCTTAAAGCTACCCTTTCTCACTATGAAGATGTGTCTGATTAATCCAAAAACTAAAAAAAATCATACATTTTATTTAGAAAAATATTTCCAATATCTAGAAAAGATAGTATTATAGATCACCATGGTATAAAATTGGGATAATTTCCCTGCATGTACCTTGGAGTTCCCATCTTCTAGGGAAAGCCAAAAAGCACTTGTTTCTCCCATATTGTGGACTTGATTTATAATAAACACTCTACTTGAAAAGGAAGAACTTTATTATTGGTAGACCAAATTTGTCTTGTCAAATACACCATTGTATCTAAAATGGTTTATTCCATGATGGATTATAAATGGCCTATTGACTTGACTAAAAATATTAAGAGTAGTATTAAAAATTTTGTCTCAAGTGAAAGCACTCTAGAAAGAAAACTTCTCACGGTTACTTGGAATAATTTTTAAACCCCTTAACAATGGTGGACTAAGTATTAAGAAACTTTGCCTCTTTAATGAATCCCTTCAAGATAAACTCACATGAAATATCATAAATAATAAATCATCACCCTTTTATTTTCTTAGAGGCAGATTCTATAACATTTTAAGAAAAGGAAATATTGTATACATGGACTCTTCTATCTGGCCCTCCATTCAGAAATATTTTCTCAAATTATGTCTCATTATAGATAGATTGTTAATAAATATTATTCAATGATATTTTGTTTGGATAACTTGAATGGTTACCCTCATAGCTATGTGACTGATTCTTTGCATATAGCAGTATCTACATAAAATATTTTCTACAATCTACATATTCGGATTTACCAAATGAGATATATACTATTATTAACAACTACCATTTCATCAACACTGATGATTTATTTTTTTGGGAACCAGGTTACAATGGTTTTCTAAACTCTTAACATTAATACAATCATAATTTCATTAATAATATCCCATATTTTTCTTGGTGAAGGATATTTAATAAGAAATTGGTTAAACCCTCCTGATTCACCATGATATAGAGAATATCCCACAATATAGTTCCCACTAATTAAAATCTTCAATTATTTGGTATTAAACTTTTTTATAAATTTTTTATGAGTAACAAACACTGAGAGGATGCTAGCCACCATTTATTATCTGGTGCCACTGCCTCTACATTATTGAATTACATTTTTGATATTAAATAGATAGGTTTGGACTCCATTAGGACTCAAATTCAAAAATGAACTGATATGGATGCCTCTCCTCAAATTGATTATCTTTTCATTGTTGTTGTGGCTAAACTGATTCATGTCATATTGTATGAAAGAAATATTACCATTCACAACAATAATACTTTTAATCTTTTTGAAGCTCAGGTGAAGATCTCCATTAATATCAAGGAATATGGTATAATGAAAATATGTACCTTCCCTAATTCCATCAGGGATCTCATCGTTCTTCATCAGATCAGAGTCAAAATAAGATTCATCCAACCTAAAGGAATGTTGGAAGTCTTTTGGAAACCACATAATCCAGGCTGGAACAAAATAAATGTGAATGATGCCTCAAAAGGCATCCCTAGACCCATAGGATATGAAATCGTGGGAAGGAATCACAATGTTCATATTATGGGATGCTTCTTGAAAGAGCAAATATTTTCAATTAAATTTACATTGAATTTAATTTTTTTAAACCCACAAAATTGTTCCTCTATGATGAATTTCTACATTTTTATGATATTGGTGTTATTTTGAGTTGAACAGTAAAAATGGCTCATTTCATATTTTTAACTGTTTTAAATTATTTTTGTAGTTTGGAAATAACATATTCTACACTAATTCAAATTGAAAATTGTTTTTTCCAGATTCTAATCATCCAGGGCTTCATGTACTATTTTTGGACTAAAATCTGAATTGACCATATTAGAGATCAGAAGATGATCCCAAGTTGTCTCATGAAAACTGTTTAAAGTTCAACCAATTTTTGGTGTTCGGTACATATATAATTCTTTGTGGTCCCAATTGGTGTTATATCCGGTAGGTGGACGCAAAAATTGTTTTAGAACATATTTCATGAAGAAAATGCCGCATGAATTGGCCGTTTTAAGGGTCATTAAATCATTCTAATCTGGAGGTTTGCGATTTGGTGTGTCTGACAGGATAGAATAAATTTTGAGAGTAAAATGAGCATAACTATTGAATTATTTGTCCAAATATGCTGATATTTTGAGGAGAAACTCCCAAGATAATTATGCACAACATTCAAGAAGGTATCAATGCGTAAAGATGTAATTTATTAGGGATAAAACACATCAACATTCGTGGGAAACATTCTGGCTATAAAAGGAGGAGAGATCCTCCCCTTCAAAGCATCTTTCATTCCATCCCATTCCTTCTGGGACACCAAGGAGGAGAAATTTTTGGATTTATCTTTAATTTATTTTCTTTTTCATATTTTTTCAATTCCTTATTCTTCTCCATTCATCTCGATTACCCTTACCATGGTGGGGTAAACATTTGAAGTGATTGGGGAAGGGTTGGTTTTCTATTTTGTAATGCTTGAGTTCTTGGACGTAATTGAATGAAATTTATTTCTTCTTCAAAGTTGATTTCAATTTCATATAGAGGATTTTATTATCAAGTGTGATCATTCTTGAATTTTAATTACATTATTGATTTTTTCCTTGGTAAAATAATCATTATCTCCCTCCACTAATTTATAGTTTATATACTATGGAATAGACTGGGAATTAGCGGTGAAGTACTTGACTATCGTCAGAACGTGAAAAAGGGGTAGTGAATGTTATTGATTGTTTGGGATAAACAAGACTCAATTGGGTATTTCCCATTTCAATTAATGATATTCAATAAAACTATTTTACACATGGAAGGAGTGTTTAACAAACTGATATCTTGGTAATGTTTTCTCTCACCATCATAATTTCACTAAGGAAGTGATAGGAAATGATTGTAGAAGCTAACTTTAATCAACTAAGAAGAAGAGGTTTGAATTAAATTGAACGAGGATAGAATTAAAATTTGGAAACCAACCCTGACATAATCACCCCTTTTAAAATCATAGTTTTTCAGTCATTTGAATTTCAAATTTCCTTTCAACATCACAACATTTTTACCCTCATTTAAAAGTGAAAAACTGTTTTGTGTGCACTCCTCTTTGGGAGACATCCGTGTCAACCAAATTACTACATTTTAACTTAGGAAATAATTGTTTTTCTATGCCCTATGATCGGCGTGCATAAAACCTGGCGCCACTGCCGGGGAGGTAGTGCCACAACATATTTGTAAATATTTGACTTTTTCAAATTAAAAATAAAAAATTCTTTTACCAGGTTATTTTCAAATGATTATTTCTTTAATTCATGGAAAAATTACCCACAAGTGCGAGAATCAATTATTGAATCACCTTGGTCTATAGAGTATAGAATTTCTTTATTGGCTAAACAAATTTGGGGACCTCGAATCCAAATCATCATAGAGGATGAATTCAAGGATCTCATTGAAAACCGTAAATAGAACCTCGAATACCCAGTATTGGAGGGATCGTATAGAGGATTAATTTAACTTCAGGATTATTTTCCGGCATTTTATCAAGAAATTTTCAAAGTGAAACACAATGAAGAAGAAGTTCACAAGGATCTTGAAGCCCAATTTGAACGAATTATTCAAACAGTTCAAAACCTGGAGACTATAATAGATTGGATAGCGGAACAAGTACATGCATCCCACGATAAAAAACTAGAGCCAAAATAAGAACTAGAACCAGAAAAATTGATGGAAGAAGTATCCCCAAACATCCTTAAAGTTGAAGAACCCATGGAGGCCTTGATGAAATTAAAAGAAGATCCATTGATCCCAACTCAATCAATTTTGGGGGAGATTGATGAAGAATAATTAGCTATTGAAATACATATGGGAGATAAAAAAGATCTAGATAACTTCTAGAATGAGTGTGAGGAACTTCTTGATCCAACTATTCCTCATAATGTAGAATGTTTAGAAACATTGAAGGAATAAACCAACCAAGAAGTGGAATTTCAAGAGAAGATGGAGGAGTCTGACTACCTACCTCTATCTAGGGAAATTCAACTCCAAGAGGCACCTCCCATTGAAGAATCAATTGAAGCCAAACAAGCTCAGGGAGTTAATCTTTTCATAAACTCATTATATTTTAATTTTGTTGAAACTAAATTGAGTATTACCTCCCCTTATTTTAATTTTTCAAATTCATACAACACATGTATTTCCTTGGAGGAAGATGATGAAAAAGAAGATTCATCCATGGAGGAACATCTGGAGCTCCCCAAACCTGTTGAACATTTATTATAGGGAGTACCTAAGAAGATTGAAGTGGATTTTCTAGAGGAAAATGAGACATAAGATACTTGATTTGAAAGGGAATAATTTGATATTGATTAATCATGCTTAAATTTTTTTCAAATAGAAATAAACTCTGACATTCCCTTTGATTTTTCCACTGATGTATCATACCTTCAGCAACCACTGGAGAATAAAGAAGATGGTGGTCAAGAAGAACCCAAGAAAGAGGAGGACACATTCATTATTCTAACCCCACCATGCATGTTGTATCTCATTACAATGAGGGTGGACTTGGTTTATTTTATCAATGGGGACATCAAGAAAAAAGAAGAAGTTCATCCTTGAAACAAAAGTTTTTGTTTGTTCATGAGCAAGAAACTTCACCCATCATCAGATTGGGGATAACTGATTAGAACTGCCCTTCTAGAAGCAGTCAAAACCCAGGGCCCATGTGGGGGATTAAACCAAGATTTATACTTCTTTTCTCATTCAAATTATATTTTCATTTATTTTAATAAAATTTTTATGTTATATTTTTACCTTTTTTAGGTTTTCAAAGAGCAACACTTAAAAGCTTAACTCAATGTAGCACTGTGAATAAGTCAGGTTGTACCTATCCTTTATACTTACTTGTTTGTTGTGAATCAATCAAAAATATTCTTACATTTTAACTCCACTTGAATGCATTGAGGACACTGCATCATTTATGTGTGGGGGAAGGAACCTTTTTAGTTTAGGATTTTCATTTTTTTCTGTATTTTTTAAAAAAAATGTGTTTTCAAATTATTGTGTGTTTATTTTTCAATTTTTTGGTGTTTTTTTTGTTTGAATATTTTGAGCTGAAATGATTATCATTACCATTTTTGAATCCCATGTCAATGAGTGAACCAATCTATTCCAGGAAACTGAGCTTAAATGAATGTTGAAATGACTTTGTTTCGAGTTAAAATCTTTTGGAATTTCATGAAAATCACACTAATTTCTGAATCCCATGCCATATTTCATTGTCTATATCATTGAAATCAATTTCTTGTGAGGATTCTGAACCATTTTTGTCGTATTCTTTTAATTCACCTCATTTCATGAGAGAACCATACCAAGCTGGCTTTAACCAGAATTTGATTTATTCCTTTCAAAACTTGAGGGTTTGGGGTACATGTATTTTAAATGATTGAGTCATTTATTTGGTTTAAGCCCCCTTTTAAAAATAATAATTTTCATTATGTCCTACCTTATAAATTAATCATTTTAACCCCTATTAGACATGAATATCCTATTAGATTAGCCACATTACAAGCCAATTTTCCTTATCCAACCTGCTCTTGAAGTAAAATTGCATGATCTAATTGAACTTAAGTGTGGCGGAAGATGTCTTGTGGTGTAATACCTCATTTAGTGATACTTTTGGTGGAATATAAAATGTTTAAGATCTGATGTTTCTACTGAATATTTCATTTTTTTAAAATTTGTGCCTTTTATGGAGCTTTCATGATAAGAGAATATGTGCCTTTTTGGAGCTTCCAATGTAAAAATGAAAGTTGCGCCAATCTGGATATTTCAAGAAAAATCATGTTTGAAAAGATTAAAATTGTTTCTGCTGAAATCTAGAGCTGATTAAATGATGATGGATCATATTTTCAACAAATTTGAAGAGAAGGAGACCATATTTGAGTGAAAATTAGAATCTTTCAATTTTTCTTCAAAAAGAGCCAAGCCCTCCTTTTTCAGCCTCAGAATTTTAAACATCTAAATCCTACCAACTGGAAGCCACAGAAAAAACCTGAAAAGTCATCATGATAAACACATGTCCTTGACTCACATCGGGTGGAGAAGTAGGAATTTATCAATCCTATGGTGACTCTTGTGTGAGTTTGGATGAGAAAATCTTTGTTCTGTATTTACATTTGTGAGATGGAGAAAATTCATGTGAGGTAGGTGTTTTGTGTGAATGGGATAAGAAATTAAGTTGAAATATATTAAAATATAAAATTGAGAACTTGAAATAATTGTTTTTTATGAGGCATGATATCTTTTTATTTCTTGGTATTTATTTGGTAGATCTCATTGGTATGTGTTTTGGATATGATTTGATTTGATTTTGAAGTTTACTTGTCCAAGAGTCCAAGTTCTAAGTGTGGAAGAATTGATAGAGCAAATATTTTCAATTAAATTTACATTTAATTTCATTTTTTTGAACCCACAAAAGTGTTTCTCTATAATTAATTTCTAAATTTCTATGATATTGGGGTTATTTTGAGTTGAACAGTAAATTGGCACATTTCGGATTTTTAACTTTATTAAATTATTTTTATAGTTTGGCCATTACATATACTAAACTAATCCAAATTGAAAAATTCTTTCTTTCCCATATTCTAAACATCCAGAGCTTCATTTAATATTTTTGGACCAAAAGCTGAATCGACCATATGGAAGCTCAAAGGAAGCTCACAAGTTGTCTCATTAAAACTGTTTACAGTTCTACCGATTTTTGGTGTGGGGTACATAAATAATTCTTGGTGGGCCTAATTATTGTGATATTTAGTGGGTAGACGATAAAGGAGTTTTAGAATATCTTTCATGAAGATAAAGCCTTGGGAAGAGGCCGTTTAAAGGTTCATTAAAGCATCCTATTCCGGAGGTTTTCGATTTGACATGTCTGACTGGACAGAATAAATTGTGAGAGTAAAATGGGTCTAACACCCAGATTAATTGTCCAAATCCGCTAATATTTTGAGGGGAAACGCCCAAGATAATTATGAAAAAAATTTAAGAAGTGATAAACGCGTGAGGATGTCATTTAATGAGGATAAAACATGTCAACATTAGGGGGACAAAATATGGATATAAAAGGAGGAGAGCTCCTCCCCCTTAAAGCATCTCTCATTCCTTCCCATTCCTTCTGGGACACCAAGGAGAAGAAATTTTTGGCTTTCTCTTTAATTTATTTTATTTTTAATAGTTTTTTAATGCCATATTCTTCCCCATTCATCTCTATTACCCTTACCATGGTGGGGTAAACATTTTGAGTGATTGGGGAAGGGTTGGTTTTCTATTTTGTAATGCTTGAGTTCTTGGACACAATTGAATGAAATTTCTTTCTTCTTCAATGTTGATTTAAATTTCATATAGAAGATTTTATTATCAAGTGTGATTGTTCTTGAATTTTAATTCCATTATTGATTTTTTCCTTGGTAAAATAATCATTCTTTCCCTCCACTAATTTTTGGTTTATATACGATGGAATAGATCAGGAATTAGTGGGGAAGTACTCGACGATCGTCAGTACGTGTAAAAGGGGTAATGAATGTTATTGATTGTTTGGGATAAAAAATACTCGATCGGGTATTACCCATGTCAATTAAGGTTATTCAATATAACTATTTTACAAATGGAAGGAGTGTTGACTAAACTGAGATCTTGGTAAGGTTTTCTCTCACCATCATAATTTCACCAAGGAAGTGAGAGGAAACGATTGTGGAAACTCACTTTAAATAACTAAGAAGAAGATGTTTGAATTAAATTGAATAAGGATAACATTAAAATTTGTAAATAGTCCCCAACCTAATCACCCCTTTTAATATCATAGTTTTTCAATCAATTGAATTTCAAGTTTCCTTTCAACAGAAAAACATTTTTACCCTCGTTTAAAAGTGACAAACGGTTTTGTGTGCACTCCTCTTGGGAGACATCCTAGGTCAACCACATTAATACATTTTAACTTATGAAATAATTTTTTTTCCATGCCCTATGATAGGCGTGCATCCCTACTACAATACATGTGGTTTCTCCTCCTCTTGAGAAGCGAAGATGTTCAATGTCATTATTGATGTTGGCTTCATCAAGAAAAAAGGATGGAATGATATATGGATCAAAAGTGAACCCACAACAATCGTGAAGTCCCTTATACATATTGAGATGCAACTATCATGGCCCCTAACATCCAAATGGATGGTTTTCCTAAATCATTTCTCAGATAAAAACCATATAATCATGCATGTTTATCCCATGGTGAACTGGGTAGTAGATGGTCTTTCCAATAAAGGAGTTAACAGTGAAATTACGTGAATGGAGAATCTCCCAAAAGATCACATTCTATTACATGAAATGTATTTTAATAAAAGTTTATCCTTCATATTCTTGTAACTTTTCTTTCTTTCTTTATATATTTTAGTGCTTTGGTCTTTTGACAAAGGCATCATTGATCAAAAAAAATCAAAAATATAATATAAATTTTAAAATTTAAAATATGGGTTTATAAATTCAAACCTATATTTTTAAAATTATAAATTAAATTATAAAATTAATATTTATTATTATATTTTTTCCATAAATTTCCAATTCATACTTATATAATAATAATGTTATAAATTCGGGTTTATTTGTAAAAATGGGATTTTCACTATTCCCCAAAAAAATAAATCCTTTTAGAAAAATATCAAAAATATATATTAAGATTAAAGATAAATGATGATTTCAAAAGATTATATTCATTTACTAAAATAAATTTTTTATATTTTTTATATTTTATTTATAATTGTTTTGCACAAAATGAAATAAACCCCATTTTTTAATAAATCATATTTTTGAAGCATAAAATGACTTTATAGAAAACTGAGTAGTTATTTATTAGGAATTATTAAATATATTATCATTATGTAAAACAATTATATAATTTTATTATTATTATTCATACCAATAATGGCTAGGTTAAAATAGTTTAATATATCATGATTCATTTAGACTTGTGGTTGCGTGTAATGCAAGCTATCAAATACTTCAAGTTTATTTCAAAGGAAATATAAATATAATATTGGTGTATTTCATGAAATTTAATTAATACTTATAAAACATAGAAAATAAATTTGGAATATAATATAATATAATCATAGGGTACAATAAATGAAAATTAAAAGGGTAATGTTTTGTAATAATGGTTATAACTTAATGAAATTAAATTAAGTTAATAACAACCCTTACAACATAGCTCATGTATCGAAAAAATTAAAAGGAATATAGAGAGATTAACTGAAATTTAAACTCCCAAAAATAAAAATTCATTTAATATATAATAAGTCAATAGGGAAATATTTTTACCATATAAAATTAAATTGGTGCATAATAAAAAAACATTTCTCAAGGAATTGAAATTGAGAAAAGAACCATTACATTAAGTCTTATCTCTCTGAGTGAATATTTATAACCTTATTAATAAACAAATTATGCATATTAAATACATAATTGAGAAAATTTTACATGTATATTTAAAATTTTAAAGTCTATTTATCATCATATTTCATTCCATTATTGTATGGTTTGTTCTCTCATCATACACTTAGGGTTGTTCGATCAATTCCTCCAAAACCATTTTTTGTATGTTGAACATCATAAAATTAGTAATAAAATAGTTTAATAGTCTCCATAATTTTCTAGATTTTTTTTCATTATAATTTCAATATCAAAATTTTTGTACAGATTAATAGGTTGTCAAAATATATTCAAATTAAGAAAAGTGTCTTGGTATACTGTTTTTAGGAGGTTAAATTTACAATAACCATTTACTATTAATATTTGTAATAGTATTATTAATTTTCTTTTAAATAATAATATTAATATTAAAAATATAATATTTATTCATAAGATACACATTTATGACCATCCATCTAAGGTGGTGATGCATAATGAAATACGTTGTTTATGAAGGCGGTAATCTGACCATAACATGGACAATGTTTTCATTTTCTAATGGATGAGAGGAAGGTATAAAATTTTTATTCTATAATATTAATAAAATTTAACTATATTATTTATAATTATGTAATTAAATTAGTATGGTTATAATACGTTTGGATAATGTGGAAGAATAAAGGAACCTAAAAAGGCTTGGTTAAAACAATTACCTCTTCTTCGGATATCCTTCTTTATATCACTCCTTAATCCCTATTATATTTGTATTATCATGACACTATAACCACTATAATGTTTTAAAGATAATTTTGGAGGATTTTTTTGTTGTTTTTTTATCTATAAATCTTTAAGTGTGAGGAGAAGTGGGGTAGTGAATGGGTCCTCTTATATGTTTGAGGGGTGGCATTTTTTATAATATAATTTTATTAATATAAAAAAAAAGAAATAAATTATTAAAGAAATGTGGATATATAGTTTATAATTATAGTGGATTATATTTATTATGGCAAAAAAATCCCTCATTCACCCATTTATAGATGAAATTTTGTGATATTTTGATATTTTACCTCTTGATTTAACATTTTTACTGCATCTTAACCTTTATCATGGGGACTAATTTTTATCTTGGTGACTCATTTTTATATATAGAAATGAAATTTAAATTTTATACCAAATATTTAAATATTAATTCCAAATATAAAAACATTTTATTAAATTTATTTTCTAAAATTGATAAAATGAACTTTTATTAAATTAATAAAAAAATATTTTTATTGTTCACTAAAAATACACTTTTAAAAAATACCCCAAAAATTAATTATAACATAATTTTGACATGATGAATACAAAAATTAATTTCATTCTTTAAAATTTTATTTTTAAAATTTATAAATTAATGTTTTGAATGGAAACATAAAATATATTGATAAACTATTTTTATAGGAAAGTGAATTTTAAAACATTTAGTGCCCTTAATATTATTTCATATCGATTAATAATTAAATTAGTGTTAATATCTTTGTTTATAAAATGAAAAATTATATTAAAATAATCCTTAAAAATTGTTCAATTTAATTTATTGAGCTGAAATACATAATATATTGAAAATTAAATACTTCAGAAAATAGTATTTTATCTCAAAATGATTTTAAACACATCCATTAATTATGTATCATATAAAAAACAAATTTCTTCAATTAATTCATATTATAAAATGTAAAATTAATTTTAAAAGATAATACTAATATATAAAATAAATCAATTTTTCTATCATTTTATTTACTCTAGGTTTTACTTTTCTTGTAAATTTCATAATGATATTTCACATTTTTTTAATCTAATGTATTAATGTTTATCTTAAATTATAAAATATATCATGGTTTATTTTAGTTTATTGTATCATTTGATATAATATATTTAAAATATTATATATTTAATGTAAAAACTTACTATAATATTGAGGTGTTAAGATATGTTCTTATAGTTTATAATCCACTGAACCTAAATAAAGATTATTATTATTATTATTGCTTATAGATTGAAATATGAAAATTTGTAATTCAATTTTTATGTTTCTAGAGGAAAATGATGATTATAAATATTTATTATTATTATTATCAACTTTATAAGTAAAATAGAGAGTACCTTATCTCCCTTATCTTTTTGTTCGAATCATGGGAGCAGGAGCCTCCACACTTCCTTATCCGATAAATTATTCTACACTATGGTGATCTCTTCTCGATTTCAAGGGGAAATCTCTAGGTAATTTTATTTCTCTCTTATTTCCTCTAACCTTCCCCGTTAATTTTATTCTATAATTCCTTGGACTAATATAGGGTTTATAGGTTATTTAATTTTTTCCCTAGAATGGAAATAACCCCAAATATAATAGGATTTTTTTTTGTGTCAAATTGATTCACACCTCCCGTTTAACCAAAATCTACCCATAATTGTCAAATGTAGTAAACTTTATTTTATTTTGGGTTGTTGATTCTATTTTTTTCATCTTCTTTGGTTAAACCATGAATTTATAAATTTTTAAAATTGTTTTCCTACATATAAAATATAAAATATATTATTTATAAATTATTTATAATAGTTTCTCATGTTTGACTTATAAAATTAGAATTATTTGAATGAGTGTTTTTATAGAAAACATATGTAATATTAAGAACTAGTATTTATTTTCATATTTGTTGTCTGATGAAAATATTACTATCGTTTTCTTAAGAAATTAAGACCTTTTATTATTTATAAATACTTAATTGTGAAAACCTTAGGTGCGTAGGAGGGTTCCTAGGATAAGAGCCAAGCTAGGTTATGATACAACTCTCCCTATATTGTGGGATCCTGATCATGATGAAACTTCTTGCTTGGGTGGATGGTCATGGTGAGACTTTAACTAGTATATTATAGTCTTATTGACTATTTTAGGATTATGTTATTTCTACTGGATAGAATTTATTTTAATGTGGTTATTGATTTGGATATAATTACTGTTATGGGGAAAGATATTTTATATATGAGGATCCTTGGTTTCCCTACCTTAGTTCCCTTGTTTATCTCCCCAAGATGAATATTTATGACTTATATTATAAATTTTCCCTCATTTTTTCTTTTTTAAAACTCTTTTGCATGTACTTTTATTCACATTTTTAAATGTTATATTTAAAAAATACATTTAAAATAAAATCATATTTCACTTGATTTTATGAATGGTAAAAAATTGTTATATAATATTTTTATTTCAAACTGGAATGTATGGTTTTTCAAATAAAATATATTTGTATTATATTGAGTGGAATCTTACTAGGCTTTATCACACACCCTAGAAACACACCTTGGAGTGCATTTAGCTTTGTATTCTATTATATTGTTTTACTGGTTTGATTAGTGATCTTATTCTTTAAAATTGGATCATAAATATGGTTCAAGACTATGTATAGGGTGTCATATAGGTTGTCTATGTGACATGTAGATTATTTCTGTAAATTATTTAAAGTAGCTTGTTCTAGTTATATAGAACTTTTTAAAAATTTTAATTACATATTATATGTGCATGGTTTATTGTTATTTTTTTATTAGTAATGTTTTTTTGATTTTATTATTTATTATATAATAAATAGTAAATCATTCCCATTGCACATGCAATACGATTATCACTATATGTTAGCTAATATAAATTTGGAATGTGCATTGGGATTTATGGGATGTTTATTCAAGTATAATTGATAGGTATTTAGACTGGTATGTTACACTTTATCAATATCTCTATCGAATAATATCTATATAAAGGTGTTAAGATATAATTTTTCTAAATCTATTAGAGATAAATTTTATAATATTTATGAAAGAGATAAAAATATAAAGGATGATAAACTTCAATCCTTGTGCAATGATTTTTAATACTTGAGGATATGCACCCAATGATTTCATTAGTGAATTATTCAATAAAATAATTAATGTAGTTGTCTCTTTGTGTGAAAAAAGTAAAAACCTTGAATATATATAAATATTGAAAAGTATATTTAGGTGACTCCTTCCTTTTTACAATTCACAAGAATAAAATATTGGATAATGTGATCTAACTCAAGTATCCCTTGATGATCAATAAAATATCTTGGTGCAATATTATATGATCATAAATATAGATTTAATATCAATATATTCATCTAAACATATGTATTTTAGGGTGATAAAGAATCTAGATATTAAAAATCAAGAAGATAATAAATATTTCCGTGAAGAATTATTATTGATGGTGGTGAAAAAAATCAAATAAATTAAAGAGAGATTTTAAATAAAACTACCATTGTCATGATTCAAGTGTGGAAAATTATATCACATCATAACAGATTATCTAATTGTAGAAGAAGAATAAAGGTGTGAGATTGATTTATCATAACTTGAAAAACAATAAATTTGTATTTGATAAATAAATTATAATAAAGATACAAATAATAATTTATATAATGAAATTGGAAGGTGATGTCAAATCTTTCCTTGAAGTAGAAGAGGTCCAGAAATATTTTGATATTGAATACGTGATAATTACAATTATTGATGATTAGTAATATGAATATGATATTGATAATGTTTAAGAGGGAATTATTTGATCTCAAAATATAGTTTGAAAGTATTATAGAGGATCTATAATTGCATAAAAATAATCAAATAATGATAAGTGTCTAATTTCAGAAGCTTTTTAAACATGTTGGCAAGCTTCAAGTTTAAATAACGGGAATTGAGAAAGTTGTTGAGGAGTATTCCACAACTCAATAAAATTTAGAAAACATAGTTTATTTCAAGATAAATATTTAAGGGAAGGACAATGTGATTTATAACCTCAATGTTAATATTTAATAATGAGTTAATTTTATTGAATCCTGTGAAGAATATTTTTCAACTTTTCAAAAAAAATTAAATATAATCCAAATTTAAGAAAATGAAGAAGCTAAAATTCAAAATTCTCAAGGTGAGATAGAAAAAGTGTTGTTCAATGAAGCATCAAGAAAACTTGAGGGAATGTTAGGACATTAAAGGCCAAAATTGATTGTATAGATTGGTCATGGATATAAAGATGGTCTATCCAAGGATCAAATATAGGGTGTTTTACCAGTTTGTGGAATGGTGTAAGGAAAGGAAAATATTGAAGGAGACTCTAAAAAAACATCAATATTATTCACAAATTATGAAAATTATTTAGTAGTTTTCAAGAAATTAAGTTATAAACTATTTTAATTAATTATGTATCAATTTTTTGGCTACATGTATTATATGATAACATATTACAATGAAGCGAAGAGTTTCCTACAAGGTGAAGAAATTGAGAGAAAGCAGTTGAGAATAAAAACATATCCTATAAAAGGGAGAATAAAAATATTTATTTTTAATTGATTTCATTTTTATAACTATGGATATAAGGAATTTAATTATAATAAAAAGATAGGTGAACCTCCATTTATTAAATCATCAAAATTTGTTGAAATAGGATCCATGAACAACATTTTGTTGAAAAGTAAATTCTCTCTACTTTAAATTGGATGAAAATTTTTCTAAATAGGAAATAAACAATAAAAGTATACCCAAAAATTTCTCAAATCCCTAAATTATTTCATGGAAGGAAAATTATTTTTTAGAAAAGGAATTTTTGGTTGAAATTAATTTTAATGTATATAAAAATAATATTATATTGATAATTTATAGTGTGTGTTCATCCTGAATGATGAACAATGTGTGCATGGTAAATAAATGTATGAATTGTTTGAATAGCACGGTTAAAGTTATAAATGATTGATATTTGAATATTAAGGAAGGTAAAAAAGATGAGGATAGTTGTTGAAGAGTTGAATAACAAATATGTACTCATTATAAATAGATGTTGTCACGTCTTATTGAGTATGATTCAATTATATGATATATAGCTTGAAGCAATTTTCAATAAGGTAGGGTTTTTTTGTTAATGGTAATAATTTTAATGCTTTATTCTAGTTTATAAGAACAAATGGTAACATCTATATAGTATATGGGAATTAAAATAAATTTTACTTCATAATTGAAGTTTAATAATGTTCACAGAATCAACTACTTTGTACAAACATCAAAAAAGTATGGATAATCATTCAAATATTTAAATAGTGGTATCACATGTAAAAATAAAATTATATGGTACTTGTGATTCATGCATGAAAGTGAATATATTTTGTAATCCCAACAATCTAATGAAGAATATATATTCAAAAATTATTGACTAATATCATTTTTATGTTTTTAGTACAATAAACATACTAAGATTAAAAGTGAAAGGATGATCAAAAAATTATAATTGAACAACAGTATGGAGTTCACTACAATCAAAGTTGAGAACTACTTGGACAAACATTGAATTAAACATGAGGTGTATTTGGTAAAACCCTTTAACAAAATGGATTGTTTGAAAGGATAAATTTATTGGTAAATGATATAAAAAGTATATTTCTCTTTGAGAGTGGTCTTTTAAGTCACTATTATAAATAAGCTGTGTATATGTCAGACTATATTCAAAATAGTTCCTTAATTTATTTATGAAAAATATTATTTTATATGATTTTTGGCATGAAAGGAAAATAAATTTCAAACTTTTTATAAATTTTTAGAGTAAATAATTTATTTTGAATAAAATGTAAAATTAGTATAATATTTATATCAATTGATGAAGTAATATTTCTTGGAAAATTTACCAATATGAAGGATTAAAAATTATTAAAAAATAGGTCATACAAAATCACTGAAAGTACTATTTTGATAGGGATTGAAGAGAGGTATAGATATTTAAAAGTGGATTAAATCTAAAAGAAATTCATAAATATGTTTGAGACCATGAGTTTATTTTTTAATAACATCATTATGAATCACATGTCTATTATTTGAAATCAAATATGGATAAAAATATGTATTTTAGGTGGTTAATTAACCAACTCAAATATAAAATAAAATAATAAGGGACGAATTATATTAATAAAATGTTCTTGGAAATAAAACAACACCTAAAAAATTAATATGATGAATAACAATGAACAAACAACCATTTTATCACATTTAGAGCTCACATTATTTAAATTAAGTTATTTATCAAGGTAATGAATGAATATTTAAATCAAATGGAAAATAACAATACATTGGATCTTGTGGAGTGGGTAAATGATCAAAATAAAACTGTTAAAAATGGGTCTCCATGAAAAAAATAAATAATCATAGAAATGTGATTAAAAAAAGTCATATATTTTTCAAATGATTTTCAAAAACTAAGGGTATTGATAAAAAAGTCAATTTTTCACAAATGGGTAGCCAAGAATATAATTTAATATTCTTCAAAAAAAAGGATATTTAAGATCTTTCAAATGAATTTGAAGATGATATTCTAGAATTTTGGGCTTAAAAATATGTATGTATATAAAAATAAGGTATTTTATCTAAATAGGTCTTTATATGGATTAAAAAATCACACAATCTTGGAATAGTTAATTGGAAATTTACCTATGGAAACTAGATTTCAAAATAGTTAGTGTAAGCCATAATATTCTTAGGAAGAGAGTAAATTCAGTATAATTTATGATATTTATTTATGTTGATGATATCATATTTGTTGGAAATAATAATAAATAATGTGAATGTTTTTATAGATTCATGAAATTGGATTTTGAAATATCAATGATTCAATAACTAGACTACTCACTTAGTTTTCAATTAAATAAATGAGATGTGAGTGAGAAACTAAAGAAGTTAAGAAAATATGATAGTGATTCAATTTTAACTCATACTACAATTGAAAGTAAACTTTAAAATAATGAGTATAAAAAATCCATTGATCCAATACTTTTTTTAAAAAATTATTAAATTTCTCATTACTTGAAGTTAACAATACTGAATATAGTATATTAAACATGTTTTGTGGATCTATTTTATAGAAATCCAAAGTTAGAACATCTCATGGCTGTAAAGAAGATCGTGATGTATGTCAAAAGAACTATTTAATAGAGTGGATACCCTAAACCTAACATGAGATTGTATATTTTTATTACCATGTCATGTATACGAGTTGATATATATATATATATATATTTATTACCATGATATTAATTTTACTTATTCATATACTATTTTTGGTAATATCATTAAACTATTTTTCATACCAAATGGTTATAAAATTTCACCACAATAATAATAATCTAATGATATCATCAAAGTAATATTGAACATCTGTTTAATGGTTTAGATATATCCTTCAAATAAGAAAAAAATTCATTGTATCGGGGAATGATGAAGAAGCTGGTGGGATAGAGATTTAAAAATTTTATCACTGGTGAGATGTAAAATTGTTGCCTTTGATGATCCTAGCCCCAGTAGAGGTCCGAGTATCTCTCTTAATTTTAATAGAAAAAATTAAAACTAAATGGTGACCTTATACAAATTATAGTGTGCTTGATAGAAAATCATCACCAGTGACCATTGCTCGAATCATCTGAAGCTAAACCCCTCAATATCATCCACACATGCTTCAAGAATATGATCATATTAAAATAATCAAATTCTAGGTTCTAGTGTGGATATCTAATGATTGCTTCAATGTCACAATTTTCTCCTCGATCATGTCCCTTCGATCCATCGAAGGCATTCAGGGATTGATTGGTCGGAGAGAAAATTTCTCTCTATATGAAGCGGGAGGAGATAGAAACTCTCATTTACAAGTGAGTGAATCATCACTGAAATTAGATTCTCCTATATTTATATAGTGGATTTCTAAATTACATGGTAAGGGTTCCTCATCCCCCATATATCCAACATCCACTAAATAAACAATAAACAACATGTTATCGCAAAATAAATGCATAATTAACATCATTTATATTTTATCACCTACTTTTAATAAATAACAAACATATTTTATGGTAAACCAAGTTTATTAACCCGAATCATAATTCATGCTAATATTAAACTAACCTTGAATAAAATAATATTAATAAGTATAATATTTTCTGCATAGTCACTTAATACCTTGTGAAAACATCTAATAAATAAATTTAATCCAATTATTCCATAGTTTAATAATAATGATTTTTTTTATTAATTGGTGATCATTAATACTTGGACAACCCTCAAACACCATGGTGGGATCCACCATGTCTTATATACCTATTAACCAGAATATGGTAGATTCTTTAATATTCTATTAGGTGTGACCCTTTAGGTGCTTATCTTTATAGCATTGAATATTATTCACATACTAAGAGAAAAGTCTAGAAACCCATCAAAGCCCCTAAAGAGATCAAGAAAATTCATAGCAATGAAAACCATCCTATGAACACACACTATGTAATAAAATCTCTTTGTCTCATGATATCTCATAATGAAAGATAAAAAATTGTGTCATCATCATTCCTTGATTTATTATTTATTAATCTAACTGGACATACATACCTTCAACTACCTTGGATAAGGATATATGAATGTGCTACCATCAAGATCAACTAGGCCTAATATATAACTTCCTCAACTAGAAAGCGAAAAATTCGGCCTTGACCATTCAACCAATGCCAACCTAGAAATGATTCACTCAATACAAGATACATTTCCAAGACTTTAATGACATATTTTTTTAACTTGTATCATTATAGGAAATAAAATTATACACGTTGATAATGATCCAAATTAAGGAGACCAATACACATATTCATAGATAAAAACAACCAATGACCCTCGAAACAAGTGGTCTTCCTATTGGCAGGTATGTCTTAATGATATCACTTACTAGAGATCACCACGTGCAAGTTTAATGAGAATAATACTCAATACTTATGATCCCCTATCATATAATATTCAGACATCAACTATGTCAAGTTAATATGATTTATTTAAACCATAAAAAATATTTTTAAGATTAATTTCGTGGTATCTCAAGTTTCTCATTATAGCCTAGGAATTTATATATTCTTTTTACATGACAATTAATCTGTGAAAATAACCATTTAAATAGTGTATGTAGAAATATCTAAAATATAATGGTAATTTTAAATCATGCATAACTCACTTTATACATGGTATGGTAATCTAAATTACTATTCAAGTTGGGTCTAGGGAACCCACTATTAAAACACTCCCACGTGTACTAGCTTCAAAATGAAAACTAAACTTTTTATCTCTAACATGATAAGATTATGTTTCTACTAATTTATGGATTTAGTCATTGGGTCTTCCACATCTCCACTTCATGGCGATTTTGTTATCTTTGACTTTACCTCTTTAAGAAATACTTGTCAAGAGATGAAATCCCTGAGTTTTTCTCCTTTTGTCCACTATCAAAACATTACATATTGGATAGAACTAGTGAAATAATTATCATCCTAATAAAACTTTACTTATTTGGTGTGATTCCATGAATTGGAAAAAATCATTATGGATTATACACTTCTTCTTTAGCTACCTAAGAAGATGCAACATACTCAATATTTATAGATATGGCTACCACTAGCTTGAACAGTCTTTTCTTGATTATTACCTTAGTGTAACTGTGATATTAATCCAAATTGATCCATGTAATACTAGTTTGTGTCTCCTAAAAACTAATATCCATTCCTCTCTATATACTAGGTACATACTTTTTTACATGATCAAGAAAAATTGGATAGTTCTATTTTCTTCTTCTGTAGTTCACTTAGATATAATTGATATTTACCTACCATAAAGTATATATTAGAAATAAAATCTATAGTATATTTCATGGAATATGTGATTTATCCATCATAGAAACACATGTAATTCAACTTGTTACATTAATATTCTCTTATATCCATGCATGTATTATTATATGGATTTAGGCCATGTGGCATTAGTAACAATTCACTCTTGAATGTTTCCAACTTTTAATTTCAAAACCTTTTCAGTATATGTACCATTTACTAGGTCTATGAAACCATTAAATCCACCTCATCAAATCTTAGTCCCTAGAACATATGTTTCTACTTTATGTAAATCATTATAGAATTACATTAGTTCTAGTCATAAATAATTATAAGACCAATAGGTTACTTCAATATTTTATCAAAAATATTTTATTTTGAAAATAATGGCTCTCCAACTTTCCACTAATAGAATCATGGTTTCAATTAATTCCAAATGAATATTTTATGATCTTGTTTCTTAATATAATAAAAAACTAAATTTTAGTAACTTTCACCACTTATTAGCATTTTATGGTGTCACCATCCCTTTCTGGTAGTTTTATATATACACCTTCTATTATTGGTAGTCTTTTCATCCAATTCCCAATTTTAATGATCATAGAATGTAGCTATGATATGTAAAATTATAATGGATTTAGGCATAAAAACATACTATTACCAATCAAACCTCATTGGTGCTACATTTTTACTATACATGAACAGTTTCACTTTAATAACCACCAAAATATTCTAAATAATAAGACCATGTACTTTGATACATGGAATCCATTATTGAACCTTAATAGACCTTTTAAATTTCAGTTTTTTTACAATTTACTATTTTCTTTTAGGAACTATTTTTCTCAAAGAATAACGTGTCACCTTCCACGGTGAATATAAAATCACTATCGTGGTTTCATCCATCTTACACAGTATGTGTATCTAGAAAATTTCTTTCAACATGTTCTTATGGAACTTTTTCATATGTCAACTATTTGTGCATATCTGGAATTTACTAAATCTAAGTCAGTCTTTATCCAAATATCTAAAATAAATATGTGCATCCTTATATTGAAATATATTTTATAACCTGACCATCTGTTTTCTATCATATTATTTTAATTATTATCCTTATAAAAATTTAGGGTAACTACTTTATATGAATTTTGTGTTTTTCTTGATGCAAGCCTCTTTATATCCATGAAAAACACTTTGCATCCAAATACATGTTATTGTGACATGATGGATTTATATCATACTATAACTCATATTATATCCATCTATAAAAATTTTTAGTAATGGTTATGGGATAACATCGCTATTCACATCTCATCTCTCGAATAATGAGAGTATATGAAATGAATATGAATTTTAACATTGATGATCCTTTTACTTACATCATGAATTTTATGTGTATAAGGAAATGTACATTTAAGAATTACACCACGCAATATTTTAGTAATAAATTTTAACATGTAATACCCATCATTGATCCTCCATATTAGTATCATTTCATTGATGTGTAAAAGGTAATGTTTGTTTAGGAATTAATCTACACTATCTTATATTAATTTATAAATGCTTGGTCAAAATATTCTTCAGCACATCATCATGAAGAAACTCAAATATTATGACCATTCATATATCATACTTCACATTCAGATTCTTAAAATACTAAAAGGAATATTAGGAAGTATATTTACCTCTAGATTAACCTTAAAATAGTGCATCATCTCTAGCTGAACTAATTATAAAAGCTTTGTGGGTTACTTTAATTTCTAAATGTTTCTTTGTAAAAAAATATATACATAAATGTATTGATAATACCTAAGGTATTTAACTACAAAGAGTCTAATACCATAATAATTATATACTTGATAACTATTTATTTTTTCATTAAAAATAATTATCTTTCCATAATTTGGTAAAAGAGACTTACATTTTATATTCATTAGGTATTGTCAATGATTCAAGTGATATTGAACTATTGGTTGAGTATTAAACACCACAAGAAACATTCATTCTAAAACTGGAATAATATCTCTTTATTTCCAAAGGACACATAAGATAAAGTTTTTTGTAATACTTAATAAAATTTCAACTAGAATCATTTACATTGAATTTAGAAGTTCTGCGCTTCTGATCCCTGACTTAGGAACCACCATGTCTCAACCACTTAGAAAACACACCTTACTTCCGGTAACATTTCTATACTTACATGGTTACTGTATTCAAATACACATATATGACTGAAATATTTTATTTAATACCTATGAATTATAATAGAAATTCTACTTGAAATTTAAGATTATACCTGAATAATAATTGACTAATTTCTTCTTTGATTCATTTCATTTCATTTCATCTTTCAAAAAATTATTTCATGAAAAGTGAAGAAAAAATTCTCATGTATGATAATAAACCTCTTTTCTTTAAAAGAAATTGTGAAGGTAAATTTAATATAACACATGTTATAGGACTTTTCACCTTGTATTTCAAATTGTTTACTATAATAACTTACACTTTCATAAAGTTCTTATCGGTCATGGTGAACCTTACCTAAACGGTAATGAATAATTTTCTCCATACATCTGATTTTGTAATCTTCAATGAAACTAGAGTAATTTAGTGAAAAATATATTAAAATTTGATTTATTATATGATCATTATTTATATTTCAATTCATGCATATCCAGTGTAAACATCTCCTTATTCATATCTTGCTTCACTTTCTCCTCATAAGCTTATCAGAGATGAGACAACATGTGAAATAATCCATGTACTAATGTTATATCTACAAATTAAATCATAAATTTATAACATAATTATTAAATGAATATCGTATTTATCATAAATGAGTCTCTAGTAAGTATTTTCTCATTCTTTCTTCTCAAGGTAGCTCAATAGGTTTTGGAGACTCCACCCCCTTGAATTTCCTATATCATAGTATTGTGTGTAATTACTTGTACCACTCTTTGTTAATCCTTCTAGTGAGGAAATTGTATTTTTAAAATAGTTTTCATGGCTAAATTGTGGAATTACTTTCCATTTTTCTATATAAACAAAATCAATTAGATTTTACTTTTATCTTGATTGTCGATTAAAGATTGCTGATTTCTTATAATATTAAATGGTTCCCTCTATTTTATCGAACACTAGAAACCCTCTGTACTAGAATTTTAATAATATATAAATTGTGTATTCAAGGTTAATGTATCCATAATAAATATCATCTTACTTCACAATCTATGGATACACCACTACTTGGAGATTTTACAGCGGGATTTTGACTAGCCAACCATGTTTACTCATGGCTCCTTGATATGTTGAGTGGAGTCCCAAATTCTAAAATAAAAAGCATGATTTACTCCATTTATTCATATAATGTTGAAATAAGATATATTTTACTACTCCTTTACTAAAAACCTTAGTTACTATAACTCATCACTCACATAGAAACTCTCTAGTGGTAGGAAGAATCTTCAACTTTGGTTAATTAACAACCCATACACCCGATTTTGTTCAAATTCAAATGATGGAAGGTGATTGTGACTTAATATTTCCTTGAGTATTTTTAATATTTATCAATGAATATAATAACTTTACTATTAAATATGTTCATACAATTTTGTATCACTCACAATTGAACATTAATATAATACATTCATCGCTTCTTTATGAATTTTTTTCTTTGTTATTTTGTGTGTTTCCTAAAGACAAGAAAATGTGTCAAATAATAAAAAATGCATAGATGAAAAAAAAAATTGATTTATCTTGAAAATATAATATTGGTTGATCTATTTAAACTAAATGGATCAACCATTTCATAGGGGTATCATACGTGAGTTGAGTCTTCACTCGCGATGCAGCTCATCCCGGTCCATTTTTTTCTTCTCGTCTGGTATACTACCTCTTCATGGAAAGGTATACATCTTACATCACTATCATCAAAATAAAAATGTACTCACATGTTGGATAAGGGATCTTGGGAAGTGAAAAATAAATACATTAATAAACTAAAGTACACAAAGACCCTTATATGAATTTAAATGAAAAAGTTGATGCGTGGAAAATAAAAAACATAATTAAATATTAAAAAAAACTCACACACTTATAACAAATAATTAAATAAAATAAACCAAATATAAAATGTTGTTAACTAATCAAGACCAGTCACTATTTCAAAAAAAAGTGTGATAGTATTATAATGAAATAAATTTAAGTATGATGGAATTTAATAAATTAAATGAATTAATTTATATTAAAATAATTTAATATATTTTTTTCTTAATTATTAATTTAATTTTCATTACAAAACTAAATTAATTTTTTAATTTAATTTTATAACAAAAAAAATTATTAACATTTTCGAATAATAATGGTACTGGGGTGCGCAAGAAAAGCCAGTGGCCTGAGGATTAAAAAATTTTATCACCGAAGCAATGAAAGTTTTTCGCCTCTAGTGATCTGAGCCCTAATAGAGATCTAAGGATCTCATGTGAATTTAATAAGAACAAAATAAAACTAAATTTTTACCTGATTCATATCATAGCTCACTTGATAGTAATTCATCATTAGAGACCATTGCTCGAAGGATCTAAATCTGAATCCCTCTAAATTATCCACACATTCTTTAAGATTATATGAATATGTTGATCATTGAATTTTGGGTGTCAGTTCAAAGATCTAATGATTCCTTTAACATCATGATAATCACTTTGATCATATCCCTTAGTCCTATTGAAGGAATTCATGGATTAATTTCTCAGAGAGAGTGTCCCTCTATAGGAATTGGGAGTAGAGAGAGCTCTAAATTCTGAATGAGTGAGTCATCCCTAGAATGATCTTCTCCTCTATTTATATACTGGATATCCAAAATACCCAATAAGGTTTCACATCCCCCATATATCCTATATCAAATAATTAAACAATAAATGGAATGTTATGATGAACTAACTATGTCATTAGCATCATTTATATTATATCACCTGCTAGTAATATATAATAAATATATTATGTTATAAACCTGATTCATTAACTTGACTTGTAATTTCCTCTAATATTAAAAGAACCTTAAATAAAATAATATTCATTCATATAATATTTTCAACATTTTCACTTAATATTCTATGAATTATTTTTATAAATAAATTCAATCAAATTATTACTAAATATGATATTGTGTGTGACCCTCTTGGCCCTTATCTTGATACAATTGAATAATTTTCACAGACAAATAGTGGAGTCTAGTAACCCATCACAGCCCCTAAAGGGATAAGGAAAATTCAGAGCAATGACAACCATCCTATGAAAACAAAATGATTAATATAATCTCTTTGTCTCATGATATCTCGTAAAGTGGGTTGCACACATATTTCAGCATCCTTCCTTTCTTTATTATTTTTTATCTAACTAGACTTACAAACATTAGACTACCTTGTCCAAAGATTTATGAAGGTAGTACCATCCTGATCAACTAGGCTCAAGATATCACTTCCTCAACTTGGAAGCGACAAATTCTATCTTGACCATTCAACCAATTTCATACCACTAATGATGCACCCAACACAAGCTACCTCATCGTGACATTAATTTCATGGTTTTTGAATTGGATCAAAGTATGTGATCAAATGATACACATTGATAATGAAATCAATTCAGGAGACCAACACACATGTTCATAGATAAAAACAACCAATGACACCTAAAACATGTGGTTTTCTTATTGGAAGGTTTGTCTTCATGATCTCACCTACTACAGATCACCATGTGTAAAAATAGTGAGAAGATTTATCGATGCTTATGATCCCCTAGAACCTGATAGTCATACATCAATTATGTTCAGTTAGTATGATGTATCAAACCATAGGATATATGTTTAATATTAATTTCATAGTGTCTCTCGTTTCTCATTATAGCCTAGGAACTATTGTAACCTTTTGATATGACAATTAATCTATGTAAATTACCATTTAAATATTGGATGAAAAAATATATTGATTATAATAGAAATTCTATTTCATGCATAACTCACTATATACATGATATCGTAATCTAATGTACTCCTCAAGTTGGGACTAGGTCACCCACTATTAAAACACAGATGATATATTTCTATTATGTGTTAATGGATCATAAGTATTGAGACTTCTTCAGTTGAAGTTTAAACTTTTTTATACCAAGAATGGCGATTGTGAGGACTGACCTACCAATAGGAACACCAACTTTTCAGAGTGTCATCAATTATTACTATATACATGAATTTTTATTGGTCACTTGACTTGTGATAATTATCAATGTGTTTTTTTAGAAAGATGATGCCTTGTCCCAAAATGACCAAGGCACAAATTTTATAAAATAAAGATTTTTCAGGAGTCTAAAATATGAGATCATATTATAATATCTTTCTGGAAAAAGAAGTAAAATAGAGGGGAGGCCTTCGAACCAGGTAATGTCTTAATTTAAAACCATGTTTTCCAGGCCATCTTCTACTTTTTTTGCTTCTCGATAAACATGTGTGATGATATAGTTGATATCGATAAGAGAACAAGTTCAGTCCATCCAACGGGTAGTAATCGGCCATGAAAGATGTATTATGCCATTCCAAATCGCCTACACGATGGTAGTCTAAATACATTCAATCCAAAGATTATTCTAACCAAGGAGTTTGGAGAAGGTAAGAGCATGTATTAAACTCATCATATCTTCCTCAAGAGAGGTGGCAATGGCGCAACTACCCATGAAGCATCCAAGCATCTGACCGAGGTGATTCCGGGAGATAGCACCGCAACCCACCGGGCCCAGATTTCCTTTAGAGGCACCATTATTATTAACTTTAATCCATCCAGTAAGAGGGTCTATCCATAACACTTCCAAATAATGATGAGGTTGACTATAATTTTCATTAATCCAAAGATGTCATATGATTTCAAAGTCATGCACAGTGTTGTAGCAATGTCACTTTTCCATCAAAATGGATTCTCGTATGGCAATGAGGATCTACATATGACTTTAATTTTGATTGAGTGAGTAATTGTTATGGAAAATATAATTTCGATCATACAAGATCACATGATGGATCACAGCAACTATAGATAAGAAGAGGTTATTGATTTGTTGAGAGCCATCCATTTCTACACATTTTTTTAGTTGAGTCTTAAATGAGTCATGAACCAACCATCTGCAACCAAAAATGTCAATAATATAGTTCCAAAGTGAAAAATTAGTATAAAACGAAATAAAGACATTATTATAATATTCTCTTTGTTTATTACAGATTTTTCATTTCGAATAGATCTAGATTCCAAAATATTGAAGACAACTTTCTATGGGAACTCTGTTGTACGCAAGGCACCAGATGTGATTGAATCTTTAAGGCTTTATCCAAGTCTTGTTAAAATTCATTATCCAATTGAAATCACTTCATGAGTTACAAGATCAATGATTTTTAAAATTCTTAGAGTTAAGAATACCATTATATGCTGGTTACCAAATTAAGAAATCATTAGTATTTGAGAAAGGGTAGTTTTCAATGATATTTAGAATATTTTCCGGGATATGATCATGTTGAGAGTTTAGAATATCTCTAATAGAGCAGTTAGTAATCTCAATGGTTTGATTAGGATATATCAAAGTAATTAAGGTCGTTCCAGTCCAGTTATCCAAGAAACATTTCATAGAGGAGTCCTTGGAGACCATCCATATGGATTTATTCATAATATTGGAGAAAGATTTTCTGATGGATGGCCAAATAGAGAAATTAATGTAATTGGAGTTTCCCATCATAATTTTTTCAAGAAATATTTTTTTGAGGAATTTTATTGATTCAGAAGTATTATGAAGAAGGTTCCAAGTGAGTCTATCTTGAAGATATTGATTAAATAACTTAATATTTTTTATGTTGATATCAACTTTTTCAATAGTCTTGCAATAAGTTGACCAAGGAATAGTCGCAAGCTTTCTTTCAATAGTAATTCCAATCCAAATAATTTTTTTTATTACAGTGTTCATTTTTTTATAAGACCAACTAGCCATTTATAGACCATTATGGAGTAAAAAAACTTGGAAAATGGTTTATTTGACTAGGAATATCCTACCCACCATAGATAAATATTTACCTTTCCAAAAAGATAGTTGGGTTAGAACTTTGTCAACTATTGTTGAAAAGTTGAAAGATTTAGGTTTTCCCCAAAAAATTGTAATCCCAAGATATGTAAAGGGTAGATTACCTTCTTTTATACCCAAGTCACTAATAATGTTAGATTTTCTGTTGGGTGGAAAGTTCTTTCCAAAGAAGATGCTGGATTTATTCCAACTAATGGTTTGTCCAAAAACTCTTCGTACTGAGATAGAGTTTTTTTGAGGTTTAGAATGTTTATTTTATCACCTTGAAGGAAAAGGATGATTTCGCCAGTATTAAATATTAGATTGGGGCATTCACGTTCCTAATGGCATGGATGGGTTTTAATTTATTTTTGGTCCACTAAATAGTTGAGCAGGCGGCTAAGATAATATTCTGCTATTGGGAAGAGAATGGAAGAGAGAGGGTCACCTTACCTGACACCTTTGGTGCATTTGAAATATCCCTTGGGAGAACCATTTAATAAAATATAAATAGACTCTGAGTTTAATAGAGTTTTGATTGCAGTAATAAATGAAACACTAAATCCACAACCTTGAAGAACATTGAAGATAAAGCTCCAACCAATGGTTTCAAAATCGTTTTTATATCTAGTTTAATACCAATGTTACCTCCTCTATTAGTTTTATTCATGTTATTGGCACACTCATAGGCAAGACAGATATAGTCTTTAATGGATCTACCCTTAATAAAACCAAATTGGTTCTAAGAGACTATTTTATATGTGATAATTGACAGTCTATTGGAAATTATTTTAGTGATTACTTCATAAAGGGTGTTGATAAGGGAAATTGGTATAAAAAATGAATCTCAGAGGCATTTTCCACTTTTGGGATCAAGGAGGGTAACTGATCATTAAGAACATGAGGAAGGACACCATTGGAAAAAAAGTATTTGACCAGTTTGAAAACATCGACATGGATCACATCCTAATAGTGTTGGAAAAAATCATTATTGGAACTATCAGAAGTTGGAGAACTGTTAGGATTCAAACTAAAGAATGTGTCTTTAATTTCATGATATAGTAGAGTGTTGAGTAGGAAAGTGTTTTCATCATTAGAGACCACTATCGGAATGACCTCAGGAATGATATATTTTTTGATATTATGACTATTGAAGATGGATTCATCATAAGAGAAAATGTGATGAAAAATGTCATCTTCATTGTCATGAAGTTTGTCCCCATATTTTAAAAAGGTTATCATCCTACAATCCATTCTGATTCCTTGAAGAGAATTATATAAATTAGTATTTCTATCACCATCTTCTAACCATTTAACTTTAAGCACATGTTTCCTCATGTTTTCTTTAAAACTGAGCAAAGATTTCAGATTAATCGTAAGTTTTACTTCTTGAGTCCGATCAATATTGAAATAAAATCTAGTGTTATTTTTTGGTAAGTCATTTAGATATTTCTCAATAATAAATATTTAATATTTAATTTTTTTGGATTTGGCACTACACCAACTTTTGAGAGTCTATTTGAGGTTCTTTATTTTAGCAGTACAAGAAAAGGCATCATTGTTGTGCGACATTTAGGACCAATAGATTTTGATGGTATTAGTGAATTCATCATCAGAGAACCATGAATTATTATATTTGAAAGGTAACAGGGGTATCATGCCTTTGGTATCAATGTGTTTCAAACATCGTATAATTTGAGTCATGAACAAATAAATGAAGATTTATATGTTTGGAGAGGTATCCTCTATCAGGTGGATCGTAAATGGTATAGAATTTGTTGAATGATCAAGATGGGATTTTTCACTTTTGTATATTGGAAGAAGACATCTCTATCCCCTTGACTCAAAGTGTACTACTTATATTAAATCCATTTTCACTGTAGATTGTTGAAATCTTATCCATGATATTCAACTAAGGATATATAAAGTCTATACACTATGAATCCTACTACATGAGATATCAATTTACAAAGATATTATATTACACAACTCATGTTTGTAGGATGGTTTTTATTATTATGCCTTATCCTTGTCTCTTTATGGGATATGATGTGTTTCAATATACCACTCTTGGAATTTTCTTTCATACTCACAAATATCTAGATATGGTTCATAAGGTTCCCATGCATATTATGTCTCTAATCTTTATTGATTCATATAAATTAATGTTTAGTAACATATCGGCCCCATGTTCATGGATCGAGAATCATAAGAATAGGAATGGTTACTAATAAATTAAATAAATAAAATCAATTATAATTTATTCATGTTTAGAATAATGTTAGTTGAGTTTATTTCTTAGCTTATATAAATCTTATTAATGATTAAATAGGTTAATATAAAAAAATAAATGTATAAAAATTATGTGTGAAGGATTTTATAAACATATACAAGATGAAACAAGCTGAGTAAATGGTATTTATTCCATAACATGAGACATCATATTTTTATAAGAGAGTGGTTGAATGATAATTACAATTTTAATATATATATATATATTCAATGTATTTTTGGGTCTATTTTAGGATAAATTTTTATTAAATAACCTAAATTCAATTTAATTAACATTCAATATAGTTACTAAAAATTTTAGACTTTCCATATTGTATGAAGTGGTAGCCCCTAGCATGAATTATTTCTCCTCCTACACACTCTCTCAAAATAATAAGTGATAAAGGGGAGAGAAGAATAAAAAGGAATATATTCCTCCTCATCAAATTCTTTTGGTGATGTTCAGGTGATCAAGGAGGTGTTGTGAACCTCTTCAATATTCTCTACTAGTTGATGGGAATTGGATATTAAATTACTAGGATCCTTTTAGAGAATATGTGGATTATCTAGAGGGATGCTATATTGGATCCTTTGAATTAGGACTATTCAATGATAATAAAATTACAACTTGATCATGTAAAGTGATCAAGGTATATATATATATATATCTTTATTTGTACTTAATTTTGTTACATGATATCAATATATAAATTTGGGTGTTCATTGATGTGATATGGTATTATATAAAATATTTTTTTGAAAAATAATTCAAATACTCGCACTGAATGATTCTGTTATTCCTAAGTCCATTCACTCTTAACTATAGATTAATGTGTAAGTAAAGGATTAAAAAAGACTTGATATATTACATGCAACATCCTAGATTTTTCTATATATATGTTTATTTTATTTTAAAAAACTTACAAATATGTCATAATTTATTCGATTATACAAATATTTTTTAATAACTAAATAATAAGATTATATAAGTATTCAATAAATGAATAAAAAATACGTCAAAAATATTATTACACAAGAAGAATTATCTTATTTAATCATAACAATAAAATAAAAGTACTTTTACTTCATCAAAATAGTGAAATGAAAACTAGAGATTCGAATTCACTAAAATGACTACTACTAGATCTATGAAACTTAAATAAAAATATAGAAACACTCAAATATTAAACTCCAGAGGATCATATTTTTCAAAGAATAGTGAGAATAAAATATATATTTCTATTATGGAAAAAACTACAAGAAATGGAATGGTCATTATAAATATACAAATATAATGATATGAATTATTTTATAAGAGGTAATGAATTATATTTACAATGGGTAATATAACCATTTGAAGGGAAAGGTTTATTTTAGAATAGTAGAATTATAATATGATCGTTATAATAGTAGGGTTATTATAATATATAACATTGAAATTATTAATAAAATAAATAATATCATTGGGAATCATAAAGTGTATATTATTTAATATCTAATAAGAAAAAATTTGTAAATATAAATTTTAGAGTAAGAGAAACTGAATTCTAAAATTTTTAATTAAAATCATGTATAAGTGTAAATTTTAATAAGGTCTATTTTCACTTATTTAGTAAAACAATTTTCTTTATATTATAATTTAAATACTTTAATTAACTGAATTAACAATTTATTTTGATAAATTGGGTCTTATTTTTTCGAATTAGTGTGTCGAACTTATCTATGTTTGAATTTTTGGTATTTTTTCCAAATATATAAATTTTAGTTGAAAAATAAAAAATATAATTTTCACATATACAATAAGTTTTATGAAATTTTTATTATGTAAAAATTAATTAATAATTTATAAAATAATTTGAGGACTAAAAATGAATTTAATGAGTAAAATGATGTATTTAAAAACTATAAACATAATTTATAAACCTATAAATCCATTTTTAATGCATAGATTATATTTTATACTAATAAAGATATTATTTATAAACCTTTACTTTGAATAAAATATTTCTAAGATACCATTTATTTTAGAATTGTTTAAATGTTAAAAATATAGATATTTTAATTAAACACTATTAGTAGTCGTAAGAATTAACACTCCTCCTGTACCTATAAAGACATACCTTCTCCACTCAATTCCAAAAACCCACAAAACATCTTCCTTTTAAAAATATTTACCAAACTATTTCTCTAATATCTCCTAGACATTTTTATGAACCCTTACTCTATCTAAATGACTCTTCTATAGATGCTTAAGTCTCATTCAAAAGGAGGTGTTTCAAAGAGTATGGTATGGGTTTCAAAACTCGCGCCTTTTCTTTTCCATTATTCTCTTAAACCTTAAATAATATTGGTAATAATAAAATTAACAATAAATAGTTTTATAATTATAATATAATTAAATTATTAAAATTAAATATTTATTATTTTTCTCTTCTTTTAAACTCTCCTAAAAACATCATTCACCCAAGTACCTTTTTACTACCTAAGTGAATAATTATTGTTTATTTTAACCTATGCCTTTAATAGATTATTTTGAAATAATTATCATGAATAAATATGATTTTAATAATAATGTTATATTATTTTTATGATTTTGGGATAATAAAATATAAATTCAATAGGTAATTTTAAGATAAATTGGCATGGTTAGTTTAAGTGTTTTAAAAAAGCTTATCCTGAATTGCTATATGATTTTTAATAATATAGTAAACTACTAAACTTGTTTACATTAGTAATGACATGAAAGAGATACCTTGAAACTTCTAGATATTATAGAACCATTATATAATGACCTTTTATCATTACCATTATACTGAAGTAATTTTAAAACTATAGACCATACATCTCTGACTGGTCAATATAAATAACCTAGAGATAATTAGTAAAGAATAAATGAATGAGAGGTAATAATAATTGTTAAATAAATATTAATAATATTTTAATAAAGTATTTAACAAATATAATTTTACTATTTAGTTTCTTGGACAACGTACAACGTGAGTCTGGACTCGAGGTAAGGGGTTTTTTCTAAATCCCCATTCTTTTTTAGTATTGTATCTTTGTTTTATACCTTCCCTTTTATGAATTATCTCAAGAAAAATGAATGAATCACATACTATTTTACATTTATTTTTTATTCATTACTCATCTCATTACATCTCTTATATATTCATATTTTATAACATACATTATTCATAAGGTATTCTCATCTTGGTCACCTTTCCTTGAGACATGTTCCATATTATCCGCATATTTCCCCTCATGTAGTGTATATGATCCCCCTTTTCAAATTTTATCATAATTTACTTTTTAATAAATGGATTTACCATTCCTATTCATCTTCACCATTTTAGCCATTATTCTCATGTGATTGATGCATCTGACATATTATGTAACATCCCAAAATTTCATTTTATTATTAATAAGAGAACACAAATTTCATAATGACTATATTATTATGTTTTACAATAGAAGTAAATATTTCATTGTGAATAATGTAATAATATAGATGATAAAATCTAAGAAGAGTACATTTAGATAATAACCAATGAATAATGTATACGTAATAGTAAACTCAATAGGCTCAAATTCACCCGTGAAGATTTCTCTAACTATAAATATAGAATAAAGAAATATAAGCATTAAGAATATTATAGACATTATCAAGGGAAGTGTGAAACCTCTCCAAGTTAAGAAATGAATAATGATGTATGGGAATGATGGAGTGTATATAGTGTGTAATGGGGAATAATACTACAAGGGTATGACCATTGGTCATATTGAACGTTGGGTATTATGATCATTGGGCATTATGACTAATGGGCATTATAACCACTGTGAATTATGACCTTTGGTCATTATGATTATTAGTAATAATCTTACAATTATAATTGGTGTATTTAATGTGTACTGAATATATATAGGTGATTCATATAGGGAAAACAAGGGCATCTAACATTAGGATCAAGCCTTTCGAATCCCATTTATCAGAGAATGGGAGGGAGGTAGAATCACTGGGGATCACCCTTCACTAAGATCATGAAAATATTCAACAAGTGAGACTTTAGTGGAATCAAATATAATAGAAGTATAAGTTTATAGAGATCACTTATAGATCTATTTTTAGTGAACCACCCCATGAAAGTTCCACTATAAAACACCTTACCCTTGTATCTTATGTTAGTGTAATAAGGGTTTAAGAATCGAGGGGGTATGTGTTAATAAAGTGTAAACTATTTTTGAAATGAAATGGTGTTTACTCTGATACAATATTATTTTTAATATTTACCAATGTATTTATCTATGGATGAAATCTATTAGTTTGGGTAACTTATTAAATAAAATAAAAGGAATTTATATCATAATAAAATTAAATAAAAGGGTTCAATATAATAAAATAAATGTTTAATGCGATAAAGGAATAATAACACTTTTTTTTAAAATATAAATGTATTATAATGATAAATGTTTATAATGAATTTACTATTTTGAAAAAAAAATTCCAAAAATTGATGTTATAAAACACAAATTATTAGTATATAAATGATTATACAATTTTTAATTCCCAAATAATATTTCTAAGGATGAAAATTGATCATGTCATAAAAACTTATATTTTTTCAATAAATAAGTAGTTTAGTTTAAAAATAAAATTTTTCATATTTAGAAAATTATTTTGATAAAATTTGTATAATTTTTGAAATCAGTACATTGAAATTAGTTAGTGGGGAATTTTACATAATTTTCTGATATAGTCAATTTTTTTGTTATAACAAAAAATGTTGTATAAAAATATAGTAAGTATTATGAAATCATAATGACGTAAAAGTGATTTAATAAATACTATGAAGGATTGATCGACAAAAAATGGGTTTTATTATTAAAAATGTATCTTTAAGTAATAAGATCAATATTCCAAACATATAATGAATCTTCTAAAACCAAGATTGTATTTTAAGGTTTTAAAAGTAATTATTTATGAATAAGAATATATTCCACCTCCAAAATAATACTATATTGAGGATATAGACTCATAAACTATTGAAATACTAAAAAATACATCCCTATGGTAAAAACCATGAGATAAAACCATAATATATCCAATGATTTTGAATTTTTTAAAGCATAGATCAAAACCTATGATTAGAAATTAAAAAAAAATTACCCCTATTTTGAAATAAACACCCACTCATTGTCCCATTTCTCTCCACTCGTAAAACATTTAGAATTAATCTCCCCTAATTTTATCTCTCTATATCCTTTAAAATAAGTCATTAATGTTCCAATTATACCTTATAAAGATTTAGGAAGCTAGTTTTCGAGTAATGGATTATCTTCCTCGTTTCTTTTATTCAAGTACATCCTTTGTAATAAGCCTTTTGATTTTCAATTGATTATGTATTTGTGAGTTTATAATCATAAATTTTTTATCCAAATTATTTATTTTTAATTAGAGACTACATTTCTCACACATTAATCCCATTCTATAATATTTTATTCATACTCGTTATACTACCAAAATCACTATTTGATTTTCCTTTCCATACCTTTATGTGTAGAGTACCTAAACCTAAATTCATTAAAGGTTCTCCATATAGATATAAATATAATTAATTTATTTCATAATTTTATGTATGAACCCAAAATTCACTATTCATGTATTAAAATTATGAAATAGGTTCTTATGATATATGAGATATATGGAACACTTAAAGATTGACATATGATGCATGCACCCCAATAGTTCTCAAATACAATGTGTAAAGAATTGATCACTAGAGATTACATGTTTATGGTACCTTGTAAGCATTACTTGATAATTATTTGTTATACCTTGATAAAAAACCTTGGTAATCTATTTTAGGACACCATGGTGATGAAACTTGGTTATATTCTTATAAATGTATCATCATCATGTTGTAGCCACATTTACATGTTATGCCACATGTACTTATGATCTTGGTATTTTATTATGCATCAATTATTTATGATTAGGATCTATTATTATACCTTATGTTTTATCCATAATTATCAATCATGTTCAATTTCATTTTTTATCCTTTACTGAGAATTATTCTCACCCTTTTATATTGATTTATATCCCAATGAAATCATTTTCAATGAGGGGACCTATGACAGAATAATAAAGGAGTCATTAGAGAGGATTAAATAAAGTTTATGTTTATATTTTTTTAATCTAATTAATTTATTATTTAGTTAGTTTCCAAGAAACTAAACATTAAAATATCCTTGTAAATTTTTAATGTAAACTTTTTAACGGAATTTTATTAAAAATAATTTATAAAAAAGGCGATTCATCATAGTTTGTATCAAAGAAAATAGTAGTTATTATTGGAAGATAGGATTAGAAAGAATTAGTGAAAACCATTAGATAATTATAAATATAGTAAATATTTTTAAATTATGGAAAATTATAGATTGTGTGGTTTCCTATAAAAAACATCCATGTTCGGATACAAATAGGTGGATGCAGGCTCTAGCACAAATACACTTAGGTGTAATAACCCTTGAATGTTTGGTTGGTATTACTGGTCAACTATCAAGGTAATTTCCCTTAGAGGTGGTCGAGTCATATTATCACATATTTTAACCCTTTAATAACTTGATCCTGATATTTTTCTCTCAATGATAGGAAAAAGTCACTCCCATACTTCCTATTGAAAAGCAATGAAATAATTAAAAAGAACATAGATAATTTTACTTTTTTCACCCTACTTGGGGCAGTATAAGGAGCATGCGATTGAAGATGTGTCAACAAAGTAAAAATAATAGATCACACTACTTCATATAATTTACATAATTTAATAGTATCATGATCCCTCTAAGCTTGCTATTAAAAAAATATGAGAAAGATAACTGCCTATAGAGAAAGAGATAAACTCACTATTATATTTTTCAAATTATTGATCTTCCTCAAAAGATTATGATATATATATATTACATCTTACATAGTGTTTCTATTCTAATACCTCTTGTAATATTCCATTTATATGATACTCTTATAAAATTTTCCATCTTCCATTTTGTTAACATTCAACAAAAACTTCTGTATCCTCCACTAAAACTCTATAATTCTTTCAAGACTTTCTTATATTTTCAGGTTAATACAATGGTTAGGATTGAATATTCATTATCTGGGATTTTGAAAAGTTTCCCATATGATTAATGGGGTCCAAATATGAAATTTAATCTGAATTATACACCTAGATATCCAAGAAATAACTCTATCTATGTTATTTGCTTGCTAAAACGTCCAACTCACTGAAACAACCTTATTGCAGCAAGGTATGATGTTCT
Source organism: Viscum album (assembly GCA_963277665.1). Taxonomy (NCBI): domain Eukaryota; kingdom Viridiplantae; phylum Streptophyta; class Magnoliopsida; order Santalales; family Viscaceae; genus Viscum; species Viscum album. The sequence goes on from OY728123.1 coordinate 978,284,804, forward strand.
ATGGAATATAATCCTCCATTTTCAGTATATAATGGTGTGGTTATCTTCACTGTGGTACATAATTCATTTCCTAATACTTCACTACAACATGGTATCATATAATTTGGCTTGGCTTCCTATAGTTGACAAAAATCATGAAAAACATTTCCCATTTAATTCACCCATGATATTTTCATGTTCTACTTAACTCTTCTTAATTAACTAAGAACCTTTTAGTATATCTAATTACAATTCATCATGGAAATATTATTATTGAAAATAAATTATTAAATTAAATCTAGAACCTTTATTCAGCAATTCATAGATGTAGTATGGACATATCATCTTCCAAAGAGTTGCATCATAGCAATCTATTTGAATCGTGGACACCATAAAATTTCCAGTGGAATCAAGACTCATCAAAACTCCTCTAAAATTACTCTACACCATGGTTCATTTGAATATATAATATTCTGTGAACTCTGAGTCCCATATTATAAATTCCTCCAAAATTCTAGTACTTTATAATCATATATGTCTCTCAATAGCCCATTCAAGTCTGACTGGAATTAGTGCTCACCTATTACCTCCCATGTTGAAACACACATAAGAGGCTAAGAACCACCTCTCACAGCCTCACCTACATCATGGTCTCATTCAAAAGAACATATGACTTGGATCATGGGTTCCCACCTTCAATCTCCCATGTCGGCCTACTTAGCTATGTGGTTCCTAGGATCGACCACCAACTTGTTAAGAGGCCACTCAAATGCGGGCCTTAAGTGGGATTGGAATTATTTTTAAAACCTTAAAAACATCATTGCAGTACAACTAGGGTAACTATAGAATGGTAAAAATTTTATATCAGCCTTCAATATCTACTCTATAACATATATGGCTACACTGTGGTATATTCTACAAAAATACAACATATTCTATGATATGGTGTAGGATCATCCATGTGGGATCATTTTCCATATACAAATATTCTTCAAAATCTTACAAGAATTCTTGGGAAAGTATGGATTAACAAAAATCCACAAAAATCCTCAAAGAATATTGTTGGGAAAAAATCCCTCAAGGCATCATTGAAGTATTTTTGAGGTGATTGTGTTTGTTGACAATGTGAACATCTGTGTTGTGATTATTGACAAAGCAAAACATGACATGCAAATTTTTTGACAAATGGGATTTCGTGGTGGAATGTCGAGTTCAAGAGCTGTGGGTAATGATCCATGTTTGAATCAAGAACGTAGAAAAGAGATGGACGATCTGGAGGCGGTACAAAAAGAACAGATACAAGGTGTCACCGTTTTCTAGTGTTTGCCAAATTTTTGGGCCTGAAAATTGACAAATGAAGAAATGTGTTTTTGGCAAAGGGACTTGCGCGCCGAGGACATGGAGTATAGGAAACTTGCGCGCCATATGTTTTTCAAGATCAGAAGATCAAAATATGGCAAAGGAAACAGGTTCGCGCAAGTTTGGGAGTTGGTCTGGAAAGTGTCTAGGAGGACAGAAGACTTGCGCGCCGAGACTGGGTCGCGCAAGTGACTTGTCCGCCCTCACGCAGGGTGGTCAATTTGACTATAAATACTGGACCACCCCTCTTCATTCTGCACCGGAGTTCAACACTTTGAAGATTCAGAGCTCCCGTCGTGTAGGTGTAGTGGTCGTGCAGGTGGTGTGTGGTTGCGCAGGTGGAGTTGTGCGCCTATGTGAGAAGTTGTGCGCCGGTTGGCAGTTGCACGCCATTGTTGGTTTGGGAATAAAAGGAAGTGTGTCGCACAAGTTTGGAGTTGAGGAAGCTTGATTCGCGCAAGTGTCTAAGGTGGACTTGTGCGCCCATTATGACTTGCACGCTGATACTTGCACGTCGAGTTAGACTTGCGCGCCAAGTAAGGTTTGGTTCCAACAGTGATTTTCGAGCTGCGTGCAAGCTGGAAGTTTGCCCGATACCTTCGGTGCAAAGAGAGATTCATCTACGGGTGAAAATTGGGCTTCAACAGAGCATCCACTTACAGAGGAAGATGCATTCCTTCATGCAAATGAAGAGACCTACAGGTCTATAAACTGTGAGTGGATTCCTTCCAAGAGTAGTGAGCAAAGGAAGAGAAAGAAGGTGATCCACTCCACCGGAAGTGAGCTAGAGAGATAGAAACAGGGAGTAACCCTTGGGAAAGCAGTGAGCTGAACCTAAAATCTTGTAAAGGCAGTGAGCCTGGGATAGAGTGTCTGTGCCCGAACTTTGTAATCCACAACTAGTGAAGTATAGTGTAATTTGGTACGACCGGAAACCTGTCGGCGTATGCTCCTTGGACGTAGCCCTTAGCATTGAACCAAGTAAAATTTTTGTGTCCTGTGTTTTCTTTACTTTCTGTTTATATTGTGCAACAGGAAAGAGAGAGAAGAGTGTTTTTCTTAACAGTTAAACAAGATCAGAACGGGCGTTAATTTCAAATTAGTCATACCCTGATTCACCTCCACCCCCTATCAGGGTATTCAGCCTTGTGGACCTAACAAATATATTGATCACACTTCTTTAAATTTAAAAAAAAACATAGCCTGTACAAACCTCCAAAATATTTTTGGCTAACTAAAACTCCCTTTGGGTTTTTTTGACAATTCCAGAAATTCCAATAAAAAAATCATAAACTACACTTTTCCTTAATAGAATTCACCAATGATGTAATTCCCTGACCCTGGTTACCCAGAGTCAGTGCATTATTACATAACATTGGCATGATCACAAGGAAATCATGTCTCTAAAGACCGATGAGTTTAGTATTATTGGAAACAAGATTCATACATAAGTTTAACTTTACAACATGAAAATAAATAAAACACAAATATATTTCATTAGAAACATCCAAGACCTCTAGATTATGCCTACAGGTAACTCATAACTAACTTCTTCATATCCTGGGAAAACAAAACATAAGAAAGGGGTGAGCTCAAACGCTCAGTAAGGGTAAGTAATACAGCGGAAAATGACATAAATATTAAGCATGGTAAATAATTGAAACCACATGCTTTTACCAATAATAAACATGAATACTTTTATGGAAAGAATAAGATCTAAGTAAATAATTCCATAATAAAACATAATCATGGGTATTCTACTAGTCGAATGACCACATGAACCATCAATATTATTTCTATAATGAGGGAATGTATAATGCCGTACATTCTGAAATATTTTATCAAGGCCTCGGCCAAGACGTCTAAAAATGATTAAGGACTCGACCAAAACCATAAATAAAATTGGGAAATGGCCTCAGCCAATTCCACTTCTAGTTGTCTCATGAGACCTACCAATGCATCGAGGAGCTATAGCGGGCTCCACCCGTCACTTACTAAGTCTAATACATTCCTCATATGAAAAGGTTTAAACATATAATAAACATTCGTATTAAATCTATCATATGAAATGTCAATACTTTAACTATAAATCATGAATGGTATAAAAATATCACATCCACAGTCAAACATATCCCAAAATCTTCAATATAATATGAAGTTTTTTATCATAATAAATCAACTCTAAATAAACTTAAAATCCATCAAAGGATGTTGACATAGATGAAATCAAAACCCTTTTTAGAGAAATATCTCTTTCTATTTTGAAATCATTTAAGATTCACATAATTATAAAATAAAACATTTACTTTGAAAATATTCTTATAATACTGTAAGGGAAGCTTAAACGAGTTTATAATGGTAGAAAATAGATGTACCCGCAGTATAAGTTAAAAAGACATTCTAACCTTAATTTTGTCGAAAAAGTTAAAAAGGATATTATTTGGAAAACGACGGAAAGATTCCTTTATAAAAAATTTATAAAAAGTCGAAAATGGTATAAATGAAATTAACCCATATTCTATAAAATAGTAATAATGTTTTGAAATACATTTTTAAGAAACATGGATGTGGATGATAAAGAGGTCCTAGTAGATAATTACGTATAAACAACCTCGAATAATGAAGAGATTGTGAAATAAACCCTTACCAATTTGGTAACTTACGAAACATACACCCCATGAAATGTGTATCATACCATTAATATGTAAATACACATAAATTAAAGTGTATTACACAATGCATACAATTATGGGCAGTATATACACCACACAAAAGGTAATAGTGGCAATATGGCATGAATCTCATAGGAATAAGGAGTGAGATGAAAACCCCTTTACCTTGTACTTTTCCTTGGTTGAGGGTAGGTTAACCTCCTTTATAATGGTGAAATAATTGTTATTAAATTATAAAAAAATCATATACATTAATATGATATCATATATGATCTTTCAACATTTCTTTGTTAATAATATCTTAGTATTATCGTCGTTTCGGGTGTTAACTTACTCGTTTTATTTTATATGTTTTGTTACATAAGCCATTTTTTTATGGATAGGTTGTATCTTATTCATATCCAGAATGATATCAAGTCTTTAAATTTTATTTTTAATCATAAAATGATAATTATACTTGAATGGATATGGTTGGGAATGAATCTCATCGCGTTTGTGGAGACGGTAGTCCGTACGTACGCACGAGCGACAATATCATTTTTTTATATTAAAATAATATATAATTGGATGGTATATCATATAAACAAAATCATTATCATGTTATATTTATTATTTACATAAATTACACATCATTATTATACCCATCCAAATAATAGTGTATTGAATAACAATTACACCATGACGTGGAGACTGTAGGTCGTACGTACGCACGTATGGTGACATGTCATTCAAAGGATGGATAGAATAATGAATATGGTTGTACCATGTTTATAATAACATCACAGTATATAGAAGATACTGGAGTTATTATTTTAGAATGGAAATAAAAAATAAAGAATAATTTGATGAAGAAAGGAACTTGAAGGAGGGTGGTGAAAACATTACCTCTTCTTCGGGTTCTTCCTTTTGATTTGATCAAAAGGGCTCCTTAGGTTGGCTTTATGATCAAACTAAAGACTCTAGGTTGAATTGAGGGAAGTTCAGAGAATATTTGGGCTGGGGTTGGCCTATACAAAAGGCTTTTAATTTGTGAATAATTTGTTAGAAGTGGTGTCCTTTTATAAGGGGGAGGAGGGGCTCTTTAGGAAAACTTAAAGTATTATTTTATAATAAATTCATATTCGTTTTCTAATGGCTCCAAAGAGGATTATTCAAAGTCCAAGGTGGGTATAGGTATAAATACTTTCAACCAATAGATTTTAGATAGGTTTTGGTCATTATATTAACCTTATATTTTAGTTTTAACTCTTAGTTAATTAGATTGACATTTACCATGTCACTTTGTATTTTTATATTATATAGTAAATAAACTTACCATATACTTCCAAGAGACCCCCAAGTGGCCCATTAATGATACAAATATCATGATATAAGTCTCTTGAACTATCCTTAGATTTTTAGGAATTGAATATCAATTAATAATATAATATTTGTTTTAAAAATTCTTTTATGTCAATTTTGACACTATTTGGTATTTGTTTTTTTTTTGAAAATCATAACAGCATGATTACTTCACAAAAACATAATTAAATGAATACTAACATGTCATATTAACTGATAAAAATATTGTAATTCATAAAAAGTCTCAAATTACATTTATTTGGATATTTATAGTATCAATTATTTTAATATTTCACTAATTAGGTAATTACTGCATCACCATTGTGTAATAAATAAATTTAATTATTTAATGTCTAAAAATTATAAATAAAATACCATTATGTAAGAAATATTTTTATATTTCTAATTAATATTTAAAATCGAATTTATCTTTTGTATAACCCTATATAAATTTTTTTTCTAAAAGATATATGCTTATGTCATTTTTGTATTTACTTTAACTTAATTAATATAAAGTGTCCCTATCACCAACAAGTGGCTCCATGGGGTCCCAAAATCGACCCAAAGATTCCCATGGTCAGACATGTATCTACCAATAATGTTAGGACACGTTTGAGGGTAATTTATTATTATTATAATTTTATTTTTTACCCTTATTTACTGGATTTACCCTTTAACCATGGTAAATAAAATATTTACCGAAGTAATTATTCAAAATGTCTAAAAATAAAAGTTACCTATTTACAAAATTTGGAAATCCTGATTCCAAATATGGAATCTATTTTTCCAAATTCAAAATATAGAAGTGGCAAAAATTAATTTAAAATAAATTCCCGCTGTCAAAACAAAAAATTTGTTTTTAAGAGATAATCACTATCAAAAGATTGACACTTGTTTATGTCCGGTTTAATTGTGAAATTATTTACAATGACCAAAATTTTATTAAATGGTAAAAATAAATTTTAAATATACTTTAAATACACTCAAATTCATAATTTATCACTACTAATTATTTTAATTAAAAAAGTTGTTTTTAATTAAAATTTAGTAATTTTCAATATTCATCAAAATATAAAAGTTATCTGAAAAGTACCAAAATTTCACCCTAGGCTAAATTCGATATTCAGAATCCAAAAATGAATTCCATTTTGAGAGATTAAATTTATAAAATTTAAAAAAGTGGGTATTACTATTCATAATGGCTAGTTTGATTGGTTGTGGTGTGTGTTAGAACTCGAAGTTGCGTACAACACACGCTACTGTATTATTCAAAGAGAAGCGTACCGTGGAAGCTTGGGGTGTTACATTCTCCCATACTTCAAATAATTTTGCCCTCGAAATTTCTATAATACAACCGCATGAAAAGACTCGGGTGGTTCTTCATCATAAGTTCCTCGAGTTCCCACGTTGCCTCTTCCATCTTATTGTTCCTCCATAGAACGTTTCCCAGACGAGTCATCCGGTTTCTCAGCACTTGTTCTCTCATATAAAGAATCCTGACGGGCTCTTCACAATAATATAGATTGGGTTCCAGTTCTAATTCCTCATAAGTGAGTACATGAATTGGGTTAGGAATGTATTTTCTCAACAGTGATATGTGGAACACATCGTGAACTTTGGAGAGATTTGGCGGCATTGCCAAATAGTAAGCTAAAGCCCCAATTCGTTCTAGAATTTAGAATGGTCCGATGTACCTAGGACTTAATTTACCCTTCTTACTGAAATGTATAACTCCCTTCCATGGAGATACCTTCAGGAAAACATGATCTTCTACCTAAAATTCCAAATCCTTTCTTCAGTTATCATCCTAGCTCTTCTGCCTACTTTGTGCTGCTTTGATGTGGTTTTGGATTACCTTCACCTTTTCCATCGTTTCCTCCACCAGTTCTAGGCCTACAAGTTTTCTTTCACCAACGTCATCCCAATAGGTTGGTGTGCGACATCTATTTCCATATAAAGCTTCATATGGTGCCATCTGAATACTTGAATGGAAGCTATTGTTATAGGAAAATTCTACCAGAGGTAAATATTGATCCCACATACCCTAAAAGTCAAGTGAGCATGATCTCAACATGTCTTATAAGGTCTGAATAGTCTATTTTGATTTTCCATATGTTTGAAGGAGGTAGGCAGTTCTCAAATGAAGTTTAGTATCCAGGGATTTCTGAAGACTTTTCTAGAATCTTGAAGTAAAATGGGTATCACGATCAGAAACAATCGATAGGGGTACACCATGAAGTCTCACAACTTCATTAATATATATTCTTTCTAGGCATTTGAGTGGTAAATCTTCCCTTATAGCAAGAAAATGTGTTGACTTGGTAAGACGATAAAAAATAACCCATATTGCATCATTCCTTATAGGAGTATTTGGTAGTCCCATGAAAAAGTTCATCGTAATATTATCCCATTTCCACTCTGGTATGGGAAGAGGTTGCATGACTCCTCCAGGTTGTTTTCTTCCAACTTTCACTTGTTGACAAACCATATATCCTGACACAAAATCAGAAATCTCCCTCTTCATGTTGTCCTACAAAAAATGTTCCTTTAAATCTATATAAATTTTGGTGCTCCCAGGGTGTATAGAGAAATTGGAACTATGAGCATCTTCCAAAAATTCCCTTTTCAGATCAGGTATGTCGAGAACACAAAGTCTCTTCCCAAATTTCAAAATTCCATCTTCATACACAAAGTCACTCAATCTCCCAGCATTCACAACTTTAATCTTCTTTTTAAATTCTACATCTATGGTATGAGAACTCTTTATCCTTTCAAGTAAAGATGGTTTGGAAACCATTTGAAAAAGTATTGAGGTTTCACCTTCCACGGTGATTAACATATCCATATTTACTAGATCCATATATATATGACCCTTTTCAACTCTAATCTTGTTCAAAACTATATGATCCTTTCTAATCAAAACATATTCCACCTTATTTTCCTTCCCCAGGTGGTAGTGTATAGTACAATCATAATCCTTGAGTATTTCAAGCCATCACCTTTTCCTCATGTTGAGTTCTTTCTGTGAGAAAATATACCTCAAACTCTTGTGATCAGTATAAATCTCACATTTTTCACCATAGAGGCAGTGTCTCCATATCTTCAAAGAAAAGATCACAGCTGCTAACTCGAGATCATGAGTAGGATAGTTTTTCTCATGAATTTTCAACTGTCGTGATGCATAGGCAATAACCCTATCATTCTGTATAAGGACACAACCATGTCCTTTCTTCGATGCATCACTATAAATAACAAACCCATCATTCCCCGATGGTAGAGTAAAAATAGGAGCATTGACTAATCTTCTCTTTAGTTATTCAAAACATTCTTCACACTATTTTGTCCAAAAAAAATTAACCCCTTTACATGTGAGCTTCATTAATGGGTTACCCAACCGGGAAAAATTATGAAAGAAACGTCGATAATAACCTGCTAAACCAATAAAACTGTGTACCTCAGTTATACTCATCGGTGCTGGACATTCTTACATTGCTCTTGTCTTAGAATGATCAACGGAAATTCCATCCTTAGAGACAATATGTCCAAGAAAATAAATCTATTAAAGCTATAATTCACACTTGCTAAACTTCCCATATAATTCATGTCTTCTAAGAGTCTTTAGGATAATGCGCAAGTGATTTTCATGATCCTTGTAGATTTTGGAATATACCAAGATATCATCCATAAATACCACAACAAAATCATTGAGATATTCCTTGAAAACTCTATTCATTAGATCCATGAATACAGAGGGTGCATTAGTCAATCCAAAAAGCATTACTGTAAACTCGTAATGCCCATACCTGGTTCGAAATGTTGTCTTCCGAATGTCTTCCTTCTTCACACACAACTGATGGTATCCATATCTAAGGTCAATCATTGAAAATTATTGAGATCTATGCAGTTGATCAAATAAATCATCAATGTGAGGTAGTGGATACTTTTTCTTTATTGTTATAGCATTTATTTCCTTATATTCAATACATAACCTCATAGATCTATCTTTCTTCTTAACAAAAAGGATAGGGGATCCCCATGGAGAAACACTAGGGCGAATAAATCACTTATTACTCAATTCCACTAATTGTTTCTTTAGTTTAACTAATTCCACAGTGGCCATTCTATAAGGGGTATTCGATGTAGGCCTTGAACCAGGAATTAAATCAATGGAAAACTCAATTTCTCATTCTGGAGGATGTCCAGGTAAATCTTCCGGAAACACATAAGCATATTCTCTCACAATAGGTACATCCTCTATTTGAACATTCCTTTACTCACCCATAGATATTTCATTCTCTTCCTCCCAAATAATTGAATTTAGTTGAGCTACTGGGGGTGGATTTAGATAAGAATTAGGTGGTGACGATTCTTCTCTAAAGATAAGGTGTTCTTTATCATCATCATCAAAAATCGTAACCTCCTCCTTCTTACAATATATTATCACATCATGGTCCAAAAGCCAATCCATACCAAGGATTATATAAAATTTAGTCATGGGCATGACAATGAGATCAGCAGATAAATAACATTTATATGCCCTAATGGGAACGGATCCACAGAATTTTGTAGCAATGATACTTCCCTTAGGAGTTTTAACTGACAACTCCCTTGTTAAATAAAATTTGAAATATCAAATTTTCTTAGAAAACTGGGAAGATATGAAACAATTCGATGATCCAGAATCAAATAAATCATTTTCTAAACTTGAGGAAACCATTAAATTACCTGCCACCACATCTTTCGGGGCTTCAACATCAGCAGTAGTGATTGCATAAGCTTGGCCTTGGTCCCTAGGCCTTTTCTGAGGTAATTTTCCCTGACTCTTAGGACATTAATTTTCATAATGTCCCATATCCCTGCAATTGTAGCATTGAACATTGGTAGTGTCTTTCTTTCCTTTACAATCACTAGCTAGATGGATTTTCTGTCCACACTTGTAGCATACTTTTTTCCCTTTTAGACAGGCACCAGGGTGCTTCCTTCCACAATTATCACAAGGTGGAAATTCAATTCTACCCTTCTTCCATGTTTCCTTATTTCCTTCCCCAGAGTGTTCAGTAGATCTCTTCTTCTCTTTCTTTGATTTAAAGTCATAAGACTTAGACAATTCCTATTCTGTCTTGATAGCACACAAGACAATATCTTCGTATGATGAGAAGGATAGTGATACAAATGTTCGAAGAAGAAATGGTTTTAACCCATCAAAGAAATGATCAATATTAATTCTTGGGTTATGTATATAATCTAAAGCATACCTTTCTAACCTTGTAAAGTTAGCCTGATACTTTGCGACATTCTCATCCTCCTTTTGTCTCCGTCTCAAAAATTGCCTTTCCATATCTTCTCGATGGTCATGAGGAAAGTATTTTTCTTAAAACAGATCTTTGAACTCCCTCCATTCCATATTTGATACTTAATCCTCTTCCTTCATGTTTTGAATTAATGACCACCATTGATCAGCATCTCCAGTGATGCTGTAAACTGCCATGATAACTTTTTCCCTTTCACTACTCCCCAAGGCATGGAATATTTTCTCTAAAGAATTTATCCATTGCTCATCTACTAATGGATTTGTATTCCCAATGAATGTTGGTGGTTTTTTCCTCATGAATATATATAACATTGATCCCCCACGCTATGGATCAGGGTGCTCCATACAGGTAAGGTTATTATTCATAACCTGAGTGAGTTTTCCTAGTATGGTGATTAGCTGATCAGTACTAGTTGCATCACCAGCACCACTATAATTATCTTGAGCAGGAGGTAAATCCCTACATGGAGTGCGTGCATTAATATGGTTACCATTTCTTCCACTAGGCGCCATTTCTAAACAATGGCATAAACTAGATGAGTTTATGAATCAAAATACATAATTTTATACTTGTAAAACACTTAACATAAATTGAACTATTTATGGATATAATCCATAATCATAAAAATGTTTTATTTAAGGAATTATATACTCATAAACCATTCATAATGGTTTGTAAGGAAAATGAGAATTATCCTAAGCATATCCCCCTGTGTCGTAACAAAGAGTGCAGTAAGGCCCGTTGTCATGCACCAGTTCCCATTCGAGTCTAGCTCAAAGCAGTGTTTTCGGGTTTTACTCCAAGGTACATCTGTGCCAGAGCCGCCTCTACCTGCTCGTATCCAGATAGGGATGTATTGCTTGGAAAACTCACAAAATATCTACAATAATAAAATTCTAGGAAGTTCTTATATACTAATCCTCAAAGTCCATCTTAGATCTATGTGCTCTAATCAGAGTTTATATAAATCTAGTTTCCAAGGTTTGTACTAAACTTCCTCTGATACCAACTGTAACGCCCCGACCCTAGTTACCCAGATTCGGTGCATTATTACATAACATTGGCATGATCACAAGGAAATCATGTCTCGAAATACTGATCAGTTTAATATTATTGGAAACAATATTCATAAATAAGTTCAACTTTACAACTTGAAAATAAATACAACACAAATATATTTCATTAGAAACATCCAAGCCTCCTAGATTATGCCTATAGGTCACTCATAACTAACTTCTTCATATCCTGGGAAAATGAAACATAAGAAAGGGGTGAGCTCAAACGCTGAGTAAGGGTAAGTAATACAGTGGAAATGACATAAATATTAATCATGGTAAATAATTGAAACCACATTCCTTTACCAATAATAAACATGAATACTTTTATGGAAATAATATGAGCTGAGTAAATAATGCCATAATAAAACATAATCATGGGTATTCTACTAGTCAAATGACCACATGAACCACCAATATTATTTCCATAATGAGGGAATGTATAATGCCAGACATTCTGAAACATTTTGTCAAGGCCTCGGCCAAGACATATAAAAATGATTAAGGCCTCGGCTAAAACCATAAATCAAATTGGGAAAGGGAATCGGCCAATTCCACATCTAGTTGTCTCATGAGACCTACCGATGCATCTAGGAGCTATAGCAGGCTCCACCCTTCACTTACTAAGTCCAATACATTCCTCATATGAAAAGATTTAAACATATCATAAATATTCGTAATAAAACTAGCATACGAAATGTCAATACTTTAACCATAAATCATGAATGGTATAAAAATAGTAAATCCACAGTCAAACATATCACAAATCCTTCAATACAATATGAAGTTTTGTATCATAATAAATCAACTCCAAATAAACTTAAAATCCATCAAAGGATATTGACATAGATGAAATCAAAACCCTTTTTAGAGAAATATCTCTTTCAATTTTGAAATCATTTAAGAGTCACATAATTATAAAATAAAACATTTAATTTGAAAATATTTTTATAAGCTTTTAATGGAATCTTCGACGAGCTTATAACGTTATAAAATTTTTGTACCCTCCGTATAAGTTAAAAAGACATTCTTACCTTAATTTTGTCGAAAAGGTTAAAAATGACCTTGTTGGGAAAATGATGGAAATATTCCTTTATAAACATCTTATAAAAAGTCAAAAAGGGTATAAACAACTTTAACCCATAATCTATAAAATATTAAGAATGTTTTGAAATACATTTTTAAGAAACATGGATGTAGATGATAAAGAGGTCCCAGTAGATAATTACGTATAAACAACCTCGGATAATGAAGAGATTGTGAAATAAACCCTTAACAATTTGGTCACTTACGAAACATACACCCCATGAAAGTAGTATCATACCATGAATATGTAAATAAACATAAATTAAACTGTATTACACAATGAATACAATTGTGGGTAGTACATACACCACACAAAAGGTAATAGTGGCAATATGGAATGAATCTCATAGGAAAAAGGAGTGAGATGAAAACCCCTTACCTTGTAATTTTCCTTGGTTGAGGTTAGGTTAACCTCCTGTATAATGGTTAAATAATTTGTATTAAATTGTACAAAAATAATATACATTAATATGATATCATATATGATCTTTTAACATTGCTTTGTTAATAATATCTTAGTATTATCGTCATTTCGGGTGTTAACTTACTCGTTTTCTTTTATATGTTTTGTTACATAAGTCGTGTTTGTTATGGATAGGTTGTATATTATTAATATCCATAATTATATCAATTCCTTAAACATTATTTTTAATCATAAAATGTGAATCATAACTGAATGGATACGATGGGGAATGAATCTCATCGCGTTCGTGGAGACGGTAGTTCGTACGTATGCACGAGCGACAATATCATTTTTTTTAAATTAAAATAATATATAATTGGATGGTATATCATATACACAGAATGATTATCATGTTATATTTATTATTTTCATGAATTACACATCATTATTATACCCATCCAAATAATAGTGTATTGAATAACAATTACACCACGACGTGGAGACGGTAGGTCGTACGTAGGCACGTATGGTGACATGTCATTCAAAGGATGGATAGAATACTGAATATGGTTGTACCATATTTATAATAACATCACAGTATATAGAAGATATTGGAGTAATTATTTGAGAATGGAAATAACAAATAACTAAGAAGTTGAAGAAGAAAAGAACTTGAAAGAGGCTGGTGAAAACATTACCTCTTCTTCAGGTCCTTTCTTTTGATTTGATAAAAATGGCTCCTTAGGTTGGATTTATGATCAAAATAAGGCCTCTAGGTTGAAGTTAGGGAAGTTGAGAGAATATTTGGGTAGGTTTTTTCCGAACCAAAAGGCTTTTAAGGTGTGAAAAATTGGTTAGAAGTGGTGTCCTTTTATAAGGGGGGGAGGTGCTCTTTAGGAAAACTTAAAGTATTATTTTATAATATATTAATATTCTGTTTCTAATGGCTCCAAAGTATATTATTCAAAGTACAAGGTGGGTATAGGTCGAAATTATTTCAAACAATAGATTTTAGACAGGTTTTGGTCATTATCTTAACCTTATATTTTAGTATTAACTCTTAGTTAATTAGATTGACATTTACCATGTCACTTTGTATTTTTATATTATATAGTTAATAAATATACCATATACATCCAAGAGACCCCCAAGTGGTCCATTAATGATACACCTATCATTATATAAGTCTCTTGGCCGAACCTTAGATTTTTAGGAATTGAATATCAATTAATAATATAATATTTGTTTTAAACATTCTTTTATGTCAATTTCGACACTATTTGGTATTTTATTTTTGTGAAACTCCTAACAGAATTATTAATTCTAAAAAACATAATTAAATGAATACTAAAATGTAATATTAACCTATAAAAATAGTTCAATTCATAAAAAGTCTTAAATTACATTTATTTGGATATTTATAATATCAATTATTTTAATATTTCATTAATTATGTAATTACTGCATCACCATTATGTCATAAATAAATTAAATTATTTAATGTCTAAAAATAATAAATAAACTACCATTATGTAGGAAATATTTTTATATTTCTAATTAATATTTACAATCGAATTTATCTTATGTATAACCCTATATAAAAATTGTTTTGGTAAAAGATATTTGTTTATGTCATTTTTGTATTTACTTTAACTTAATTAATATAAAGTGTCCCTATCACCAACAAGTGGATCTATGGGGTCCGAAAATCGACCCAAAGATGACCATGGTCTACATGTATCCACCAATAAGGTTAGGACACGTTTTATGGTAATTTATTATTATTATAATATTATTTTTTACCCTTATTTACTGGATTTACCCTTTAACCATGGTAAATAAAATATTTACCGAAGTAATTATTCAAAATGTATAGAAATAAAATTTACCTATTTAAAAAATTTAGAAATCCTGATTCCAAATATGGAATCCATTTTTCCAAATTCAAAACACATAAGTGGCAAAAATTAATTTAAAATTAATTCCCATTGTCAAAATAAAACATGTGTTTTTAAGAAATAATAACTATCAAAAGATTGACACTTGTTTATGTCCGGTTTAATTGTGAAATTATGTCTAATGACCAATGTTGTATTAAATGGTAAAAATATATTATAAATATACTTTAAATCCACTCAAATTCATAATTTATCACTATTAATTATTTTTATTAACAAAGTTTTTTTTAATTAAAATTTAGTAATTTTCAATATTCATCAAAATATAAAAGTTATCTGAAAAGTACCAAAATTTCACCATAGGATAAATTTGATATTCAGAATCTAAAAAATGAATTCCATTTTGAGAGATAAAATTTATAAAATTTCAAAAAGTGGGTATTACTATTCATAATGGCTAGTTTGATTGGTTGTGGTGTGTGTTAGAACTCGAAGCTGCGTACAATACACACTATTGTATTATTCAAAGAGAAGCGTACCGTGGAAGCTTGGGGTGTTACAAATGATCGATCAATTATAAACTCTAATATCATATTATACAATAATCTATGAGAAAAATAAAAGTTAAATAAAATAATTATCATATGACAACACACCATTTCATTTCAAGGAGCAAACACACCATCTTAAACCCCTATATTTTCAAACAAAGAAATTTCCTCCTCAACATATTCTCCCCCTTTTTCAAAAATATCTTCTCACACTTTTTCAATGAACCTATGTATTACTTCTTTGAAAATTAAAAAAAGACAGTTAGAAGCACATAACATTGGTGGAGGGAATAAAGCATACCTTTCTTTTAATGAATTTACAATTGGGGAGTGGGGATATCATCCCCATTTTCATCTAAAATAATGGATTTGGTTGAACTCCAAGATCCCACTAGTGTCATTTAAAATCTGATTTTGGTAAATATTTTTTCATGATATCCACAACTTGATCTCATGTCATCACATATTCCATCTTGAGAACTTTTTGCTCTACTTTCTTTATCTATAGATGGTTCTTTATTTTAATATGATTTATCCTCAAGTGGTTAATGGTAAATTTGATAATTTTTATAGTACTAGAGTTTTCATACATAATAAAAATCTTAGATACCCTCAATGTATTCAATATTTTTTTCATCCATATCAAATAAGTACAACCTTGAGTTACCTAAAAATAATCTATTTCTATTTTTCTTAAGGATATGTCATCCTTTATCTTAAATTTCTATTTAATACAAGATATACCATTGAAAAACAAACCTCCTGAGGTAGATTTTCATTCATCTACTAAATCATCCAAATTACATCTATATAGTCTACCAGCTATTATTTTGAATTTATATAATAGTACAACACATAATACACTATTTTCTTAATTGTACAACTATCATGTGACTTTACTTGGGATGACTCTGATATCTTTCAATATTACATGCGGAAGATACAATGTATGGATGAGTGTTTTTCATGTAGATGAGGTTTCCTAAAATGTTCTTATATATTATGGAATCCACTTACTCACCTTCACCATATTTAGATAACTCCATCTAAGTCCCTAAAAAGTATGTATTGGTTTAGAATATTACATTTTAAATCATTTTAACACATACTTGGAATATTTAATTTGGAAGATAAACATTCCATATTTCATTTAAATCACCTGAAACCCAAGGAAGAATGAAAATTCACCAATTAAATACATTTCAACTTCATACCTAATCAAATATTAAAACTTATTGAATTAGATATCACATGAGAATCTGAAGATTATTTAATCAATATATATAAGTTTTAATATATGTTTCTCTTTCTTCTTCTTGATATAGATTTTTTAGTCAACCCCTCCTTGATTATAACCAAGCTTACTAAGGCACTCATCCAGCCATGAGTACCAAGATCATAGTGATTTCTTCATCTTGTATAAATCATTCCTCAACCAGAACATGTTGATTTCATCATCATCAATGATGGACCCATCTGTTTTATTGATATAGACTTCCTCTTTAGGAACTCCATTTAAGAAAGATTATTTACCAACCATTTTATAAACATTAAAAACCCTTTTTTATGGTCATTTAAAGAAAATTTTAACTGTTTCAAGCTATTCAACTAGTGAAAATGTCTCATCAACATTGATCCCACCAATTTGGGAATAGTAATCAAATGTGAGGTATACCATTTTACTTATCACTGTGCCATATTTATTGTGTTTGTTTCAGAATACCCAATTTGTTTTGATAACATTTTTTCAAGACTTGAAAAAATTTCCCAAGTATATTTTTTTTCAATTTGATTAATCACAACATAGATGGCTTGGACCCAACATGAATTATAGTAGAATTAAAAAATGATTTAGGTTTTACCTGAGATAGAAATGAAGTTGGATTGTGTGCCTTCATCCTTTGTGTTTAAATTGGGGTTGTCCAATCACCCACAATATTTTTGGAAATGATTTCATCTCTATTGGACTATTTACTTGTACAATATTTTTCTACTATATTTTCCTCATCATCAAATATATCATCGAAGTTTTTTTAACCCTATAAACTCTCCCCAATACAAACACATTATTTTAGACATATACCTCGCATTCTGCACTAACTCTGTGAAAATTATACTAAATTGAATCTGAAATATACTTTCATTTAGTCATGGTCACATTATAGATTTGAATTATTTTTCCCAAAAAAAAATTAGGGAATTTATATTTCTTTCTTTTAGATGAAAAAACCATAAATTACCTATATCTTTATATGATTGGAATATTTTATTCATCCCCTTGTTTAAAATGAAACATCCACTTCAAAATAATTGAAAGTATTTCAAAATGGGATTATTTTCATACCATATCTCAAAAGGATTATTGTATTCATTTAGATATAAAAACACCTAATTGGAGATATAAACCAATTTTAAGACCGATTCCTTCCAATAATTCTCTTATAAGTATTTTTCAATGAGTAGTGTTTGATCTATATTATTAATTATGTGATTTATTATTTTAATACATCCTTTTTTGAGGTGTTTTAGCACTCAAAATTTATATTGAAACCCATATTTCTCCATATAATTCTCCACCTAGGAATTTTTTAATTTTGTATCATTTTTTAGGGAAAACATTCAAATTTTCACCCTTGTAGTTATTTCAGCTTCTCTTTGGTAACAAATGATGCACTTGTACACTTGAGTCATATGATTAATAACCATTAACCAATCCATCCTACTGAAATAGTCAAAAAAATAGAATACCTTTTTTATCAAACACATTGAGAGTAATAAACCCACAAATATACACATGAAGTAGCTCCAAAAATCTTAATGTGTTCCCTATATTTTCATTTATGTCTTATAGAGTGTTCTCCCATTTGGATGTGTTATCACAAGTCATCTTGGTAAATTCATGTAAAACCTCATAATTCACTAGATTTTCTAAATACCATGGTATTATGTGCTCAAGATGATATTTCCATATTTTTTTCCTCTTCATTAGACATCATGTACCAATTTTATTCATCGATCGAATATAGGTTTCCATTGGTTTATCTTCCTTGAAGGAAAAGTGATTCATCCTTTTCTTTAATAGCGAACCCCTTCTTTCAAAATTTCATAGCTTTTCCTATGTTATAAAACTAACTCACACTTAGAAAATTGTGTCTAAGTACTTCTAACAAAATAATATCTATCTCTTGATTGTATTTTCCACCAACTTTGGCTTTCTCGAATATAATAATTTTTGGTCCGTAATCATTTCCAAATAAAACCATCCACCTTTTTCATATTTGATTATAGTAATTATATCTTTAATTATAATCATGTTTGTGGTATATATATTTCCAAGAATCCAAAATATGGACCTATATATTATTATCAAACTAAATTCTATAATAGTTTTCTTATCATTCCATTTATTATTCTTCCATGGCCATTGAGGAATTAATTTTGATGATTTATACTCCATTGACTCTTTTACAATAGTGACTTCTATTTAATATTTAAAAACTAAGAGTCTTTTTTGTAGTTTTAAATGTTTTATACATGGTTCTCAAGTACAAATTTCCACCCTTCAAGGTCTCATTGGTCACTTTTCATTATACCATTAAAGTATAAAATATTGTCTTGTGTCCATATCTTTCACACTAAAAACAATAATCACAAAAAGAATAAGAATATAATGGAAAGATGTTACCCTATTTTTAGTTTTGGTACTCTCTAAAAATAGTTTTTCAATGGATAAAACATATTGGATGTGTCCTAATTTTCCATAGAAATAAAACCTAATACTTGGTCTCGTTCTCTTATTTCTCACTACTTGAAAAGTAGACATTTGATATTTCTCAAAAATTCACATCCCTCTAGGGACTTGATGCTTGAATCTTGATATAAGGCATAGCTATCTTTTCTATTTAATCATAATCCATAATATATTTCCTTTTATTTTTAAATTATTGCACCACTGAAATGGGAATACTCTCTTTAGTGGCTACTCCTTGAACAACATTATCCTCAACTAAGACCATTTTCTTAGAATAACCTAATATCATGTCATGTGTAAAGAGAATTTATTATTCCCCACAATTTTACCACCAACCCGTGACTTATTATTCATGTTATTCAATCTTATTAACCTTTTAATTCATTTTATTGGTCACGAATTTGATGATTCTCACTAGTTACTCTACTTTGATCATGAGATCCACTTCCCTTCCTAAGTTTGTAGAAATTATAGATTTTAATTTTCAATCTCAAATTTTAACCCTAACTAATAATACTCCTATTATTTCATATATATCTTTGATTCATGAATAAGTGCATTTGTCTTCTTTGTTTTATACCTCCATTTAACAAGTTATTCAAGGGAT
Source organism: Viscum album (assembly GCA_963277665.1). Classification (NCBI taxonomy): domain Eukaryota; kingdom Viridiplantae; phylum Streptophyta; class Magnoliopsida; order Santalales; family Viscaceae; genus Viscum; species Viscum album. The sequence goes on from OY728123.1 coordinate 978,304,818, forward strand.
ACCTAAAACTCAACTTTCAGGTCAATTGTCCTCACAATAGCATCATTTTAAAGATCATTATCATTAATTTATTTTCTATTCATAATAGAAACTAAATCATCATAAATATAGACCCTACAATCATCAATATTTCCACGTTTGACTCATCTAAACTTCCATATTCATGAGACAAAATGTTTTTATTCTTGAATAATTTTCACTGTATAATTATCCTTATTTTATGATATTTAAAATAATTCTTCATAGATTCCCCATCGTACTAATATTAAATATTTTTAAAACACTTATCAAATATATAGCCTACCTTACCACAATGAAATTAATAATGTGTGATCTTACTTTTGAATTTTTATTATCCCCTCTTAATGTTAGGGGAATGAAAGGGAGTTAAATCATGAACCATATTTGAATATGACTCTACTTTGATATAGAGATTCATCATTATCTTGAAAGAAAATTCATTTGATTTCTTCTTCACTATAGACTCATTTTCATCATTTCTCATTTAATATGTGAAAATTGTTCTTTAAAGTTGTCAAGCGATACAACCTTTGGATCCTTGTATTCAAGTATAGAAACCTTATAATTAAACCATGGGGGAAGTCTCCTAAAAATTCATCTCAAAATATTTATATCATTAATATTTTCTCCAAGATCTCGCATGTATTCAATAAGAGAAATAATATGATCAAAAAATACAACAATTATTTCGGTCAAACTCATTATTAGGTCATAATATTTATTCTATATCACCTATATCTTTACATATCAAACTTTGGAATCACCTTTATAATAATTAAAGATATTTTCTCACAAGAGATAAGATGATTTTAGAATATAATCTTGGTTTTGATATAGTTGGATAAGGGTCTCCATGATGCATTGATCACTTTTCATCCCTATCTAGTTATTTCTGGCCTTTTTTGATAAGGATCTACTTTCCTTGTTCATTGTAATTGCTTGAAAAGGTGTTGTGTAAACTTTAATTTCCAATTATTTTAAGTATTTACACATCATTTTCGTCTGTAACTTATTTTTTACTTTGAATATTGTAATGACTTTGTGATTCATAACTGTTACTGTTACCATGATCTAAGGGAGAAAATGTCACCACAGAAACCTACCCTTTGATACCACTTGTTGGTCAATTATCAGTGGAGTTAACCTAAGACTTGGTTCAATCAAGAAATCATATATTTTAACCATTAAATCCCTTTATCATGATATTATTCTTTTGATGATGAGAACACTAATTTTCACTCCCTTATATTCTATTAAAAATGTATGAAATTAGTAAATTGAACACGAAGACTTTTACTTGTTTCACCCTATCTGGTATAGTCCAATGAGAATAAGATTGATGATGTGTTGATGCACCCAGAACAATAGAGCACATTACTTTTTTTTGGAATACACAATGTGGAGGTCTCACTGATCCTATGAACTCACCATCAAAGAGATGAAATCACAGTTCAATTTTTCACATTCTTGATATTCTTCACAATATTAACATATAGATATAACACCTAACATAATTTTTATTTTTTCACCCTCTGATGATGTTCCATAGATATGATAATCTTAAAAATTCCTCCTAATTTATTGTTTTCTATATTCCAACAAAAAACTTTTATATCATCCTCTAAAACATTGTCCTTCTTTTGATCCTTTATTATATATTCAATTCAATCTAATGGTTAGGATTGAATATTATTTCTCAAGGATTGTTCCAAGAGTACCATGTTATTAAGGAGGTCATAATATATCATTTAATCCAATTTAGAAACTTATATATCCAATAAATATCTCTCTATCATTTATTTTTTGGCTGAAACTACCAACTGACTGAAACTACATTACTACAGTGTGGTTTGATGTTATATTCTATAGCATCCTCTGTTTTGAATATAATAAAGTTTGGTCATATTCACAATTGTGTAGCTTTCATGTCCTCGAATTTCAATACAGTGTGGTATAGGATACTACAACATGGAAATCTATAGTTAACCAGATTCACAAAAAATATTTATCATTTAATTCACCAACGATCTCTGTATGTTCTCCATAACTCCAATTAACTCCCCAAACACCTTAATGTGTACTCACATACACTATAGTTTTTAAATATTATTCCTAAAATCCTTGATTATATTAAATCTATACCATCTATGATACAAGGCATAGCTTCAGAATTTGCATATCATCTTCCAAAGAGCTACAATGTAGCTATTTTTCTATGTTGTGCACACCTCAAAATTTCCAGTGGAATTGATACTCATCATAACTCCTCTGAAATTTCTCTAATTAATGATTTATTTTACTATCATAGATCCTATGAACTCTAAGCACCAAATAAAAAATTACTCTATTATTCCAATGCTATATAAGATTCGATGTCTCCTAATAGATCCTTTGAGTCTGATTGGTGGTAGTTCTCTCCAATAGTCACCCATATCAAACAACACATTAGAGTATAATCACGACCTCTTAAGACCTCACATGTTCCATGGTCTCCTTCAAATCCACACATGCCTCCATTCATAAGTACTCATATGAACATTCCCCTACCGGCCGACTTGACAATGTGGTGTATGGGCTTAATAACAAGATACTCCAGAGGATTCTTAGGTTCTATTTTTGAGTAGTCTTGTCCATATCATTTCATATTTCAAAACATTATAACAGCATAAACTAGGTAACAATATTGAATAAAATGTTTCATGTTTCCCTCAAACATCTCCTCTATAGTGTATTTGCCTTTACTATGGCATAGTCTTCTCAAAGATAACACATTATATGGCATGGAGTAAGATCTGAGGTGTGGGGTCAATCTTCTAGATATAAATATTCTTAAATAGATTCAAATCTTTCCTATAAAAGGATAAATTAATGAGAATCCAAAAAGAAATCATCCAATCATAACATGAGAACACTTCTTCAACTTGTCAATAAATAAAACTTTCACAAACCATTAAAGGGGTTTTTGGATAACATGTATGAAATCGATCTTCGCCTTTTTCATGATAAAGATTCCAAACTACACACTTGGTTTGACATTCCTAGAAGATATTATTTGGTTCATCACAGACTTATATGAACCAATATAGAGGATTTATACCTAAAGTAGTTTTTTTTAAGTTAAAAATCAATGAAATATAAAAACTTAGAAGAATTATGTTCAAAATGGTAAGGATTAAAATATCCTTTAAAACTATTATCATAATATTCATAATAGTATAAATATTTTCATTTGATTTTTCTTCTCCTTGAAAAACATTGTGGGAAATATAAGGGCACATGTAAATAACTAGTGAAATTAAAAATGAAAAGATGACCTTCATAATATTATGGAAGTTGGAATTTTAAACTTCATGATGATTCTAAATCAAGTTATAAATAATATCCATAACCATGTAGAGTATTTGGCCTCACCAAGGAAGGAAAAACTATTAGTTTAAACCTTTATTCATTAATGACCACCTACTTTTAGTGAACCCTTCAATCCTTTGACCATAAAAAAATGGATCAACACTATAAAAAATATAGTTGTTATACTACATTGTTCTGAGTAGGAGAAAGATACATTGGAAGTACATCACTTTGAGGGAGAAACATATCAATGGTGGAAATTAATCAATAACATTAAAACTAAATATGAGGTAAAATATATGGAGTGTGAATATTTTAAAATAGTATTTTTTAATGATATTTTTTCTCATAGCCTCTAAACCAAAATGGAGTGGGAATTCCTTGAGATAAAAAAAGGGAGAATAAATTAGTGAGATGTTATAAAAAAACTGTATAAGTATTTTTCATTATGCTTTATGATTTTTCATTGAATATAATAGAAATATTTATCAATTATTTGGTAGCATGAAATCTTAAATATGGAAACATTTGGAGATATTGGATGTTGGGGGATATGAAAAGATGGAGTGGTGTGATCCCAAAGTGGAAATGGATTTTGGAGATGCATATTGGTCTTATGGAATAAATGATAATAAGAGTAGGATATGGCCAAATAATATCAATAATTTCAACCATGAAAGATATGGTAAGAGATTAAAACTAATTGAGTGCAATAATTGTAGGAAGAATAATCAATGGGATTGTATAAAAGGAAGTCAGGAGTGTTAAGTGTAAAAAAGATATCCTTATAACTCGGAAATGTTATGAAGATGTAAATTCTCATCACTTGAATGCAAATGAAAAGGTGAATATGGTGAATGAAAAACCTAGTTTATAATTATTCAAGTGCATAGATAATAGAAATTTCATTAACCAATGTTTAAATAAGAATATAATAGAGTGAAACCACTATCAACCTCAACAGAGGTCAACAGAGTAAGGTTGTGATTTTGCAATCATAATGGCTGAAGTCTAGGCATTGAATGATGTATTAGAAATTGCACTCACTATGAACTCAAATCTAGCTAGTAAATTATTTGATTTTGGTTCTATTTATTCCTTTATTTCATTAAAGTTTTCAAAGAACATAAAATTAAACCTTGAATTGATAGTATTGGAGTTATTTATTATAACTCTTGTAGTAAATATTCAAGAATCAAGGATAAATAGATATCCCCTTACTAAATTTGGTGAGTACAATGTCTCTACAAACTTGGTGGTCATTATAGTAGTGTGATTTCACATAATAATTGTGATAGATTGGATTTAAAAATATATAAAAATATATATACTATAGAAGCAATGAAATTTCAGTTGTCTTGAAGGGAAAACATGTACTTATTTACAAAAAAAGAGGTATCTAGACAAACACTTGTCAATAATCACATCTTATTTACATCTTTATGAAAATTATTTGTGAATTGGTGGAAGAAATTAAAAGTATAAAGATAATATATATGCCCATTTTCCTACAAAACATTGATGTATTTCCAGAAAAATGACCTGGACCACCCCCAGAAAGTAGGATAAATTTCTAAATTGAACTCAAACTTGGATCCAATACTATATCAAATACCAAATATAGAATAGAATATGTTGAGTTAAAGGAATTAAATAAGAAAGTTAAATATATTTTTGAAAAGGACTATATTTGACTAAGTTTTTCTATATGGGGAGAATCTATTATCTTTTTCAAGAATAAGTATAGATCAATGTGGCAAGGCATTGATTTCAAAGGACTTAATGATATCATAGTGAAGAATAAACACCACTTCTGTACATTGATGATTTATTCATCATACTTCATGAATATAAATTCCTGTCTAAGATTAACCACTAATCAGGGTGTCATAAACTAAGGGTAAAGAAAGAAGATATACCAAATAATGGTTTTTAAACAAGATATGGGCATTGTGAGTTTCTTATTATTCCCTTTGGATTGATGAATACTCCTACCATATTTATGGATTTGATTAATAGAGTCTTTAGGGACTACATTGATAATTTTTTTGGGTATTTATTGATGATATTATGATATATTCCATATTTCATGGGGATTATGAGGATCATCTAAGGATAATATTATAAACTCGGAGGAAACATAATCTTTTTTGGTAATTTCAATAAGTTTGATTTTTGGTGAAAAATGTTGTTAATCCCGCATTGGGTGTTTTTTTATTTTTAATGGTTGTTAATAGTATTAAATGAATTATAAAGATTTCACTATCATCAATATGCTGAATAAGTAGTAAAGAATAAGTTTCCTAAAAGTTTGGTTGAAGTATACAAGACTAATAATGAATAATTTTTAGGTTGAATTTTGAATGGAAATAGTGATGTTGATGTCCTAATTATGATTGATGAAGAAGATAATATTTTTAAAAAATATAAGAAGTTTCTAATTATTTCTATATTTCAAGAAGATAAATGGTGTTCTAGCCTTCGAAATATTTGGAATATATTTATTACTTAAAGGTAGAATATTATTTGAGAATTTTAAAAAACTTATGTCATATTTTGAGCTGATATTAATGTCTTAAATAGGTTCATTAATGTTTTTAGAAGCACATTTTTAAAAAAAATGAATTTTACTCCACCATATAACGTTTCTAAATAGAATATTTTAGATATAAGAAAATCTCACCCACATATTGTACATAAGAAAATGAATTTATTGGACTAATATGTTTGAACAATAATGATCAGATAAAGAAATATAGAAGATGATAAAAGTTTTTATTCAAGGTATAAATATAACTTTATTGATGAAAAACATTGACTTCAGCTGATAGTTTGAAATATTATTCAAACTACAGAAGTAGGATTGTCTCAATGATTCTATAAGATAGAGAAAACAAGATGGAGAAATTTTTTGAAGATCACAAAATGGAGAAATATAAAGATCACTGAAAATTTTTATAGGTTTACTTGACTAATTTCCTTAGATAAAGAAAATTAGGAGATGATTTTTCATTAATACAAGTACCAAACATCATTATTCCTCTTAGGTTTTAATGATTCTATTAGATTTTTTACAAATGAATTAATTACAAGAACACACATTTTTCAAGAAAACATTTACTAATAAAAGTGTTTTTAAAAGTTTTATAGATGGATACATTAAACAAATTAGTGTTTTTTTAATTACAATAATGGAAATAAATTGTTATCACCAGTCAATTAAAATTTTTATGTTTATCATAAAATTATCATGAGATGTGAAAAATGTGAGTTCATCATATAATAGGTCTCTAGATGAAGGTAAGTTATACAAAGGAGAACCTTGGGAAGGAATATTGGATAGATAATTACTGGATGGAAGAGTTCCTACAATGAGGTATTGGAGAAAGTTTTTAGGATATTTAAAAATGTATTTTAAAGTTTTGCATTATGATGACACTGAGTTGGACATTTAACACCTCAATAATAATTAAGAAAATATCAGGATTCTAACTCATATTTATAGAATATTTAATGATTATTAATGTAATTATTTAACAAAAGTTCATATTAAGGTTGTTGACTCATATTGTTTAGGGGATTTGAAGGTATTAAAATAAATAAAGACTCAAGTAGGAAAAAAATTAATTTCACACCCATCACTTTTTTCAGAGAAACTATGAGTATATAAAGGGGTTTCATTGCATTGATAAGAAGTTGTTGATTATGTGAGGTGTTGGGAAAGAATATTAAGAGATCCTTTTGTAAAAAAATTGAAAATAGGTATTTTGATGGAGGGTTACCAAAAAAATATGTACCAAAGAGAGAATTATTGAACAATAGGTACTAAGTGAATAAGGGATCTTATTAATAGGTATCAGACAAAAATGTATTATATAAATAAATTCTAGAAAAATTGGTATTGGGTGGAGGAGAATTGAAAACACATGGTTGAAGAAGAAGTTTTAAGAAAGGTTCATAAATATTATTTAAAAGAGAATATTTTTTGTGTTAATAAAAAATAGACCAGACTTAGTTATTATCATTCATATACATATATTGTGTGTCTATGCCAAGGAGAAGAGAACTAGTACTAAACATTTGCAATGAAGATGAAGTCAAGAAGAATAATAAGAATAATAATATAGAAGAATCTAAGAGTGTTGTGTATTTTATTTATATAGTAATTTAGAATAAGGAAGAATGTTTTTTTCATTCCATGTTAAACATATTATAGATAAATATTGTATCCATTATAATATAAGAATAATAGAAAAAGAATAAGTCTTGATCCTATACAAGAAAAGAATCATTTCAGTTTTTTTTGTGATGGGGAAAAAATTTATGTTCAGTGGTTTTCAAAAAATATAATATGAAGTAGTTTTTATTAAATGTTTTTTTGAACATAATAAAAGATAAAGAATTCATGGAAACACTTTATAATTTAATAGAGGTCTCAGATGGTGAATTTTGAACACCCTTGTCCTGAAACCCATTTGATCTAGAGTTCCACATGGTATCAAGCATGCCTCTATGTATGAGAGAGGATTCTGACTAGTGGTGAGGGTCTAATTCATATAATAGGGAGACTAAATCCAAGAATAAAATGCCTATAGAAACAAAAATTATCCAAATAACATATTTATCATATCAAATTATGAAAAATACATAGACACAAGCAATAACATATGTGATGTTTTTATGCAAAATGACCACACACTGATCGCACACTGGGATGATCCCAAATACAAAGTAAAATGAAAAATACAACACACTCATACTATAACAACATCCATCCTAAGGCTGAACAATCCCTATCTTCACAATCTCATTGATTTTCCCCATCAAGACCCACTGCATCCCCCATGATCTTTCTTGAAATGCAGTCATAAGGTCTAAAAATGCACTGATATTCTTGTTCAAGGTGTGAGCATAAAACTCAATAGGGTTCCACCAAGAACCCCCTAATATATGTTTTCATATATGTGTGTATTAATAAGGGAAATAAATATAGTAAACATGGTAATCAATTCATCACATGGTAACCTGGCTGTCATGACACATGATGAGGTACAAAGACTCAAAAAGTTATCAGGTGCTAACCAGTCCACCCGATCCTAATTATAAATAATTTTGAATCATTCCAAGGTCCAAAAATCACCTCATACTATTATACTCATTCACAACCCATAACCGTAGACTCAGAGTATGGTGGAAACCAAAACATTGACCCAATACCCGCATACACTGGGCATGGTCAAATGTCTAAAATCATCATCATCTCCCTTCTCACTCAATAGAGGATAGTCAGTCATATATTGTACAATGAACCAGCCCCTAGGGTGATCCTTAACCCAATAATCCACATGGAAAGGTCCAATTAATTCACATATACCCAAGAAACATCTAGAAATTTCATAGACTTGATACCCAAGCATCACAAAATGGTCAAACACTGACCCATCCCCACTAACACTGAGGAGGTCCATCACATCGAACAATCATTTCATACTATGGGGAGGCCACAAAACTAATCCAAACCTCTAAATAAATATTAATAAGTACACTGAATCATCTCAAAACATTTTAAGGAGGCCACCTCAAGAATCCTTACCCAATACTCCTCAAGGGAAAGTCCCTCAAGCATAATAACATAGGGTTGTGACCCATCATTAAGCTCACCATATGATCCTAGTCCAACAGTCCATTGATATCTATAACCTTACTGGAACATATCTAAAATCACACAACAAGTTTTACACTAAATAATCCAAATAATCCACCATATTTACTCATCAATACCACCTAAATTGAATCACTTGTTTGTGACATTTTTGCTCTAAGACACAGCCCAAACCAAGTCTTACGGTCCAGTCCAACCACACTAAAATACATCAGCACTCCTAGTCCCGATATACAGGATTCATCCGAAGTCTTTTCATCCTACCCAACCCTATCCTCACAGGGTGGTCCAAAACCCAAAAAAAAATCCACCCTTCGTATGTTGATGCCAATTCCAGACAACTCCTGATACCACGTCTCAGGTCTTTTCTAACATCTCTTAAGGGAGATCTGTCCTGCCTACCAAATGGACATAAGGAAACGACTTGGTCTATTCCCTCAACTAAAATCATAACCCAATACCTCCATGTGGTATCTTTTCAACTTAATCAATGCACTCGTTCCTTGGTACCCACCAAAAATGTTTAAGAACATTAAATCCAAGTCTAGGGGCCCAATTCCAACCCCATGTCCCCTTTGAGAACTCTTTGGGTTATCATACACCATTTATGAACCCATGAAACATATAGAGGCCTAAATTATCAATAATAAAAAAACATATGGTTTTTTATTATAGGTTCCACCTACCACACACGTGGAGTTAACCCCTTTCTTAACTCCACCGAGCCTTGTCCGACCACCCTCCAAGACCGTGCATGGCTCTAAAAAGCTCATACAAGCCAAACAAGGACTTTCCTTTATCCTGGGCATCTATCTCATTCCAATAAACATAAAACATTAAATATAAACCATTGTAATTAATTTTTTTATAAAATTATTCTAATTTATAAATTCAACCAAACCTTACCTCACACCGCTGCTACAACAGAACTACTTTCAACAACATGCATACGGCCTTTCGATGCCTTCTCTTGCTACCGTGAACCAATTCCTCATTATCTCAATCCATTCAACCATTATCTGAGGGAATCAACACCAAAATAAAAATTAGGACTGTATTAAATCATATTTCATTGAAGGGGATGAAATGAATAAAGGGATGTGTACAAGATCACTTTGATTCATCATCGAAATACACCTGTAATAATCCACTCTCAATGGGGAGTCAAAGAGAGATAGGTGAGGGGAAGATCAACCAAGAAAAGGATATTCTTGATCCTCGTGCCAATATAAATCCCGATAACCATATCACCAAAAAATACAAGAATTCACCTATTAATAATTGGGTGGAAATAGCTCAACCCGCAAGTTGGTGGGTTCTGTCGGCTAGCTGGTGGCACCCTCAGATACACTGTCCTAGGAAATCGACTTGCTGGTGAGCCCAACAGAGGTGTTGGCCTACAACCCACCCCACTTTCTAGTCATTGGGATGATACTAGGTAGTCTGTGTTGTTGTATCAAACTCATCCATGCTAAGACCTCTTCAACTGATCTTCAAAGTTCTCAAGACTCCACCTAAGCCTCAAACCACATTAAAAATATTTATTTTAATTTCTAAAATTTCCATATTTCCATCTTAAACACCGATTCTCAAAAACCCCATCCACTAATGGGAAACTCAATTTCCATCTCAAACATAATGACCTAAAATTGATGGGGTATTTAAAAATCCCCTCTATAATTCTACTTATCCTTGAGAAGTCAAAGAAACCTTTAAACAACATCTACCAACCACCCTCATACATCAATTCACCAAGAAATCACTATATTCTATCTATAAACACCCAATACTCTTCAACTATGAAACTACAAAACCAAGTCTAGATACACCATCTTCCCTCCAAAAGATTTAATCTGATATTTAAACCATACATGTAATACCAAATATGAAATTTCCAACACGATTACAAACTCACCACATCAAAAAACACACAAGAGATCTATTAAAACCTCTAACTAGTATTTCATTGAACACTATGTTACATCCACTCACACACTACCTCCACAATCGATCAAGATTCCATAAAACCTAGAGTCATCATAACATTTTCCAAGAAATACCACTTAATCCTGAATCTAACTCACATTTCAACTTCATGGTTAGACCACCAAATACCTACTCTGACTATCATGATCTAAAAATAACACACCTTCAATCTAACACACACTTAGATCACAAAAAAACACTCTTCTCATAATTCCAACACACTAACCCTGACTAAAACCACACATAAACACTAAATCTAGTATTTACTAAGAAACAAGGATTATTCAGGTTTTCCCATGAACCAAATTTCAATTTCTACCTTATTCATCCAAGACCGGTCTCACCTCTCTGACCCTTTCGATATAAGGTCCATGAACTTGTGACTGATATGATACTCCCCACCATAGGGGTATCACTATTAGCATCCACCAAACCAGCTACATGAACTCTCTTTTCCATGCACAATACATAATTTCATGTAATGAGTAGATGTGAACAACTTTCTTCATCCCGAACACCAATGCACAAAACCAACCACCACCCATTCCCAATTCTTTGGAACATCATTCTTGAAAACAGATGAAAATACATCCAATGAGGGTCACACCCTCCTATCATCCATTGGTGAAATCTTTATCATATGGATTCTCTTATATCAATCCATGATTTCTAACCTCAAATAGGTCCCAATATAGAACATGTATCACTCATTCAATGTTGCGCTCTCATCTCCCTAATAACTCATGATAAGGAAAATATCTAATTAAAAATACCATTGTGCATCGATTCATCACCAAGTTCACCTTTTAGAAATATGAGATGTATTATATTCCTTTCTAAAATCCCCAACCCGCCATGCTATCAAATCTCTCATTTAATGAACTGGTCACCTCACCTTGAGAGTAACATTGAACAAAATCACCACAACACCACTACCACCACACCCCTCATGTTTTTCAACAAAAAAAACTTTTTTTAAAGAAAAATCACACACAGTAATTCATTAATCCATTAACTAACCATCATTATGTGTTAAATGCATTCACATGCCCTTATACACTAGGACCTTTCTCAAAAGGGCTCATAAATTCCCTTATCCTTCTATATAGAAGATTGGTACAATAAGAACCCTCTCATAGACTCTCTCCCACTACCTAACTCAACCTAATCTGAACCTAATAATTGAACACTCCCACACAACCCAATTGCACAACCCAACTCATGCTCACATGAGTCTCATCCCATCTATTCGAGGATCACATTCCTAACTCGCTAACCACAACCCATGTGCATTTCAGCCTCATCCTTTTAAAAGTACCCTTGGTACTCCTCTCAAAAATTAGGGAATTTACTCATACCCAATAATAACACATGACCACCTGCCACATGGGAATCATTTTAAAAATATAAGTATTCATCCATACTCCCACTATTCTAGATGAAAGTGTATCTAAACTTAATGGTCCACGCACCCAAACAGTCCTTCCCCATTAAACCATCCTTATTAATAACCATAAGGAATTCCACATACATTTACACAACCCACTTAGGGTTTCCACTCTCACAGTGTAATCTATGACAATAGATGAAGAACCTCTCAGGAATCCATTTCCTCATTGATTCATCTCTCAGGCATTAAATTCCTAAACCATCCCATAGAGGGACCCCACACATCCCTTGATAAAAGGATAATATTTCAGTCACTGGGACACATATCACTGTAATATTCACATGACCTTCCATAAGAATAAAATACTCTCCAATCTAGATGAGTATAATTCCACCAATAATTAATATAGTAAATAATCATATAAATTTTTTTATCCACTTTAAATAGTGTACCTCTCGTTAGAAAACTATCACAGGAAATAACAAATATTTCATGTGAATCATATGTTCCGATTATGATTCATGTACGCAGGCTATTTCTAAAGGTCCAAGAGCTAAGAACAAGTCTCATTAAAAATGTATAAGAGTGAAACCACCATAAAACAAAACATAAAAATCCATTTGAATCAACCAAGATGAAATCATATAACCATAACATTGTAAACAAAGAACAGTAATCACATTCCCCTTGTAACATAGCCTTAATATCAGAAAAGGTGTTATTTATGCTCCAGCCTATTGTACTTCATAGACTTCGAAACATCCCTAGACTTCTTATCTACCATCTCCCCAAATTATAAATCAAAACAATATCTAAAATCATTTTTTAACACCTTGGTCCCAAAAATTGTCTGAGATGGATCACCACAAGTTCTCCAGCATGCCTCCTTGTATGATAGAGAGTACCGACTAGATTTGGGGATTAATACATAAAATAAGGGGGTTATTCCATTGAATCAGAGTCATACAATAATGAAAAGATCCAAAAAAACATCCATATCAAACCAGATTATGAAAAATATATAAACAAAAGCAATAATATATATGATTTTGTCATACAAAACATTCATACACTAATCACCCACAAGTCTGATCCAAAATACAGACTGAAATGAAAATAAAACAAATGAACACTAGCCCCACTACCATCCTCAAGCCTTATACTCACTATCTCTAAAATCTTAATGAGCTTCCCTTACTCGATCTTCTATATATCCCATTATCTATCCTGAAATTTAGACATAAGGTCTACACATACATTAATATTTCTTTGTAGGATGTGAACATAAAATATAGTAGGGTCTCACCAAGAACCCCTCATATATGTTGGCATAAGAGTGTTTATGTATAAGTAAAATGAATAGAATAAACATGATCACAAAGCCATCACTTGCTAACTAGGCTACCGCAACACCCATTGAAGTACACACACCCATCAGGTTATCAAGTGATAACCAGACCACCCCGACCCTGACCATACCTACTTCAACATCATATTAGAATACACCTGTTTCCTCATACCATCGATCTGATTACCAACCCATACCCATAAATTTACGGTAGGTCAATGATTATAACCTTGACCTGATACTCACAAACAATGGGCATGGTCATGTTTCCAAAAGCCTTGACCAATCCTTTCTCACTCAAGGGGATCCATGAGTCATTCTCCATACCATTACCCATCCCCCTAGGAGTTATTCAACCCAAACCTCTATAAGGAAAGGTTCAACACTTTCATCTTCACCCAATAGATTTCTAGAAAGGTCCTCCACATATTACCTAAGTTCTAGGGAATGGTCATCAACTAACCCATCCCCACAGACACTGGGGAGGTCTATCACACTTTATTATCCCAGTAGACTCTAGGGAGGATATCACATCAATAAAATCCCCTATATAAAGGTCTCTAAGAACACTGAACCATCCCTCCAAACTATAGGGAGGTCACCTCAAGCATCTGGACCCAATCCTCCTCATGGTAAGGTCCCTAAAGCACAATAACAGAGGGTCGCAACCTGTCACTTAGCTCTCCAGCTAATCCCATGGTTAAAGTCACTCAAGACCTTTCCCCCATTAGTGTATATCTTAACTAACCCAATAGGGGATCCTCTTGATACTTTAAACCATCCACTATCTCTTTTTATCAATACCACCTCAATCTTTTCACCCTCTAGTGATATCACTACCCAAAGGCCCACCCTAACCCAAAGATCAATGTTTGATCCCACATCATCAAAGTACCTAAGCTCTCTCAATCCCACTACCCATGGTTCACACCATTTCATTGCATCCTACTCAACCATGGCCTCATATTATGGGTCCCAAACCCAAACAAAGTCTCCCTTCTTATACTGATGCCAAGTCCAAATAACTCCTAAGACCCTGGTCTGAGTGTCATCTCACTCATTCAAATAATGATCCCTCATGCCTTCCCAAATTGACCTAATTAAAACACCAGTTCCATTACCAAAACTCATATCACACCCCCAATACCTCATCAAGGTATCTCATAAACTTAATTAGTGCACTCTCCCCTTAGTGACCAAGTCACCGGGTGATCCCAACACACCTCAAATTCCCAAGAGCACTGAATCAAATTCTAAGGGATTAATTCCACCCCATGTATCATCCAAGGACATTTTGGGTCCTCATAACCCATTTTTTGAATCCATTCAACATATTCATTCATTCACTCTCATTCATAATCAAACATATAGTTTTGTATTATAGGTACTAACTACCTTGATCATGGAGTTAACCCCTATCTATGCTCTATTGAGCCTCATCCAGGAACCCTCCAAGCATGTGTGTCCTCCATGCTCTTACAATCCCAAGGAGAATCATCCTTTCTCCATGTAATATATCTTTCTCTAATTACCTCCCAAAATTAACTATAATTTATTATAATTTATTTTTATAAATTGATTCCAAAGGTTAAATTCACTAAAAAACTCACATCGTACCACTCCCATAATAAAACTACATTCACTATCATTTGGGTGGCCTTATGATTCCCCCTATTTCTATCACACACCAAATCCCCATCAACTTGATCGATTCCAACATGATTTGATGGAATGGACACCAAACCTATAATTATAACTGAATGAAATCAGAGGGGAATGAAGGGAAAGCCAACAATGATTGGAAACAGACAAAATTTCCTTAATTATTCATCAAAATCTATCCAGAATAATTCCCTATCAAAGGGTTCAATGAAGGAGAAGGGGGATAGAAAATCAACCAATAAATGTCCATTATATATCCCCTACCTAGAATATTTCTGACCCCATCACCAAAAATATTACTATATCCCCATTAAAAAGTCCCTAAAATATCCCTATCAGCTGGGTGGTGATCCCAGCAAGGGTGGTGGGCTACTTCCTACCCCACCAAATAGCTGGGGGGTAGCCTTGGGCTAGATGGTGTAGTTGTAGTAGCCCGGGCCAGCCCAATCCCTCTTCAGCTAATCTCCCAAGATCCGGAGCTACCACTCGAGCTTTCAACAAAATCTAAAATATTTATTTTAAGGTACTCGAATGTATGTATCTCTTTCTCAAAACACTGGTTATCAAAATAAACCATCCACTAATGATAAATTCAATTTTACACTAAAACATAAGGAAAAAAATCTATGGAGAATTATAGGAGCACTTTCTAGGTGTTTAAAAGTAATTTATGAATATAATAATTGCTTACATGGGTATTATAAATATAAAATAGAAGCTATATATGGAATAGGTTATCACTAGACCAAGGAATCATTAGTGATTTATATCCACCCTCCAAAATTATAGGGAACCACACATGGGTTTAGTAATAATTCTTAGCCAAAAACTATAATTGAACCTCATTTTAGTAAAGAATATATTTATCAGACACCACCATACAAAGCAAATAATGGATACTCTTATTAGGTAGTGAACCTTGAAAAACATCATGTTTCATCCAATAATCTATTTCATCTACTTGTATAAAAAATGAATATAGACTAAGAAAACCAAGATCCTAAAAGGTCTAATAAGTAATGGGAAAAAATTGTTAATTGGTTCAAAAAATTCCCAACACTGACACACACCCCTCTCAGTGTCGATCATATCATGAAGTGGTTCTAGTAATTCGCAGCAGAGAAGGTTTACTAGAATTGGATTCTCTATTTTTTAAATTTTCCTCATTTGAATATTTTAGTTTCTTTCATATATTTATAATGAAGTAAAGTTTTAGTGAAGTTTCATTAGCCTCAAAGTGGAATTATATTTCAAAAAAGTCAATAATTAATAGAAAAAAGGAAATTAAAAATAATGTTAAAGAATATGTCCCTTGTTATCTAAGAGGAAGAAATATCAGTATCTTTCATCCATTATAATATAGAAGGTGAGTCTGGTGTGGAGTATGAAGAACAGGTGGATCAAATTACAACTAAGGATAATGATAACAATCCAACCCTAATGGAGTCTATATTAAGTGATTATGTAGTACATAAAAATTCATGCACAATCATTCCTCAAGAATAATATCCTACCATAAGTAGTGATGATGATATATCTATAATTTATCAAGAAATATTAGTTAGTATATGAAAATATATTCTTCATTTCATTCATTGATAAATAGTCTCTCTTTTTTATAGAGTTTTAGAAAGCATGCAGGAAGAGATCACCAAACTTGAAGTTGAGATATCTGACATGGATAAGGTTCTATAAGAAAATGAACTAGAATTCTCTTAAAAGATTAAAGAAAAAGAATGAAAGAATTTATAGTTCGGAGAAAATTGATGCAAATTAAAAGAGGAATGGAATAATACGATCTAAGAAAATAATGGGGTCGCAAATAACTTAAATAAAGTATTCTTTCATAGAAATTATAATATAGATCTTTCATTGATTTAAAAAATACTCATTTAGATGTGAAGGACAAAAAAACCAAGGAAAATGAAACTTTTCTTTGAGAAATAAATGAAATGTATAAAGAGAAAGATGAATGAATAAAAAAATATTGTAAAGAGAATTTCATTTCAATTAAAGATTAAAATATCACCCTCAACATGAGGTATCTAAAATTAGAATTAAAATTATTTAATCTTGAAAAGTAACATAATGAGTCTTCACAAAATAAGGAGAATGTTGTTGCTGCTATATAATTCCCAATAGTGGATTTCGATGATAAAAGTACTCTAACATATAACAAGAATATCATGAAATAATTTAATTATTTATCTCAAGAATATATAAAGGAAGTGGTACAATAAAAACCTTTTGTAATTATTTAACAAAATTCTTTTCACGGACAATGTATGATTAAAAAATATATATGCACAAGTATGGGTGAAAAACAATAGTGATGGTCCTACCACTATATATATAGTGGATAGAATAAGTGGTATAGAAGATGGTTCCCCATGATGAGTCCAATAAGTTTTGAATAACATATAAAAATAGTATTTATTTTTTATGGAAATTATGGACAACATGTAGTGGGTATAAGAAGACCAAAATTTTTGGGTCAATGTTGGTGCTTCACCAGGTTCAGAAATTATGTAAAGGATTTATAGTATAATACATTCATCTATAAAGAATAAAGTAATCCCATGTTAAGGGGGATAAATTCATAGAATAATCAATGTTAAAATATAAGTTGTAATATATCTACATATAAAAGATTTGATATACTTGAATGCATCTATGATAACTGTATTAAGTTCGGTCACTTAAATAGTTCATCATCATCTATCAATATACTATATCAGATGATAAATGATTACCCCAAAAGTGGGTGAAGAAGAAATAATAAAACATAGTATTTATGCATAATATAGTTGAAAAAAATAATTCCACCAAGAAGATATCAATATGGATGGGTGATAGATCCTTGGATAACAAGCTTAATTAAAATTATATTCATAGGAAGTTATAAAATTTTAAAAGGATAGCACCATATAAAATAATGGATGAGAATAAAGGAAATTAAAATAATCTATGTAGAGACTCCAAGAGGTATTCAAATAACCCCAAATATATATTTTTAATTTGGATAACTGATATAGAGAATCCAAGAATGATATAGGTTTCACAATAAAAATCTAGTACTAAAGGATAAAAATAAATTCCCCTTAAATAATTGAAATTTCATTACATGTTTTTGAAAAATGACAACCCTTATGCCAAAGAAGTATTGTATGGGAGGTGAAACATGGATAGAAACACTCATAGATATTTATCTATAATAATTACATCACAATAATAGTTCTAAAGGAAGATATAAGTTTTAGTAGGTGATATAAGTTTCTTAAAGGCTCTTGATAATTGAAAATTAAAACATAAATAATTTAGAGAAATGATAAGAAATATACTTCCATAATTAAAATTTAAGTTTATATGTGAAATAATAAATATTTAAGTAAATATAGAAACTTGGTCAATAAAAATATTCAACCCTTTGTGTCATATTTAGAAGCAAAGAAGATCAACTTTACCCTCTAAACCATTATGACTTGTATGTGTTCTTGTTATGTAGGGATTTGAGGGCGAATCATGATCTGTGGAGGAGAACCTGAGGTAGTGGATGGGCATTCAATATGGGAAAACGTTTTTTAAATAATTTATCACCCTATAATTATTATTATATTGTTATACTGAAAATATAATAATAGGATCATCCTTGATGAAGTTTAAGTGATCATTATCAACACATGATATCAAAGTGAATAAGATCCTGTCTTGGTTTGATCTTATATTTCTTGGTGATGGTGTGCAAGATTTCCAAATATAGATATCCACAAGTATAAGATCCATTTTGGTGTAATATCAACATGAAACATTGTAACACCCCAAGCTTCCATGGTACTCTTCTCTTTGAATAATAGAGCAGCGTGTGTTGTACGCAACCTCGAGTTCTAACACACCGCGACCAATCAAAGTAACCGTTATGAATATTAATACCCACTTTTTGAAATTATATAAATTTTATCTTTCAAAATGGACTTCATTTTTGGATTCGGAATATCGAATTTAGCCTAGGGTGAAATTTTGGAACTTTTCGGATAACTTATATTTTGATGAACAGTGAAAATTACTAAATTTTAATTAAAAACAACTTTTTTAATCAAAATAATTAATAGTGATAAATTATAATATTTAATGGTTTTAAATTATCATTATAATATAATTTTACCATTTTATCCAATGGTGGTCATTATAATTAATTTTACTTTAAAATTGGACATAAATAATTGTTAATCTTTTGATTGATATTGTTTCTTAAAAACACGCTATTTGTTTTGACAATGGGAATTAATTATAAAATTAATTAATGAAACTTATATGTTTGGAATTTCTTAAAATATACATCATTTTTTAATTCAGAATATCAATTATAGCTTAGGGTGAATTTTTGGTATTTTTCTAAAAAACTTCAATATTTTATGAATAGTGAAACCACTAAGTGGTAGTTTAAAAACTAATTCTTCGTGTAAATGAAACATTACCACTTATATGTATTGAATTTCAAAAATCCGACATACAAAGTTGTCATTAGAAAGAAAATTTTGGTTCAATGAGATGAAATTTTTTTTGTGAATAGTAACTTTTAAGATTTATTAATCGCGATTAAAGGTAATTAGTGAAATTTAAGGTAAAAATGATATTATAAAAATATGAAAATATCTTGAAACTTTTCCCAACCTTATTTTATGAGTCATGGACGACCAATAAAATCCATGGGTCAACTTGGGGACCCTATGGAGCCACTTGGGTAAGAAAAGGACATTAATAACTTTTTATTTAAAGTAAAAATAAAATTGTCACAAACATGTGTTTTTTTACTAAAACAATTATTACATGGGGTTATATAAGTTAACTATTCGACTATAAATATTAATTGGAAAGATAAAAATATTTCCTACATCATTATATTTTTTTCATAATTTTTAGACATTAAATAAATTAAATTTTTTATGACACCATGATGATACAGCGATTACTTCATTAATTAACGATTTAAATAAAATGAAAAGATAATGTAACATCTAAGACATAAATTTGTAAAAAACCTATTAGATGAGTAGATTTATAACCTTTATCACCTTATCCTAGAAATATATAATTGTGGGACCTTTAAAAGCCGAAACTCATTATATAATAATGTAACATTTCACGACTTTCCAAGAGTTTTCATCCTCTCCTCTTATAAAAGGCCCCCACCTCTACCACCTTATTCACACCATCAAAGACATTTTTCTCATCCAAACTCTGCCCAAATACTCTCTCAACATCCATATATTACTCCTAGAAGCCTCACTTTGGGAAGAAGTCTTCCCAAGGAAGCATTTGGCTCAAATCAAGAAGAGTTACCCGATTTTAAGGTAATGTATTCTCTTATGTTGTTTTGTTTTATTTTGCTTCTCAAACACCTTAAACTATTTTTATTCCTTTATTTTGTAACAACATAAGTATATTAAATATAATATTATTATGTTATGAGAAGTATTTGATTTACACTTACAAATACCTTCATCTAATGGTTAAAGAACATACTGTTTCTGTGGGCGGTGAATTACTGCCTCACGAAATGATGATTGTTCAATCTTCTTTTAACACCTCTCATGGTGGACATTAATATGTCACTGTATTTATATATGATATATATTATGTTTATTTTTTCCTTATGCTTCTGTATTTTTCATTTATGGCATACCTTTATGATTTCCATTATGGGTAAACGCGATAATTTCATTTTAGGAAGTGCGGACTACCGCCCCCTAAAAGTGATTTGAATCGTTAATGCCATATGTGGGATGTATAAATGATGGAGTAAATGATATTATATATGATATTATACTATAAGTATAATATACCTTTATATCATTATGATTTCATACCATTAAATATGAAATAGAAATGAATTTAGTGTTCATGCGTACGTACGGCTTACCGTCTCCATGAACGGTGCATTTCATTTCTTACCTCTAAATGTTATATAATATTATAAATGCATGTATCTACTAGATATATATGATATATATGATATCTACATCATGAATATAATTCTGTAGATAATGGATATTTTACCACATGAACAACTTGTAATTATAAGAAGTTTATTTTTGACTCAAGTACCAAAGATCGAAAAAGTGACCGTTATTAACTTAAATAATTAGATAATGTTCATAACATGGAAATAAGTGATATAAAAGGAATAATTAACTTGAAAAATGTTCTTAAGAAAGTAGGAATTAACTCTAGTTTATTATTCAGGAGGTTAAAGAATGATCGAGTCAAGTCGGACATGAGGTAAGGGACTTCGTCTCAATCTCCTTTCATTGAGGCATATTTTATTTTATACCCAAATTTCTTTTATACATTGTATAAACCCATTTGACTTTTACTTTTATTCAAAAGGAATATTTTTATATGAATTGTTTTTACTAAACAACAAAAGGAATGTTTTTTCATACGTATGCGGCGACAACGACTTCTCTGCCTCTGTGACCATTATTTTAGTTTCGGCTTCCTCTACAAGCCATAACCTTTTTAAAATAAAAAATAAATACCAAGTTTTAATTTTCTTTTATTTTGGTATTGAAAATGGTTTTGAAAGTGTTTTTATTATCTCAATGTGTTGTATTGATATCTTGTGATTGAAATGTGGAAATGTTATGTTTCCTTTATGCATGTTTTATGTGATACGATTATGTTATGTTTTATGATATGTTTAAACCTGTTCATATGAGGAATGCATTGGACTTAATAAGTGAAGGGTGGAGCACGCTATAGCTCCTTGATGCATCGGTAGGTCTCGTGATACAAACTAGTGTCTTGGCACGAGACCTCGACAAAATCTTATTTGTATTCTTGGCATGAGGTCTTGGCTACGTGGTTATGATAGTCTAGAATTATGCATTTCATCATTATGAAAGTGGTTATTGATATTGCATGTGATTATTCGACTAGTAGAATATCCATGTGAATAAGAAAATGGAATTATTTCATTTATTTGTTTCCATATTATGTTTAAGTTCAAGTTTAGAAGGTTTTTTTAGTTATACACTGCCTTAAATGTTTATGTTTATTTATGAATGTTTCCGTTATATTGTTATCCTTACTGAGCATCTGAGCTCACCCCTTCCAATGTTTTAATTTTTCCAGGATGTGAAGAAGTATTTTATGAATGACCTACAGGGATATTCGGAAGGGGATATGAGTGTAGACTATGGAGACCATGTTATTGTAGTTATTCACTTTATGGTGTAATGTAACATTTATGAATGTATCTAGTGTTTCCAAGGCTACTAAACTAATTGGTCTTTCGAGACTTGATCTTTTGTGATCATGCCAATATTACGTAATAATGCACTGACTCTGGGTAACTAGGGTCAGGGCATTACAGTTGGTATCAGAGGTAGTTTAGTACTAACCTTAGAAGCTATATTTAGATAAACTCTGATTAGAGCACATAGCCCTAAGATAGACTTTGAGGATTAGTATAGAAGAACTTCCTAGAATTTTTGTATTATAGAGATTTTGTGAGTTTTCAGAGCAATACATCCCTGTCTGGATACGACCAGGTATAGGCGGCTCTGGCACAGATGTACCTAGGTGTAAAACCCAAAAACACCGCTTTGAGCTAGACTCGAATGGGAACTAGTGCACGACAACGGGCCTTGCTGCACTCTTGGTTACGACACTCCCGGGGGATATGCTTAGGATAATTCCCATTTTCTTTACAAACCATTATGAAGGGTTTATGAGTATATACTTCCTCAAAGAAAACATTTTTATGATTATGGATTATATCCATAAACTGTTCAATTTATGTTAAGTGTTTTACAAGTATGGAATTATGTATTTTGATTCATAAACTGATCTAGTTTATGCCATTGTTTAGAAATGGTTCCTAGTGGAAGGAATGGAAACCGTATCAATGCACACACTCCATGTAGGTATTTCCCTCCTACTCAAGATAATTATAGTGGAGATAGTGATACAACTGGTGTTGATCAACTTATCACCATATTGGGACAACTCACTTTGGTTATGAATAATAACCTTACTCGTATGGAGCACCCTGATCTGCAACGTGGAGGATCAATGTTAGATCGTTTCACGAGGCAACAACCGCCAACATTTATTGGGGGTACAAATCCATTAGTAGCTGAGCAATGGATAAACTCCTTAGAGAAAATATTCAATGCCTTGGGGAGTAGTTAAAGGGAAATGGTTATCATGGCAGTTTACCGCCTCACTAGAGATGCTGATCAATGGTGGTCATTAATATAAAACACAAAGGAAGATGAAGAAGTATCAAGTATGTAATGGAGAGAGTTAAAATAGATTTTCTTAGAAAAATAATTCCCTCGTGACCATCGAGCAGATATGGAAAGGCAATTTCTGAGTCTGAGACAAAAGGAGGATGAGAATGTCGCAAAGTATGAGGCCAATTTTACAAGGTTAGTAAGGTATGCTGCAGATTATATACATAACCCAAGAAGTATGATTGATGGTTTCTTTTATGGTTAAAAACCATTTCTCCGTAGAGATTTAGTATCACAATATTTCTCAACGTATGAAGATACAGTCTCGTGTGCTATCAAGACAGAAAAAGAATTCTCTAAATATTATGACAGTAAAGTAAAGTAAGAGAAGAAGAGAACGGTGGAACAAGAGACAGATAAAGGGAAAAGGGAAAGAAGGATTTTACATTATGTGATAATTGTGGGAAAATCACACTAATACTTGCCTAAAAGGAATGGGAGTTTGTTATAAATGTGGATAAAAAGGTCACCAGGCTCATGATTGCAAGGGAAAGAAAGAGGCTATCAATGTTGAATGCTACAATTTTAGGGAAATGGGGAATTATGAAAATGAATGTCCTAAGCATCAGGGAAACTTACCTTAGAAAAATCCAAGGGATCAAGGCCAATATTATGTTTTTACTATAGTTTAAGTGGAATAATTAATGTATTGGTGCTTTTTGACTCAAGGATTATATTCTGGTTATAAGAATAATGTTATATAAATAAGGATTGCAATGTAGTAGTTGTTGTTTTCATTAAGGTTTTAATATGATGAAGGTAATCATATTTTTAGTATGTGATAATAAGAGAAACATTACTTTGTTTGGGGAATCTGAAGTGACAATTGATTTTGGAATTTAGAGACCTTTTAGAGAAAGTCTTGACAGAGGTATTTTGGATAACTATAAAGGTTGGAATGGATTAAGTTAAACTTTGGATAGTATTTTTTAAGGTTAAAACATTTTTTTGGAATATTATAATACTATAGTTTTAGGAAAAGGACAACCTGCAGGTTGGGGGATAACCTATCGCGTCGGACAAAGCTACAGGAATCAAACGCACAACCATAGTGTGACAGGACTTTATTACCTACCACTATCCTATAGGAAGTCCCTAGTTATTACAAAATAGTTTTCCTAATCGAAATGGTATGTGTTAATATTTTGAACCTTGTACGATTAGGATAAATATAATATTTTTGAGTTCTATTATCTATATGAATGGAAGATGAGTTTGTGGTAGAAATTAGTTGCAGTTTGAAACTCTACTTGTCAATTATATATATATGTATACTTATCTCTTATTCTATGAATCAATTAATTCTTAAACATTAGAAAATGTATATTAAAAAAATGTGTTATCCTAATACCTTATGTTTTGTTGAACTGATGAAATTTTAAATCACCATAGATTGAAGGCTTTGAGGCCCTCGATTTTACACTTGTTTGTGATTGATGACCTCAATCACTCCGTAAAAATATTTACGGTTTTCCTCTAATTATGTGTCTATAATTTTCACCAATGTTCTCCTATTCGAAAACCAAATTTGGTGGTGACTTTCTCATTTACATTTCCCTCTTATTAAGACTAAATTTTATTAACCCTATTTCTGATGTGGGTTTTCCACAAAGGTATTTTCTACTTTCAACCTTTTATTTTTGAAGAACAATTTAAAATTACGAGGATGAAATTTATTGAAGGAGGGGATAATTTAACACCCCAAGCTTCCATGGTACGCTTCTCTTTGAATAATAGAGCAACGTGTGTTGTACGCAACCTTGAGTTCTAAGACACCGCGACCAATCAAAGTAGCTGTTATGAATAGTAATACCCACTTTTTGAAATTATATGAATTTTATCTTTCAAAATAGACTTCATTTTTGGATTCTGAATATCTAATTTATCCTAGGGTGAAATTTTGTAACTTTTCGGATAACTTTTATATTTTGATGATGGTGAAAATTACTAAATTTTAATTAAAAGCAACTTTTTTAATAAAAATAATTAATAATGATAAATTATAATATTTAGTGGTTTTAAAGAAAAATTAGAATATAATTTTACCATTTTATCCAATGGTGGTCATTAGAATTAATTTCACTTTTAAATTAGACATAAACAATTGTCAATCTTTTGATTGATATTGTTTCTTCAAAACACGCTATTTGTTTTGACAATAGAAATTAATTATAAAATTAATTAATGAAACTTATATGTTTGGAATTTGTTAAAATATATATCTTTTTTGAATTCATAATATCAATTATAGCTTAGGGTGAATTTTTGGTATTTTTCTGAAAAAACATCAATTTTTTATGAATAGTGTAACCACTAAGTGGTATTTTAAAAACTATTTTTTCGTGTAAATGAAACATTACCACTTTTGTGTATTTAATTTAAAAAATTCGACATACATGGTTGTCATTAGTAAGAAAAATGTGGTTCAATGAGATGAAAATAATTTTTTGTGAATAGTAACTTTTAAGTTTTATTAATCGCGATTAAAGGTAATTAGTGAAATTTAAGGTAAAAATGATATTATAAAAATATGAAAATATCTTGACACTTGTCCTAACCTTATCGGATGAGTCATGGAAAACCAAGACAATCCATGGGTCAACTTGGGGACCCCATGGAGCCACTTGGGTAAGAAAATGACATTAATAAATTTTTATTTAAAGTAAAAATAAAATTGTCACAAACATGTGTTGTTTTACTAAACAAATCCTTACATGGGGTTATATAAGCTAACTTTTCAACTATAAATATTAATTGGAAGATAAAAATATTTCCTACATCATGATATTTTTTTCATAATTTTTAGACATTAAATAAGTTAAATCTTTTATGACACCATGATAATGCAGTGATTACTTCATTAATTAATGATTTAAATAAAATGAAACGATAATGTAAAATCTAAGACATACACTTGTCAAAAAACTATTGGATGAGTATATTTCGAACCCTTATCACCTTATCCTAGAAATATATAATTGTGGGACCTTTAAAATCTGAAACTCATTATATAATAATGTAACATTTCATGACTTTCCAAGAGTGCCCCTCCTCTCCTCTTATAAAAGGCCCCCACCTCTACCACCTTATTCACACCATAAAATCCATTTGTCTCGGCCAACCTCGTCCCAAATACTCTATAAACTTCCCTCTATTACTCCTAGAAGCCTCACTTTGTGCAGAAGTCTTCCCAAGGAAGCCTTTGGCTCAAATCAAGAAGAGTTATCTGATTTTAAGGTAATGTCTTCTCTTATGTTCTTTTATTTTATTTTGCTTATCCAACCCCTTAAAATATTTTTATTCCATTCTTTTCTAAAGAAACCATCATATTCAATATACTAGGATGTTTTATGAGAAGGATTTTATTTATACTTACACATACCTTCATCTAATGGTTAAAGAACATACTATTTCTGTGGGTGGCGAATTACTGCCTCACGAAACAATGATTATTCAATCTTCTTTTAACACCTCTCATGGTGAAAATTAAGATGTAACTATATTTATATATGATATATATTATATTTATGTTTTCATTATGCTTCTGTATTTTTCATTTATAGAATACCTTTATGATTTCCATTATGGGTAAACACGATAATTTCATTTTAGGAAGTGCGGACTACCGCCCCCTCAAAGTGATTTGAATCGTTAATGCCATATGTGTGACGTATAAAGGATGGAGTAAATGATATTATATATGATATTATACTGTAATTATAATATACCTTTATATCATTATGATTTCATATCATTAAATACGAAATATAAATCAAATTAGCGTTCATGCGTATGTACGGCTTACCGTCTCCATGAATGGTGCATTTCATTTCTTACCTCTAAATGTTATATAATATTATAAATGAATGTATATACTAGATATATATGATATATATATGATATATACATAATTAATATAATTATGTAGATAATGGATATTTTACCACATGAACAACTTGTAATTATAAGAAGTTTATTTTTGACTCAAGTACCAAAGATCGACAAAATGACTTCTATTAACTTAAATAATTACATAATGTTCATAACATGGTAATAAGTGATATAAAAGGAATAATGAACTTGAAAACGGTTCTTAATAAATTAGGAATTAACTATAGTTTATTATTCAGGAGGTTAAAGAATGATCGAGTCAAGTCGGACACGAGGTAAGGGACTTCGTCTCAATCTCCTTTCATTGAGACATATTTTATTTTATACACAACTTTCTTTTATACAGTTTATAAACCCCTCTGACTTTTACTTTTATTCAAAAGGAATATTTTTATACGAATAATATTTACTAAATGACAAAAGGAATTTTTTGTCTTACGTATGCGGCGACAATGACTTCCCCACCGCCTTGACCATTATTTGAGTTTCGGCTTCCTCTACAAGCCATAACATTTTTAAAATAAAAAATAAATACCACGTTTTAATTTTCTTTTATTCTGGTATTGAAAATGGTTTTGAAAGTGTTTTTATTATATCAATGTGTTGTATTGATATCTTGTGATTGAAATGTGGAAATTTTATGTTTCCTTTATGCATGTTTTATGTGATAAAATTATGTTATGGTTTATGATATGTTTAAACCTGTTCATATGAGGAATGCATTGGACTTAATAAGTGACGGGTGGAGCCCGCTATAGCTCCTCAATGCATCGGTAGGTCTCATGAGACAAACTAGTGTCTTGTCATGAGGCCTTGACAAAATATTATTTTTAGTCTTGGCACGAGGCCTTGGCTGCGTGGTTATGATAGTCTGGCATTATGCATTCCATCATTATGAAAGTGGTTATTGATATTGCTTGTGATTATTAGACTAGTAGAATATCCATGTGAATAAGTAAATGGCATTATTTTATTTATTTATTGCCATATTATGTTGAAGTTCAAGTTTATAAAGATTTTGTTTTAGTTATACATTGCCTTAAAGTTTTATGTTTATTTATGAATGTTTCCGCTATATTGTTATCCTTACTGAGAATCTGAGATCACCCCTTCCAATGTTTTAATTTTTCCAGGATGTGAAGAAGTATTTTATGAATGACCTGCAGGGATAGTCGGAAGGGGATATGAGTGTGGACTATGGAGACCATGTTATTGTAGTTATTCACTTTATGATGTAATGTAACATTTTTGAATGTATCTAGTGTTTCCAAGGTGACTAAACTAATCGGTCTTTCGAGACTTGATCTTTTGTGATCATGCCAATGTTACGTAATAATGCACCGACTCTGGGTAACTAGGGTCAGGGCATTACAGTTAGTATCAGAGGTAGTTTAGTACTAACCTTAGAAGCTATATTTAGATAAACTCTGATTAGAGCACATAGCCCTAAGATAGACTTTGAGGATTAGTATAGAAGAACTTCCTAGAATTTTTGTATTATAGAGATTTTTTGAGTTTTCAGAGCAATACATCCCTGTCTGGATACGACCAGGTATAGGCGGATCTGGCACAGATGTACCTAGGTGTAAAACCCAAAAACACCGCTTTGAGCTAGACTCGAATGGGAACTAGTGCACGACAACGGGCCTTGCTGCACTCTTGGTTACGACACTCCCGGGGGATATGCTTAGGATAATTCCCATTTTCTTTACAAACCATTATGAAGGGTTTATGAGTATATACTTCCTCAAAGAAAACATTTTTATGATTATGGATTATATCCATAAACTGTTCAATTTATGTTAAGTGTTTTACAAGTATGGAATTATGTATTTTGATTCATAAACTGATCTAGTTTATGCCATTGTTTAGAAATGGTTCCTAGTGGAAGGAATGGAAACCGTATCAATGCACACACTCCATGTAGGTATTTCCCTCCTACTCAAGATAATTATAGTGGAGATAGTGATACAACTGGTGCTGATCAACTTATCACCATATTGGGACAACTCACTTTGGTTATGAATAATAACCTTACTCGTATGGAGCACCCTGATCTGCAACGTGGAGGATCAATGTTAGATCGTTTCACGAGGCAACAACCTCCAACATTTATTGGGGGTACAAATCCATTAGTAGCTGAGCAATGGATAAACTCCTTAGAGAAAATATTCAATGCCTTGGGGAGTAGTTAAAGGGAAATGGTTATCATGGGAGTTTACCGCCTCACTAGAGATGCTGATCAATCGTGGTCATTAATATAAAACACAAAGGAAGATGAAGAAGTATCAAGTATGGAATGGAGAGAGTCAAAATAGATTTTCTTAGAAAAATAATTCCCTCGTGACCATCGAGCAGATATGGAAAGGCAATTTCTGAGTCTGAGACAAAAGGAGGATGAGAATGTCGCAAAGTATGAGGCCAATTTTACAAGGTTAGTAAGGTATGCTGCAGATTATATACATAACCCAAGAAGTATGATTGATGGTTTCTTTTATGGTTAAAAACTATTTCTCCATAGAGATTTAGTATCACAATATTTCTCAACGTATGAAGATACAGTCTCGTGTGCTATCAAGACAGAAAAAGAATTCTCTAAATATTATGACAGTAAAGTAAAGTAAGAGAAGAAGAGAACGGTGGAACAAGAGACAGATAAAGGGAAAAGGGAAATAAGGATTTTACATTATGTGATAATTGTGGGAAAATCACACTAATACTTGCCTAAAAGGAATGGGAGTTTGTTATAAATGTGGATAAAAAGGTCACCAGCCTCATGATTGCAAGGGAAAGAAAGAGGCTATCAATGTTGAATGCTACAATTTTAGGGAAATGGGGAATTATGAAAATGAATGTCCTAAGCATCAGGGAAACTTACCTTAGAAAAATCCAAGGGATCAAGGCCAATATTATGTTTTTACTATAGTTTAAGTGGAATAATTAATGTATTGGTGCTTTTTGACTCAAGGATTATATTCTGGTTATAAGAATAATGTTATATAAATAAGGATTGCAATGTAGTAGTTGTTGTTTTCATTAAGGTTTTAATATGATGAAGGTAATCATATTTTTAGTATGTGATAATAAGAGAAACATTACTTTGTTTGGGGAATCTGAAGTGACAATTGATTTTGGAATTTAGAGACCTTTTAGAGAAAGTCTTGACAGAGGTATTTTGGATAACTATAAAGGTTGGAATGGATTAAGTTAAACTTTGGATAGTATTTTTTAAGGTTAAAACATTTTTTTGGAATATTATAATACTATAGTTTTAGGAAAAGGACAACCTGCGGGTTGGGGGATAACCTATCGCGTCGGACAAAGCTACAAGAATCAAACGCACAACCATAGTGTGACAGGACTTTATTACCTACCACTATCCTACAGGAAGTCCCTAGTTATTACAAAATAGTTTTCCTAATCGAAATGGTATGTGTTAATATTTTGAACCTTGTACGATTAGGATAAATATAATATTTTTGAGTTCTATTATCTATATGAATGGAAGATGAGTTTGTGGTAGAAATTAGTTGCAGGTTGAAACTCTACTTGTCAATTATATATATATGTATACTTATCTCTTATTCTATGAATCAATTAATTCTTAAACATTAGGAAATGTATATTAAAAAAATGTGTTATCCTAATACCTTATGTTTTGTTGAACTGATGAAATTTTAAATCACCATAGATTGAAGGCTTTGAGGCCCTCGATTTTACACTTGTTTGTGATTGATGACCTCAATCACTCCGTAAAAATATTTACGGTTTTCCTCTAATTATGTGTCTATAATTTTCACCAATGTTCTCCTATTCGAAAACCAAATTTGGTGGTGACTTTCTCATTTACATTTCCCTCTTATTAAGACTAAATTTTATTAACCCTATTTCTGATGTGGGTTTTCCACAAAGGTATTTTCTACTTTCAACCTTTTATTTTTGAAGAACAATTTAAAATTACGAGGATGAAATTTATTGAAGGAGGGGATAATTTAACACCCCAAGCTTCCATGGTACGCTTCTCTTTGAATAATAGAGCAACGTGTGTTGTACGCAACCTTGAGTTCTAAGACACCGCGACCAATCAAAGTAGCTGTTATGAATAGTAATACCCACTTTTTGAAATTATATGAATTTTATCTTTCAAAATAGACTTCATTTTTGGATTCTGAATATCTAATTTATCCGAGGGTGAAATTTTGTAACTTTTCGGATAACTTTTATATTTTGATGATGGTGAAAATTACTAAATTTTAATTAAAAGCAACTTTTTTAATAAAAATAATTAATAATGATAAATTATAATATTTAGTGGTTTTAAAGAAAAATTAGAATATAATTTTACCATTTTATCCAATGGTGGTCATTAGAATTAATTTCACTTTTAAATTAGACATAAACAATTGTCAATCTTTTGATTGATATTGTTTCTTCAAAACACGCTATTTGTTTTGACAATAGAAATTAATTATAAAATTAATTAATGAAACTTATATGTTTGGAATTTGTTAAAATATATATCTTTTTTGAATTCATAATATCAATTATAGCTTAGGGTGAATTTTTGGTATTTTTCTGAAAAAACATCAATTTTTTATGAATAGTGTAACCACTAAGTGGTATTTTAAAAACTATTTTTTCGTGTAAATGAAACATTACCACTTTTGTGTATTTAATTTAAAAAATTCGACATACATGGTTGTCATTAGTAAGAAAAATGTGGTTCAATGAGATGAAAATAATTTTTTGTGAATAGTAACTTTTAAGTTTTATTAATCGCGATTAAAGGTAATTAGTGAAATTTAAGGTAAAAATGATATTATAAAAATATGAAAATATCTTGACACTTTTCCTAACCTTATCGGATGAGTCATGGAAAACCAAGACAATCCATGGGTCAACTTGGGGACCCCATGGAGCCACTTGGGTAAGAAAATGACATTAATAAATTTTTATTTAAAGTAAAAATAAAATTGTCACAAACATGTGTTGTTTTACTAAACAAATCCTTACA
Organism: Viscum album; assembly: GCA_963277665.1. NCBI lineage: Eukaryota > Viridiplantae > Streptophyta > Magnoliopsida > Santalales > Viscaceae > Viscum > Viscum album. The sequence goes on from OY728123.1 coordinate 978,337,440, forward strand.
TGGGGTTATATAAGCTAACTTTTCAACTATAAATATTAATTGGAAGATAAAAATATTTCCTACATCATGATATTTTTTTCATAATTTTTAGACATTAAATAAGTTAAATCTTTTATGACACCATGATAATGCAGTGATTACTTCATTAATTAATGATTTAAATAAAATGAAACGATAATGTAAAATCTAAGACATACACTTGTCAAAAAACTATTGGATGAGTATATTTCGAACCCTTATCACCTTATCCTAGAAATATATAATTGTGGGACCTTTAAAATCTGAAACTCATTATATAATAATGTAACATTTCATGACTTTCCAAGAGTGCCCCTCCTCTCCTCTTATAAAAGGCCTCCACCTCTACCACCTTATTCACACCATAAAATCCATTTGTCTCAGCCAACCTCGTCCCAAATACTCTCTAAACTTCCCTCTATTACTCCTAGAAGCCTCACTTTGTGCAGAAGTCTTCCCAAGGAAGCCTTTGGCTCAAATCAAGAAGAGTTATCTGATTTTAAGGTAATGTCTTCTCTTATGTTCTTTTATTTTATTTTGCTTATCCAACCCCTTAAAATATTTTTATTCCATTCTTTTCTAAAGAAACCATCATATTCAATATACTAGGATGTTTTATGAGAAGGATTTTATTTATACTTACACATACCTTCATCTAATGGTTAAAGAACATACTATTTCTGTGGGTGGCGAATTACTGCCTCACGAAACAATGATTATTCAATCTTCTTTTAACACCTCTCATGGTGAAAATTAAGATGTAACTATATTTATATATGATATATATTATATTTATGTTTTCATTATGCTTCTGTATTTTTCATTTATAGAATACCTTTATGATTTCCATTATGGGTAAACACGATAATTTCATTTTAGGAAGTGCGGACTACCGCCCCCTCAAAGTGATTTGAATCGTTAATGCCATATGTGTGACGTATAAAGGATGGAGTAAATGATATTATATATGATATTATACTGTAATTATAATATACCTTTATATCATTATGATTTCATATCATTAAATACGAAATATAAATCAAATTAGCGTTCATGCGTATGTACGGCTTACCGTCTCCATGAATGGTGCATTTCATTTCTTACCTCTAAATGTTATATAATATTATAAATGAATGTATATACTAGATATATATGATATATATATGATATATACATAATTAATATAATTATGTAGATAATGGATATTTTACCACATGAACAACTTGTAATTATAAGAAGTTTATTTTTGACTCAAGTACCAAAGATCGACAAAATGACTTCTATTAACTTAAATAATTACATAATGTTCATAACATGGTAATAAGTGATATAAAAGGAATAATGAACTTGAAAACGGTTCTTAATAAATTAGGAATTAACTATAGTTTATTATTCAGGAGGTTAAAGAATGATCGAGTCAAGTCGGACACGAGGTAAGGGACTTCGTCTCAATCTCCTTTCATTGAGACATATTTTATTTTATACACAACTTTCTTTTATACAGTTTATAAACCCCTCTGACTTTTACTTTTATTCAAAAGGAATATTTTTATACGAATAATATTTACTAAATGACAAAAGGAATTTTTTGTCTTACGTATGCGGCGACAATGACTTCCCCACCGCCTTGACCATTATTTGAGTTTCGGCTTCCTCTACAAGCCATAACCTTTTTAAAATAAAAAATAAATACCAAGTTTTAATTTTCTTTTATTTTGGTATTGAAAATGGTTTTGAAAGTGTTTTTATTATATCAATGTGTTGTATTGATATCTTGTGATTGAAATGTGGAAATTTTATGTTTCCTTTATGCATGTTTTATGTGATAAAATTATGTTATGGTTTATGATATGTTTAAACCTGTTCATATGAGGAATGCATTGGACTTAATAAGTGACGGGTGGAGCCCGCTATAGCTCCTCAATGCATCGGTAGGTCTCATGAGACAAACTAGTGTCTTGTCATGAGGCCTTGACAAAATATTATTTTTAGTCTTGGCACGAGGCCTTGGCTGCGTGGTTATGATAGTCTGGCATTATGCATTCCATCATTATGAAAGTGGTTATTGATATTGCTTGTGATTATTCGACTAGTAGAATATCCATGTGAATAAGTAAATGGCATTATTTTATTTATTTATTGCCATATTATGTTGAAGTTCAAGTTTATAAAGATTTTGTTTTAGTTATACATTGCCTTAAAGTTTTATGTTTATTTATGAATGTTTCTGCTATATTGTTATCCTTACTGAGAATCTGAGATCACCCCTTCCAATGTTTTAATTTTTCCAGGATGTGAATAAGTATTTTATGAATGACCTGCAGGGATAGTCGGAAGGGGATATGAGTGTGGACTATGGAGACGATCTTATTTTAGTTTTTCACTTTATGATGTAATGTAACATTTATGAATGTATCTAGTGTTTCCAAGGTGACTAAACTAATCGGTATTTCGAGACTTGATCTTTTGTGATCATGCCAATGTTACGTAATAATGCACCGACTCTGGGTAACTGGGGTCGGGGCATTACAAACATCATGTGATTAATATTTTGAATATATAAACTATTATTAAGATCATTATAATTATATCCTTTAGGGGGATCAAAGTGGTGTACATTGGATAAGTTTTTAGAATTATCATTTCATAGAAATCAGCTTATTATGGGAATTTCTTAAAGGAGTTTAGATGGGAAAGGTATATTTTTCTTAATCTATCATCCTTGGTAACTAAAAATTAAAATCATAAAAAAGGGGGATAAATTAAATTAATGAATGACATAATAAAATTTTAAGAATGAAAGTGTACCAAGTTTATTTATCTAGAAAATTTGTACCAAAACGATTTTAAACTGTTTTTTGAAGTAAGATCAAGAGTCTCGGGATTATTTATTCTATAACATTTTTTATCATAATTGGAATCTCTAAGAAGTAATACAGTTAGAAATTTATTGAGTTCAATCTTGGGAGTTCTCATTTCATTTGGTATCAATTTCAATTGGATGTGGATAGATGTTTTTGTCAAAATCAAATCCTATTTTTTCTTCATAGATTATACATCATTAGACTTGGAGTGAGATAATTTATGGCACATTTTTTAAGAATAATTTTATACCCTTTTCCCAATTAATTTTTATTTCTTGTCAATAAGGTAGATAGAAAGTGAAATGATAGTTTGGAAAGAAAGTTAAGGCAAAGAATAACATATTCATATATTGACACATTAATTTTGAAAGTATTTCCAATAAATATAAAGGGGGATATTTTTTCACCCACATTGTGTGTGTTTTATTTCTTGTCAATGGTTTTAAAATATTGTTAATGAATTATAGGTATTTAATTAATTTTAAATTGTTAAATAATTTGAAAATAAGAAGTTTCTTAGAAGTTTGGTTAATGTATATAAGCCTACTAATGAAGAAGTTTCAGCTAGGATGTTTAATGTAAATAGTGATGTTGAATTACTAATTATTAATGAGGAATAATCCCATATTGTGTAATAATAAAAGAAGTTCCCATGTATTTTTATATTGAAAAAAGATAAATGGTTTTTTTCATTTACAAGATTGGGAATATATTTATTACTTGAAATAAAACAGATTATTTTAATATTTTTAATAACATATAATGATTTAGTAAATGATATTATAATCTCAGAAATGTGATTTTATGTTTATAAAAGAACATTTGTCAACAAAATAATAAATTTTAATCTATTATTTGAAGTTATTGTATTTAGGGTTCTAGATAGAAGAAGAACATGTGCATGTACTAAATGGAAAATAATAACTTTATCGAACTGAGATGTTTTAACTATAATGACCAGACAAAGCAATATAGATGATGCTTCATCAAGTAATTCATAGTATAAATATCACTTTAATGAGAGATCAATATTGATTATATTTAATTATTTTAATGGTGACTCAACATGAAGAAGTAATATTGACTTTGTGAGTCCATTGGATAGAGAAAACCAAATGGATGTAAACTAATAAGAACACTTGGTGAAGAAATATAATGATAAATAAAACTTTTTATAGGTCTATCGGATTGAGTTTTTCAACAAAATAAAATCAGGTGATACTTTATTATTTTTTTAAGTACTAAACATCATTATTTCTCTAAGGTATTTAATATTCTAGATGAGATGTTTCAAAAAAATAGTAGAACATGGATCTTTATAGAAAAAATTTACCAGATAATTTTCATCGAATGGAGTGTCTTTATAAGTTTTTTGGATAGATAAGTCTTTTATGGAATTACTGGGCAACGAAAATTTTGTGAGATCACTAATCAAAGAACATTTGTGAGTTCATTGGACAAATATCACCAGATGTGAAAATGTGAATTCATCAGACAAGAGTTCTCTAAATGGAGGGAAATCAGGCACAGATGATCCTTGGGAAGAAATAATTGATAGATCATTACTATATGGAGAAGTTTCTACATAAAATTATTTTATTAAGGTTTGAGGATATTTTTAATGTTCTTATGAATTTATACATTGGGAAAATGATGAATTAGATGTTCAATGCCTCAATAAAAATGAAGTAATTATCATGGTTCTAGCTTATATTTTAGGAATCTTTGATGATCATTAATTTTTAGATTTGAGGAAAGTTCCTATAAAAGTTTTTTATATCTATTTGTTTAAAGGATTTTAAGGTGGTAAATTAAAGAAATACTCAATTGGGAAATTCAAATTTAAATTTCATTGTCCTACCTTGTTTTTATAGAAACTATGAGTATATAAATGTGATAAGGTTCATTAAGAAGTAGTTTTTGAAAAATTAATGTGCTGACTGAGAAGCATGAGAGATCATTTTGTTAACATATCAGATAGGGGATTTCGTACATAAAGGTATCAGAAAGATCAGTACAAGACATGAGGTACTGAGTGAATAAGGGATCGAACAGACAATTATAAGATGAATTGGTATTATATGAAATATTTATGGATGAAAAATTTTAGGATGGAGGAGAACCAAATAGACAAGGTTAAAAGAATAAATTTTAAGTGAGGTTCAATACTATTATTTAAAAGAGACTATTTTGGTGATAATTATAAAGTGAAATAACATATTGGTTATCATTCATATACACATGTTGTCAGTTGAAGAAAATGATAATATAACCATTGTAGAACATATAAATTAAATAAGAATATGGTAAGAAGAATAAGAATAAATAGAATAAGATATGATAAGAGAAGACAGGAGTGTTGTGTAATTTTTTTGAATAGGAACAAGGAGAAGAAATAATATTTTGTGCATTATAGGTTATACAGATTATAGATAGATCATGTTGTGAGTGAAAAAAAAGAAGAATTGGAGAAGAATTGGCCTTAACCCTATATAAGAAAATGAATCATTCTAGTTTGATTCCATGAAGAGGAATAAGGTTATGTGTGATGATTTTAATATAATAAAAGAAGAGTTTCTTTCACACTTTTATGAAAGTAAGATAAGAAAAAAGAATTTAAGGTAGCACTACAACATTTAACATTGATCTCAATTAGAGGAGGGATTTATAATTTCTACAATGTAGTTGTAGAATCTAAGGAATATTTATATTGGTAGAATAAATATCTAGTAGTATCTAAATGTGGACCAAGAAATCACCAATCCATGGAATCCGAAGTTTTTTTTATCCCCCCTACTAAATTTTAAATAAAAACACAAGGGTTCATTATTTTTTTCAATCCAAACCATTATAATTGAGACCTAATTATATTTTAGAATCTATTTTCTGGTCACCACAATACACAGTGAATACTGGCTACTCTTGTTTGCTAGTGGACCTCGTAGAAACATCATGTTCCTTACTTTACTTTCTTTCATCTACTTTCATAAAAAAAAAATAGAGAACAAGATAACCAATATCAAAACATGTCTAAGAGGTGAAGAAATAAAAATTATATATTGTTTTTAAAAATTCCCCAACACTGATTCACCCCCCCCCCCCACCCCCTCCATGTTGAGAATATATCGAAGTGGCCCTAACACAAGTATCTTTGTTGGGACATATTTTGGCTAGTAAAGGGATCTTGTATGATCTGGGAAAGATAAAGTTTATAAAGGAGTGTCCATATCCTACAACAGTGACTGAGATTTGTAATATCCTTAGTCCAGCGGGATACTATATAGTTTTTTTAAATAAATTTTCACAAATTTCTAATCTAATAACCATGTTAACACAAAAAAGTTACTTTTACCTATAAAATGGAGTGGGAATAATGTTTCTAAGAACTAGTTAATATGTTGGTCAGTGCAGTAGTGATAACTTTACCCTATAATGGAAGATTACTTTTCATTTATAAGGATGAATCCTTGAAGGGACTTGGATGTGTTCTCACACAAAATAATAAGGTGATTGCATATTCATCTTGATAGTTCAATCCTCATGAGAAGAATTATCCTACCCATGATTTAGAGTAAGCTACAATTATCTTTGAATTAAAGATATAGATACATTGTCATTATGGTGAGAAGTGTGATATATACATTCCCCACTAGAATATGAATATATATTCACATAAAAGGAAATGAAAATGAGATAAAGGATATGGTTGGAGATTCTTATGGACTATGATTTTTCTATTCATTATCACCCTAGAAAAGAAAACAAAGTCATTGATGCATTGAGAAAGAATCAGTATAGATGTATTGAAATGATGCTCATTGAAGGATATCCATTGATCAAAGACTTGGTAAGTATAGACATGGAATTTAGAAGGGAAGTGAAATCATCATTACTATCACAAATGATTTCCCAACCATCATTTCTAGATAAGAAAAAAAATCACAAAGAGATGATCATTTGTTACAAAAGAAGATAGAAGTTCTAAAAATGTGATGTTTAATGAGTTTGATATAGGTAACACTGCTGGAAAGGTAGTCTATAACAATAGTTTTAAACCATTGGTAGAGGTTGAAAGAACCATTGTTAAATCCTATACCAATAGTTTTTCAAACTATTGGCTAGCAAGGTGTTGGGATAGGCTTATCCCAATGGTTCTACTTCAAACATTGGTATAGAGCTCTATAAATGTCAGTATAATAATGGTTTCAGAACAACCATTCGAATATATTTATACTAATGTTTTATTATCCATTCATATATAGTATAATTTAATAGTTTATCAATGGTTTTAAAACTATTGGTATAGATTTTTATCAACGGTTTTAGTAAACTTTTGAGAAATCCATTATTTTCAACACTATACAAAAGGTTTTAAACCATTGGTATAGATTTTTTCTATAATTATGAACAGTAGCTATCAAAAATCCCCTCTATTGCATATAAATACATACAACACTTAAAATTACACACAAAAAAACCTACAATAGCACTTAAAAATAGTAGACTCTTCCAACCATGGAATATACCATAACATAGTATTACCCATTTTCAATCTTCATATGACAACCACTCTTCCAACTAACCCATTTCAATTTCTTTGGTGCAAACATCTCAAAATTTTGAATTTACTCAAAGTGATCACAAATATTTTATCATTGAGTAGTCAATGGTGTGTTATCTACTAAACCATGACATAGTCAAAACTTATTTTATAGAAAATGACATGAAAAATGATCATTTATTTGGTAGAAAAGCTCTTTTACTTCTCATATGATCATTATACATCCTTGTTGTTTTTCTATTATTGATTTATGAGTTTAGTATTTACAAAACTAATGATTTTTTAGAATAGTTTATTTATGGTAGGTATTGATTTTTATAGACGTATTTAAATGAAGGGTTGTAATGAAATTGCGTAGAATTATTACTCAAAGAGATATTGAAGAAACCATCCATGAATTTATGGATGAATAGTGCCATCATCGTCACCCTGATGGTGAGAGACCAATCACCATTAAAAAGATGGAATGATATTTGATAAAAATGGTGTCCCATAATGTAAAGAATAAAAAGAAAAATAATCAGAGTCAGATGAATAAGAAGTGGTATAATGACGATGAATAATCTCAAGTTCTTTAGCCAAGAGTTTGAGTGTATGCTTTAGGGGATCCTGTGACTCACCGATGACTACCCAGGTTGTGTGAAGGGCCATTGGGAATCCATTGAGAGTCTAATATATGTCAATTTAATGGAATTTTTTTCCATAATGTTGTAAAATGATGTGTCTATGGCCACTTTCATAGCCAAGTCCATGAGTAGTGGAATAGCGCACACCACCATTTCCTTGAAAAGATTTCATGGCACTATGAGAGGCTAATAAGGAGATAACGTGGAAGGGGATACTAGGAGGACCCATGGACATGGGTGGTTTTGGCAGGGAGGGTGGTGCATTGGAGAGGGTGTCATGGATAAGGGTGTGTAGTTTTGTGAAATAGATTTGATATTATGTAAAAAAGAGTTCATAGAATCCAATTATAGATAAAGGACACTGACCAAATCAATCATTTTAATGTTGAATCATATATTAAATATCCAAATACCCTGATTACTTTATCAAAAAAGATAAAAATACATTGGTAAAAGGTGCTCTAATTAAAAATATATAGTGTTTAGGCTACCTGAGACAAGCATAATGTGACCTACCTAATCACACATATATTTAGTTATAGAAAATTGACAATCATAAAATGTCCGTAATCTTAGTAAAGAATTTAACAAATCAATTTTTCCTTCATCGCTATCATTATCACTATCATCACTGTCATTATCAGCCTCATCCTCATCCCTATCCTCATCCCTTCCCATGTCCTAATCCTCATCCTCATTCCTACCCTCATCCTCAGCCTCATCCTCAGACTCATTATCAGCCTCATCCTCACCCTCAGCCTCTGCCTCGTCCTCTGCCTCTCCCTCAACCTCAACCTCATCCTCGTACTCATCCTAGGCATCATCATCATCCTTATCCTCTTCCTCGCCATCGCCATCTCCAAGAATGGCATTGTCTCGACCACCACTAAAATTTCAACCTGGTGTACTATATATTGAATTCATCGATGACATATATTCATCACAAGCTATGATGACCTCTAGTGGAAGTGTTGGACAGAAAACATTCACCAGTTTCATAAATTTATTGTTTTCCCTAGAATATCATTCTTCCACCTATGTGGTCCTTTTTAAAACATGTTCTTCTTATTCCTTAACCTTTTAGAACTCGGTGGAACTAAAAATGGTACCTGGAGAGGGTCAATACATCATCAGTACTATACTCTACCCAGGTTAGTAGTGTACTCTTCTAGGGTTCTCATCTCCCAACACTTGATGTAAGTGATCATTTGGCCAAAAATTGTCAGTTTCTTGGGCATTTAGGGCCTCCAAAGAATCCTATTACAAATATAAATAGATTATTAAGTTTCAAAATAGATATTACAATTTGAAATAAACAAATTAAAACATACAATCTACTATTGTGTTGGTTTATTAACCACACTTCCATATTTTTCCTTCTACACGGGCAAAACAGTTTGGCTCAAGGCACATGTCCTTCAATATTTAATATCTACCTCAGTAATGACATTTAATGTGGAAACCATAATTAAAAAAAGGTTACCAAAAATGAATTTCATAAATAATATTATATGAAAAATTTAGAAATAAAATAAGTTATGAAGGAAAAAATAGAAAGCGAAAGTCCTAAAGAAAAATTATAAAAAATTGTTACACCTTCTTCTCTCAATATCTGACATCATAGTACACCCCAAAGTGTAGAGGTATTTTTTAGCATCAATGTTTTTTTTCAAATTATTCCCAAAAAATCAATAAAAAAAGAAATTATTAATGAAAAACATGAAAATTTTAATTTAAATACCTCAAATGTGATTAATAACTTAAACTTGATAGTCATCCAATGAGTAAACATTTTCCAATATTTTTTTATTAGACAATAATCCACAATAGGTACTGCCTCTAACTCTGTGCTAACTCTAGAATTCCATCCAATATAAAACTCATGCTTATAGGCTCTCCAAATCTCACCTAACTCCATGAGATGTTTTGGCCATGAACCGTCCCCATCGGGGAAATTAAACTGAAGCTGACACCAAAATATTAATTCATATAAAAAATAATAATATTACATTAAATCCAATAGATTTTTTACCCATATATGTGCCCAATAATTTTCCTTGACTTCGTTTAGAAACTGTCTCCATGAGATCAGGCTAATGGGAATAATGTTGGTGTATTTGGAAAGTGTATCCCAAAAACTCCAACATTTCTACCCTTTTTCTCGATCATTTGGTTGTCTTAATAGTTGGCCACCATTAACTGCGTGTGGCAGTTCCACACCAAACAGATACATGTACGCCCCTACCGAGTCGTCTATCCGTAGATGTATCTGTTATGATATAAAAACAAATATTATATAAATACATGTTATAATGAAATTAAATAATGGTAAACAAATTAGGGATCTAAAATATACATGCGGAATTCTACTCAATGGGAACCTCTGGATTCATTTCCACTAAAGGAACATCACACTATACCCGTGGAGTGGATCCCAGTGTATGCTCTATAGGAGCAGACTGTGTCAGAGTTGGATTTGAAGAAGGAATATAGAATCTTGTATAAAAAGAATTATATGGTAAAGAAGATGGCATAAATGGCTGACCAAATACATAATATGGATGAAGAGTGGGAATCATCATGAGATATAGTAAAGATGGGTGAGGAGGCTCTTATGTAAAGGGTGGTGAAAACATGGGAGGCATAAATATCATGTGTGTCCCTAATTACACAACGGGGTCAGAATGTGTGTAAGATGGTACATCAGTGGGAGGGGCAGGCTCTAAACGGGTATGCCGACTAGAGTGCCAAGCTCTTGTACTACCTCCCCCCCCCCCCTCGTACCACCAGCCTGAGTACTAAGACCACTACTAGTCTTCTTATCAAATAACTAGAGCCTAAGTGGTGGATCCTACATAAAATTTTAATAAAAACTAATAATATTACATTTTATGTTATTGTAATATATATATATATATATAATAAATTAATCACAACATGCACTAATAGAGGAATGCCCATCTCAGTCATCCGATGATTATTGTCTGTCAGATTTTTTCATCACTGCTCCTCATATGGTTTCATTTCCTTCATTTAAAAAAAATATATAAGTAATTGGAAAAGAATAACTACTATATAACCAATAAAAAAATTGATACATGGATTATTTTTCTTAGGTCATTTGGTTCATATTTTCGATTATGTAATTTAGATATTTTTTTGGGTTATTTCATTATTTTCATTAGCTTTTTTTCATATCAATTAGTTTAATATGTCTATTTCAATTAATCTCGTTATTTGTTACAATTTAACTATTTTGGTTTTTTTTGGTTTGGTAGGTATGAATATAGTTCATTTCAATATTATAAAATGAAACTCAAAGAAAAATGCAACCAATAAATATTGAAAATATACATGAAGGTCTAGTTGGATGCAAAATATTTTTAATAAATAGTAAATTAATTTGTATAGTACAAATCTAAACAACTCAAGTTGAGTTAAACCAACAGAACTGAGAACACAATTGAATGCTTCTATATATTTCTCACCACAACTTAAGTTTCTCAATCTACTCTAAAAATTAAATAATTGGAGTTATCATAAGTAATAAATGGATCGGGGCCAATAGGAGTAGGGATGGTTTCAATCCCATCATCACCATCATCAAAAATATGTCTTGGTATCACTTCAATAATGACATAAAATTCAGGTCAAAGATTATCTTTGACATAAATAACTTTTTTCTCCATTGATTCCAATACATATGGTTCATAGGTAGCAAGAGTTTGATTCATGTAAATAAATTGAAATCCAAAATCATCAATAAATGTGCCCTACCTGTTCATCAAATCAATCCAGTAGCATTTCACCATAGTGACTCGACCATGAGAGTAATAATATAATATTATTATTTTTTAGTGACACCATAATAAGCTACATTTTCAAAGTGGGGTCTATTATCCAATGCACTAGAATAACATCTGGTTGTGCTTGTTATCATAACACCATCATGTTGTGTTCTCTTGTTTTTTTCTCGTTTAGTGATAGTAAATTTTTACCCATTGATCACAAATGATTTACATTCACAAACCATGGTATTATGACCAAAACCTAAAGATCTTTTTTCCTCAGAGAAAATGTCAGCAGGAAAATTCAATACCTAAAATATAAAATAATATTAAACTTAATTATATATTGATTTTATTTATTTATTACATCAATATTTCTACCTTCAATTTCAACCAAGCAGAAAACTATTTGCTATGAAAAGGCTCTCTCCTTCTCAAATATAAATAAAGATGCTTTCTATTTATCATTTTTTATGTTCCCTATAGAGAAAAATAGAAATAGTTTATCAAATATGTACAATTATAAGATATGAGATAAGATATACATGTTAAATTTACATACTTGATGTAGTCATCGAACAAATCACAGTTGAACAACACTGTGTGATTTTCCATCTCCCACTCTTCTAGGCTTAATGTTGTCAAGGTATATGATCTGGAAATTACCCCTATTTGAGGATGTGATGGAAAAGTGGGTTTAATTTTCTCATATTATTCTTATTCATTTCTCATTCTTCTATTAATTCTCTTAGTAATATCAGACAAATACATTGAGCATAAATCTATACATTCTTGAGTCAAGTAACCATTCAAGATAGAACCTTAGGAATGATTCATGTTCCAATCAAAATATTTCAATGTGGACATATTTATTTCAATTAGAAACATCCAATGAAAACAAAAAGGTCCTCCAAGATGTATTTTGGTTGGAAGTTGCACAGTCAGATTCAATATGCATGTGAAAAATGATGGAGGAAATATTTTCTCTATCTCACACAAAATTAATGGTGTCTCTACAAACATTTTTTTGTAAGTAAGATTTAGAAAACTTTTTAGAAAAAATATATCTAAACAAATGGAACAACCAAATAACTGAAACCCTAATATTATTGGACAAAAGATGATGGATTTCTATTGGAATAAACTCATGCAGAAGGACATGATAATCCTGAGTCTTCAAGGATTTCGACTTCAAATTTCTTTGGTTGACCTGTTTTGATATATTGGTTGAATAGACATCAAAAAAATTAATAGTCTTTACTACTACCAGAAAATTATTTCATTCTTTAGGTGTTGTCACATAAGAAGATCATGTAAATTTCTATATATTTTCACCGATACACATAGGATTCAATTTTGGTCTAATCCCCCAATCCACCAAGTCATGTTGAGATCATAAATCATCTTTTTTATTTCCATTGAAATTTAGAATAACTGAATTAAACATTTCACATATATTATTTTCAATGTGCGTTATGTCTAAGCAGTGAGGTAACAAATTGGTTGACCAATAAGGCAACTCAAATAAGATACTCCTCTTCTTATAATTGTAACAGGTATCTTTGGAAAGATTTTTCCTCTTTCTAGATTTCATTTTACCCCTCCTAAATGAAAAACTAAAATATTTCAATTCATTAAGAACATTAGTTCTAGACATATGCTGAGATGGATCATCAGTCTCCTTGGTATTTTCAAATCTTTGATGATTATTTCGATATGGATGGTCCATTTTAAAGAATCTTCGATGTCCCATAAAACTAAAATTATGATGATATTTTAGTCCTCTAGATCGATTATTCTTCATAAAAATAGGTCATGAAAGTTTTACCTTTATGCTCCATCCATAAATCATTACATAAGCAGAAAAATCATTGATCATCCACATAAGTGTAGCACGCAACTGAAATATCTCTTTCGAACATGCATCGTATGTGCGCACACCCACATCCCAAAGAATTTTTAACTATTTTATTAATGGTTTCATGTATACATATATATCATTTTTGGGATCAGAAGGTCTATATATGAGTAATTTCATGAAAGTGAAAGGTTTTTTCATACATAACCATAGGGGAAGGTTACAAATGTGTATGAAAACCGAGAATGTGTTGTGTGAAGTAAGCATCTACCCAAACAGATTAAAACTATCATATGAAAGACCCAGCCTCACATTTTTCACTTCATCTGCAAAATAATTATATCGAGCATCAAATCTCTACCATAAAAATCCATATACAGGGTTAACCAACTCTTCATTATTAATCTTTCTCTCGGTATCATTGAATCGTATTTTTATTGATATTTTATCATACATGAAAGGATTATGTAGTCTAGAGATCAATGGAAAGTGCCACATTACTTTATGTGGCACACTGGATGGTGTTCCATAAACTTTTGGATTTCATAGTGATGTTACATGTTTTATAAAATCATTTCTTTTAGTAGTTTCCTCCTAGAATAAGCTGAAATATTTCGAGTAAGCAAGAATTTTGTTTTTTTTAATCCAAGTTCTACAACTAACTTCCATTCCATATAGTGGTTTGAGAGAACATCTACATCATCTAGAAGTAAGTCCTTCAAGAAGGTAATAATGTAATCAATGGTAGTATTAGAAATCCCATACATGGTTTTCCCTTGAAAAATCAGATTAGAAATTCTAACATTTTCATTTTACCACATTGCCAAAATACTGGCATCGTCGCAACATCATTCAATTTTTTCACCCTAACAACATCATCATTTTCATTGGACACATCATGTGTTCTCGTATAGAAGTCTTCTTGGGTCAAAATCCTTTCCTTATCATAATGGATAAAAAATAGAAACCAATCATATATCAAATTCTCCAATACATTCCTCTCATTTGGATCATCATAAATTTGATATTCCATTTTCTCCCCATTGTGATAGAACACATAGTAGCTTTTTAAACCATATTTGGTTGTATGGTTGATAACTTCTTCACAACTCAACCAAGGTCTTCCTGTACAATTATAACATGGGAAGTTTATGTGACCACTATCTGTCTCATTGTAAAATACGAAATCTAAAAATATATCCAAATTGTTTTAAAAATATTTTGATATATGATTAGTTTGATACATCCAGCTTATATCAATTCTATAAAAAAAATTAATAAGTCATTTCATGAAATAAATTCCAATTTTATTGAAGTTAAAACAAAAATATGCTTAAGTAAATGAGAATTGTTCAGTTTATATAAAACCACAACTGACACACTATTCTGTATGAGAATCATGATATGAAATATAACAAAATAAAATATATATAACAAAAGTCTATAAATATAAAACCATGATATTAAATTGAAATGTGGTGGATGTTATGGAAAATAATTGTGAAAAGAATGATCTCTCTAGTATAACTATGAGAAAATAGTTGTCATTAAGTCTTAATTTATAGTGATCATTGTATTACATAATTAAGGACATATTTATAATCCATGGTGTCATTATAGTAATAGTGATCAATGATATTTTTTATAGGGTGTGTTATTTAAAAGGTATAAATCTTGGTGTCATGAACTAGAAACATGTAGGTACTCAATGAAAATGATATAAATCCAGCAAGATGAGTTATTGGAGTGTTGAAGGACATCAAGGTATACCCTAATGTGTTATATTTACCTTACTTAAATACATGGAAATACTTTCAAGGGACACCTAGGTTCCTCAAGGGACACCTAGACCACCATACCTGCTTCGATCTAAGATAGAATACCTCTTTTGAAGTGTCACCATGTATATTGGTGTGTGTGTGTCTATATATATATAAGTATGTGGGATTATATATTCACTATATATTTTGTAACATATATACCCTTATATTTAGATATGTAGTACTCTCCATGAACTAAGGCCTTAATCTAGTGCCCATGTATATTAATAGGAGTGTCGTAATTTAAATAAGGGTCACCATGCCCAGCTGTCTCATAAAAAAATGGGAACCAAGATTGAATTTCATAATTAATATAGGATGTCAAGTTGAGTATCATAATCAATGTAGGATTCCATGACAAGTATAATAAATAACACTGATATAGATCACACCCATCATCTCAATAGAGGGGCATAGAATGTCCTTCTCAACACCCAAAGTGATGTGAAATTTTATGTCAAACATCCAAGAACAAGGGGGTTTTAAATTCAATTTCCAAACAACTAACCAAGTTACACTACAGGAAAACTGAATATTTGCGACGGGCGATTTGCGACGGGATCCCGTTGCCGAAAACGGTGTCGCAAATAGGTGTTTTTGCGGCGGTCCTATCGCAAAAAGAGTATTTGGGACGGTATTTTTTCCCCATCGCAAATGGGTTTTCGTTTATATATTAAAAAGGTATTTGGGACGGTCTGTCACAGATATATTAGTTGTGACGAGTTTCTAACCCGTCGCAAATGCGAAATTTAAAAAAGGTATTTGCGACAGACCGTCGCAGAAATTTTTTTACGACGGGTATTCTTCTCGTCGCAAATGTTACAGTAAAAAAATATTTACGACGGGAAATCTCGTCGCAAATATTCTCGTCGCAAATACTAAAAAAAATAATTATTAATAATCGTATAATATTATATAAAAATAATAATAATATTAATAATATTAAAAAAAATATTATTATAATATAAATAAAATAATATATAAAATATAATTATGAAATATTAATATAAAATAATAATAATATGAATATAAATAATATAATATAATATAATAATACTAATATTAATACTATAAAAAATTAATATAATATTATTATTATTAAATTATGTATATAATATTAATATTAATATTAATAATCTAAATAAATTATATTATTATAATATTAATATCAAAAAATAATAATAATATGAATATAAATAATATAATATTATATATTATGAAATATTAATATCAAAAAATAATAATAATAGTACTAATATTATTAATATAAAAAATTAATATAATATTATTATTATTAAAATAAATATACATATTTATGAAAAAATAATATTAATAATATTAATATTAATAAATTTATAAATTTATAAATTTCTCAATATTAACAATAAATATAAAATATTAAAAGTAATATTACTAAAATAAGCAGACATTAAAAATAATACTAATAAGTAATAAAATATTAAAAAAATAAAAACAAATTAAATCATGCAATATTCGTACCAATATGAAAGAGGAATTGTAAATAGTTAATATGACAATAAACTACGAACTCAAATATTTATTACATCTAAAAAATCACTAGGGGTGGATAATCTGGAGGATCTGGAGGAGGTGGTGGAGGAAAATCCATCCCTAAACTATGAGTCAGACGACACATATACTCCATATGATCCTGATTTTGCTCCTCATATCGACGTCTCTCCTCATCCTGCTGATGACGCATCTGCTCCTGCCATCGACGCATCTCCTCATCGTGTTGCTGACGCATCTGCTCCTGCCCCTGACGCAAATCTTCTATAAGCTAACTCTGAGCACGCAGCTGCTCCTAATACTGTGATGCAGAATATGATGTCTCTCCACGAGCTCCTCTCGAGCTGGACGCCGACATCGCAACAGTACCATAATAAGCTGTAGGAGTCAAATGAGAGCCGATACCAACTACTCGGCCCTTTTCGAATCCATACTGGGTCGCCTGCATCCATGTCGTCTCATCAAAATGGTGGGCACTAGTCTGATCACCCATCTCGTCTTGACTCTCAGCCTATGTCTGAGAGGTCGCGGCCTCATATGACTCCTTAAGTTTCAATTAGAAATTAAAATAATGAAAATATTATATGTATTTAATTTTAAAACTAAAAAGAAAATAATACTGACCACAATCTGACGCTGGAGGTCACCTCTAATCTCTCCAGTAGCCGGGTTAGTGTACATCCTCCGATAAACTCCGTACGTCGTAATACCGGGATTCTCGGCTTCCTATATGAATATAAAATAAATTTTTTATATTTAATGTTGTATAAAATATTAAAAAAAAAGTACTTACCAGACTCTCTCTATGCGCACTGAATGTACGACTACTGGCTCGATGTGTCACCTCTTGTCTCCCACGATTCTGTCGACCCAATGCAGATCTCCTCTGAAACCCACCACCCAACTAGTGTGTACATAATTCATCCCAAACGTGAGATGAAATTTACTCTGGTCGGTGGGATCTACAGGACTCATCAAATTCTGTCACTCCGGCTTTCTTCACAGCTGTCTTTCTCAAATTATGCAAAAACTGACGGAAACGGTCACGCATAGACACCACCCATGCCGCGTGGATAGTGGCACACATGCTCTCGTCGATGGGATACCATAAACCCTAATATAAAATAATTAATGAATTAAATTTCAAAATAAATAATATTTAATTACGTACTAGCCAATGATCGAACATGGCGGCCTGCACATCAGTGGGAATCTGATCCCATTTGAGCCAGGGCTGAGAAAAATAATTGCGCAAGATAGCGCTCCCCTGTCCAATAGCTATATGCGTAAAAATGTGGAAAAAGAACAAATAATCAAAAAATTAGAATATTAATAAATTATAATGAAATATAACTAAAATACACAGGTTACCATACCACTGGGTGTGTGCATCGAATCCAAGAGGTGGACGTCACTCCGGGATAGGATCTGGAATCATCAGTCTGGGAAGACCACGCCCCCTCCGAGTGCTCCCTATAGTGCCAACAGCCTGAGGGTCAGATGACTCAAGAACCTCATCATCCATAGGTAGATCAGCCTCCAGCAACTGACGAAACGTTTCTGAGTCCATATGAAACATGAAATGATTATTATTAGCAAAAAATTGAAAATAACAATTATGTATAGATATATATTTGTTATGATTCTAACCAGCATTTTACTGTGTCAATCTTCATCTTCATCATCATCTTCATAGTTGTCAATGTCAATGTCAATGTCTTCATATTCCTCATCAACATCATCAATTTCCATATTAGTTTCACTTTTATCATCTCTTGTCATTTCAAATTCAGTTGTAACATCGTTGACAACATCGTCACCATCGACCATTAACTATGGGGTGTCATCCTCGATATTCATGTCTCTTTGTGAAAAAGATGTGTTTTGAGGATTGTCCTAAAAAGTTTCATTTCCTTGCACTTCAGTGGAACCACATTCAGTTTGAGTAAACTGATTTTCTCGAGATTTAACTTTTATTATACTCCACCAATCATCCAACTATTTTGCAGTAGCACAATATTTTGCATAATAAATTTGATGTGCCTAATGATCCAATAAAAATTCTTCATTTACTGTAAGAAGACTTTTATTTTTAATATCAACAATTCCATGAGTCGGATGAATATGCAAACCTCTCTCATTATCCATCCATCGACATTTAAACATTGTTACATAATTCTATCCCAAATAACACAGTTCAATAATTTCTTCAAGCATGCCGTAAAAGTCAACTTCAATATCTCTATGATGTGATCCCTTCAAACAAACACCACTATTCATTGTTTTCTTTGATTCCCCATATGAACGTGTATGAAAGCGATAACCATTCACCACATATGAATTATAAGATTTAACCATTTTGGATGGTGGGCTACTCAATATACGTAATCGACTATAAATCTTATCATCATGTACAGATACCTCAAAATTTTTAAAACATTTATCACTATTACAAGTAATAAATTGATTTTATATGTAAAACCAAAAAAGAATTTATGTTACCAGTTTTTGAAACAAGTAGGAAAAATTTTTTTGCCGACGTTCTTCTAAGCCAGCTGCTGTAATTTGTGGAAATTGTTTCTTGATATGATCATCATATAACCTACAAATGCAATATGATTAATTTACTATAACAGAATCTATAGAATAAGGGATAGGAGCACTCACTGTATAATTGGTGACATTTCTTCACAGTTGAGTAGAACATATGTATGAGCGCTATGATGTTCATCATCTGAAATCCATCTATCATGAACTCCACCAAAGCCAAGTTCAGGCTGATTGACAACTGATAATTGATTGTTCATATCATCATCAACATTACCATCATTCTGGCCCATGTGGTTAAATTTTGAGGGATATTCATATTCAAAATAATGAGAGCAGAATAAAGCAATTTCCTCTTGCAAATAAACTTCAGCAATTGAGCCTTCAACTGATGCTTTGTTACATACTTTTTTCTTTAATTTCTGCTTGCATCTCTCAAATGGGTACATCCATCGAAACTAAACCGGACCTCCACATTTTTATTCATGTGGAAAATTTAATATCAAATGTTCCATTGAGTCAAAGAAAGCCGGTGGAAAGATTTTTTCCAGTTTGCATATAATTACAACAACATCTTCTTCCAGTTTTCTTAGTGTATCGTAGTTTGTTGTCGCCGCACACATGTCTCGGAAAAAATATGATATATCTGTTATCGAATCCAAAATCTTAGAATTCAAAAAACCTCTTAATCCAATTGGAATAAGTCTTTCCATTATAACATGACATTCATGACTTTTTAATCCGGTAATATGACCATTTTTAACACATCTTCCCAAGTTGGAAGCATAGCCATCTGGAAGTCTCAAATCTACAATCCACTGAAAAAATAATAAACGACTCTCTTTGGTCAGTGTATAAGCTGCTTTTGGATTCATTAATATTCGTGATCTGACATTTTTAAACAATTCAAGTTCTGGTCGCCTACAAATTTGGGAAAGATCTAATCGTGCCTTTACATTATCTTTGGTTTTACCCGGTGTATCCAAAACTGTATGAAATAAATTATCAAAACAATTCTTCTTAATATGCATGACATCCAACATGTGTCGGACCAACAAATCAGACCAATATGGAAGATTCCAAAAAATTCTCAGTTTTGTCCAATTGTGTTCTTTCCCAAAGCCATGAATTTTCTGTTGGTTTATTGTCGGTCCAAAAGTGATGGAAGG
The DNA here is from genome assembly GCA_963277665.1 of Viscum album. Classification (NCBI taxonomy): domain Eukaryota; kingdom Viridiplantae; phylum Streptophyta; class Magnoliopsida; order Santalales; family Viscaceae; genus Viscum; species Viscum album. The sequence goes on from OY728123.1 coordinate 978,358,221, forward strand.
TAATGAAAATACAACTGATTGTAACTCTGTACCTGAGATCATTTTTGGAGGTTCATCTCTTTCAATTCTTCCTTTTCTGAAATGAGATTTATTCCTCCGAAAAGGATGATTGATTGGAAGAAATCTGCGATGACAATCAAAATAGCAAGGTTTTTTTCCATTCACGAGCATAAATTCTTTGTTGTCTCCCATACAGTAAGGACATTATTTTGGACCATGTGTACTCCATCCAGATAACATTCCATATTCCAGGAAGTCACTAATTGTCCACATCAAAGAAGCTTTCATTACAAAATTCTGTTTCGTAGCAGCATCATATGTACCAACACCATGACTCCACAATAAATTTAACTCATAAATCAATGGTTTCAAATAAACATCAATATTATTTTTCGGATGTCCTGGGATTAATAATGTCAAAAAGATATAAGGATCTTTCATCAACATCCATGGAGGAAAATTGTACGAAGTTATAAAGACAGGCCAACTGGAATATTGACTACCAAAATATCCAAATGGACAAAAACCGTCAGTAGAAAGACCCAATCGCACATTCCGGGATTCTAAAGAAAAAGGTTGATTCACTTGATCAAAATTTTTCCATGAATCACCATCAGATGGATGAATCAAGCTTTTGCCATTTGAAATATTGGTTTTGTGCCATGACATCATTGTCGATGTGTTCTGAGACATAAATAAACGCTGAAACCTGGGTGTAAGTGGGAAATATCTCAACTGTTTTACAGGAATCAATCCAGACTTCCCTGATTGAGCTTCTTTATACCTCGATTGTCAACATGTGGGAAAACTATCCAACGACTCATTTTCACCAGAATATAAGATGCAATCATTTTAACATGCATGAATCTTCTGATAACTAAGGCCCAGATTACTAACTAGTCTCTTTCTCTCATAATAATTAGCAGGCAGCATATTTCCTTCAGGTAATAGTGCTTTACCCAAAGAAAATATCTGATCAAAACAGTTATTTTACATTAAATTATCCAATTTAATAGCCATAAATTTTGCAACTGCTTCTAATTTTCCTATCTTGCAACCAGGATATAATGCATCCTCAGCAGACCTGAACAACTCATCAAATTCAGATGGTGCCAACTCAGAAGGTAAATCAACATCATCCTCAATTTCTGTTTGTTGAACGGATGACCCTGCAACATCATGTACTAAATTCTGAAACCGTGATGGATCCAGAATCAAATTATTAGTATCTTCTCTGGAATTTATTTCACCGTGTTGATACCAAAAAATATAATCTGATTGAAAACCATAACGCAAGATATGTTGCCCAATGATGTCAAATGTCTCAAACGTTCTCAGAGCAAATTTTTTACAAGGACACTTAATTGTCCCTTCTGAAACAAATTCTGGGTTTGATGATGAAAATGATAAGAAAGCTTTAACACCATCAACATATACAGGATTTAAACTAGAACCGTTTGGATTTCTGCGATGATTTATCCATGCACAATCATCCAATAATGATTGATGTTGATTTCCTTGTTCCATATTCATATATATGTTTCTACAAAATTTAAAACCATTACTATTGTTAAATAATTTGATATAAGAAAAACAATATCCTAAAAATATAAGATACATAATTACAGTTATTTCTTAGTAATTACCAATAATTATAGGTGACACAGTTAGTTTGTAATCATCCCCACTAATTATTATTAATTTAGAAATACTTAGAAATACTTGACAAAATGAAATATGCTTGAATAATGAAATAAAATTTTGTAATCATCATTGTGGAGATTATACTACTAATTATTCTGATTTGTTTGACAGCTCATCTCTTTTTAACTTTCTCCCGACTGAAATCAGTATGAAAAACTTTCTCTGACATACGTTCGACAACATTTTTCATACTGATTTCAGTGGTAGAAAGTAGCAAAGATATGAGACGTTGAACAAAAGTTAGCCGCCAATTCGCTAGAAATTGTGCCAATTTATAACCATGTACTTGAATTTATTTGATTTTTGATTAATTATTATTAATTATTACTAATTATTACAAAGCTCAATATTTCCAACAGATTTTTCTCTATTCTTAACATGTTCAAATCTTAAAGAGTCGTCAATTTTCAGGTCATTCCCAATAAAAAGTTTGTGTCAACCATGTCCAATTTAAACTCTATAATTTTCCTTATATGGTTGATCACCTCGCAAGTAGTGTTGCAATAGGACGACACAAGTAATGAGAAAGACATGACTTAGGTTATCCTATTGCAACGCTACTTGCGAGGTGATCAACCAAGAAAGAACAATTATAGAGTTTATATTGGACACTGTTGATGTAAACTTTTTATTGGGCATGACCTGAACATTAGAGACCCTTTAAGATTTGAACATGTTAAGAATAAAGAAAAACTTGTCGAAAATATTGATAATTATAATATTTTATAAATATTTTATAATTTTAATAATATTAATATTTTTTTTAAATATTAAACATATAATAATAAAATAATTATATTATTAGTATTATTTAATTATTAATATTAGAGTAATGTAATATTTTATATTATGTGACTATTTGTGTTACTATTTATGTTACTAATTATATTACTAATTATGTTACAAATTAGAAATGCGAAGATATGCATATAAGTTGGGTGGTTAATCAATCATTGAATAGAAAAACAAACGTAATTTACCGCTCATCTACCTCAATTTTATTTTTATTTGTGTGTTAAGGCTTGACAGGAAACTTCTGCCTCCACATGTAATATCTACTTTTAATGTCAAAATTATAAACCTCCTCACCTCTATGTTGGCGAGGAGGTTGATAATTTTGACAGTAAAAGTAGATATTACATGTGGAGGAAGAAGTTTCATGTCAAGCCTGAACACACAAATGAAAAGAAAATTGAGGTAGATGAGCGGTCAATCACGCTTGCTAATTTTCCTAATTATTTTTAAGTCTTTCCTAATTGTTTTTAAGTCTTTCCTAATTATTTTTAATTGTTTCCTAATTATTTTTAATTGTTTCCTAATTATTTTTAATTGTTTCCTAATTATTTTTAATTGTTTCCTAATTATTTTTAATTGTTTCCTAATTATTTTTAATTATTTCCTAATTATTATAATTGTTTCCTAATTATTATAATTGTTTCCTAATTATTATAATTCTTTCCTAATTATTATAATTGTTTCCTAATTATTATAATTGTTTCCTAATTATTATAATTGTTTCCTAATTATTATAATTGTTTCTTAATTATTATAATTGTTTCCTAATTAAATCTAATTGTTTCCTAATTAAATCTAATTGTTTCCTAATTAAATCTAATTGTTTCCTAATTAAATCTAATTGTTTCCTAATTATTCTAATTGTTTCCTAATTATTATAATTGTTTCCTAATTAAATCTAATTGTTTCCTAATTAAATCTAATTGTTTCCTAATTAAATCTAATTGTTTCCTAATTAAATCTAATTTTTTCCTAATTAAATCTAATTTTTTCCTAATTAAATCTAATTGTTTCCTAATTAAATCTAATTGTTTCCTAATTAAATCTAATTATTTCCTAATTAAATCTAATTGTTTCCTAATAAAATTTAATTGTTTCCTAATTATTTTAATTGTTTCCTAATTATTTTAATTGTTTCCTAATTATTTCTAATCAATTAAATCTAATTATTTCCTAATTATATGATAATTATTTTAATTAAATCTAATTAAATCTATTTATTTCCTAATTATTTGATAATTATATATTTATTTCTAATTATTACCAAAACATCCTCCGGGAGTGTCGAACCAAGAGTGCAGCAAGGCTCATTGTCGTGTACCAGGTTACCCCGAGTCACGCTCGAAACACCTTGTCAGAGTTTTCACTCCTAGGTACATCTGTGCCAGAGCCGCCTCTACTTGTTCGTATCCAGACAAGGATTATTTGGTACAACCACTTAATCTAATTATACTATATAGCTACTAAAAATTCTATTAAAAAAATTAAAATTAACAATTAAAAATTAAAATTAACAATTAAAAATAATTTTACAATTAAAAATAATTTAAAAAATAAAAAAATATAAATACATTCGATATTTTGAAGTAATCTGGATCTTCTAACTCCTTCTCTATGCTTCTCGAAAGAAAAAATTAAAACAAAAAAAAATTCTACACAGAACTGAAAGTTAGAGAGAGAGGGGAAGAGAGATCTGAATGTTATTGAAAAAAATGGGTGTGGTGTATATATAAGTTAGATTAGTTGCGACGATCGTATTTGGGATGGGATACCGTCGTAAATACTAGGTATTGCGATGAGATACTATCGCAAATACCTTCGCCTGCACTAATTACAGGTGGCAGTTAAAAGGTTTTTTGCGACGAGCCCGTCGCAAATAACTGCCTGTCGACACACCATTAGTGACGGGAGGATATCCCCGTCGCAAATTCCTATTTACCATCGCCGGTATTGGTGATGGGCCCCGTCACAAATACCTTCGCCCGCATTAATTATGGGAGGCGGGTAAAAGGGTTTTTGCTACGGGCCCGTCGCAAATATCTGCCTACCGACACACCATTAGCGATGGGCGGATATCCCCGTCGCAAATTCATATTTACCGCCACCGGTATTTGCGACGGGTCCCGTCGCAAATACCACCCAGTGAATATTTTTTTACGAAGGTACAATTTACCCATCTCAAATAGTATTTACCACCACCGGGTAGTTGCGACGGGTCGAAGGCGATCATCAAAAATAGGCTTTACCGTGGCTGGTATTGGCGACGGGACCCGTTGCAAAAAACACCTGGTGAATAATTTTTTGCGACGGGAAAATTGGCCCGTCGCAAATACTATTTACCACCACCGGGTACTTGAGACGGGTAGCCTTCTACCCGTCGCAAATAGTCTTCCCGCGTTTTGGCATGCAAACCACGCCATTGCAATTGCGAAAGGTCCTGTATTTCCGTCGCAAATAACTGATCATTTGCGATGGGAATATATTCCCATCGCAAATATGCTTTTCATTGGAGTTTTTGCGACGGTAATAAAGCTTGTCGCAAATACCCCATCGCAATAAGTGTTTTTTCCCGTAGTGTTAACTCTATAATAATTTATTATAATGTAGTCTCACTTTCCCTATGATACATTATCTAAGTAAATCCATAAAGAGGAACACAATATCGCTCAAGGTCCAGTGTACCTTCATTATCTTAATTTAATTAAAAATATAATAACAGCCAATGAGATCATACATTCCTTAATATAATTCATCAAAAATTATCAAACAAATTTGAATTCAATTAAAATAATAATATTGATCAATAGTTAAACATCAATCATAAATAAAGATATCAAGGGGAAAGGGGTTAATTGAAACCTATTTCAATTTATTAAATCATTTATAACATTCCAAGAAATTTAAATAACACACCTGAGGGGTGGTTTAATCCTTAGTGAAGGATGGTAAAAATAATAATTCAATTACACTCAGAATTAGAATATATATGTATAAAGATTCATAATCAGCATCTATGTGTATCAGCATCTATGTGTATAAAGATTCAGTGTATCTATAAAGATGAAATATAATGGATTTTTACAAAATTATGGTTTACAGATGTCATATATGAAAAATAATAAATAAATCTAGGTGGATACAGATATAGTATATACAACATAATTAATACATCTAAATGATGATATATTACAGACCAATGGGGAAATCAAAAATAAATGAAAAACCCATACTCACCAATTTGAAGATAAATATAGGTAAAAAATGATTTTAAGTGGAAGAACCGGATATGAAGTGGAATAAATAGAATTAAAACAACAATGGATTGTCGGTGGAAATGTGGTCGTCGAATGGAAAAGGGAGTTGTGCGCTGCTAGTGAAAAATAAAGGATCTATAATGGGGAGGGGGTGGCTCATGCTGCATTTGAGGGAAATTTATCCCAACAATTTTTAAAAACAGTTGGGATATATTATCTATAGAAATGGTTAATTAAAATTATTGGTATAGAGTGGTTTTGACAACTCTTTACCAACGGTTTTTAAAAATCAATGGGAAACCATAACACTATGCACCCATTCCCAACTGTTGGGAGAAAATTGTTGGGAAAGGGTACCCTATCCAAATAGTTTCAATAAACCATTAGTATTGAGGCATTCATAAAAACCTAAATTACAGTAGTGTAAAGTGGTAGTACATAGTTTTGCCTCAAGGATATGTATCCCATCTATTATATAGTTAAAGAAAGAGGTGATGGATGAATCTTGTCACACTACATTCTGTATATATCCTCGAAGCACCAAAACACATTTAGATCAATGAGACCAATATTGGTAGGATAATATAAAAATTTATATTGTTGACTATACTAAAAGATGTTTTATATGTTAAAAAGTGAATACATAGTGAAAAATATACAAAATAGTGTTGAAACCACTACCCAAACCTGCATGTATATGGTACAACTTCACAATGGAATTTTTTATTGGCCTTCCTGTTGACTCAAAGGGAAATAATTGCTTATTGGTAATCATTGATAGGTTAAAAAAATATTCTCATATTATCTCTATAAAATATAGTTTCTCCCATGATCACCTTTCTTATACATATATATATATATATATTCAAGAAGTGGTGAACCTTCATATAGAATCATTGTCAATTGTTTCAGTCCATGGTCCAAGATTTACTTCTAATTTCTAGAGGAGCCTTCAAACGGTTATAAATAAAAAAGAAAACCTTTAAATATACTATAATCTATAAACTGATGGGTAGTTTGAGAGGACAATTAGAACATTGGGAGGCATGTCATGGGAAAGATCACTTTATTTTCAATGGAGTTAGGACCAACCACTTTTAATTGTTGAATTCTCCTACAATAACAGTTCCTACTCAAGAATTCAAATGTATCTATATGAATCATCTATGTAAAAAGGTTTTGAAATCCAATATGTTTGTATAATGTTGTAGAAGTTAAGATATTGGAATCATACTTTGTAAAAGAAACTATGGTGAAGATACATGCGACCCAAAATCATATTAAACCTGCTCAGAATCAAAACAAACTAGTTATGTTTAAAATCAATGGAATGGCTTGAAATTTATTCCTAGGGGTCATGTACTCCGAAAGTTTTCACCATGAAAATAATTCATGATATTTTGAAAGGAGGAATTTATTCCAAGGTACAATTGATAATTTGATTTCCTGTTGCATGTTATAGCAGTTTTCTATCAGTTAGTACTACTATAAAATCTGTCCATAGTTAATGACATCCTCTATATACTCCTTTTAAGAAATTATATGTCCTAACCAAGACATATACTTAAAAAATGTTTTGGAATTAAAAAATATCCTATAATATGAATAAAACTCAACCAAGATTACTGATGAAAGGGAACATATGTTTAAGAACAATAAAATCTAACTCATGAAAGTGTTGTAGAGAAATCGCAAGTTCGAAGAATCAACCTGGGATCCTATGGAAGAGATGAAGAAGAAATATCCACATTTATTTTTAGTATAAACACAAATTTCAAGGGTGAAATTTCATAAGGTGGAGAATATAATGGACCAAAATTTATGTTTATTATTAATACAAGAAATCTTGTTTCATAATAACAATTTTATTATGTTTTGTGATAATACATAAAAAGACTATTACATTTCATTATGCATCATGTAATAATATTGATGATAGAAACAAATAATTTGAGAGTTAGATAATCACTAAATAATAATGTGTACATAATGGTAAACTCTATAGGCTCAAATTCTCATATGAGTATCATTCATTGTATTAAAACACTAACAAGAAATAGTAGTGTAAAGAGTGTGACAAAAATTATCAAGGGAAGTATAAAACCTTTGTAAATGAATTAGTGAATAATAAAGTATGATAATGATGGATTATATAGTGTGTAATGGGAAATATAATCATTAGGATCTAACTTTTTGGAATTATAACTATTGGGCATTGTAGTCATTGGGAATTATGACCATTGGTAAAAATATTGTTGTTAAAATTATTTTATTTAATGGGTGATTATGTGAGGTAACTGATGCATAAGGGATAAATGATGGGCTCAACCTATAGGATAAATCCTTTTGAAAACCATTTATCAGATCTTGGGAGGGATTTAACATCATTGGGTTTTACCTTTGACCCAGCCCAAGAAAAGCTTCAACAGGTGAGGCTCGACTGGAATTGACTATGGTATAAGTTCAAGTTAGTGGAGTTCACCGCCAAGTTAATGTTTTTAGAACCACCCAAAGAAAGTTCAACAACTACACACCTTACCCTTAGATCTTAATCTAGTGTAATAAATAGTTATGTTTATAAGTAATATGTATTAATAGATTAAATTATTTTCAAAATTAAATGGATTTTACTCTGATACAATATTTTTTTAAATGTTTTTGGAAAAATTTAGCTAAGGATAAAATTTATTATTTTTGGGTTCCTTATTAAATAAAAATATAAGAAATTTATATCATAATATAATGAATTAAAGAAATTTTTAATTAAATTAAGGAATAATAATTTTTTTATTAAAATATATATGTTTAATTATGATACATTTCTATAAAAAATTTAATTTTTTGAAATAAAAGTTATTTCAATTAAATTATCTTATAAAATAATAATTATTGGGATATAAATGATAATACAATTTCACAATGTCTCAAGTAAATTTTCTAAGGCTATAAATTTATCCATGTCATAGAAAGTAGTATTTTAAATCAATAATTTATTTATTTAAAATGGTAAAGTTATTATATCTAAAAAATTTGATAAAGTTGATGTAATTTTTGAAATCATCACATTGAAAGTAGTGAACTATTAAGTTTTCATAATTTTATTATGTAGTTGATTTTTTGGGTAAAAAGTAAAATACAGTATAAATATATATTAATTATTAAAAAGTCATAATGGAAGAAAATTAATTAATTAAATACTATAAAGGCTTGAAAAACCAAAAAAAATATCATCAAAATAATGTATTTCAATGTATTGATATTAATATTTCAAGCCTATAATGAATATTCCAAAACCAAAGTTTATTTTAATTTTTCAAAAATAATTATTTATGAATAAGAATCTATTACACCTCCATAATAACATTATTTTGTGGATCTTAGATCATAAAATATTAAAATAATAAAAACCACTTCCCCTTGGTAAAAAATATGGACTAAAACCGTGGGATATACACTAGTTTTTTAATTTTTTATAACTTAGAGTCAAAAACCTTTGTTTAGAGATTAATAAAAATTCTACATATTTTGTTATAAATACACGAAAATTTTCTCCTTCCTCTCAACTCCCAAACCATTTAGCATTAATTTCCACTCATTTTATATATCTAGATCCTCTTTAATGACTTCTTAATGTTTCAAGGAGATCTTATCTAGTTTTAGGAATCTAATTTTCAATAATGGTATTCTCCTCCATATTCCATGTATTCAAGTACTTCCCTTTTAATAATACTATTCATTTTCAATTTATTATTTATTCCTGAGTTCATAATCATTAATTTTTAATCCAAATGATTCCTTATTAATAAAATAATACCTCTATTTCTCATTAATCTCATTCCATAAACTGTTATGCATACCTATTATGCTACATAAATCAATCTTTTATTTTAAATTTCATACATTTATATTGTTAATATCAAACCCTACTTTCATAAAAGTGTATTCATATAGATATGATTATGCTTCATTGGTTGGCCCTTTCTTGTATGATACCCACATTCTATACTTATGGGTTAGAATGATGAAATATATTATTATGATACATGATCTATGTAAAACACTTAATGTTAGATGTATTGGCGATGTTCCTTGATAGGTATATAAGTCATTCGGTAAAGAATTAATCTCTAGAGATGACATGTTTATAATTCCTTGGAATCATTACTTAGTAATGTTTTATGATACGTTGGTGAACAAACATGGTAATATTTTCTATGAAACCTTGGCGATGAACCTTCGTTATATGATTTTGAATGTCCCTTCTTCATTTTTTTTCCACATTTCTATGTTATCCATCATGTACTTATTATCATGGTGTTATATTATGCCTCATGTTTTTATGGTCTTGATTTATTACTATGCCTTAGATTTTATCTATAATGATCACTCACCTTCCATTTCCTTTGTTTATCACTTACTATAATTTATTCTCATCTATTTATATTTATGTATGTCCCTAAGATATCATTTTTAGTGAGGTGGCCTATGATGGAATAATAAAGGATCCTTTTAGGAAGATTAAATAATGTTACTTTTTATGGTTTTTTAAATAATTAATGTATTACATAACTAGTTTCCAAGACACTAAACCTCAAAAGAACTTTTGAAGTTATAAATATAATATTTTTTAAGTAAAGATGCCAAAAATAATGCATAAAAAGGTTTGTCTCCATATATTAAGTGATAAGAAGAGCTTGAAATAGATCATTATTGAATTGGTAGGTATCAGGAAATAAACTAACATGAATATTAGAATTGTCCATATGATTCCATGTATGATCTCTTGGAATGAGGTCTTGATTATAATTTTCATGACCTAAACACTTGTAAAACACTTAGATCATATGCTATACTAACCTTGAAGTGATACCCAATCCCTGAGTGTTTAATAATAACATTCTGGGTCTTGGTATAACACTTAGTGAGTAATTTAACAACTTTTCTAAAAATATAATTCAAGGATAGTCTCTATGGGAAATACAGAATGGCCTATCCATAAGTCAAAAGTTTAAAAAATTCATAAAAAATACCAAACTAAAGAGGTATTAAGTACCCAAAATATAAATTTAAGCAAACCATAGCCCTCAAAATGGATGCATAAAAGTCCCATATTATTTTAACCATATCATAAAAACTAGTATATGGTAATGATACAATACTAACATTTCATTTGATGGGTGACACCAAAAAATTAATAGTAGATGATAAAAACAAGACCTTTTTCAACCTATAATATCTATAACCCTGAAGTGGTAATTAATCTTGCTTTTATTTATAACATGAGAAACTAGTCTATGTGATCCAATAGTTACTAGTTTACATATAAGTAGTAGAAAAATAGAAAAGGTGGGGTTTCATATCCAACAAGGTTTCCACAAAATGTGTAACCATAAAATACATAATAGGGCATAATAAATGGTGTCACAATTCACTAGTGATATAATTATGTATCCATGTACATTTTTACTAATTCACATATGTGTAAAAATAAATAGGTTTGGTAATCAGTATAAAAGATATGATAATAGATCAACGGTAAGGAAATTATTTAATCAATACTATCTATAGATGATAACTCTCTTTACTAGGATGGTCCATAACTATATTATATACTTCAAGCCTCATCTAAAAACCTAAGATGTTAATCTAATGCCACCCCCAATTAGATACAAACTTAGTACTTTCAAATATATTACACATGTATATATATGCACCCGCACATATGAGTAGATGTGTATAGAGATTTCAGAGTCCTAGAAACTTGCCTCTAGTATATGTATTAATTTGATCCCATTAGTGAAATCTCACAACCCATCCTAGGGAATTTGGTAAAGGGTATAATGATTTAGTAAAACCTTTAATATCATCCTAGGTATAATGAGTCCGGGCATTGAGAACCTACCCCACATCAAGGTTAAGGAAATATTATTGCTCCATCCATCAAGGACTTGTATGTTAATGGTCAGTGTGCTTACTTAAGTAGTTTATAACAAAAATATAAAATATCTTGGATATACAAACATGATCATAATCAAAGAAACTAACAAGCTACATAGTAAGTGATAAACATGTGTAGAATTACCTTAAAAACTAACAAAAAACATGTATGGTATAATAATCATCAATATAATTATTAAAAATAATCACCAAATGTGATAATATAATAAAGACCTGTCCATTATCAATATTATCAACTATCATAGAGTATAAAAATTAAAATAAAAAACATGAGTTATTTGAATTATAGAGGCAGTAAACAAGTCTATGGTCCTATATGTCATCATGTAATAGTCAAACATTATAATGTAATTATAATGGAATAATAAGGGTTTGAAAAAGTAGAACCCAAAAGAATACTAAGGAGGTACCAGTAAAGGTGGTACATAGTTCATTACAGTATCCCAATAAAGTGAACATAAACAAATTGTGGTTCTAAATGGAGTAATTCCAGTGGAATTTCATGATAAAACCCAACAAATGGGTATCCTATAATTAGGGGAATCAATTCACAAAAGATCACTAAATACCTTTAAGGAAATATATGGTCACACCTTATGTCAGAAATCATAATTTATGATATTAAACTAGCACTTAATAGAATTATGGTTCATTTAAAATCATGTTTTATGAGAGTATATATGAGTTCCAATGAATTTTTTTGGTAAAACCATTTAAAGAATATAAAAAGGGAAAATATAGTAATTTAATTAAGAAATAAATTCCAGAAGAAAATATTTTCAAAATAATGTTTTTTTAAGACTTACCTTACCTTAAACAACTTATAAAAATAGGAAAGTTATAAGTATCAAATCTAGGTAAATACCAAAACCATTAGGATTTTCTTTTTGAGTCACTTACTACCACCTTTTAAACCTAGTAGCCTCATTGACAATAAATTACTCTCATAACCATAATGTTGGGAATCAAGGGAATACACTTTAATTATTAAATTAAAAAATCAATAATTTTTTGGCCAAGCTAAGACTTTTAGCCTACAATTTATCTATAAGTTTTCTTGTGACTAATGGCCCATCAAGGTTAACTATGTCATCACATGAATAGTATCCAAGAAAGTTTCTAAAAATCTTATAGAGGATAGATAAGTATCATGGAATAATCTCTAGTTTCAAAACTCACATATTAAAGGAAACTAAACTATAATAAGAGATAAGAATTGTAATGAATTCATAAAATAAAAACAATTTTAATAAGGCTTATAAAGAAATAAAGGATAAGGGGTTTTCCATTATATTTATTCAAAAAACATCATTGAAAACTTCTAACCCATAATGTAGAAAATATGGTTGAAACCCATTATTTTGTATCTATTAAAATATAAATAAGCTTATTTATTAATTTGATAAATTCTATAGCTAGGCATGCATATGTATAGACAAATAATCACTTAGTGAGTTAAGACCACCAACTCATATCAAGAGTAATCTTTATCAATCCCAAGTGATCACTAATATTTCCTAAAACCATTCAACCATATTTATATAATTAAAGGGACTAAATAAAAAAACTACCATCATGTAAAATAAATATAAACCCATAGAAAAATAAATAAACTAACACCATAAATTCCCCTAAAACCATGGTATAAATAATCTCTAAATAAAATCGATAACATAACTTATAGCATCAACCTAAAATATAAAAACCCCAAAAATAATCATACCTTAATCACATTAAATTGAGATGATGATTAGTGGTGGTAAAACAACCCATATGATCCCCTTTAAGGAAAGAGAATAGGAATCCCCATTACCATTGATGAATTCTACCATACCCCCATGTAATTCAACTCAAAATACATATTCACTATAAGATATTGGATGAAAAGGAAAAATTTGGGAAATAATGATCATATTAAGAAATACCTTGGATTTAGGCATGAATATTATAACACCCTGAGATTTTATGAAAAATATTCTTTTTAATTTCATTAATGTCTTGTGTTGTATGCTACACCAAAAGGAGCTTGCTCAACACGCATCCTTGACTTGCTTTGCATTACACGCAATCGCGACCTTCCTCGATAGCGTGTGTAGTACGCAATACCGAGTTTCACTAAACAACAATATGTTATTAAAATATTATTAAAACTAGCCGTTATGAATAGTAATAACCACCTTTTAAAATTTTAGAAATTTTATCTCTCAAAATGGACTTCATTTTTGGATTCGAAGTATCGAATTTATCCTAAGGTGAAATTTTGGTACTTTTCGGATAACTTTCATATTCGGATGAATAGTGAAAATTACTAAATTTTAATTAAAAACAACTTTTTCAATCGAAATAATTAATAGTGATAAATTATTAATTTTAGTGGTTCTAAAGTATATTTAGAATATATTTTTACAATTTAATACAATGTTGGTCATTGGATGTAATTTCACATTTAAACCAGTTATAAACATGTGTCAATCTTTTGATAGTTATTATCTCTTAAAAATACGCCTTTTGTTTTGACGACGGGAATTAATTTTTAAATTAATTAATGCAACTGATATGTTTTGAATTTGGTAAAATAGAAATAATTTTTGAGTTCATAATATCAAATATAGCTTAGGCCTAAGTTTTTGTATTTTTCTGAAAACTTTCAATTTTTGATGAATAGTGAAACCACTAAGTGGTAGTTAAAAAAAACTGAATTTTTCATAAAACATAATTTTACCGCTTCTATGAGTGGAATTTCAAAAATCGGAGAGACAAGGTTGATGTCAGTTAGTAAAATGTGGTTCAATGAGATGAAAATAATTTTGGGTGAATAGTAACTTTTTACTTTTATTTACCCCGGTTAAAAGTAAATAGGGTAATTAAGGGTAGAAATGATATTATTATTACCCTAAAACATGTCCTAATTCTATTGGACAAGTTTAATTCGACCAAAAACAAACTTAGGAATAACATATGACCATTTAGGCCCACTTGGATTAGATTAGGACATTTATTATTAATTTATTTAAAGAAGGGTTAAAAGAGTTAAAATCAAAATTTATTTACTAAAACATTTTTAATATGGGGTTATACATAAGAAAAATTCGACTATAAATATTAATTAGAAAGCTAAAACAATTTCCTACATAATTGTATTTTATTTGTAATTTCTAGACATTAAATAATTTAATTTATTTATGACAAAACGATGATGCAATAATTATCTTATTAATGAAATATTGACATAATTGATGTTATAAATACCCAAATAAATATAATTTGAGACTTTTTATAAATTCCACTAATTTTCAAGGTTAATATGGCATGTTATTATTTATTTAATTAAATTTTTTCGAACGTATCGTTCTATTATGATTTTCACAAAAATCAATTACTAAATAGTGTCAAAATTGACATAAAATAGTTTTTAAAACAAATATTATATTATTAATTGTTATTTTATTCCTAAAAATATAAGGTTCGGAAAAATGACTTATATAAGTTTATATATATTAATAATAAACAACTTTGGGTTCGTTTGTCTTTTTATAATAAGTTTATTAACCTTATAGTGTAAGAACACAAGAAGACAGGGTAAAAGTAAAATTATTTAACTTAATGTTAAATATAAATGATAAGGTTAAAATAGGAACCTAAACATGTCTAAATTCTATTGGATGAGAGGATTTCGACCCATACCCACCTTAGCCTCAGAATAAATCAATTTTGAGCTATTTAAAACCGAACTTGACTTTATAATAAAATAATATTTTTAGTTTTTTCAAAGGAGCCTCTCTCCTCCCTTATAAAAGGGCACCTCCTCTCTCTCTTCCTCACACAACTTTGAGCCTTCAAACTCGGCCAACCCCTGCAAAATTATCTTCTACACTACCCTAGAAACATCCTATAGGTTTTGGTCATCTTAAAATACCCATTTTAGTGCCCTAAAAGGAGGTCTCAAAGAAGCACTTCAAAGAAGAGGTAATTTCCATTACCGATTCTTTCACCTTTATTTCTTCTTCCACTTCTTCTTCTTAGGTTGTTTCATTATGAAGTAATAACATCAGTATCACTCATATATTGATATGTTATTATAAGTATGAAACAATCCTATTTCACCATCTATCCATCCTACGGAAAACGAAATCACCGCGCGTGCGTATGTACGGAATACCGTCTCCACGCCGTGGTGAAATCTATTTTCCACCACCACCTTACTTGGATGGGTATAATGGTGTAAATAATAACTATATATTATTATTTTAAAGTGATATTGATTATGATATAGTATACATACACTCCAATACAGTCCCACGATCATGAGAATGATATCATCGCTCGTGCGTACGTATGGACTACCGTCTCCACGACGCGATGAGATTCATTCTCCACTTTAACCATTCATGAATGATTATAAGGTATATATAATAATAAATCATGAAATATATGACATAATAATTATACTGGATTTATGTGTATATATATGTATGTCATCCACTTAATTCCGCTCAACTCAATAAGGAAACGAAAACAGCGTTCATGCGTACGTACGGCCTACCGTCTCCATGAACGGTGTATTTCTTTCCATTTACTGATTTATTATATATATGTATATTCTGAATATATATATATATATAAATCATGTTTTATATTCTGGAATTAAGTAATCATGATATAAGTAATCATATGAATAATTACAAGTCAAAACACGGACAATAAATGAAACAATTTTACCCAAAACGCTCTTTAACATGGAATTTACAAAAGAACGGGTAATATAAAGTCATAAGTGAACCATATATTATATCATAACAATGAATATGATTCTGTAATAAGTCAATGACATTATCTAAATCATTATACAGGAGTTTCGGACACTTATGAAGCAAATCGGACCTAAGGTAAGGGAAATATCACAATCACATTTTTATCCGAGATTGTTTATACTTAAGATTTTACTGGGGTGTATTTTATCATCCAGATCCATGTTTCCTCAATATTTAATATTATTTCCATCCACCAATAATTGTTTAAATCCAATTTTACCCTTCAGTGAGTTTTTAGTAAAGGATTTGAAAGGAATCTTTTGTCGTTTTTTTGTACGAGGTACTTTTTGACTTTTCCGACAAAAGTATGAGAAGAATGTTTTTTTAACTTATACGACATGAATGGATTTTTAAAACATTATTTCAAAGAATCATCCTTTACAAGTTTTCATGTTTATTTTTAATCAAACTTCTTTTAGTTTAAATTTGTATGACATGTTAAGAAAGGAAAAATGTTTTTGAAGAAGAAAGGATATTTTCCTCAAGAATGGAAATTATTTTACATCTAAGATAATAAAGGGTTCTGTTTTTATCCCTATTATTACATTGATTTGATTATGTTGTGATGGAATTATTTATGAATTCCTTTATCGTATATGAATTGTTTTATGATCTCATGATGTTTAAGATTCCCATTTTTATTACATGGGTTATGCAATGATATATGGTTTATGATTTTGTGGCACACATAATAATGGTATCATTATGAGATGGGTGGGACCTATATCTCCCTCCAATTCATTGGGTAAAGATTTTATATCTCATGAGATAGACATGGCTGGAATGGTAGGTTATATCGGTTCAGTAAAACAGGACTGAAACGAGGGTGACTCGGTTCAGAAATGGACTTTGTCCACTAAGATAGTCTTGGCAATGAGTCTTGACTAACAAGAAATAATTCTCTATGATTATGTGTGTATTCCACAAAGTTTCATGTTTTGAGTTATGATTATTGGGATTACATTTAACTACTATGATTTATCCCATGTTATGAAATTATGCTCTCTTTTGCAGGTTAAGATTTCCAAAATGTTATGTTCTTATGAATATGATGTGATTGATATTTCATTTGTTTACCCTTACTGATCATTTGAGCTCACCCTTTTATGTTTTCTTTTCCCTAGGATATAAAGAAAGGTTTTAGGTAAAAAAAAGGAAGATCTTTATGGGATATTTTGAAGATATTTCACCACGATTATAAGATTATATTCCGAGTTTCCAAAGACACTAAACTATTATGGTCCTTGTGTGTGTGTTTTTGTTATGTACTAAGTATTCTGCAAAAGTAATGTAATGTATATGTACGTCAAGCTTCGGGTCTCTACCGTTGGTATCAGAGGAAAGGTTTAGTCAACCTTTGGAAACTAGGATGCGAAAGCGTTAGTGAGATCCCTAGAGATATTTCTAAGGTATGTCTAGGGATGTCCCTAAGGATAAGTATACGTATAAGATACAGTCCTAGAACTACGGTAACGATCATAGAATTTAACCTAAGAAGTTAGATATTGAGGATACTCCCCCTTTATAATGTTGTTTTCCCTAGCATGATTTTTGCCTCTCACACTATTCTTTTTGGGTTTTAGACGATGGCTGTAACCCGAAGGAACCGTGTTGATCAATGCAATGGACAATGCAATGATTTTCCTCCTGAACAAACAAATGTTATGGTAGATGGAGTGGAAAATCTTATTGCTATACTTACACAATCTATGAATCATTCTGGACTTCCAAATGAGCAGGGAAGGGAACAATATTCTATTGAGTCCTTCATGAGGCAACGTCCACCTTCTTTCTGTGGGACTTCCGATCCACTTGTTTCTGAACAATGGATTAGTACCACTGAAAAGATATTTTCAGTTCTTCAATGTTCTGAACATGATAAAGTCATCTTAGCAGTATATCGTTTGGAAGGTGAAGCTGATCAATAGTGGAATCTTATCAAGAATATGAGGCCAAGAGATGAAATTGAGTCCATAGAATGGGACGAGTTCAAGAACTTGTTTTTCAGTAAGTACTTCCCTCGTATTATTCGAACAAAGATGGAAAAGGAGTTTCTTGAGTTGAAGCAGAAGGATGATGAATCTGTTGGAATATACGAAGCAAATTTTACAAGACTTGCAAGGTATGCATCTGGCATTATCATCCAACCTGAAAGTAAAGTTGATCGATTTTTCAGTGTCTTAAAACCAAGTCTTCTAAGGGCATTAGCTATAAGAGACTTCAGTAGCTATGAAGAAATTGTGCGTTGTGCTATCAAGGTAGAAATGGAAGTTGGTGTTACATATCCATCTCATGGTTTTAACAAGAAACGAAAGATGGAGTTCAAGGGGAAATCTCAGAATAATGGTGAAAAGAAGATGAATGTTTCCTTATGCACAAAGTGTGGAAAGAAGAATGGTGGAGATTGTCTTAAAGGGACTAGAAAATGTTTTAAGTGTGGAAAAGAAGGTCATCGAGCAGCTGAGTGTCGAAGTAATGGAAAAATGGTTTCTAATGATGTGAATAAATCAAACACTGTAGAGAACGCACCACCAACACTTCAATGCTTCAAGTGCAAGGAAATGGGGCATTATGCTAATAAATGCCCTAATCCAAGGGTTAGTGATGATCGACATGAGAAACCACTTAAGGCAAAGGAAAAAAGGGAAGTCACATGCGATCACCATTGGCGATGTTGAATATGATAACGATGTGGTGGAATGATTAAGTGTTTATGTAATGGGATTCCAAAATAATGTTGTATATAGTATCACGGAATATTGGAATATTTATGTATTGGTCTATTGTGGTTTTCAATAATTTTATGGTACCGATAACCATGGAAAGTGATTGAGACATTTTTGGAAAAAAGATGATATACGCATAATGAAGGGAAAACAAGAAAACGAAATATTTGATAGTATTCATGAGCTCATGATTGATATAAGGACTAAGTGATATCATGGTTTGAGGATATAGAATTTTGAGGATTTTGGTATGTGGAAAGTGTTAATTTTTAACTGCATTCATGTTTTCACTAAGGTTCAATGGATATTCATTCTTCAAGAGAATACATGATTAAGGTATTCACATGTTTTTAATTTGACCAACAAGATATATCTTATGATATATGAGGGATAAATGATGGCATTCACGTGATCATTTTCTTTATACTATGAGCTTGGACCGAAGTATTTTAGATAAGCCTGAAGATTGGAATGGATTATGTTGGACATAAGTTAGTATTGTTTAAGGATAAAACTTTTTTGATATTTTTTATGGGATGTTATAGTAATATAGCTTTAGAAAAAGGACAACCTGTAGGACGGGCGACAACCCATCGCGTCGGACAAGGCTGTGGGAATCGAACCCACAACCGAAGTGCGACTGGCCTTTATTGCCTACAACTGGCCTAATGAAGTCCCTGTTTAGTAGAAACTAGTTTTATTATATTAAGAAGTATGATATATGATGTATAAGTCCATTTTAGGAACCATATATGATTAATCTCACTATAGAATGACTTATGTATATTTAATAACTTTTGCTAACCTTTTGTTTGAGACAGATGGAACGACCCGTCATTCTATCACATGATCTGCTAACACTTCACGAATAACAAATTCAACTTCATTTATTTAAGAGATGAAGTGGAAATTGTTCAAGGCACGAACAACAGTGAGATTGTACCAAAATAAAGTAAGTATTTATTCTAATTCAAATTCTTCAACTTTAGGGAAACGATCTTGAAAACCAAAAATGTTGTCCTAGAGCTCTTATATCTGATTAATCAGATGGTACCTTTGATCGTCACAAATTTATGGATATGTGATTGTTGGATTTTCCATAGCCATGTTCTCTACCACTCTCCATCAGAACATGATGGTTAGATTTTTCTTCCATATCCATATTTTCACCTATGTGGAAACCCAGTGATTAGTTTATTTGGGTAACCGTTACGTTTCATACTTTTTTTTTAAATATTGGTTTTGGTATTCCTTTTTACAATGTGGGTTTCTATTAAAGAAACTTTTGAATAGTAAACCATTTATAACCCCGACGAATTTCGAGGGTGAAATTCATTTTAAGGGGGGTAGAATGTAACACCTCGAGATTTTATGAAAAATATTCTTTTTAATTTCATTAATGTCCTGTGTTGTACGCTACACCAAAAGGAGTTTGCTCAACACGCATCCTTGACTTTCTTTGCATTACACGCAATCGCGACTTTCCTCGATAGCGTGTGTAGTACGCAATACCGAGTTTCACTAAACAACGATATGATATTAAACTATTATTAAAACTAGCCGTTATGAATAGTAATAACCACATTTTAAAATTTTAGAAATTTTATCTCTCAAAATGGACTTCATTTTTGGATTCAGAGTATCGAATTTAGCCTAAGGTGAAATTTTGGTACTTTTCGGATAACTTTCATATTCTGATGAATATTGAAAATTACTAAATTTTAATTAAAAACAACTTTTTCAATCGAAATAATTAATAGTGATAAATTATTAATTTTAGTGATTTTAAATTATATTTAGAATATATTTTTACAATTTAATACAATGTTGGTCATTGGATGTAGTTTCACATTTAAACCAGTTATAAACAAGTGTCAATCTTTTGATAGTTATTATCTCTTAAAAACACGCCTTTTGTTTTGACGATGGGAATTAATTTTTAAATGAATTAATGCAACTTATATGTTTTGAATTTGGTAAAATAGAACTCATTTTTGAGTTCATAATATCAAATATAGCTTAGGCCTAATTTTTGGTATTTTTCTGAAAACTTTCCATTTTTGATGAATAGTGAAACCACTAAGTGGTAGTTAAAAAAACTGAATTTTTCATAAAACTTAATTTTACCGCTTCTGTGAGTGGAATTTCAAAAATCCGAGAGACACGGTTGATGTCAGTAAGTAAAATGTGGTTCAATGAGATGAAAATAATTTTTGGTTAATAGTAACTTTTTACTTTTATTTACCACGGTTAAAAGTAAATAGGGTAATTAAGGGTAGAAATGATATTATTATTACCCTAACACATGTCCTAATTCTATTGGACAAGTGTAATTCGACCAAAAACAAACTTAGGAATAAAATATGACCATTTAGGCCCACTTGGATTAGATTAGGACATTTATTAGTAATTTATTTAAAGAAGGGTTAAAAGAGTTAAAATCAAAGTTTATTTACAAAAACATTTTTAATATGGGGTTATACATAAGATAAATTCGACTATAAATATTAATTAGAAAGATAAAAAGATTTAATACATAAGGGTACTTTATTTGTAATTTTTAGACATTAAATAATTTAATTTATTTATGACACAACGATGATGCAGTAATTATCTTATTAATGAAATATTGACATAATTGATGTTATAAATACACAAATAAATATAATTTGAGACTTTTTATGAATTCCACTAATTTTATAGGTTAATATGACATGTTAGTATTGATTTAATTAACTTTTTTCGAACTTATCATTATGTTATGATTTTCACAAAAATCAATTACTAAATAGTGTCAAAATTGACATAAAATAGTTTTTAAAACAAATATTATATTATTAATTGTTATTTCATTCCTAAAAATCTAAGGTTCGGCCAAATGACTTAGATACGGTTATATATATTAATAATAAACAACTTGGGGTTCTTTTGGCTTTTTATAGTAAGTTTATTAACCTTATAGTGTAAGAACACAAGAAGACAGGGTAAAAGTTAAATTATTTAACTTAATGTTAAATCTAAATGATAAGGTTAAAATAGGAACCTAAACTTGTATAAATTCTATCGGATGAGAGGATTTCGACCCATCCCCACCTTATCCACGAAATAAATCAATTTGGATCTATTTAAAACCGAACTTGACTTTATAATAAAATAATATTTTTAGTTTTTCCAAAGGAGCCCCTCTCCTCCCTTATAAAAGGGCACCTCCTCCATCTCTTCCTCACACAACTTTGAGCCTTCAAGCTCGGCCAACCCCTGAAAAATTATCTTATCCACTTCCCTAGAAATATCCTAGAGGTTCTGGTCTTCTTCAAAGACCCATTTTAGTGCCCTAAAAGGAGGTCTCAAAGAATCACTTCAAAGAAGAGGTAATTTCTGTTACCGATTCTTTCACCTTTATTTCTTCTTCCACTTATTCTTCTTAGGTTGTTTCATTATGAAGTAATAACATCAGTATCAATAATATACTGATATGTTATTATAAGTATGAAACAATCATATTTCACCATCTATCCATCCTACGGAAAACGAAATCACCGCGCGTGTGTAAGTACGGAATACCGTCTCCACACCGTGGTGAAATCTATTTTCCACCACCACCTTACTTGGATGGGTATAATGGTGTAAATAATAACTATATATTATTATTTTAAAGTGATATTGATTCTGAAAAAGTATACATACACTCCAATAGAGTCCCACGATCATGAGAATGATATCATCGCTCGTGCGTACGTACGGACTACCGTCCCCACGACACGATGAGATTCATTCCCCACTTTAACCATTCATGAATAATTATAAAGTATATATAATAAGTAATCATGAAATATATGACATAATAATGATACTGGATTTATGTGTATATATATGTATGTCATCCACTTAATTCCGCTCAACTCAATAAGGAAACGAAAACAGCGTTCATGCGTACGTACGGCCTACCGTCTCCATGTACGGTGTATTTCTTTCCATTTACTGATTTATTATATATATGTATATTCTGAATATATATATATATATATATCATGTTTTATATTATGTAATTAAGTAATCATGATCTAAGTAATCATATGAATAATTACAAGTCAAAACACGGACGACAAATGAAACAATTTTACCCAAAACGCTCTTTAACTTGGAATTTACAAAAGAACGGGTAATATAAAGTCATAAGTGAACCATATATGATATCATAAAAATGAATATGATTCTGTAATAAGTCAATGACATTATTTAAATCATTATACAGGAGGTTCGGACACTTACAAAGCAAATCGGACCTAAGGTAAGGGAAATATCACAATCTCATTTTTATCCGAGATTGTTTATACATCGGATTTTACTGGGGGTGTATTTTATCATCCACATCCATGTTTCCTCAATATGTAATATTATTTCCATCCACCTACAATTGTTTAAATCCAATTTTACCCTTCAGTGAATTTTTATTAAAGGATATGAAAGGAATCTTTTGTCGTTTTTTTGTACGAGGTACTTTTTGACTTTTCCGACAAAAGTACGAGAAGAATGTTTTTTTAACTTATACGACATGAATGGATTTTTAAAACATTATTTCCAAGAAGCATCCTTTACAAGTTTTCATGTTTATTTTTAATCAAACTTATTTTAGTTTAAAGTTGTATGACATGTTAAGAAATGAAAAATGTTTTTGAAGAAGAAAAGATATTTTCCTCAAGAATGGAGTTCAAGTGTTTTATAAAAATTATTTTACATATAAGATAATAAAGGGTTCTTTTTTTATCCCTATTATTACATTGATTTGATTATGTTGTGATGGAATTATTTATGAATTACTTTATCATATATGAATTGTTTTATGATGTCATGATGTTTAAGATTCCCATTTTTATTACATGGGTTATGCAATGATGTATGGTTTATGATTTTGTGGGACACATAAGAATGGTATCATTATGAGATGGGTGGGACCTATATCTCCCTCCAATTCATTGGGTAAAGATTTTATATCTCATGAGATAGACATGGATGGAATGGTAGGTTATACCGGTTCAGTAAAACAGGACTGAAATGAGGGTGACTCGGTTCAGAAATGGACTTTGTCCACTAAGATAGTCTTGGCAATGAGTCTTGACTAATAAGAAATGATTCTCTATGATTATGTGTGTATGCCACAAAGTTTCATGTTTTAAGTTATGATTATTGGGATTACATTTCACTACTATGATTTATCCCATGTTATGAAATTATTCTCTCTTTTGCAGGTTAAGATTTCCAAAATGTTATGTTCTTATGAATATGATGTGATTGATATTTAAATTGTTTACCCTTACTGAGCATTTGAGCTCACCCTTTTATGTTTTCTTTTCCCCGGGATATAAAGAAAGGTTTTAGGTAAAAAAAAGGAAGATCTTTATGGGAGATTTTGAAGATCTTTCACCATGATTAGAAGATTATATTCTGAGTTTCCAAAGACACTAAACTATTACGGTCCTTGTGTGTGTGTTTTTGTTATGTACTAAGTATTCCGCAAAAGTAATGTAATGTATATGTACGTCAAGCTTCGGGTCTCTACAAATATCACTCATATGAGTGTTCCTTGAAGCAATTGGGTAAGATGAAGAGAAGGGGTAAACCTAAAAGGATCAATGGGAGGGATATTCTTTCCATGGAAGTAAATTAGTTCAAAGAAGTATGAGAGGATAGGAAATAGGGAGTGGCAGTGAAAATAAAAAAAAACACCCTCACTAAAAAAACTCTCTGAAAACCATCAGGTTTCTAGTTAGGTACCACCAGGTACCCGGTGGTTCCCTAAGGCAACATAAAACACTTCCTAGTCTAACTGGTTACTAGGGACCTTTTTCTAGGTTTCTAATGTCACATATATGTGTAAATTATAGGTTAAACCCTTTCATAGGTACCAAAAACCTATAAAACTCCTCTTGAGCCTTAAACTGCATTCAAACGTACCTAATAATTTATTGTCTATCACCTAAACTTGAATCTAAATCCTCAAATAAAAAATAACCCCTCAATTGAGACAAAAAAAATAAAATAGTGCCATTATCTAATTATCTAATTGATTTACTCAAAACCAAAATAACACCTTAATCACCATAACTGATACACATGCCATTACAACAACCCCTCTATATTAATTATTACCTTTGAGAAGTCCAATTAGATTCCCAAAAAATGAATTACTACTCTTAATTATATGATTCAAAAACTAAGGTGTTTACTACACCCATTATCCATAACTTCTAAAACTATCTCATGTTACCTAAGAGTTCCAAATCAGAGTCCAAATTCACTAAAACATGATCGTATCACCTATACATAACCAAAATATCAACTCAAATCACATCTCAAATTATTCATCATGTTCAAATTCATAGTCCTGAATCTATTTTAAATCATCAAGTATTGCTAAATTATATATCCATACCATGAAAATCTCTAAATTCCAAAATCTGAGAGACATATCAGCCACTATCAGCCTAGTACAACATAAAATTCTCCATCACACTCCAACTAAATGACTCTTAAAATAAAAAAAAATAAACTAAACCAATATAAGTGATATTAATATTTAAGGGTTTACCGGTATCCTTATAAATATACAAAAGACATAAAACGTCCCAAAGATAACTATGGTACTCCCCACTATAAAATTAGACTAGTTTATCTATGCATGGACAATCATTGTATTTCTCAATTACCATTTAAATACATTTAACTACAGTTTATAGAAAAATATTATTTATGTAAAAAACCACATTCTAACTCATTTATAAAAATTTTATTATTCAAATTATCAGGTAATTGTAAAATTATAGTTCAAACAAACACATTATCTAACTATACTTTTTAAATAAAAACAAAATATCTTTTAAAATAAAGATTATAAATCTGACATGTGTTAAACTCCATTTCATTTTAGAACTAAAACATTATTACATTATATACTTTCTAATTCCACTTCCAAAACCAACATTTATATTTTTATAACCCTTAAATAATTTTAAACATAGTAAAAGTAAAACAATTTTTTCTCATGAACTCAAATTTAAAATTCCATATTGAAAATAGCAGGTTCTTCCCAGAACTAATCAGAACAAAATAAATTTTAGATAAATAATTATTCCCTTCTCAAAATACTCTAAATTTTAAAAAATATTTAAATTAAATCATTTCCCCCCATGTTTAAAAATAATAATACTGTAACGTTATTTACTATACTTAAATACAATAACAAAATTATCATAGATACTAAAAATAGATAGCACAAGTTCTAATTGGGTATGACTAATAAGTAATTACTAGTATATTTAGCTACTCCTTTTTTAAATAAATTCTTTCCACATTTTTAACAGTGTATAATTACATAGGAAATTAGAAACATGTTCACTAAAAGGATTTATTGTGATCATAAATATTAAAAAATCTAAAAAAACAACATGATCCTCAATAATAATACATATTTCAAAATTAATAGCTGTTATATACTTGGACTAAAAATATAAACTGTAAATAGAATAATGGTCACTAGGTAACACTAATAAAAGAGTGGGTATCATGCTTAGTGAAAATAATATAAGAAAAAATATGGAACATTCTTATAAATAAAAAAATAGAAAACATGGGGAATTCTCAGTAATCTAAATATATTCAAAACTCAAAGGAATTCTTCAGAAAATGTAGTATTTAATAAAAGATGAATAATTATCAAGAAAAATAAGCATTTTTATCTCTATAAAAGGAACCAATTGTTGGTTAATATTAAACTAATACTCATCGATATATATATATATAAAGACAATATATATATATAGATAAATATATTATTGTTTATCTAGTTAATACAAACCTCAATTGGTTTCCACTGGTATTATAATCACAAGCGGGATTGTGATATAGAATGACATCCTATGTGTGCCTAACTTTCATTGCCTAACATGATGTAAGAATCCCATAATAAATATTGACTTATATTTTATCCCTACATGTACATCCAAAATTCTCTTCCATTATACTCGAGACAATAAGTGGAATCCTCAATCAACATACAATTTTAACTAAGTACTTGGATGTTCTGTAGTGACTTGATTCCCTCCTATAAAGAGGTTCATGAAAACATTTATGGGTTACATATCATGTATCATTGGTCCTATATCTTATTTAAAACTTAAAATACATGATCTTGGATAACCTCAAAATACCACCCAAATACCACTTTATATCATCCATAACCCGAACACCCATATGACACTTAGATCATGTGAGTTAATAACCTAGGAGTTCTCCACAATCCCAAGGGGCTAGAAACAAACACCAAAGATCTTAGTATAAAATTTGGGGAATGATTTTACTATTTTTTTTATAAAGATAATTCATGGTTAATGTCTTATATAAATCTGGAATAACCCATCCTTAAGTTGGATATCCCAAAAAATCAACAAAAATTACCAAACCAAACTGGTCCTAAGAAAATAAATATGAATTTAAATAAACTATAACCCTATGAATGAATTCAAACAAGAAACATATCATGTTAACCATATCATACAAACCATAATATGATAAAGATGCAATTAAAACATGGAATATGAAGGGAAATTCCAAATGAATATTAGACAATGGGCTAACCAAGACCTCTTAACACTACTAATAGCTTTAACACCAAAGTGGAAACTAATATCGCTTCTATGTATAACATAAGAAACTAGTTTTTGTGGTCCAATGGATAATATTATACCTATAAGTAATTGAAAAGTGGTAAAGGATATGTTGCATATCCACTAAGGTATCTATGCAGAGTATGAGAATAATATACTTAGTAGGAAACTACCAACTATTTCTCAAATTAACAGTGGCATAATAGTGTATGCATGTACATGCCTAATCATTTACATATATATAAAAATAAAACGTTTTTGAAATAATCATATAAGATATTATATTTTATCAAGGAAGTTTAATAATCAATACTATTTATAGTTCATAACTCCCTATACCAATAGGTTTTATATCTATACTATATGCTTCAAGCCCTGCCTCCAAATGAGATATGTTAATACATATCCATCTCCTATGTAAGGTAACCATGGTATTTGTAAATATCTTACACATGGACACAAATGGACCTACACATATGAGTAAATGTGTAAAAATATGTGAAGGTCAGAGTGAACCGTCTCAGTTTTATGAATTAGCATGAGTTGGTCATGGAAATATCACATCTTGTCCCATGGAACAAGGTACAGGGTGTTGCAAGTTATAGAATTATTATATACCATCCCAAGTATATTAATTCAAAAAATTGTGGACCCTTCCTATACCAAGGTTAGGATAATCTTACAGCTCATTCCCTCAAAATCGTGTATGTAAATGGCCAATAAACTTGTTCAAATAGTTTATAACTACAATATATAATATTTAGGCTATCCAAACATGCTCATAATAAAGGTAAGTAACATGATACACTTGATTTGGTAAACATATATATAATGGATTTACATACTAATAACAAAAATTCCTATTGAAATCAAGCATCAGCGTGGTCAATTAAAATAAGTATCCATATGATAATGTAAATAAACTTTATATATTCTCAATAAACCCAATTGTTAGATTTTAAAAACATGAAAATAACTATCATGGATTATAATAATGACAGAGGTAGTAAACTAGTATAAGGACGTAACTGTCATCATGTAAGATTCAAATATTCTGGAGGCAATTTAATGGAACAAAAATGGCTTGACATAATCAAACCTCAAGGAATACTAGGGATGTACTAGTTAAAGTGGTACACAAATCCTTATAGTATCCAAACGAAGTGCACTTGAACCAATCATGATTCTGAAAAGGGAATACTAGTGGCAGTTCTTGAGAAAATCCAACCAAGTGATGTCCTATAATTAGAAGAATTATTTCATAAAAGATTATTTAGTACTATTATTGAGGTTTGAGGTCCTACATTATGTCCTAAATCATGAATTGAGATATTAAAACAACACTTTAAATAATTAAGCTTAATTTAAAATCATGTTTTCATGAAAGGAAATATTAGTTCCCATGAAAAAATATATAATTTAAATAATATAAAAAGGGAAAACATATGAATTTAATTAAGAAATAATTACCCAAAAAAACTATTTTTAAAAAAAGTTTCTTTAAAATACTTACATTTCCTTAAAATACATGATTTTTATCAAGTGTTAAAGTTAGGTAAATACTAAAACTATTAGTATTATTTGAGTTACTTACTAACACCTTATAAACCCAACCACTACATCTCCACCAAAACACTCTCTAAACCATAGGTTAAGTGTGGTTCTATGACATATAGATCTTTCAGGTTTAAGTGGGAATATTTGTTTCCTTTTATATAATATATTCGGTTCTCAAAGAAGTGCACTTTAGTTTTTAAATTAACAAAATATGAAGGTTTAGGTCAATATAGGACTTCAAAATTGAAATATTAATATAAGTTGGTTTTTTACTTTAAGACCCATTAAGTTTAACTATTTTAGACCATTAATAGTATCAATTAAATTTTCCAACAATTTTATAAAATAGGTATATATTTCATAGATTAATATTGAGTTATTGAACAAACATATCAAAGGAAACTCAACTATAATAAGTGCTAATACTAGTAAGGAATATATAAAACATGAACTGGTTTAAGAAGGTTTAAAGAGTAATAAAGAATATGGGGGATTTCATTACATAGATATAAAAACCTCATTGACAGCATTTAACACACAATATATAAAATATGGATAAAAATTATTCTTTTATATATTTTCAAGTACATATAATCTTCTTTATTAATTTAGGAAAAACTATAAATAGGTATTTTAATACATATCAAAAGAATAACTTAGTGAGTCAAGACCACATACCAATATCAATGGTTAGATTTATTGATCCCAAATTATCACTAAAAACACCTTAAATAATTTAACCATAATTACATAACCAAAAATAAGTAAACAAAAAAATAATTGAAACTCAATATGAACCCCCATGAAAATATGGCAACCAAAACTATAAATTTTCACAAGAACAAGGAATCCTTAATCCATAATTAACTTCAAGAAAATAGCTTATAATATCACCCTAATATTTTGAAACCCCTAAGTTAACCACACATCAATAAATTTTAAATCAAATGATGAATAATAGAAAGAAAACGACCCACATGAACCTACACAAAGTAAAAAAAAGAAGAACCCATATCCCCTAGTGGAATTTCACTATGCCCTATAGGAATTAATCTCTAAATAATTGATCCTCCATGAAAAATTAAGTGAATAAAATGTAATATAAGTAGATGAGTGATTTTTACTTGTATTATGGAATTAAAATCACTCATGAGTCTTCCTTGAAAAAAGGAGGAAGATAAAGAGAAGTGGGAGTCCTCAAAGGATCCATGGTAGGTCTCTCTATTAAATAGAAGAAAATAAGTTAAAAGTAATATAAGAGTATATGAAATAGAGAGTGGGTGTGAAAAAACCAAAACACACCCATTAAAAACTCTTAGATGGACCACCAAGTATATGGTTAAGGACCACTGAGTACCTGATAGCATCCTTAAGCCACCCAGGGCACCCAAGACACTACCTGGACCAACGGGTTCCTAGTGGCCTTCCACTGGGTACCTAGTATCGTCTGTAGATATAACCTATAAGTGGAACCCATTAATAGGTACCAAGAACTTATAAAACTCTTCTCAAACCTTAAAATAATCAAACAAATCCTAATAATTTATCCTCATTCACTTGAAACCAAATCCTAATCATTTAATTAAAAATAACCCCTAAATTGAGACTAAAATTAAAATGATTCCATGCCGTAATTCTCAAAAAATTTATAAACTAGAACACCATAATTCCTTAATAACCATAATAGGTACATGATCCATTAAATTTATTTTATTGTTATGATATCCATAATCATACATTCCATCATTATAATATATATTATTTCTATCAATCTAATTATCTTATATCCATTGTTATCCCATATATGGATAGTTCCTTCTCATGTTATCATTTTTATTACATCATTTAACTATTTAGTCATTCTATATTATTTATTTTATGTTATATTCCATTTTATGATATACCTTACTGACCATCAGATCTCAGTGTTTATATTTTTATTGATTTTCTTATAAATTAATGAATAATGTAAAATATGATCTATGGATAAACATAGAGGAATAATAATAAAAGTTATATATTATTATGGTGTAATTTTTTTTTCTAGTGTAATGTAATGATAAATTATTTATCTATTGTACTGAAACTACTAAATTTTTAATCATATGTATTCTGATTTATATATTTTATTTTAATTGTAATATATAACCACTGACGTTAGGTTACTAGAGTCAAGGTTGTTACATTACATTGATTTATATTATGATATATATTTTATCGATATAAAATTCACAATTGTGTGATCATTTTATTTTAGAACAAAATGCAATAAATGGTTAAGAATGAAACAAGATATAACTTCCCATGCCACAATTGTAGTATAGTATATTTCAGTTTTTGAAAATATAAACCTACCTAATTTGGATGAATTACTAATTGTGAAATATAAGTGAAGAAGTAAATATTATCATGATGGTATTATATAAAAACAAATGTGTTATTGATATCTTACAAAAAAACATAATATAGCACTCAGTAATAAAGCATGTTGAGATATTATATCATTTTATTAAGGAGAAAATTAAGGAAAAAAGTTATGAAAAGTTAAACATTATGAAATGAGTGATCAAGCCATGGGTATTTTTTTAAAAAACTTACTACATTGTAATTTTAGAGGCATTAGATGAATCATGGATATCATATACCTGCCTCCATCTTAAGGAAATTTGGAAAATAAATACTTTCTCCTTGTATTTTATTTCAAATACTAGTTTCTTGAGAATGATGGTTTTAATATGAGTTTCCTTTTATGTTTATTATAAAATTTTTAGAAAAGAGGCATAATAATTATCTACAAAATGAGACATGGAAATATGGGTATATATGAGAGATAATATCTATTGGAAACAAAATTTGTTTAAAAGTGATGGTATAAACTTTTAATAAGTGGAGTGAATATTTTTTAGGATTACAAGTGGTATACATAGATCTCATTCTTATTAGAGGGAATTTTTTTTCATGTCACTAGTTTTATACTTTTTAATCATTTAAATCACTCATTTTTCCTACATCTAGTATCAATCATGTATGTTTAGAGTTTTTGAAACATATGTTCTTAGTCTTTTTAATTTGTTACTTGAGGCTATGAAAGAATTTATTAATAATAAGAGATATTCCAATGAATCATAATGGGGTAGTGTATTGGAACCCTTATGGATATTGGTGATAATGTTAAAAGTGATAACCTACCCAAATTAGAATATATTTAATTTTGTATTTATTGGAAATATTTACTAAGTATGGATCATTTATATTTATAAAGAGGATCGAGATAAAAGGAATAAATTAGGTGAAATATTAAATATCAAAAGATATTATTATGTGAATGAAATGTCATCCAATTTCATGAACATGACCATTTATGAGGTTTTTTTATGGGGATGTTACATTTAGAACAATATAAAGATATTAGTTAAAATGGTTTGGAGAAATGTGCCATGTATTGGTTTGTTATGATGAAGAGTTATTGTAAGCTCACTTTTTAAAATGAGTTTATTATGGGACCATTCCATAAATATGGTCATAGTGAAGGGTAATGTTTTAAGTTTTACTATTCAAAATAATATTTGTTGAAAAATATGTCATGGTGGAAGGAGTTTCTAAAAATATGTGTTTGAATATTCACTAGAAAAAATGGAATTACTGAAGAACACATCATAGTATAAGGTGTTTCAAATATTGTAGTCTCTATATTCTATAGGGGCTAAGAAGCACCACATCATGGTACTTTTTAATTTTTGAAATAAAATGACATATATAGAAATGGAGAAATATTCAATTTTTTATATAAAGTCACTCAATAAATCGATTAATAAAAAATCACAATGCCCCAAACCACATCATAGTGATAATATATGAAAATTTATTAAAATAATTAAATGATTTAGAGGAGTATATATCATTTTCCATGGACTAATTATTCAAAGAAATGACTAGAGGAAACACAACTATGACAGAATATAACTATGTTGTGGTTTTTAAGATATTAGTGAAAATTTAAGTGTAACATAATTTTACTATTTTTTGGTATTCCTAAACATATATTTTTGTACTATATTTGGTTGGGTTCATTTTGGGGTTGAATCAGTTGAAATTCTAAAAATTGTGGAAGTTTATGGCCTAGTAAACGACTGGAAAATAGATGGCACATGATTTTCAAAATTGTACACCCTGATACCGTAAATTCGAAAAATTGGACAGTGGTATTTACATGGATTGTGAATGGTTTTACAAACCATGTGAAATTTTGAAGAAAATATATAGATGATATAAAACAGGCACATAGATTGTGCACAATTTAACTAAATCATTTCCCTCTGCCCAGGAAACATTGTGGATGGGTTTTCCCTTAATCTGGAATTTTATTAAAAATTCCTAAACCATCCATTTAGGTATTTAAGGACCTCCTTCGACCCAAACCAATTTCTCCCATCCTTGGATCTCCAAAGAAGCATTTTTCATCCCTTGGATCCCTCTCATAAGTGATCTGAATCTTGAGGAACGACCTTTGATCTTCTCGCGGTTAGTTTCCTTTTTCTGTTTTCATTCTCATGTGGTCTCTCTTATCCTCCCTAGGGTTACATGAATCCACATATTGGGTTGTGGATCTAATACCCACTATTTTGGATCTAAACCTAGGTTTTTTTCATAGATATCTTTTTTCATCATTCCCCATTGGAGTTTTCCAATTACGGCATTGTGATTCGAGATTTGTTGATCTCAAGGTAAGTGGTTCCATTACGATGCTCAATTTATCTTAACCGTAATTTGTAGTGTTAAATTAAATTTATTATTTAAATTAAATTGTTTTATTAGTATTAAATTGATTTAAATGGTTTTATTGAAAACCTAATTCCATTGAATTGGGTTTTTTGGGAAAAAATATAGGTTTTTGGCATGAAATTTGAAAAACCCCAATTCCATTGAATTGGAGTATGTTTATGGAAATTTATGAGATTAAAATTGTTTAATTTAAGTTGTGTGTTTTATGGAAATTGATTCAATTAAAATGTTTAATTTAATTTTTGAATTTTTTTTTGGGAAATTGTGAAAAAAACTTAATTCTGATGAATTGGGGGTTTGTTATGAAATTGATGGAATTTTTTGGAAAATTAAATTGTTGAATTTAATTTGTGAAAGTGGATTGTGAGATTCCATAAATTGGTTTCAAATCTTTATTTATGAAAAAATAATTAAAATGTTTTTATGGAAACCTTAGGGTTTCATCTTTGTGAAGATTCATGATTTTGATAAAAAAAACTCATTATGGTTTTTAAAGGGAAAATTGGCATATTTAAAATAGATAATGGTATTTAATTATATTTTAAGCAGTCTTAAAATAAATTTATTATCATTTTTTTGTACTAGAAAACATGCAAGACTTAAATATTTATTGAGTTATTTTGGTTGAAAATTTATGACTTTCAATGTTATAAAACATCATATCATAAAATCATGTCCCTTAGGTGATGGTGATGAGGCCACTTTGTTGTAGACCCACACAGATATATGTAAATAATTTCAAATTCACAATTTTCGGTCCCTATAGCATGAAATTATCCTACCTATTAGGAAAATTATCATGTTTCTTTATTGTTTGCATTTGCAATGCATATATCCCATTGTTGTATGTGTTTTGAATTTATATAAACTATTTTATATAAAAGTTTTTATTTAATGAATTTTGTAAAAAGTGCCTTCTATGTAAAGAACCATTTGTTGAAAGTTGATTTCATCATTAGAAAAGTATTTCCATAATTTGAACTTTGAAGAATGAATTTCTGAAGTATTTCCATCTTTTGAAATTTAAATCATGATTTGTTTAAATGTGATTTTGAAATTCCAAACCTATCTATTTGAATATTGAAATAATTTCTTGGGTTAATTTGATATTGGAATCTTGTTATAGAATCTTTGGATAAAATCTTACTAGGATTTGGTTTACACCCTACTTGTTCCTTAAGTTGTTTGTAGATTTTCTCCTTCCAGGTTTGAGCAAGGGAAAGGGATCACTTGGAGGTGGTTCTATCTATTGAATCTTAGACTTGTTA
The DNA here is from genome assembly GCA_963277665.1 of Viscum album. Taxonomy (NCBI): domain Eukaryota; kingdom Viridiplantae; phylum Streptophyta; class Magnoliopsida; order Santalales; family Viscaceae; genus Viscum; species Viscum album. The sequence continues at coordinate 978,393,739 of OY728123.1, forward strand.
ACTTGTGTCCTTTGGGACTTGAGTAGTTTTTCTTCTAGTTTTTCTAGTTTTTTTCGTACTTGGTTGTAGTACATAGTATTGTTTAATCCTATTTGACTTCTAGTACATTGCTCCCATTGTATTTTCTTTTGATATGAATGATATATTATTTCTTTTACTTCTGTATTTTTTTTATGTAAAAATTGTTCCCACATCAGTTTATATGATGATAGGTTCTATTTAATGACCCATGGGGATCAAGAACACCGTTTGGGCTATGTCAGGGTCAGCTTAGTTATTGGGTTACCGTGTACCTGGGCCAGGTTCCTGAAAAATTTGTATAAAATGGAGGTTGAACTTAGTTCCTTGAAGTCAGTATGAATTGTAAAATATTATCAAGAATTAGCAGGTAGTTATGATTGAGTGCCTAGATAGATCTCACCACAACGAACCTTAATTTTACAGGGGTGGTAATGGAAAGGGGCCATGTGGATTAGTTCTAGTATTTTCATTATTTTAATTGGGATATATTGAAATCCAAATCTTGTTCATTCACTCTGTTGGGATTAATTTCCCTTGTTTCTCAATTTGAGTGTATCCTGATCTCTTGCTTGTAGTCTGCTAATTTGGTGTTGTATCATGCCTCTAAGAATACGTGCTAATCAGATCTAGGAGGAAGATACTAATGAACCTTAGTGATCCAATCCTATTGTATATTTGAATATAGTTGAGTTTATTGTGTACACTATCCAAGCTCAGGGATAGAAACAACCTCCAGTTCTCGTTCTGGCTCTAGTTGGGGAACCTTAGAGGGATGTTCACAAAATTTGTTCTCAATAGTTACTTATCCAAATTCTGAAACTATTCAAAGGATCAAATGATCCTCAAGAGTATGAGGAGTTTTTAAACATAATGGATTGCTTTTTGGGTTCTTTGAAACACCTGGCAAATCAAAGTGAAGGGTGCCTCCTTTTTTCTAGAAGGACAGAGAAAGAGACAGTGGGACACAATGGTAACGGTGAAGAAGTATGAGGTATTAGAGTGGAAAGAATTCAAGGTTCTTTTCACTGACTAGTTCTATCCAGATTCTATGTTTTTGTACATGTCTATATAGTTCTTCAGACTTGAACAGGCTGACAGGGCCATTGTGGATTACGAAAACCATTTTTCTGAACACATGCATTTCACACCTGAGATAGTATCAACTTAGAAGATGAAGGCTCAAAGGTTCGAGTTAAGACTACATCAGGATAGTTGTTCTTAGGTTTTCTTTCTAAATATACCTTCTTATATTGATATACTAGATATAGCGTCGATGGTCAAGATAGACATGGCAGGGAAGTCAACGTTATTGGGAGATTTTTTCTCTCCGAGTGGCGATGTGTATTCCTATAAGGTAAAGAAGAAGCATGATGATTCTTGTTGTAATTATTGATGGAAGGGTTTTTATAAACCTCTTATGATAACTAGAATAGTTTTTAACACCCCAAGCTTCCACGGTACACTTATCTTTGAATAATACAGTAGCGTGTCTTGTGCACAACTTCGAGTTCAAACACACCACAACCAATCAAACTAGTCGTTATGAATAGTAATACCCAGTTTTTGAAATTTTATAAATTTTATCTTTCAAAATGGACTTCATTTTTTGATTTGGAATATCAAAATTAGTTTAGGGTGAATTTTTTGTATTTTTTTGAAAACTTTCAATTTTTGATGAATAGTGAAAAACATTGAGTTATTGTTTAAATCCAATTTTTTATTTAAATAATTATTTATTTTATTTAAATTTATTTTAGTTAAAAATAGATACATAATACCTATATAAGTTTAATGTAATTCATTGGATTCAGTTTATAATAATTTTTGATATATAAAAATTTTATTGAACTTTTCACCGTCTTGTACCCACCTCCTATGAGAATTTGAAAATTCACATAAAACTTAATTTTACCACTTCTATGAGTGTAATTTTAAAAATCCAAGAGACAAGGTTGATATCAGTAAAAAAAATGTTGTTCAATAGGATGAAAATAATTTTTAGTGAATAGTAACTTTTTACTTTTATTTACCATGGTTAAAAGTAAATAGGGTAATTAAGGGTAAAAATGATATTATTATTACCCTAACATATGTCCTAATTATATTGGATAAATATAATTCGACCAAAAAAAACCTTAGGAACAAAATATTAACCTCTTTGGTCCACTTGGATTAGATTAGGACACTTATTATTATTTTATTTAAAGAAGAGTTAAAAGAGTTAAAAATCCAAGTTTAATAACTAAAACATTTTTAATATAGGGTTGTACATAAGATAAATTCGACTATAAATATTCATTATAAAGATAAGAATATTTCCTAAATAATGTTATTTTATTTATAGTTTTTAGACATTAAATAATCTAATTTATTTATGACATAATGATGATGCAGTAATTACCTAATTAATGAAATATTAAAATAAATGATATTATAAATATCCAAATAAATGTAATTTGAGACTATTTATGTATTACAATAATTTTATTGATTAATATGACATGTTAGGGTTTGTTAGATGAATTTTTTTCGAAGTAATAATTCTGTTATGAATTTAGAAAAAACAAAATACCAAATAGTGTCAAAATTGACATAAAAGAGTTTTTAAAACAAATATTATATTATTAATTGATATTATATTCCTAAAAATATAATTTTAAGCCAAAAGACTTATATAATGATATTTGTATCATTAATTAACCAATTGGGGTTCTCTTGGAATTTTATAGTAAGTTTATTAACCATATAATATAAAAATACAAAGAGACATGGTAAATGTCAAACTATTTAACTAAGAGTTAAATCTAAAAGATAAAGTTAATATAGTGACCCAAACCTATATAAAACCTATTTGTTGAGTGTTTTGAAACCCATACCCACCTTAGAATTTAAATAATATATTTTAGAGCCATTGGAAACCGAAAATTATTTTATTATAAAATAATATTTCTAGCTTTTCCAAATGTACCCCTCACCCCTCTTATAAAAGGGAACTCCCCCTTCTCTCTAATTCACACCTTCAAAGCCCTTTTTCTCGGCCAAAATCTGCCCAAATAACCTATAAACTATCCTCCCTTCATCCTAGAGGCCTTCCATTAGTCATAAATCCAACCTAAGGAGCCCTTTCGATCAAATCAAAAGCAAGAACCCGAAGAAGATGTAAATATTTCATCACCTCTTTCAAGTTCCTTTCTTCTTCCACTTCATTTTCATTGTTGTTTCCATTATAAAATAATAACTCTAGTATATTCTATATACTGTGATGTTATTATAAATATGGTACAACCAAATTTATTATTCAATCCATCCTTTGAATGACATGTCACCATACGTGCGTTTGTACGGCTTACCGTCTCCACATCATGGTGTAATTGTTATTCAATACAGTATTATTTGGATAGGTATAATAATGATGTGTAATTTATGTAAATAATAAATATAACATGATAATTATTCTTTATACATTATATACCATCCAATTATATATTATTTTAATATCAAAATAATGATATTGTCCCTCATGCGTACGTACGGATTACCGTCTCCACGAACGAGATGAGATTCATTCCTCATCGTATCCATTCAAGACTAATTTTCATTATATGATTAAAAATAATGTCTAAAGACTTGATATCATTCTGGATATGAATAATATACATCCCATCCATAACAAATATGACTCACATAACAAATAATATAAAGGAAAATGAACCTGTTAACACCCAAAACAACGATAATACTAAGATATTATTAACAAAACATTGTCAAAAGATCATATATGATATCATATTAATATATATGATTCTTTTATAATTTAATAACAATTATTTCACAATTATACATGAGGTTAACCTACCCTCGACCAAGGAAAAGTACAAGTTAAGGGTTAATTCTACAATATCTTCATTATCTGAGGTTGTTTATATGTAATTATCTACTAGGACCTCTTTATCATCCACATACATGTTTCATAAAAATGTATTTCAAAACATTATTACTATTTTATAGACTATGTCTTAAAGTCATTTATACCCTTTTTTGAATTTTTATAAGATTTTTATACAGGAATCTTTCCGTCATTTTTCAAACAAGTTCCTTTATAACCTTTTCGACAAAATTAAGGTAAGAATGTCTTTTTTTAACTTATACGGAGGGTGCCGCTATTTTTCGTCATTATAATATTGTTGAATATTCCATTACAATCTTGTAAGAATATTTTCAAATATAAATTTTTTCTTTTATATTACGTGACCTTTAAATGATTTCAAAATAGAAAGAGATATTTCTCTAACAAGGTTTTGATTTCATCTAAGTCAACATCCTTTGATGGATTTTAAGTTTGTTTGATGTTGATTTATTATAATACAAAACATCCATATTGTATTGAAGGTTTTGTGATATGTTTGACTTTGGATGTGTTATTTCATACCATTCATGGTTTATGGATAAATTATTGACATTTCATATGCCAGTTCTAATATGAATGTTTATGTTATGTTTAAACCTTTTCATATGGGGAATGCATTGGACTTAGTAAGTGACGGGTGGAGCCCGCTATAGCTCCTCGATGCATCGGTGGGTCTCATGAGACAAACTAGTGTCTTGGAACAAGGCCTTGACAAAATATTATTTGTAGTCTTGGAACAAGGCCTTGACTATGTGGTTATGAAAGTCTGGCATTATACATTCCATCATTATGAAAGTGCCTATTGATATTGCATGTGAATATTTGACTAGTAGAATATCCATGTGAGTAAGTAAATAGAATTATTTGATTTTTTATTTTCCATATAATGCTTAAGTTCAAGTTTAAAATGATTTTTTTTAGTCTAATACATTTCCTTAAATGTTTATTCTTATTTATGAAAGTTTCCACTGTATTGTTTTCCTTACTGAGCATCTGAGCTCACCCCTTTCTATGTTTTATTTTTCCCAGGATGCAAAGAAGTATTTTATGACTGACCTGCAGGGATAGTCTAGGGGGATATGAGTGTGGTCTATGGAAACAATTTTGTTGTTGTTTCTTTCATTTTATAATGAAATGTGAAACTTATGAATGTATCTAGTACTTCCAAGGATACTAAACTAATCGGTCTTTCAAGACTTGATCTTTTATGATAATTCCAATGTTATGTAATAATTCACTAACTCTGGGCATCTAGGGTCAGGGCGTTACATAGTTCCTTTTTTTATTAGTGTAAAAAATCATGGTATTCAAGGAGGATTTTAACTATGGCACCCAAGAATTGTGGATCATCAAATGCTCGGGGAACTTTCAGAGATTATACCATGTTTATTACACTCCTGGTAGGGGAATGGTATCATCTACACCTTCTAAAACTATAGCGTAGTCAAATGATTCACATTCAAAATGGTTCCATCCAAAGGCATTTAAAACAATGTTTCTTCATGTACTGTAAGAGTCTCCATAGGAAGTGCATATGGGTCTAGTGACTATGAGAGGTACCATTACTATATCTTTGTGATTAGTGACTACTCTATTTAACACTCATGTATATAATTCATTTTTTTCAACCCATATTGTTAATCTATTTAATCTTCCTATGGATGTTTTATTATGTTCAATGGATATTACTACACTCCTTGGTACGAAGATAGTGTAGGGTCTTTGTAGTCCCTCTTGTGTTTTCTCTCAATACGATGTTGAGATTTCTTCGAGTTTTCTGATTCTCAAAATGAAATATCTTGATGTCATTTTTGGGGTGGAATCGATCATTTTTAACAAAGTATGTATTGATTGTTATATTCAACATGTCTCCTTTACTACACCCAATGGTGTTTTCCATGTCTTCTATGAAGAATTGGACCTAAGGTCTAGAAGATCCGAACCTTCTTATCTGGAGTTAGGGAAAGTGATATCTATGTTTTCCTTTGATCTAGAGTGGGAAACATTGATCAGTTATCTCCCTCCTATGTTCATAAAGTTTTCCAACATGTTTCCTTCATAATTATCTATTTTTTCCCTAGTAAGGGAGGTTGAGTTTTCTATTAACTTAATTCTTGGTACTCATCCAATATATATCCCCTCTTACCATATGACACTAGCTGAAATAAAAGAGCTGAATTCCCAGTTGGATGATCTTCTTAATAAATTCTTTATACTCTCGAGTGTTTCACCTTGGGTAGCGCTTATTCTCTTCGCTAAGAAAGATGATGGTTCACTTCACCTATGCATTGATTACCGAAATCTCAAAAGAGTTTTGATAAAGAAAAAATATTAATTACCATGTATTGAATATATATTTGATCATTTGATAAGGGTGAAGTTGTTCTTGAAGATTGATCTTCGATCTGGTTACCATCAGTTGAGGATAAAAGAATATGACATTTTGAAAATCTCTTTTTGGAGTAGGTATGGTCATTAAGAGTATCTTTGCAATCCCTTTGGTCTAACCAATTCTCCTAAAGTATTCATAGATTTAATGAATATGATTTTTCATTAGTATCTAGATTCTTTTGTGGTTGTATTTGTTGGTGACATCCTTGTTTACTCTATGTCTGAGGAGGATCATGTGTATCATCGAGAATAGTTCTGTGTTTACTGAGAAATCACCAACTTTATGCCAAGCTTTCGAAATGTTATTTTTTGGATTTGGGAAGTGAAGTTACTAGGGAACGTGGTTTCAGAACAAGGAATAGCAGTTGATCCTAATAAGGTGAAGGATATTATGACTTAGGAGCAACCATAAAATGTATTTGATATTTGTAGCTTCTTCATATTAACCAAATATTATCGCAGGTTTTTTAGGACTTATGGATATTGGATTCTCTGATGACTGCTCTCACACAAAAGGGAGTAAAGTTTTCTTGGGTTGATAAATGTTATATTTATTTTGTTGGGATGAAATGTATTTTTACTACTATGTTGGTGTTGAATCATCTAGAGGTCGATCAGGGCTATGTGGTCGTTTTATGCATTAGGATTAGGCTTGGGTATAGTAGTATGTAGGGTGATCATGTCATTTCTTATGGCTCTCATCAGCTTAGGCCACATGATATGAATTATCCAACCCATTCCCTCAAACTTAAAGTTGTGGTGAACACGCTTAAGATATTTTGGAATTACCTTTATGGAGAACGGTTTAATATGTTTATATACCAAAAGTTACTGAGTTATAACTTCTCTAAAGAAGATTTGAATCTATTCTAGAGGCATTGGGTGGAATAACTTCAAGCTTTCGATTTCAAAATTTTTTATTCCCTGGGGAAAGGGAATGATGTTGCAGATGCTTTGAGTAGAAAAATTCTGATCCAGGAAGTGAAAGAATATTTGGAAGAGTGGTATTTTATGGATATCTTTTCACAATTGCATATTGAAGATCAGGAGAAAGGGGAAAGGTTTCCCTGAACATCATTCAGTTGAAATCCATTGTTATTTAACTGATTTTTTTAGGAGCATCATATTGATGATGGGTTCCATAGCATTAGATACTCTCTTTATGGTGCAGGGATAGTTGTCTAGTGGTCATTCTCCCAAGATAGAATTCTATGCTATCAGAATCATTTGGTGGTACCGTGTTCGGTAATGAAAACTGTGTAGGGGGGTTGTCATAATTCCCAGTAGGCAGTGAACCTAGGAACCAAAAAGATGTTCAATGATATGTGGTGGTAGTTATGGTGGCTAGGTATGAGAAAGGGAATTGAAAATTTTTTCTCTCAATGTTATACATGCAAGTAGGTTAAGGATGAGAACTAAAAACCTTTGGGTTTTCTTTAGCTCTTCCAGTTCCTAATTAGAAGTGGGATGAGATCACTATGGACTTTGTGGTTGGGTAACTATATACCTAGAGAAAGAAGAATGTGATATGGGTTGTGATCAAAATGATGTCTAAATTGGAACACTTTATACCCATTTATGATACAACCAAAGTTAAGGGGTTTGGAAATATCTATGTAAAAGATAATTTTTGGTTTCACGGAGTTCTATCTACTATTGTATCTGATAGGGATCCTCATTTCACTTCTCATTTTTTGAGAGACCTTCAGAAGGGATTGGGATCTCAAGTCTGTTTGAGTAAATCATTCCATTTGTAGTCGTATGGACATATAGAAAGAGTTATACATATTCTTGAGGATATTCTTCACACTTGTGTTCTCAACTTTGGTTGGGATTGGGATGATCACTTGGGGATGGTTGAGTTTTACTATAATAAGAGTTACCATTCCGTGATCAGAATGGATCCTTTTAATTCCTTGTATGTTCGGCCTCATAAATATATGTTTTGCTAGTAAGAGATTGGTTAATGTTCCTTGGTTAGACTGATCTTGGTCCAAAAGATTATAGAAAAGATATATCTGATTCATTATATAATTCTAATATCACAGATCCAATATAATTCTTATGTTGATCATCATCGTAGACCTTTGGAATTCATAGTTGGTGACTAGTTGTTCTTGAATTGTTTACCACAGTTGGGTCATCGATGGATTGTGAGGAAAGGAAAGCTTTATCCACATTTTATAGTACCTTTTAGGGTTTTTGAGTAGCTAGGGAAATTTTCATATTATTTATCACTACCACCGTAGATGACATAGATACATAACATGTTTCATGTTTCTTAGCTTTGAAATCATCTATCTGATCTATCTCACATTTTGAGCTAAATTGATCTTGAATTTGAACATGATTTATCCATGACTGATTGGCCAGTCAAGATAGTTGATTCTGAAACCAAGTTAATTCATGGGAGGATGATTCATTTGGTTCATGTGAAATAGAAACACGGTTCTAATTCTCATGAGTTTTGTATAGGTAGGTACTAATGAGAGAGAAGTGTCCTAATCTTTTTGACATGGAAGCTTCATCGTAGGCTTTCTGGGGATAGAAATTTTCAATGGTGGGGAGGTTGTAACATCCTATTGCTATTTTTAGGTATTCCTAAACCCCACTTTTTTAACTATCTTCGGATGGGTTTCATTTGGGGTTGAATTAGATGAATTTTTGAAATTTTTGGAAGTTTATGGGACATTTCATGATTGGTACATGGTTATCACACAGTTTGTCAAACTGTGTGCCCTCCTATAGTAAATTGGAAAAATTGGAAAATGGGATTCGCATGGCTTACACACATTTTTACAAACTATGTTCCCTTTTGATGAAACTATGTGTCCCATATAAAATAGGTGTATGGATTGTGCATGATTTGACAAAATCATGCACTGCTTCCTACGAAACTGTGCGGATGGGTTTTTCCTTAATCCAAAGTTTTCTTTAAAAACTTTTAACCCTCCATTTAGGTCCTTGATGGACCTCCTTTGATACAAACAGATTTCTCCCATCCTTGAACCTCCCAAGAATAATTTTTAGTCCCTCAAATCCCTCCTAGAAGTAATTTTAGTCTTGAGGAGTGGCCTTCGATCGTCTCACAGTTAGTTTCCTTTTTCCATTCTCATTCTCCGGCAATCTCTCTTATTATCCCTAAAGTTCCTTCAATCCCCATGTTTGATTGTGGATATAATACCCACTATTTTGGATCTAAACCTTGGTTTCTTTCATACAACTTTGTTGTTGTCATTCCCTATTGGAATTTTCTGGTTATGATGTAGTGATTTGAGATATATTGATCCTGAGGTAGGTGGTTCTGTTACGATGATCAATTTATCTTAACCTTAAATTATTTTTTAAAATTAAATTTATGATTTAAATTTAATTTTCTAATTGTTATTAAATTTCTTTCAATGGTTTGATTGAAAACCGAATTCCATTGAATTGGGGTTTGTGGGAAAAAATATAAGTTTTTGGCATGAAATTTGAAAACCCACAATTCCATTGAATTGGGGTATGTTTATGGTAATTTGTGAGGTTTAAATTTTTTAATTTAAAATTTTTATTTTATGGAAATTGATTCCATTAAAATTTTGAATTTAATTATGGAAATGGTTTTGATGGAAATTTTTGAAAACCCCCTAATTCCGTTGAATTGGAGGTTTGCTATGAAATTGATGGACTTTATTTTAAAAATTAAATTGTTGAATTTAATTTTTGAAAGTGGATCATGAGATTTCATGAATCAGTTTCCAATCATTTTTTATAAAAAATGTCTTAAAATGTATTGATTAAAACCTTAGGGTTTTATCTTTTTGAAAAGGCATGTATTTTACTAAAACCCCATTATGGTTTTCAAAGGGAAAATTGGAATATTTGAAATGGAGAATGGGATTTAATTGTATTTTAAGTGGTCATAAAATAAATTTACCATCGTTGTTTTGTGTTGTAGCACATGAAATCCATAGGTAGTTAGTGAGTTATTCTGGGTGACAATTTACAACTTACAACATTCTAGATCATCATATCAACACATCACATCCCTTAGGTAATGGTGATGAGTCTCATTTTCCTTAGGCCCAAAGGGGCGTATGTACATATTTTTCATTTCATAGTGTCAGGTCCCTATAGACTAGAATTATCATACCTATTAGGAATATGACCAAGTTACTCACTTTTTTTATTTAAAATGTATATATTCCATTGTTGTAAACATTTTTACATGACTTGGGAATTTATATAAACTCTTTTATATAAAAGTGTTTATTTATAATATTTTGTGAAAAGTGCCTTTTGTGTAAATATACCTTTTTTGGAAGGTAATTACATAATTTGAAAATTATTTCCATCATTTTAAATGTGAAGCATGAATTTCTAAAGTGTTCACATATTTTGAAATGTAAAGCATGATTTTTTTAAATGTTCTTTTTAAATTCCAAACCTATTTATTTGAAAATTGAAATCATTTTCTTGGTTAATTTGATATTTTAATATTGTAATGGAATCTTTAGGTGAAATACTATTGGGATTTGTCTCACACCCTAATTATGCCTTCAGGTGTTTATAGATATCTCTTTCTAGGTTCGAACAAGGGAAAGGGATCACTTAGAGGTGGTTCTAGCTGTTGAATCTTGGACTTGGTGAGTTGTTTCCTTTGGGACTTTGGTAGTTTTTCTTCTAGTCTTTTGGGTTTTCTGGTACTTGTTTTTAGTACATGGGATTGTTTATGCCCGTTTTAATTTTGGTACATTACTCCCAGTGGAGTTTATTTTGATATTCAATCTTGCTTATTTCAATTACTTCCACATTGTTTGTGGAAACATTATTCCAACTTTAGTTTATATGATTCCAGGTTCTAGTCACCAACCCATGGGGATTAGTAATGCCCTTCAAGTTATGTTATAGCTGACTCAATTATCTGTTTACCAAGGTACCCAATCCATTTCATGACATGAATAATTTATTTTTTATACTGTTGATATTTATTTGGGAGGTTTCACTCAACCAATATAGATGGATCTGGTTACACTTTAATTGGTACATAATATGGAAATAAATTAGATAATGTTTTGAAATATCTTTTTAAAATTGTATAAGATTGATTATTTAGTAGATATGAAACTCATGGTAAAAGTGTGAGACATTATGGAAAAAATAAGATATAGATAGATGACATAGAGCATAATGATGTTCTTTTAGCCACACTATAATGAGTAAAAAAGATCTGTTGGATACAATAAGATCAATATGATTTTTTTGTTAACATGGTACTAAAGAAATACAACATTACTGGTTTAGTGTATTATTTACTATTTAACATTCATTGTAATGCAATGTGAGACAATTCAACTTGCTAAACATTTTCAAGATAGTTTCTTGAGAGATTGAAAGAGATATTATTCCTGGGACTTGGTAATGAAAACTATGGAATTGTTTCTTTTGGAATCGGGCCTTTAATGTTAGTTTTTAATAATTGACATTATAAACAATTTTTAATGTAGGTTATAGAAAACTGACGTTAAAGGATTTATACATATGGTTTTTAATGTTAGTTTTATAAATAAAAATGTAAAAAATATTTTATAAAATTGGTTTTATAAAAAACTATTATTTTAATTATTTTAAAAAAATTCAAAACATATGTAATTTACATTTACCATTATTCAAAATCTCAAACCCAAAAATCATTTCTTTATACTCAATATATTTTATAAGAAGTCATCCTCTTGATACCTTAAATATTCTTGACCTAAATCCTATTGATCATATGGATCCCCCACTATTCTTAACTCTTGATAATTATTCTCCCTCCTTCACTCTAACACCAATTTAGCACTACACTCTCATCCCTAAACAATTGCTCAATCCCCTCTACTCACTCCCATTTTCATGGTTGATTCATCTCTATGATCTCATTTATTATAATTATGTTCATATGATTTTTGAATCAAATCATTTCTTGTAGGGACCCATCCCAATATAGCCCAGATATGGTGTCTACTACTAAATACATTATCATGATTACAAGGAATCAATCCCTAAAGGACCAATCAGTTTAGTAGTCTTGAAAAACTAGATACATAAATGAGAATTGTATTACAAATGGATACACTAATTACAACATATATTTTTTCTTCTAAATAAATAAAAAACTTCAAGGATAACTCTAATCCATCTAGTATATTCTTGTATATCTTTCATAGTACACTTCTTAGATTCCTAGGGAAAGAAACATAGTAAGGGTGATCTCAAATGCTCGGTAAGGGAACAAATAAAGAAGAATTAATAATTAATCAATCATAATAGTCAATATGTCAAGGTATAAAAATTAACACACATTCCATGTAATCAATAAACTTAAAGGAAGTATATAAGAAATATAGAAATGTAATAACTGGAAATACATACCATTCAAATAAATCGATAAGTAAAAATAAATATGGAAAGGTATGCAAATGAAACACTTGTCATTAATCAATGAAATGAAATGAAATGTGTCCATATATATGTCAATGAAAACTCTCATGGATGAATAATAACTAAAAATCATATGAAATCAATGCTTAATTATTGGATTCCATGTTTCTTAGGTACATAGAATCAGTACCGTCAAAAGCTAGTTTAACCATACTAACTTGCGCAACTAATTTATTCCATGAGAATACCGATGCATTGATGGGATTTCATTCACTAGTCCCCAAGTCATAGGTATTTCCTTTAATGGTCCCCAACTAGTGTATTTAATGTCCAAATCATTCCTCGTATATCAAATAAATAATTTTCCTTATCAAATATCTGTATTGAATAAAGTATACAGATTAATCAATATGTCCCAAAATAATCAAATAAATTTCAAATTTGACATTATATGTAAAATTTTATATGGTTTAGGAAAAATAAATATCCCTAATAAATGAAATGGATAATTTATGGGAAAGTAAATGTTCAATGTTCATAGGAGATTGAATATTTCAAGAGGACGAAAAAATAATTCGAGGAAGTGAATGTGAATACTATCCTTGGAAAAATGTATTATAAACCATCTATAGGAAAATTAAGGATGGTATCAATACAATAGATCCCAAGTAGAGTAAAATTGAGGGCAGTTGTCGTTGATAAAATAAAAGATTAATTTTTAAAAATATTCTCGAGGAAAATATACTTTGATTTTGAAAAATATTTTGAAAATATTTTTCCTTGAAACCTCATTTTTAAAAATATTTTCATTAAAAATAAACCTTTTGAAATTGAGAAGGAGTATTCAAAGAAATAATGGTGTATAAATTCTTACATGTCGTATGAGGTAAAAAGAATATTCCTTTTGTAAGAAAAAAGGTTACAAAATTCCTTGTTTAGAAAGAAACAAGAAGATTCCTTCTAAGAGATTGGTAAAATAAAAAAGGGGTAAAATTATATTTAACAAATCATTTTTAAACCATTTTTGAAAACATTTTAATAAAACATGGTTTTTATATTAAAACAAGTTCTCCCACTAAAGAGAGAAATAATGTCAGTTTTTCTTAAAAAAATCTAAAACACTTTGAGTAGAAAAGTGTGGGAAAATGTTAATAATACTTTAAAATGGTCATTAATAACCAGATAAGAATGAAATTGATTGTTGAATAATGGTTATATAATTTCCTTGAATGGAAACTCCATTTCAAGATCATTAGGATTAGTCTTGAGGAAAATAATCTTTAAACATTCCAAAGTGTTCCATACTACTTTGAAACATTTTTATATTGTAAACCTTGTGAAAGAATAATATTAAATGAAATTATTAATTACCATGAAGGAAAATGAATTCATTATATAGAATTTCAATGTCAATTTATACACCATATAAAAGAATCTAAGTGCATAAAAATAGAATGTGCCTCAATGAAATGAAATTGATAGGAAATCCATTACATATGAATCGAAAGACCCAAAAATGATAAAACAAATGAAACATATAAATAACATGAATATAATAGATTTAATGATATTATATTTCAATTTATAAGTATTTAAACCATATATATATAATAAATTAGGTGTACAATAATATATTATTCCTCATAGAAAGAAAAGTGAGATAGAAATTCCTTACCTTGAGTTTCCTTTTGAGAGAACGTCCTTTAAATTCCTATATAATAAAATTATGTTAATTTTATGCTTAATTAAGAAAACTTTTAATTTTTTAATTACTTTTATTTCAATTGATACCATCTTGTGTAAAACTACTCAAACAATTAAGTTTACATCGAGTGTTTTTGACCAAATTTGGTTTATGTGTCAAAATAACTATTGTTGGTCAACTATGGTCATAGGGTTTATTATATAACATCGCCATAATAATAAACATGAAATAATTATCATATTTTTACATCAATTATACTTTTAAAATCAATCATTAAATACGGTTATTAAAATTAGAATATGTTACAATCATGAAGACGGTAGGTTGTACGTATGCATGAGTAACATTCCGATTTTTAAATGATAATTGTGGAAAGAAGGTAAGTAACTCAAATATTTCCAGAATTATCATTATATAATAAATTTCATATTATTTAATCATATATACTTACATATATAATTATTTAATGTAAACTTAATCACACCATGTCGAGAATGCGGTAGTCCGCACATCCACGAACTTACATTATCTCTTTTAAAGCGTGTGAAGGGATAATAGAGGAGATGATATAAATATAAATATATTATATTTCAAGAAATATAATTATTTCATGAATATATTATTAATTTTTTTATGTCACTTATGTTAATTATGTCCACTCATTTATACATTCCATGTATCATGCAAACGAATCATATCGCTTTGAGGGGGCGGTAGTTCACACTTCCTTAAATGAGATTATCATATTTACACAACTTGGAAAGCATAAATGTATGTTATAAATAAAAATTAAAGAAGGGTAAAACATTATAAATAACATATATATAATATAAAAAAATAGTTTCCATCATAATTTCCACCATAAGAGGCGGTAATGGAGAATTGTACAATCATCGTTTCATGAGGCAGTAATTCGTCGTTCATAGAAACAGTATGTTTGTTACCCATTAAATGGAGGTGTGTCTAACTATAGGTATGAAAATAATTATAAAAACATCCTAGTATATTTTGGATACTATTTTTGTTATGAAATAATAAAATAATGAGATTTTAGGGTTTGGATAATGGAAATGAAACTAGAGAGATTGAGAAAAGACATTACCTTTTAATCGGGTAACTTTATTTTGTTTAAACCAAAAGGCATTCATGGAAGGTATTATTCCCAAAGGAAGTCTTCTAGGTAGAGGGTAGAGATGTTGGGAGGATTTTTTTGCAAATATTTTCTAAACTTAAGAGGTTGGATATTTGTGAGTAATGGGAAGAGGTGGTGGCCTTTTATAGGGAAGTAAAATGACTCACTCGATATTCTTGAAAATAAGTTAGGTGTACACATGTTATTACCTAAAAAAGTGATACCAAACCACCAAAAATCATTAATTTAAGCTCAATGTCCAAAATATGGCCATAAAATTGGTGTTGGGAAAGCGGATAGGTCATTTTTCCCCTAAACATATGGTTTTATTCAATTTTTAAGACTAATTACACCTTAATCACTATAATTAATTTTAATCACTTTCACTAATAATTTTTGTAAAAAATTAAGTTGATATTTTTAGAAGAAAAAATATTATATTTGTTACAATTTTTTATATCATATTTTAAAAATTCAAATCATAGAACTGGAAAAATTAGAATTAATGATAATCTCGCAGACAAACTGATTAACTGGTCTTAGTAGAAAAATATTCAAAAGATTGTTATGTTTTAATATTCAATATAAAATGGTAAATTCATTATAATGAAATAAATTATATTAATAGATTTATAATTTATCCAATATGATTTTAAATAAAGTTTATAATATAATTTAATGTTAATAATTATTTAAACGAAATAGAAATTTTTTTACTAAAACACAACATTTTTCACTATTCACTAAAAAATGAAGTTTCTTAGAAAAACCCCAAATATTCATCCTAATATAATTTTGAAATTATAAATTAAAAAATAAATATTATTTTATCAAATTAAATTCATAAAAGTGTGTAAATTAAAAATAGGTTCACCTTTAAAAGGTGGTAAAAATGCCTTAATAAAAATATAGGTTTTTATGTGAAATATTGGGTTTTATCTTATCTTATGCTTAAAAAATATATTGTAAAAATATAAAAAAATTATTGAATATGTAACATAATTATTACATTAATATCACTCACTAATTGTAATTAATTTAATCTATTAGAGTAAAATAACTTTGTGAACATAAAAATAGTTTTCTATAAAAAAGATCCTTCTATTATTCAACTGGTTCTTGTATTAATTTATAATTTATTTGAAACGAACGATTAAGTTGTCTAAACCATATATTTTCGTAAGTTATTTAATACTATTCATAAATTATAGTTTATATCTTATTTTATTAAATAATAATGTTTTATTTACAGATTATTTCTCGATAAGACTCAGTATTGTGTATAGAGAAAGCCATCGAAAAAGGTCACTTTTGCGTATAATTCAATCTATAAAAAAAGGTATATCTTACGTGTAACGCAATAAAACTCGGTATTGCGTACATTGAAATACATAGAATCTATTTTAAATAGTAAATTTATTATAATGTATCCAGGTATTATATTACCTTATGAGCATGATCTCGTGCGTTATACATGCTATAGAATACAAGGTTTTACTTAAGTTTTTTCAAGAATCACATTCATCCCACCTTATTTAAATTTCATCCTCGCAATTTAAAATCAATTCAGGTGATATATTGTTTAATACTTCTTATGTTTGAAATACCATATAGCGAGAAGGGTTTATAAGTCATCCAATATAAAAGTGAGAATGGAATGTACAAAGGTCGCATGGACTACAATGTAACTAGGTTTCTAAGTAGGAGAACATTAATGGAAATTAAAGATACGTACTTGGAGGAACAGTGTAAATATTTATAAATATTGAATGAGTTCATAAATCACAAATAGTTGAATGATCAATGGAAAGTTGAGGGCCTCAAATCCATAAATATTTGATGATTTAGAAATCCATCGGTTCAAAAAAAAATTAGGTATTAGGGAAATTTTTTTATTTCTAATTCATTTTACTAATGTTGGGTAATTCTTTTACTTATAAAGAATATAACAAAATATTATTACTTAATAGGTTTTAATATCATAATAATAATCATAACTTTTGGTTGTGATCTGATCAAACTCTAATTCATCCCTTTAATCTCAAAAATTAATTACCAAAATTGATTTCTTCTATGCCCTGAGCACTAAAAGAATTTTAAAGGGTCATAAGGCCTATAAAAGAGTTAAAATATTACTCTTTATCTTTATCTAACTATCAAAATAAATGTGTTTAACAGATTAATTTATAATCCTCAAAAGTGTTACTATTGGTTCATCAATAATATTTATTTGTTAAATTGTTTAACTAAAAACAATTAAAATTAACAAGGAAATTGTGTAGGTCAGTGGTTAGTGTGAAACAAGTATCATCCTTTAGTCACGGGTTCAATTCCTACAGCCTTTCCGGATTTTATTTATTTCCACTTGGCTTATAGGTTATCCTTTTCTAAAACCATATTAATATAACATCCAAATATAAATATGATGGGAATCCTTGAAATTAGGTTAATCACTAAATATTATTTTAACTAAGTTTTTAAATACAACCTTAATACATAAATACCTCATCCATTTTATTTTTATATAGGTCCTTCCTTGGTCTAGGGTTTATCAATAATATCATTAGTTGGATTTCTAAATTATGAAACCTTATCTTTAATCTAAAACTCCTTAGGTTTAACCTAGGTTTCTTATTATGTATCAAAATCCTTCATAATGGTTTGTAAAGAAAAAGTTGATTATCATGTGAATATCCCCTATGAGTTTCAAACTATGTGCACAGTAGGGCATGTTGTCATGCGCCAAGCCTGGAACACCTTTTCAGAGTTGTTACTCCTAGGTACACCTGTTCCAGAACCATGTCCACTTGTAGTATCAAGACGAGGCTTTATTTCTAGGAATACCCACATAATCAATACTTTACTAAAATTATAAGTTTTTCATCTATACTTCTTAAAATTATACCTTAGGGTTTTGTTTTCTAATGTATATTTTCCTAAATATAGTTCCAAGGGTTACTACTAACTTCCTTTGATACCAACTGTAGTGGCCCAAACCTAGACAACATAGAGCTGGTGTCTACTACTAAATACATTGGCATGATTACAAGTAATCAATCCTCAAATGACCAATCGGTTTAGTAGTCTTCGAAAACTAGATACATAAATGAGAATTGTATTACAAATGGATACACTAATTAAAACATATATTTTTCTCTTCTAAACAAATAAAAAACTTCAAGGATAACCATAATCCATCTAGTGTATTCCTACATTCCTTTCATAGTATGCTTCTTGGATTCCTGGGGAAAGAAACATAATATGGGTGAGTTCAAATGCTCAGTAAGGGAAAAAATATAGTATAAGTAATAATGAATCAATGAGAATAGTAAATATTGAAAGGTACATAACTGAACACAAATTCCATGTAATCAATAAACTAAAAGGAAGTACATAAGAAATATGAAAATGTGATAAATTGAAATACATTCGATTAAAATAAATAGATAAGTAAAAATAAATATATCAAGGTACAAAACTGAAACACATTCCATTAATCAAGGAACATAAATTAAATGTGTTCATAGATATGTCAACATAAAATCTCATGGATGAATAATAACTAAAAAATATATGAAATAAATGCTTAATTATTGGACTCTATGTTTCCTAGGTACATGGAACTAGAACCATCAAAATATAGTTTAACCATACCAATTTTTTCAAATAATTCATCCCATGAGACTATCGATGCATCGATGGGCTTTCATTCAATGGTCCCTAACCCATAAGGCTTTCCTTAAATGGTCCCCAACCTATGTATTGCATGTCCAAAGCATTCCTCATATACAAAATAAATAATATAATTTATCAAATATCTGTATTTAATAAAGCATATAGATTTATCAATATTTTCCCAAATGATAAAATAAATTTCAAAGTGTACACCATATATAAAATGGTATACAATTTAGGAAATAGTAATATCCATGATAAATGAAATGGATAATTTAGGGAAAATGAAATGTTCAATGTTCATATGAGATTGAATATTTCAAGGGGACTAACAAATAAATCAAGGTAGTGACTATGAATAAAATACTTGGCAAAATAAATCATAAACCATCCATATTAATATTAAAGATGGTATCAATAAAACAAATCCCAAGTGGGTAAAAATTGAGGGTTGTTGTCATTAATGAAATAAAATATTAACTTTTAAAAATATTCTTGAGGAAAATATCTTTTTATTTTGAAAACAAATTTGTAAATATTTTCCATTTCAAACCCATTTTTAAAAACATTTTCATTAAAAATAATCCTTTTGATGTTGAGAATTAGGCTTTAATGAAATGACGGCGGATAAATCTTTACAATTTGTACGATGTAAAAATAATATTCCTTGTGTATTGAAAAGGTTTATAAAATTCCTAGTTTGGAAAGAGACAAGAATATTCCTTATATTATATTTGTAAAAGACAAAAAGGGTAAAATTTCTTTAATAAATACTTTTAAAATAATTTTTGAAAACATTTTAATAAAACATGGTTTTTTGAAGAAAACAAGTTCTTCGACTAAAGAGAGAAATAAAGTTGGGTTTTCTTATAACATTTTCTAAAACACTTTGAGTACCAAAGAGTGTAAAATGGTACCAATACTTGAAAATGGTCATTAATAACCAGAGAATAATGAAAGGGATTATTGAAAAATGGTTATATAATTTCCTTGAATGGAAATTCCATTAAAATATCATTAGGATTAGTCTTGAGCAAATTAATCTTTAAACATTCCAAAGTGTCCCATACCACTTTGAAAAAGATTAAAATCACAAACATCTTGAAAGAATAATATTAAATGAAAGTATTAAATACCATGAAGGAAAATTAATTCATTATATATAATTACAATGGCAATGTATACACCATATAAAAGAAACTAGGTGCATAACAATAGAATGTGCCTCAATGAAATGAAATTGAGACAAAATATATTACATATTAATCGAAAGAACCAAAAGTGGTAATCATAAAATGAAACATATAAATAACATGAATATAATAGGTTTCATGACATTATATGTCATTATGGTAGTATTTACACCATATATATATAATAAATTATGTTCACAGTAATAAATTATGCCTCACGAAAAAAAAGTGAGAAAAGAATTATTTACCTTTGATTTCCTTTTGGGTGAACATCCTTTAAATTCATACATAGTATACTTATGTTAATTTTATAATTAATTCATAACCTCTTTCATGTTTATAATTAATTTTATTTCACTTATTATAATGTTTTTTACAACTACTCAAACAATTAATTTTATATCGTGTTTTTTTGAACAATTTTTGTTTATGTGTCAAAAAAACTATTGTTGGTCAACTATGGTCATATGATTCATTATATAACATCCCTAGAGTAATAACCATGAAATAATTAGTATATTTTTATATCAATTATACATTAAAATTCTATCATTAAATATGGTTATTAAAATGATAATATGTTATAATCATGGAGACGGTAGGTCGTAAATATGCATGAGTAAAATTCCCATTTTTAAATGATTGGTGTGGAAAGAAGGTAAGTAACTCAAATATTTCCATAATGATAATTATTTAAGAAATATCATATTATTTAATCATATATACGTATATATATAATTTTTTATGTAAAAAGAATCACATCATGTCAAGGAGGTGGTAGTCCACATGTTCACGAACATCATTATCTCTTTTAAAGTGTGTGAAGGGGTAATAAAAGAGATGATATATATATATATATATATATATATATATATATATTTCTAGAAATATAATTATTCCATGAATATATTATTGATTTTTTTAATGTCACTTATTTTTAATTATGTCCATTGATTTATACAATCCATGTATCGTGCAAACGAATCACATCGCTTTGAGGGGGCGGTAGTCCACACTTCCTCAAACAAGATTATCATATTTACACAACATGGAAAGTATAAATGTATGTTATAAATAAAAAATAAATAATGTAAAAATCATTATAAATAACATATATAACAAATATAAATATATTTTCCATCATAATTTCTACTATAAGAGGCAGTAATGGAGAATTGAACAAACATCATTTCGTGGGGTAGTAATTCACCGTTCACCGAAACAGTATGTTCATTTCCTATTGGATGGAGGTGTGTGTAAGTGTAGGTATAAACCTTATTAAAACAACATCCTAGAATATTTATGATATTGGTTTTGTTATTTACGAATAGAATAAGGAGATTTTATGGGTTTTAGAATTCAAATGAAACTAGAGAGATTGAGAAAATACAGTACCTTTTAGTCGGGTAACTTCTTTTGGTTTAAACCAAAAGGCATTCAAGGTATTATTCAAAGATGGAGGCTTATAGGTCAAGGTTAGGGAATTTTTTAGGCCTTTTTTGAGTATATTTTCCAAACATAAGAGGTTAGAGAGATGTGAGGAATGGGTAGAGGTGGTGGCCTTTTACAGGGAAGTAAAAGGACTCACTTGGTATTTTTGAAAAGAAGTTAGGTGTAAACATGTTATTACCTAAAAAAGGCATACCAAACCACAAAAAATCATTAATTTAAGGTTAATGGCCTAAATATTTCCTTAAAATGGGTTTTGGGAAAGTTTCTAGTTCATTTTGGCTCTTAAACGTAGGGTTTTTGTGCATTTTTAAGCCTAATTGCACCTCAATCACTGTAATTAATTTTAATCACTTTCACTAATCATTTTTGTAAAAAATTAAGTTGATGTTATTAGAACAAAATATTATATTTATTACAATGTTTTAGGTATGATTTTCAAAATTCAAATCACAGAAGCAGAAAAATTTGGATTAATGCTAATCTCGCTGACAGACGGATTAACTGGTTTTAGTAGAAAAATGTTCAAAAGATTATTATGTGTTTATATTCTATTTAAAAAGGTAAATTGATTTTAATGAACTAAATTGTATTAATAAAGATATAATATATCCAATTTTACTTTAAAACAAATTTATAATATAATTTAACATTAATAATTATTTAAATGAAAAAGCATTTTTTAACTAAAATGTAGTATTTTTCACTATTCATTAAAAATGAATTTTCTCGGAAAAACCCCAAAACATTATCCTAATATAATTTTTATATTATAAATTAAAAAATAAAGTTTATTTTATCAAATTAAATTCATAAAATTTTCAAAAGTAAAAATAGTTTTTCTATTAAAAGGTGGTAAAATGCCTTAATAAAAATATAGGTTTTTATGAAACATATTGGGTTTTATCTTATCTTATGCTTACCAAATCTATTGGATGAATATCAAAAATAATTTATTGAATATGTAACATAATTATTACATTAATATCACTCACTAATTTTAATTAATTTAATTTATTATGGTAAAAAACTTTTAAAACATAAAAATAGTTTTCTATAAAAAATATCCTTTTAATATTCAATTGGTTCTTATATTCATTTCTAATTTTTTGGTAACAAATTATTTAGTTTTATAAACCATATATTTTCAAAATCTAGTTAATAATATTCATAAAATATGTTTTATATCTTCATATATTAAATAATAGTGTTTTTGTTATATATTGTTTCTCAGTAAGACTTAATATTGTGTATAGAGCAAGCCATCGAAGAAGGTCGATTTTACATGTAACGCAAGCTATAAATGAAGGTCTCTATTGTGTGTAACACAATACAACTCTATGTTGGATGTATTGGAATACATAGAATCTATTTTAAATATTAAATGTATTATAAATTATCTGGGTATTATATTACCTTATGTGTTTGTTGTTGTGTGTCATACACGCTATCGAATACATGGTTCTTACTTCAGTTTTTTGGGGCATCACATTTCAGCCCTTTTATAATATGAGAAAAAAATATTTAATTTATTTTTAAATTATTCAAATCAAATCAAACCCTTTCACCACCACTCCCTTCTATTTTTTTCTTTTTTAGGTTATGTTTATTTGAAATTATTACGAATTTATCTATTATATTAATAGTTTTTAAAAAAAATCATATGATCAACCTCTTATTTTTTAATTAATTTTGTGCTACATTTTATATTCTATTCATTTTTATTATTTTTTGACAAAAAAATTTATTTTAATGATGTTTTATTTCTAAATTTTAAATGTGATATATATCATATATATGATATATTTTTACAATTTTGGATAAGTTATATATTATAAGTTATTAGAATGGTGATTTTTAGTTAAATATAATGAATAAGAAGTTAGTTTATTAGTATAGGTATTTTTGAAATATAATTTTTATAATTCCACTATAATCTCATTTAAAATTTTTTAATTAAAATTATTTTGATATAAAAAATGAGACATGTAGTTTTTTTAGAGAATTTTTTCTACATTGTTTCACATATAATAAGTGTTTTTACACACATTTCAAGTAAAAAATAACTTATTAGGAGGAATGGTTATTTTGAGTAAAAATAAGAGTTTTTAAGGAGTTAATATAATCAATTTCATGGGCTTATAAATTTTTTTGAAATATAATTTTTATAATTCCACTATAATCTCATTTAATTTTTTTTAATTAAAACTATTTTGATATAAAAAATGAGACATATAGTGTTGTTTAGAGGATTTTTTCTACATTTTCTCACGTATAATAAGTGTTTTTACACACATTTCAAGTAAAAAATAACTTATTAGGAGGAAATGTTATTTTGAGTAAAAATAAGTGTTTTTAAGGAGTTAATATAATCAATTTCATGGGCTTACAAAATAATTATGTACATGTATTCACGTACCATTGAAACGTGGTAGAAAATTTTCTATTTTCTTATATAAAAATATATCGCATGAATTGTTATAAAATTAATACAGTGTGTCAGTTACTTAACTATAATGAAAAAATGATATCTCACTCAAAGAATTAAATTAATATATAATATAAAGTCTTATATCATCACTTAAACATTAACCTGTGTGTGAATTCGTTTCAAAAAATAAAAAATGATTATGAATTAATATAGAAAATCATTATTTACTCACAATATATATCAAAATTCTGTAGATACTTTATGCTACTTTTTTTTAAAAAAAAATTCCATTTGTGAAAGTGGAAGAATTAATATATATCAAATAAATACCATTTAAGTATAAATAATAATCAAAAAAATGGATTAATGTGATTTAGGCATATGATAAAAAAATCATTAACTTACATTTTCTTGAAGAAAAAAAATATTTTTTCAATGTCAATTTTATTTTATGTTTTTCAAGTGGTCGAAAATATATTGTAATTTTTTTTTCAGAATTTGATAAATTCATATACAAAAATTGATGAATTTGAGAAATAGGTTGACTATTTAGTAGATTTTTCTAAATAGAATCTTCAAAACATAGGTATGTTTTATTATCTATAAGTGAGGTTTCTGGATATGAGAATATAGGGGTCCAAAGAAGTTAAAAACCATTTTATTTTATATGATTTCAAAAAAAATTATAATTTTTGGATGTGGCATGGTGAATAACACAAAATTCAAGACCTGATATACATGAAAAAAATTACTATAATTTATAAGACCATCGGAAATAATTTATTCATGATATAAAATTTAAAACTGATGAAAAAATAATGACTTTTGAATGATTGTATGAATATTATAAAGAGTTTTTGTTCCCAATATTTAATAAATTTATAGAGTTATCAGTTTTTCTGGTATTGGTTAACTTAAAACCGAGAAATATTTGGAGTGAAAAAAATTCAATGAATTACTTAAAAATTTAAGAGATTTTATTCTAGAAATAAACATACATATTTTAATTATGATTCCAATAAAATTTTTATATTCAATGATAATGGGGTGCAATAAAATTCATGTTTTTCTCAATGACTATGTTCTATATATAAAAAAATATGAAAGTTTTTCAAAATGTCTTAAATGTAGGACATCATGATATAAAATGTATGGAAGATCCAATTATGATTCATCCCCAAGGATAAGTAATAAACCTCCTACTAAGGAAATATGATATTTTTTAACAACCCCACATATAAATAATTTATTTTCAAATTCAAATTATGTAAATTCATTGATATGTAATGAAAATGAGAAAATATTTCATGGAGATGACTTTACACTATTTTAAGTGAACTAAAACTATATGCATATGATTCATATATATTAAGGATAAATTATCTCTAACATATCCTTAAAAATAATAATGTGGTTAATTTGGTCCCTTTATAACTTGGTTTCATGTGATTCAATCTAGCTACAAGGTTTTCTTTGGTTAGCACTTCCATATCACTATTTCATGCTTTACTTTGATTACTAATCCATGAGATGGATTAGTTAATGCATGAAAACATTTCTTGAAGTGTTCAATGAAGAACACTATGATGGGAAGTAGTAAATAATTTTAATGTTAATACTCTTTTTTAATGAATAGAATTATGTGTGGTCTATATAATGGGAATGATTTCCCTTCGTTCGAGCGGGGTGATGTTCATCAATTTCATATATTGATTTTTATAGATCTCTTTTTCCCAAAATATCATCTATCACATAGTTAAGGAGATGAAACTCATTTGATATTTTTGATTCCTCAAGAATAATTATAGGATCCTTCAACTAATGTAATCCCTAAAAGGTAATAATCCTTTGGTTTACTACTTCTATAACAACCCATAATCCAAACTTCTGGATATTCTACTAAAGATGTAAAAATTATAAATGTGACCCAATGTTTTCCATGAAAAACATGAAATGTCAAAATGGAATATTTAATCACCTACATACCTAAGGACCTTATAGGTTTAGAGTTTTAGATAATTGGGGAAAAATATTAACAACTTAGGTTCATAAACAACTGGTTCATAAAGATCAACATTGTCTCCTAATATACATATATTTTCTTATTTCATGATAGGCCATCAACATCATCCAAGGGAAATCCTTCTAGAAAAAAAAATCATTTAACATATTTCCTCATATCCTAGGAAAATGAAACATAATAAATGGGTGAGATTAAATTCCCTTTAAGGGTAAGAATAGGAGATATAAACCCATGATCATTTGAAATCATAAGATGAGCAAAAGGGTATGTGATCATGAACATAACAGTTGAAAATTATAAATTGTATATAAAAGATAAAAATATTAGGTTATAGAATAAATCATTTTTGTTCACAAGACATGAGTCATAAAATATTCAAAGAACCTGATACATGATAGCATAATATAAGACATGAAATTGTTGAATACACATAATTATAGAATATAATTTCCATATCAGTCAAGTCTCACTGTCAAGACCATCATAGTGGATAAAGTCCTTTATTGAAACAATTTCACTCTTCGTTCCAGCCCTTTATTACTGAACCAGGTTCCCTTCCCATTTCGATAATTTCTATCTCATAAGATATAAATCTTCACCCAATGCATCAAATGTAGATATAGGTCTCACCCATCACATAATGAAAACCATACAAAGTTGTTCTATAAGAATATAAATCATTCATCATATCACAACCCATGACAAGAAAAAAAAAATCATAAACACCATTCAATCATCAACATAAAACATTTAGTGAAATAATAATAATGGTATCCTTCTATCATATCCCCAGGAAGGTATAAGTAACACCAATGTAAGTAATCTTTGATGGAAAATAATTTTTAAAGATCTTTTTAAAACATTTATTAAGTGAAATGTCCTTTCTACTTTAAAAAATAATTTTTAAATCATAAAACATTTAACGAACCATTTTCATTGAAAATAACCTTGAAAATTTTATAAATTAAACTTTAAAAAACTTTTTAAATATATTTTTAATCATTTTCCTTGAAAATACTTAAAATATAATTTAAAACCATTTTTTAAAACATTTTTAGAAAAAATGGTTTTTGAATAAAATAAGTTCCCAAAGGAAGAGAAACTAACTTTACATGAAACTTATAATATAATGAAAAGAATTATATTCATGGTATTTCATGTCAAAGGAGATTATATAAACCTTTTAAAATAATATAAGTGAATAACAAAACATGTGTCTTAATGAAGGAAAATTGAGACAAAATTACCTTACCAATTTGGTAACTTTTGAATTGTAAACCACATGAAAGAGATATCATCATATGGATATTTAAATACATAAAATTTGAGGTTAATTATCATAAATTACATTCATTGGAATAATATACACTACAAAAAATATGTAAGTGGTGAATATGGAATAAGTTTCAGGGAAATAAAAGTGAGACTAAAAATCTGCTTACCTCCAATCTCAACTTTGTTTGTTCATGTTGAATTCTGATGTATAATAAATATGGATTTATTATTCATTTATTACTTGAACATATATTTATAATACCTTTTATTGTTTATTTATAACATATTTTCACCCGTTTATTTATAATTTTTTATTAAAATTATTATTTTAAGTGATAACTGCTTTGTTTTCCAAGATTGTTTTGGTCTGGTGGTCTTGGTTGTTACACATTGAACATGGTATCATAATTTATAAATTTTTTATCATGGTATAAAAATAATATATAATTATTATATTCATATTTATATTCATTCATTAAAATTATAAATAAAAAATGAAGTATACCTTTTGGGAATACAGTAGGTCGTACATACGCATAAACGTTGTTTCCATTTTTCGATTGATGTTATAGAATAAATATAAATAATAATCCATATATCCATATTTATTATTATATAATATAAACCATATATATTCACTAAACCCATAATAATATTCATTCATAAAATATACTGATGAAAAATTAACTGCATCACTACGTGGAGACGGTAAGTCGTACGTATGCACGAGTGATACTTTCACTTCTAGTTTGATGGGAAAAAGGGTGTATAATGGTGTTTTCATAATCCTAATAAAATTTAGAAAAAATTAGGATAATTAATTTACTATTTTATTATAATAATAATATATTTATAGGAGTTAATTAATAGTATAAAAAGAAAGTGATTGGTTAGAGCGATTACCTCTTTTTCGAAACGTCTCCTTTGGATCTTCTGTAAAAATCACTAGGGTTAGTCATTTGAGAAGACCAGAACCTATAGAATGTGTATAAGGAAATTTAGAATAGATATTTTCATGGAATATTTGAGATAGAAATCTCATTGTGATGTAAAGAATTGATGGAGGAGGTGACCCTTTATAATTCAGGTGATGGGAACTTTTGGAATTTCTCCAAATATTAATTTATAATTAATATATTTTATATCCAAATACTCCTAAATGGACATGTATTAAAATATAATATAATATAATTTTGTAATATAAATATAAAATATATCTTAGAATAGTTTTGGTACTATTTTATACCTTATCATTTTCATTAACCTTAGTTAACCCATTTTAATTTTAACTGCGATAATAACTTTTTTAATATTAAAAGATTGTAATTTTTACTTATAAGGTTCTATTTGTCCATAAATAGTAAATTTATAAAATTATACAGCTTTTAATAATTAATATGTATTTTTTAAATTTTTCTATGATTTTTAATTAATTCAATAAAATATTATTCTGATAAATTATAATTACTGTCAATTTTGATACTATTCAGTTACATTGACTTCAAATATATCAATGAAATATGTAAATTAGATTATAATGATTTAATAACTCTATAATGTACCATACAGATCTATAAAATTCATCTAATACATTAAATAATTCAAATTATACCAAAATTAATATTTTCAAATTAATTTATTTTATTTTTCTGTTGATTAAATAAATATTGTATTATCATTTCACAAGAATTTAAGGTAATTATATAATTTATAAAAATTAAAAATAAATTTATTTAATTAATTTGATTATATTAAGATAAAAATTGAAATTTTTTTCATTCAAATATTCATTTTGTCTATATCACACATAAATGATATTAAATACAAAGAGAGTGACATTTTGTAACTATCTTTTATTTAAAAAATATATAAGTTATTTTCATGGAACAGTGTCCATTAAACCACTCAAATTCGAGCCTAACATGATAAGGGTCAAATAATATTCATTTAATAATATTTTTTTATCAATTTTAGGTCATTTTTATACCCTTATATTTTCGTTTTAACTATAATTTAATCATTTTAACTTTTACCGTGACAACAAAGATTTTTGCTCTTTGAGGGTTCATATAGTTACTATAAAATGAAAAAAAAAGATAAATAAATGAATCAAGGATGAAATTTATAACCTTATACAAATTATTTCAACTAATTTAAGATTTTCATAAATTTTATATCATTTATTAAAATATTATTAATTTTAAAATATCATTAATGTCAATTTGACACTATTTACAACTTTGACCTTTAAAAATATCAAAACAACAAGATAACATTGAAAAAAATTATTATATTCCAAATATGTCAATTTCATATATAAAATTCATTTATCATATTAATTATCTAAAATTATATTTATTTTAATATTTTAAAGAACATTTATTTGATATTTTTATTTATAAAATAATTATTCCATCAACATTGTGTGAGCATTTTAGGTAATTATTTACACACAGAAAATAATAATTAAATTACCAAAATGTAGATACATATTTTATATTTCAAATGAATATTTATAGTTGAATATATCTTCAAGATAAACCTATATTAAAAATGTTATAGTTATTAAAAATATTAGTATGACATCTTTGATTTTGCATTAAATAAAATATCATTAATGTCATAGTCTCATAAAAATGGATCCCAATGGTAATTATTTATACCTGTGTATTATTAAGGTCTAAAACAACTCATAAAATAAAATTATGTCAAGTTTAAGGGTTATTTTCTAGTCCTTATCATTTTATTTTTACCTTTAATTAGCTGATTTACCCTTTATTGTGGAAACAAAATTACAAAGGTTACTATTAATATTAACCAAAACGAAAATGAAAATATTATATAAATTTTGACCTTATGAATAAAAAAATTTAATACATTTTTTTAAATTCAAAACACATATTTTAAAGCATTAAATTCAAAATTAAATCGATAAAATGCATTGAAAAATAATTTTTTTAAGAAAAAACCCATTATTTAATTTAAAATGTTTTTTACTAAATTCAATAATAAAATAC
Organism: Viscum album; assembly: GCA_963277665.1. Classification (NCBI taxonomy): domain Eukaryota; kingdom Viridiplantae; phylum Streptophyta; class Magnoliopsida; order Santalales; family Viscaceae; genus Viscum; species Viscum album. The sequence goes on from OY728123.1 coordinate 978,424,363, forward strand.
ATTTAAAAACCATAATTGGATTAATTAAAATTTAAAACTAATCCAAAACATAATTTGAACTTGTAAATACTTTGAAAAATATAATTTGGAAGAAAAACGATATTTTTTACTATTCATTAAAAAATCAACCTCTCCATAAAATTATTAATATTTTAACATAATAAAATTTTGATATGATGATTTAAAAAAATTCATTTTATCAAATAAATTTTTTAAAAACTATAGAAATTAATTATATTATTTTTATAGAAAAAGAAATACAAATTATTTTTGAAGAAATATTTTTTTAATGAATAAAATGACTTTACTAAAAATCTATTGCTTATTTACAAATAATTAATTAATAAATTATAAATTAGTACTACCATTATAAATATTTCATAATTCTGTTAATATTGTTCATTCCCACCAATTTAACTGTTACGTTATAATGGTCACATTTAAATAATAATATTTTGTTGTTCGTTTAAGGTCAATATTGTGTAGCTTGTACACTATAAAACATTGTCTTTCCTTTTAAAATATGGGGATATTATATTCCCTCCCCCTCCCCCTTTAATAAATTTCCCCCTCACAATTTTAAATTTCACATCAAAAAATAAAGGTTGATACTTGAAAATTTCTTTGTGGGGAACCCACTTTATAAATAGGGTCAACAAAACATCCTCTTAATAAGAGGGAAAGGGAAATTCAAAGGATACCACCAAATTAGGCTTTCAAATAGGATAAGATTATTGGAAATTAAAAACATGAACATGGAATAGAAATATAACTATCAATTTATTATGGATAGTGATAGAAAACATGGTCATTATAATGTTAACCATTATAGAACCGTAAATTTTTGATCAGTTTAAAGGCCACTGATTTCTTAGAAAAAAAAGTAAACAGAAAATATTTTGGTACCAAAATCATTTTCCAAGATTTTAGGAATTATTTTACTTTATAGAGTAAGAACATAAGGAAATATACTAACTTTTAAATTATATTTTTATCATTTTAAATTTTCCAACCACAAACTCATCTTTTTCCCCAATAATGAGTATTCAAGCTGAATTTTTGATGCCTGAAGCATCAGAATCATCTTCTACAGATCACAAAATCCACAGAATAATAACTACATATTCTTCCAATATATAGGAATTAATAAAAATCCAAAATGGTTAGTACATGATAAGATAATTCTCCCAAAAGAATAAAACCTTATATCAGTAATACTCAAAGTTAAACATAGATTATTCTATAAATAACTACAATTAAAATTCATCAAAATAATAAAAGACTAAGATTGAACCCTAAAATTTCAGAATGATTTTATCCCATCAACTTACATAATAAATTTTAAGATTTATCTCTAATAAACATCAATCACTCTTAATATATCATACCAAAAATTAATTTCCCTAATATTCTTCAAAATATGCTAATTATTTCCTAAATCACCATAAATCCACAATAAAAATATATATTCCTCTAAAATAAAATTCAACATTTATTCCAAAAATAATATCCCATAATATTATATAAATTATTCTAAAATATAAATATTATTCCAAAATAACAGTAATCACATAACCAATAAATCAATATGTAAACCAATGGTTATCTATTAAATAAAATATATATTCCTAAAATTCGAAGTATTCTTCATCCATAAAATTTTTTAACTAAAAGGAAAATATAATACTAACTAAAACTTCATATTGGATAGTGGCATTCAATGCACCCTTGTCACCCTTTGGTTGTGAGTTTAATCCCCATGGTCTTCTTGTACGTGAAAGGTTCCCCATATCTTGTGGGTTATCCGTTTTCTAAAACTATATTAATATAATCCTTTTAAATTATAGAAGTGTTATAAAATACTCAAAAATAACTATAAAAATACAACATTAAATAAATTTTTTAACCTAAAAGGTCATATCATACTTTTAATCTTGCATCTCAAAATGTAAAAACCCATAATTACCTCAAGATTAAATTTCTAAAAAAAATATCATTAGTCACCTTAAATTTTTATAACATAAAACATCAAAAGGGGTGTCTAAGACTCTAAAATGTGGTCTTATATACCCATGATGGTATCTATAACTCTTAAGATAACTTCTCGTGAAAACATCATAATATCCAAATTTATCTAAACTATGCTCTGATACCAAATGTAACAGTCCAGAATCCGCATTTATAGATATTCGGGTAAAGACATAAAATTACAAATGTGACCCAAATATTTCCATCAAAAAATTAAAACTTAAAATTAAATATTGGACCACTTATATAACCAAGGACCTGTTATGTTTATATTTTTAGATAAATAGTAAAAACTCTTAACAACTTGGGTTCATAAAAAATTTGTTCATAAAGAACAATATTATCTCCCACTATACCTAAATTTTCTTATTTCACAATAGGTCATCAACATCTTCCATGTGAAATAGTTCAAGACAAAACTCATTCAACATATTTATTCATATCCTGGTAAAAAGAAACATAAGAAAATGGTAAGATAGATTCTTTGTAAGGGTAAATATATGAAATATCAGACCATGATCATATGAAAGCAAAATATGAGATTAAGGTTATGTGATCCTGAATATATCAATTGAAAATTATATATTATATATCAAATATCAAAATCTTGAGTCATGGAATAAAACATGTTTTTTCATAAGACATGAGTCAAAAAATATTCAAATAACATGAGATATGGGAGAATAACATAATACATGAAATTCTGGCATACACATAATCATAGAAAATCATTTTCATATTAATCAAGGATCATTGCCAAGACCATCATAGTAGAAAAAGTCCTTTACTAAACTAAGTTCACTCATAATTCCAGCAATGTATTACTAAACCGGGTTCACTACCTATTCCAATAATGTATATCTCATGAGATATAAATATTTACCTAATGCATTGGATGGATATATAGGTCTCACCCATCATAAAATTAAAACCATATATATATGTTCCATAAAAATATTAATAATTCATCGTATCACAATCCATGAGAACAAACAGAATTCACAACTATCATGTTGTCATAAGAATAAACCATTCTAATAAATAATTATAATGTAATCCTTGGATCATATCCCCAGTAAGGCATGAGTAACACTAATGGATTTCATCTTAGATGGAAAGTAATTTTGAAACATCTTCTAAAAAAATTTGTTGAGGAAAATATACTTTCCACTTTGAAAAATATTTTTAAATCATAAAACAAGTTTTAAAAATTTTTTATTGAAAATAAACATGAAAAATTATAAATGAGACTTTAAAAACCATTTTTGAACAAAATTAATATCATTTTACATGAAAATTCCTAAAAGACCATCTAGAAATATGTTTTAAAATATTTTTAAAAAACATGGTTTTTGAATAAAATAAATTTTCTGACCAAAGAGAAAATAACATTACATAAAACTTATAATATCATGAAAATAATTATATTCATTTTACAAAATTTCAAAGGGAAGTTTATACACAATTTAAGATAACATAGGTGGATAACAAAACATGTGTCTCAAATAAGGAAAATTGAGACAAAATTACCGTACCAATTTGGTAACTTTTGAACCGTAAACCACATGAAATAGAGATAAAAATGGATATTTAAATACCCATAAATTTAAGTTTAATTGTCATAAATTATATTAGTTTTAATTATATTCAACACACAGAAGAAAATAGTGGTGAATATGCCATAAGTCTCACAGAAATAAAAGTGAGACTAGAAATCCCCTTACCTCAAATCTTGACATTGCTTTTTTGTTTTGAAACCTCATGTATTATAAATATGGATTTATTTTACATTTATTCCATAAAAATATATTTATAATACTTTTTATGATTTATTTATAACATCTTATCACCTTTTTATTAATAACTTGTTTTTAAAATCACTATTTTGGGTTATAACTGCTTTGTTTTTCAAGCCTATTTTGGTTTGGAAGTCTTGATTTTTATAAATTAAACATGGTCTCATAATTTAAAGGTTTTTAATAAATATATAAAAAATATATATAATAATTATATTCATATTTATATTCATTCATATAAATTATAAATATAAAAATGAATTACACCATTCATGGAGACGGTAGGTCGTATGTACATAAGAATGTTGTTTTAATTTTTTGATTGATGTTATGAAAGACATGTAAATAATAATTCATATATACATAATTATTATTATATCATATATATAATATATATTCATTATACCCATAATATTACCCATCCGTAAAATATGGTGATGAAAAATAAATTGTATTGCTACATGGACATGGTAAGTCGTATGTACTTAGGAGTGATACTTTCACTTATTATTTGATGAGAAAGAGGGTTTATAATGTTTTTTTAATCATCATAATAAATTTTTAGAATATTTAGGATACTTAATTTATTATTTTATGATAAAAATAGTAGATTTAGAGGAGGTAAGGAATAGTAGAAAAGAAAGTGATTGGTTAGAGCGATTACCTCTTCTTTGAAACGTATCCTTAGGATCTCCTCTAAAGGGATCTAGGTTTGGTAATTTGAGAATAAGATAACATATATAATGAGTATAGGGATGTTTATAAGATAAATATTTAGGGTAAGGTCGATCAATATGTCTCAATGTGAGGTAAATAATATAGGGAGGAGGTGCTCTATTATAATTAAGGTGGGGGCACTTCTGGAATGTCTCAAAAGATTAATTTATAATAAACTCATTTTATATAAAAATAACTCCAAATGGAAATTTAATAGAATCTAAGATAATATAAGATTTTAATATAATAAACCAATATATTTTACACAAGTTTTGGTATTAGTTTAAACCTTATCAATTTGATTAACCTTTAGTTAACTCGTTTTAATTTTAACTATGTTAACAACTTTTTTAACATTAAAATATTTTAATTCTTACTTATATAGTGTAAATTTTACATAAATGGAAAATTTATTACATTTTAGACCTTATAAAATAAATTTTTATTTTTTAAAATATTTTTATGATTTTTAAATAATTCAATAAAATATTATTTTTATAAATTATCATTAATGTCTATTTTGAAACTACTCATTTAATTTGACTTAAAATACATATATAGAAAGGGGAAATTAGAAAATAATTCTTTAATAACTCTATATATTGTCATACATATATATAAAATTCCTTTAATATGTTAAATCATTCAAATTATGCCAAAATTAATATTTTCAAAGTAATTTTTTTTTGTTAATTAAATAGATAGTGTTTATTATTTCACAAGAATTTATGGTAATTATATAATTTATAAATTTTAAATATAAATTTATATAAATAAACTAATTATATTAATATAAAAATAATTATTTTGGTTAGTTTATATCTTCATTTTTTCTTATTTGGACTCATAAAAGATATTGAATACCATGAGAGTTAAATTTTGTAACTATCTTTGATTTAAAGAATATATAAGTCATTTTCATGGAATAATGTCCATTAGACCACTCATATTCGAGCCTAAGGTGATGAGGTTCAAATAATATTCATTTAATAATTATATTGAACAATTTTAGGTCACGTTTAAACCCTTATCCTTTGGTTTTAAATTTTATTTAATCTCTTTAACTCTCACCGTGACAACATATATTTTTACTCATTTAGGGTTCATATAGTTACTATAAAATTTAAAAAGACCCATAAATGAATCATGGATGAAATTTTTAATCCTATCCCAATAATGTTTTAGAATTTCAATTTTTTAAAAAAATTATATCATTTATTAAAATATTATTTATTTTTAAATATCATTAATGCCAATTCGATACTATTCATTACTTTGACCTTTTAAAATATAAAAAGAATAAAATAACTTCTAAAAAAATATTTTTTTATATTTATAATATGTAAATAAAATCTATAAAATTAATTTATCACATTAATTATCTCAAATTATATTTATTTTAATATTTTTAATAACATTTATTTGATATTTTCATTTCTAAAATAAATACTGCATGATCATTTTTTGAGCATTTATGGTAATTATTTCATTACTAAAAATTATAATTAAATTAATAATATTTAGATACATTTTATATTTCAAATTAATATTTATATTCAAATATATATTATGGATAACCCTATATTAAAAATTTTATGTTTATTAAAAATATGAGTATAACATCTTTGACTTTTACTGAAATAAAATATTATAAATGTCATAGTCTCATCTAAATGGCTCCCAATAGTTATAATTTAGACCCTTTTATTCTTAAGGTCTAAAATAACTCATCCAATAAAATTATGTCAAGTGTTAGGGTCATAATCTAGTCTTTATCATTTTATTTTTACCCCTATTTACCTAATTTACCATTTACTGTGGTAACAAAATTACTATGGTTACTATTCATATTGACCAAAAATAAAAAGTACCTATTTAATAAATTTGGACATGATTAATATAATTTTGGAATATATTTTTCAAAATTAAAAACACATATATTTTAGAATTACATTTAAAATTAAATTGATAAAACCAATGAAAAATGTTTTTTCGAAAAAATGCTATTTTTAAATTTAAAATATTTTTATACAAAATTCAAGTATAAAATCCATTTCAAAACCATAATTATATTAAGTTAAATAAATATTACCTAATTATAATTTAAAAATAATTTAAAAAATATTTTTACCTTTTAAGTACTTTGAAAAATATAACTTTGAATAAAAATTGGTGTTGTCTCTATTCATTGAAAAATCAAACCTTTCAGAAAATTATAAAAATTTTACCATAGATAAATTTTGATATGTTGATTTAAGTTAATTTTCTCAAATACATTTACTAATAACTCGATAAATTAATTATATTATTTGTACATAAAAATAAATCAAAATCGTTTTTGAATAAAGTATGTTTTTTATGAATAAAATGACTACTAAAAAATATTACTTATTTACAAAGAATTAATTAATACATTAGAAATGATTATGAGCATTATATATATTTCATTATTCCATTAATACTATTCATTATTGCTAATTCAATGGCTATGTTGTAATTTTCACATTTAAATACTATTATATTCTTCATTTAAGCTCGATGTTGTGTATCATGTACACCATCAAACATAGTCTTTCCTATTTAAATCTCTTGATATTAAAGATTATTTAATTTTATTTAATACCAATCCATCAAGATATAGGCTACTATAACTACATTTTAGTTTTTCTATGTCATGATATTTTATATTTCCATGTATGTTTGATACGATCAAGGATAGATCGGGAGTATATGGGTTTCATTTTACTACATAAGATCATGAGATGATCTAATCAAACCCATAATAGGTATCAAATACTATATCCTTATTAGATCAGTGTGTTTTACACTATTAAATGACGATTATTTATTTATGAAACCATGAGTGGTTATTCCACACTTAACATAATGGGGAGTAGAATATACGACTCACGTTAAGTAGTTCACATAATGTGGAGTGGAAGGAACAGCTCACGTTAAGTAGTTAACATATCAAATACTCTATCCTTAATATAATTTGGAGTGTAAGGCATGACACAAGTTAAGTAGTTAACATAACTTGTGATGCAACTATATAGAAACAAAACATTATTTTATCTCTGCCTGATGTTGCATTGAGTGTCGGCATTATAACAATGGTAGGCTTGACATTTTATTGTGGTATAGTGTAATGTCAATCATAGCATGTGGTGTTCATATTTAATATTAAATAATTTCATTACCAGGTGATTCCCACATTAGACTTCACCTCAATATAGTTCTACTTCATTACCTATCACATGTTGTAGAGGGTTATTGAATTCATATGCAGTTTCCCTACAGTATAGACACTTCCATCATGTTGCCATGCACAATGGATCTCCTTCCATATTCCACCCCACACTCTCCCCATTATGTCACGCTTCATGATATGTTTTTATAAATAAAACGTTTTAGTCTTTAAAATATATATTTTTACTTTATTTTATAAAATATAAAATGTTCCTATTAAGGTTTGATGTTAAATAAAGTGTTTATTTAATTTTTATATTCTTTCTATTATTTATATTAATAAGTTTCTTATAGAATTTAAATTTTGTGTATGATCTATTTATATGATAAATTTTTTCTAATAGATACATCCTTGAATTAAATTCTTGGTGTGGCTCTATAATATTTATTTTTTCATGTACATTGGCCTCGATTTTTCTTCAGAGTTATAATCTTGATAATAGTTGTTAAATATAGTTTTAGAATATTATATTTTAGAGATATCATTAATTTAATACTCTCTTGAGTAAAGTCACCCTAGGGATAAAGACGTGGGGTATGACTACCAACTGGCCTAGAGGCTTATTCCATATTCTATAAAGTTGAGGGGTTGGATATATACCACTTTGGGATTACTCATGAGGAAAGTTCCATCCATATATAAATCTATTCCTTTACATGAAAATTATCATGTACCTTATGTATGAGATGAATTTGAATATGAATAAATATTTTTTGACTATATTTACCCTATTAGTTAGGTTCCTTTTTATTTTAATTTTATTTGGGTTACACTACCTAGGAAACCCTAATGGTAAGTATACTAGAGGAATAGAGTGGAGTAAGTCCATATAATGGATTTTCATGAAGTTTTTATACACTTATCTATCCAAGAATCATATATGATTTGATTGAAGAGTTTTTTATACTACATATAGTCATGTATTATTTATGTGTTTATACCAATGTAATTCATGATAAAATATGGATCACATCTCACTAGATTAGTTTGATATATAGTGTCGTCATTTTTACTAGTTTGATGGATTTTTTTGTGATTCTTCCTTGATTATGATGATTAATTCTAGAATCTAGTTTGTTTCTATTTTTTGTATTTGTGGTGGTGGTGGTGGTGGTTCAATAATCATAGTGTAATTAGTAACCAACAACAGTGGATGGTGGTCTCAGTTAGTGGGTGCTTCAAGGATCGAGGTATGACACATACACCTATCAACCATGGTCCCCCACCCACATGGATATCCATTTACAGTATTTTCAGTGGTTTTGAATTTTAAATTTATTTTTTAAATTTTGTTTTGGATATTATGTTTGAATCTTGGTGGATATTTTATTAGGTTTTGGTTTTTTTGTAATACTACATATAGGGTTTCCACTCAACACAAAAAAAATGAATTTATTCTAAAGTAAATAATGCATTTGAGGATTTGATGATTATTCCTAGAATTGGAAAACTATTATATGTTCCTGCTATAAACAGTAATTTTTTTACATTACTTATTTGGAAAAATGGATTTATCATTCACTATTAAGAATAAGAGATGTTATATATATATATATGAATGAGTTGTCTTATAGAATTTATAATATGATAAATGGTTTATATATTATAGGTATAATAATCCAATTTACAAAATTTATAATTAGAAGATCAAGGTTGATTTGAATCCAACATACCTTTAGTAATGTCTCCATGGACAATTAAATGATAAATGAAACCAAAAACTCCATAAATATGTATTATTAGAACCATTTAATTATTAATCATTTGAAAATTCCAAATCTTGTTTATAAAGCAATATGAAAATGAACATTTTAGTTTAAAAGGTGAAAGGACTAGTAGACCATTATATCTCATATATATTGATACATATAAACCAATTATTACTCAAACAAGTGGTGGTTTAGGTACTTTTTTACCTTTATTAATGATTTGAGTATGTATGATTATGTGATTCTAATGATACATAAGTATGAATCCTTTTAAAAGTTTAAATAGTTTTAGAAAAAAGTTAAAAATCGACAGGGAAAAAGTATTATGATTATCCGATTAGATCAGGGTGGTGAATACCTAATCTAGAAATTCATTAGTCATATGATGGGTTTTGGAACTATTTCACAATACACTCTTAGAGCCGCACAATGGAATGGTGTATTTAAGAGGATAAATTGTACCTTTTTATACATAGTTTAATCAATAATGAGTCAATGTGATGTTCCTATTTAATTATGGTGTTATAATCTAGAGGCTATTGTATTTCTACAAAAAAAAATCCATATCATTTATTCATAAAGACACCATATGAGATATGGACTAGGAAACATCCCATTATTTGTTTTATAAATATTTTGGGATGAAAAGCATTCATGCAATGATTGGATTCTAATAAGCTTAACTCCAAATTTAATAAATGAATAGTTTTCTATTATCTCAAGGAAATTATGGGATATTATTTATACAATCCTACTAAACATAAAGTATTTGTAGCCTAGTATAGTGTTTTTATTTATAAGAATCACATGATTTGAGGACTCAGTTAAAGTGAATTTGAACTTGGACATGTTCAAGACCACTAAACAAGAAGTGTTTATGAGACGGAGGTTGTGACGACGCCACAAAGAGTTATTAAAGAACAGTGGGCTCAAGTTACATAAGAACCTCAACATTTTGGTAGTATTTATAAAGATATCATGAGAAGTTTTTTATAGAAAATTATGATGAGGTATTGTTCATAGGAGATGAACCTGTCACCTACTAGTATACTATTGAGAGTTCTAATTCAAATAAATTTTCAAAATCCATGGAATCCAAAATGGACCCCATATACACTAACTAAGTTTGGAACTTAGTGGATGAACATGAAGGGGTAAGGCCCATTGGATGAAAGTGGGTTTTTCATAAGAAAACTAACATGTGTGGTAGAATTTCTTCTTATAAATCACACCTAGTTGAAAATATTTGAATAAAATTCATTGTATTAACTATTAGGGAACCATTTCACCTATTGTGATGCTAAAGTTAATTTTGAATATTTTTTTTCATATCATCATTCATTCTTTAGAATACATATCAAATAGATGTAAAAACCTAATTTCCATAAAGGTAATTTAGATATATAAATTTATATGATATGGATTGATTTTTTTGAAGTTCTAAATAATATTTTTAAGGTATAAAAGCCACATTGGTTGATATATGTATTAAATTAAGATAATATGAGTTGAAATATCTTGTTTGATGATTAAATCAATGATTTTTTCTTCATAAAAAATTTGAAGTATTCCTATGTATATAAAAAGATTAATAGGAGTGTGGTAATGTTAGTAATATTTTTTTTACATGACATATAACTTATCAGAAATGATATCCTGACTCTTCACTTTGTAAAGATTTGTCTAGCTAAGTTCTTTTCAATGAAATAGATGGGTATATGGATACATACTGGGTATAAATATCTATTAAAATAAATATAAGACATTTCTTAATCTTGGTTATAACACTTACATTGGTAAAGTGCTAAAGAAGTTTAGTGTGGACAACATTAAGAAGGGGTCATTACTGCTGTTACATGTCATGAATCATAGAAAGTTTTGCGATCCTTTTAAAGAGTTATCCTAGAGGTATATAACTCCTTATACATCTACCATAAGATCTATAATTTATTCCATGTTTTGTACTCTACCTGATGTTTCCTATGACTTATCATTACTTATAACTATCAATCCAATTCTAGTGAGATTCAATGGATTTTTATGAATAAAATACTCAAGTACTTGAGAAGGGATAATGATATATTCCTGTTATTTAGAAAAGAGGATAAGATTAATACAAAGGTTTATACATATTATAGTTTTTAATATAATAGAGATAATATGAAATATTAATATGTTTTTTTCTTAAATAGTGAATCTATCAATTGGAAGGGTTCAAAATACACCACCATAGAAAACTCAATAATAGAATCAGATAACACCATTACATCAAATTCCAAAAAGGATTATATTTGGATTAGAAAATTCATTTTTAAACTGGATGTAGTTCCAAGCATTAAGAGAGAAATCAATTTTCACTGTGACAACAATGGACCTATTGATCAAGATAATAACCTCAGTCTCACCAAAGGACCAAAAACTTCCTTTGTAAATACCATCTTATATTATTGATCCTTGATAGGGTAAATGTTTAGATAATTTGGGTGGAAATAGATTACCATATAGTGGATCCATTGATGAAACTATTATCCCAGCAGAATCATGAGAGTATTGTAGATTCTCTTGGTGTAAAATAGTTAAGACATTGATGTAACAATTTAATAATGTATCATGTTATTATAATAAAGGAAATATCCATTCATCATTCATTCATTTTTGTAGTAATTTAATTCATATAAATAAAGCAATGATATGATCCTGCCAATCTAAAACTATGAGTTGTCCCTAATTAATGATCATTAAGGAGTAGTATGGATTTTAATGATAAGTTAATATTTGTATGTGAGTAGACTCCTGATATAATAAGTGGATAATTATTATTTGGACTAACCCACAAATTATATCCCATGGAATTTCATACATTTATAAATATATTTAGTGGTGTATTATTATAAAAAATCCTTCTTACATGAGGTTTATGAGATACATAGAATGAGAACATTCATACTTTGATACCTTTCTTATAAAATTCAATGTGACTTAGAAAATTAGGGTGAAGTTGGATGTGTTGTTGATCATTTTATTAGTTGAAGCATAACCAATATGGGATTATTTCACTTGTATGAAAAGTAAATATATTAGAGTCTTAATTCAATTAAAATAATGGAATTCATGACCATTTTTATTTGAGTCACATGATATATGTAAAGCTACTTGAATGAGGAGCATGTGATTTCCCTATATAATAGATAAATGACATGTGATGCATTAATCAACCTAGTTAGTCATTTTCATATAATTAAGAAATATGTGATAGCCTATACTAGATTGACATTGTTCCATGTCTAGTGGTCACTCAGTGTCTTGGGGAAATGCATTGTATAGGTATAAAAATAATGTATATGATGCATATTTTGGTGTAAATTTTTTGTATAGAGACATATATATGTTTGATGGAGATCACACAAGCTCCCTTATCAGATTGAGTATAATTGAAATTTTTCTAGAGTCTACTCTTTTCATACATATATGAAATAGGGATTTTATATTTGTTTCAATTCTATTAAGGCCCACAGGGAAACATAGTTTGTCCATTGGATAATGATTTGATTCTGGACAAATATTTTTTTCCAAAAAAAAATTTGGATGGATTCACAAATATTTGTGTTGTTTTGAATAAATTCCTAATGGGTTTTAGTTAAATTGAGAGACTACTGAAAGTGTAATAAAACTATATGCAAATAATTCATATGGATTAAGGATACATTAGATAAAAATATATTTAATAATAATCCCAATTTTATATTGGGGCTAATGTAGCCTCACTACAAGTGGTGAAATTTTTCTACATCATTTCCTTCGGCTAGTACTTCCACATCACTCATGCATGGTTTCCTTTAGTTAATAATCCATGTAATGGATTGGTTAATACATTCACACAAAAATTTAAATATTTAATTAAGAACACTCCAATGGGTATTGATGTATGATGTTATGGTTAATGATCTTCATTAATTAAGAGCATCAAATCTAGTGTATATAAAGGGAAGGATTTCCCATTATTCAGGAGGGGTGATTTTCATTAGTTTAATGAAAATATTTTTATAGATCTCTCCTTCTTGTAATATCATTTATCACTCAGTTAATTCTTTATCACTCATTCAGAATTTAAGAATCCTCAAGAAGCATTATGGGAACCTTAAACTAGCGTAATCTATAATAGGTAGGAAGATGTTGGCTTGATACTTCTCTAATCATCATCAAACTTTCTCCATTATGACAGAGGCTACTATGACTTAATTTTAAGTATGAAATGTCAGGGTGTTCTTTGTTTCTATGAAATATTTATTTTTTCAATGATAGATTGAGCATATATGGGTTTTCTTCTACTGTATAAGGTCACCAAATGATCCCCTAAAACCCATCATCCATAATGTAAGTGATTTGATTAAAAAATTTCTAATTTTGGAAATGAAGTTAGACCTCTCATAATGGGACTATTAAAAAATTGAATAAATCCATATCAAATACTTGATATAAAATATAGTTCATGGACTATTATGTTGGTAGTTGACAACCTATTCCCATAGATATGTGTGAAGTAAGAATATTTTATGATGAGCTTGAATAAATCATGACCAAAATAGCATGGAAATGATATTAATGATTATTTGTCACTAATTAAAAATGATTTAAAAAAATTATAAGAGGAAAGTGTTAAATTTTTTGATGCATACAAAAAATAGTATTTCATTCACCATGCTATGATAATTTTCACTATAAAATACTCTAATCTATATAGAAATTTATATAGAAATAGTGTTAACGAAGATAAATATTATCCAATTTTTAATGAAAGAACTTCATATAATCAACTAAATAGTAGTATAAGGATGGTATACATGGTTAATTGATGTTTTTATAAATGGATCACCCTTATAAAATATTATAAAAATAATTTAATGGTTTACAAGAGTTTTAATTTTTCTCATAAAATTTGTTGAATGATGAATATTATAACAATATGAAACAAATATATGTTATAATTGGGAATAAATAATGTTTAGACCATAAAAAAAATACATGGAAGAAAAGGATCATCTTTTTTATCTAAATTATTAGAGATTTGTTTAGGTAAAAATAATATTTATGTTATGCATGTGGAGAAAATCATTTATGATAGTTTTATTAGAACTTTGTTAGATATAAAAGTAAAGGGTAAACATAGATTTTTTGTAAGATTGGACTTAATATCTATAGGAATATGTTTGGAGTTAACTCCCACTAAAAAGGTAAAAAATTAAATACATATTGTTGGCTTATCACGTGTTATCCATGTGTGGAAAAATAACTTTTTTAATGTTTAAATTGTATTAAAGTTCCTAATTTTTATTTTCAAATGTGAAAAAATTGAGCCATTAAAATATTTCAAATTTATTGGAATAAAATCACATAACACTCTTGTATTGATATAGTAACTAATACCAGTTTCACTTCATAGAATATTTTTAATTCCTATTTGAAATACTATCATAAAATTGTATTACTTTAATAATTATAGTTAATGAAAATTTGTGGATCATAAATTTATAAATTTTTTAGACAATGAATCTTTCCTTATTATTTTTAAAGTAGAGATATATTTTCCACCATAATTTTTTGATATAATTAAACATTTAATGATTCATTTGGTGTAATAGATAAGGTTATATAGGCCTGCATATTTATATTGGATGCATCCTTTTGATTGAAATATGAAAATTATGAAAGGATATGTTAAAAATATGAATTAACTAGAAGAAAATATTATTTAAAAATATATAGTTTAGGAGTTGACAAATTTATTTATTGAGAAATTGTATAAAGTGGGCATATTAGTCTCCCCACATCTATCCATCTAGTAGCCAATGATGAAGGTATGGGGATTCATGGCTTAAAAGTAAATTTAATTTCCTATGATGAAATATTGTAGGAACATTTATACATTTTGAAAAATATAAGTGAATGTTATCCATATATTCATTACATATTGGTGGATTGAAGGTATGATATGTAACACCTCAGCTACAATTATAGTAAGATAATATTTTATTCTAAAGAAACTATAGTATAATGCATATCGATTTATTCAAGAATGCGATTAAAGCCTAAATTATAAAAATTTAAAATTTTAATTTGATGAAATTATTTTCATTTTTTAATTCATTAATTAAAAATTATATTATAGTGAATTTTTCATATTTTTCATAAATAGTTAATTTTTTATGAATAGTTAAAATATCAATTTTACAATAATATCAGTTTTATGACATTATAATGATATGAAAATAACTTACAAGTTTCTGAAAAAAATTAATAGATTAAATGTTAATTTATTAAGTAGTTTAATTAATTTAAAAATATATGGTTTAACTTATAAATCTATGTTTTATATCTTGAAATTCTTAGTAATGTTTTAATTCAAACAAGAACTGCTTTTTCTTCTTTTCTTTTAATCAAGTTTTCAAAAGGTTATTTTTGGTTTTGATTTGGTTTGAAATTAAAATAATTATAATTTTATTTAAAATAATCTAATAAAATATATATCAATCAATATTATACATGATTTTGGTGTGAAATCATTTTTATGCTTAAAAAATCATTTTTAAATCATTTTTCATTATATTTGGTGAACTTATATAAAAATTAATTTCTTCCCTTGTAGTAATTGAATCCTATAAAATGTATTATATATTTTTAACCATAATAATTATAATTATGTAATGATATCAAATTAATTTATTTTTATAAATAAAATAAACCATGGAAAAAACTTATCTCTACAGTTAGGGTTAAATAGGATTAACAAGAGGGTTAAAATAAAGATATATGGGTTTAAATAATGTAAATAATTATCGAAAACTTATTTTTTTTAAATATATTTAGACCCTATATGATTATATATTCTAAATAGGTCTCATTTGGATCCACTTTCCCATGAGAGTGACTTTATTATATTTTAATGTTCTTAATATTTATAAGTTTTTAACCCACATCACTTATAAAAGGGAACATCTTACCCTCAATTATACACACTTCTTGAGAAACTTTCCTCATATAATTCCTACCAAAATACCATTACAATATCCCTAAAAATTTCCTTTTATGTTATAGTTTTACCAAATTATTAATCCTATATGGATTAAGGAGTAATTTAAAGGTGGTTTTCCAAAGAAGATGTATATATTCTTATAGATATTTTCAAGTTCCTTTCTTCTTTAACTTCCTCTATATTTTAAATAACCATTTTAAACTAATTTAATCAGTATATTTAATATACTTGGATGTTTTTATGTTAATTATATATTCATTTTCAATCTCATTTCATCTTGTGGAAAATGAAAATATCACTCATGCGTACATATGGACTACCATGTCCATGTAGAGGTGTAATTCATTTTTCATCACCACCTCACTTTGATGGTTATAGAGATCAAATTAATGAATATATATTATATTTATTCCATAATTGTGATTCTATAAATATAATAAATAATATATCTTCTTATGATTAAATCAATGGGAAAATGATAACACCACTCATTCATACATGTGGGTTACCACCTGCATAAAGTGATGTAATTCATCTTTCATACCTTCCTTACATGGGTGGTAATAAAGATTGATTTAATTAATATTTATGATATTTATGATATAGATATGATTTATTAAATATTAACCATAACATATATTCTTTCTTTTTTAACCATTTGTAAAAATAAAAATGATATCGTGTGTACGTGCAGATTACCACCTCCATAAATGATGTATTTCGTTTTTATATTACCAACTTGCATCGTTTGTTATAAAATTGTATAAAATAGTTAAAAATGATATTCATAAAACTATTAAAAAAATTATATGTAAGAATTATCTCATAACACCTTTACCATGGTTAATAAACTAAAGTAATTTTAGAGAAATTCACCGAACAATCTTAAGTAGTCTATATAAACAAGAACCATTCAATGAATAGATTCCAAATGATTATAAAAAGGATGTTAAATTTTTTTTAATATAGATTAAAAAGGTTAATTATATATTATTTACTAAATTTTAATTGATCATGGGGATATAACACATCAAATAAAGTAGGAATCCAAGATGAATTTTTTTCTCTTTAATTCCACTTCATTGAGATATATTTTATATTATGCGCATAATTTCTTTTATATGGTATACATACTTAAAATTTAAAAAATTATATCATGAATTGATATTAATTTATGTTATTTAAAGTTTCAATTCAACTTTTATCTTCTAAGGGGTTTTGATTCAAAATTTATTAAAGTCTTCAGGATTTATTTTACAATTTCACACTTGTTCGGAAGTGTTCATGTTTAAATTTACATTAGAAGAATAATAAGATCTTTATTTCTTAAATTGTGTCTATTTTATTCTCATTTAGTAATTTATTAGGTTTTTATGTTTTTATTAAAACTTATCCTCTCTTTGGTACTCAAAAATTTAAATAATGCTTTATAATCAAAACAGACCTTATTTCTCATTTTGGGTCAGAAATATTTTTATTCAATGTAATGATTTCTAAAATGATTCAAGAATGTTATTATATATTATCAAATGATAATGTAAAGTAATTATAAACCATAATTTAATTTATTTTCAATTTTTTATAATGTAATCTTCTTAAAAAATCTAATGGGTTTTTTTTACTTTCATTACAAAATTAGGAAAGGAATGTTCTTTTTAACATATACGGAGTGAACAGATTTTCTAGCCTTCATATCCATTTTTAATTATCATAATTACATTAAAAGTTTCCAAATATTTTCAAAGAAAATTATTTTTCCATTATTCTTTTAATTTTTATATTTTTTATTAAAATAAAAAATGAATTATTTTCTAAAAGTTTGAGAAGAATTTTTGAAATGATCTATAACTTTGTTTTTATAACAAAGTTATAAAATCTTCAAGGAAATTTATTTTTAAAGCTTTGTTTCTATTTTTGTCTCTAATTCTAAAAAAGAATTCCTTTATTTCAAACCATAATTTCTAATGAGTTGATGGTCTTCCAATATCCTTTATTGACTAATGGATCACACCTTGTATTTAGATCATTCACATTATTATGATTATATTCATTATCACAATCTATTATTTAATGGAAATTTTCTCATTCATTCCTATTTTTTTAGTATCATCCATATATTTGGTATCATTTCTACAATATAAATATTTTCTTAAATTTATACCATTTTAATATACTAATTCAATTTAAGGAATCATATTAAAAAAATTATTTCATTTACTGGAGAAATATTGATGTTATGTATTCTTGATTTAGTATTGCATATGACTTATTGATAAGGAATATTTATTATATATTATATTGTTTATCAAATACAGTAGGAATATATTAGAGATGTGTAAGTGGAGGGTGGGTCCTGATTATAGATACCCCCTCGATTCATTGACATGTCTCATGAGACAAAATGTTGGATATAGTTGTTTAGTATTTGGTGTATACCTAGAAATTTATAGAAATGTCTTATAAAAAGTCCTTGATGGTAAGTTTGATGATGTATTAGACTAAGGTATTGATTGTAGTATCATGATATTCAACATAATGAATTTCCTTTATTAAAAGTTTAGTTATTATTATCTGTGTAATTATTTTGTTGATATTTTCCATGGATATATTATGAAGCTCATGTTGTTGATTAAATGGAATATGTATCAATTATTTACTCTACCCTAATTTTTATACTACATCTACTCGTGATAGCTTCCACTATAAACTTTATCTTAAGGATAAATTGAACTCACCATTTATTGTTTTTTTCATTCCCTGAGATTTGGAGAAGGAATCATTGATTGATCTTCAAGGTTGTAATAAATTTTTCGATGCTATATTTTATTTTTCCATTGTAATATTGTTAAACTAACTAATCCTTCATTTTTTGACCCCTTATATATTTTACTAATGTAATAAATTAAAAACTAGATCTAGATTACTAAATTCAGGGTTGTTATATTATATTTAAAAAGAAATAATAAATGGTAAATAATTGAATATAAAAAATGAATTTATTTCATTTTTTAAGAAGAATGCCATCACTGATCCATCTACATCAAAACACCTAGAATGGTTAGTTGGGGATCATGTAATAATTTGATCACATGGTCCTATTTTTACCATTATGATTATATATTTTATTAAAAAACTAGAACAATAAGAGTTCTATTCAAAATTGCGGAGCAGTGGTCATCATTGAAGCAATTCATTTTTCATGTGTGAATGATAAAAACCTAATTTCTACATCAATATAATATTTTAGATTTGTTTAAGATATATTAAAATTTCATTACATTAAATTTTTAGTGTTTGAGTTTAAGTGTAACTTGGTTTATAGTTATAGTGGTGTTAAACATGAGAGTTTTAGATTTAACACATATTGATTTAAAAATATTTAGTTTAAAAGAGGAACCATTTATCATGGTGATGTTTGAAAAGAAAATATTTTATTTTATTGATCCATCAAAAGATCAAAGGTATGTTTTTTTCAATGTAAAAAACATTTCAGTAATGAAACTGATGACGATGATGATGATGATATGGGAAAATATAATATTTCTCCATCTATTACATTATTATCTAAGGATAATTTTGAATATGATGTACACATGGTTTATTCTATATGAAATGATCATGTTGAAGGGATATGGGAAAACAATCTATCAATATTCTAATAATTCAATTAAATATCAATTTTTTATGTTTTTCAATTATACTTACATTTTTTATAGAACATTATTTTATTAAATTTATTATCTAAATCTATTAATGTAATAAATTATACAATATTTGTATTAATTTTTATATTCATCACTTTTAGGTGTGTATTTTTTGGTTCAAGAAGCCTGGTATCATTTTTTTCTAACTATTATTTCTTTTTATTCATCATTTTTTGCTACATTCATTTTTAGATATATTAGATAACCAAATATTTATAATTTACTTTCTATTATGAATAATAAAATACTAACTATATCTCAATAATTTATTTCTATTCAAAAATGGGTCCATGTAAATTAATTAAATTAGCATAAAACTATATAATTAAAAGACATGGAGTAATTATAACATCCACTAAGTGTGTATCTCTTAATATAAAAATACCTTTGCTAATTAAATTAATTAATGAGATTTAACTTATCTTCTATGTAATTATCTATATCACTATAAGAAAGCCTTTTATTTTTTAGCCATCTTCTTTCCCAAAAAAGATGATACCTAATGTTAGTAGATATGGGATTACAATTTTACCAAAAACAACTTCACTTGCTCATGGGAAGGAGTAGAGTCTACTAGATGAATTTCATTATAATAATAATCTAGAAAAGAAAAATATGAAGCAAAGTTTTCTGTTCACACAGAGTGGTAGTATGGTTATAAAACTATATCCTGATTGGAGTAGAGTTGACTATGAGATAAAAGTTCAATTATTAGAGTGCATACTGGTAAAATATATTAACTAAGTTATTTTTATCTAATGGTTCAAATATTATATATTTCATATGATCAACATTCCATCTATTCAATTAAAAATTACATTCCCCTTTCTTGATATGAAAGTGGTTAAGAAAAGGTGGATTTATTTTACAGCTTTTAGATAAAGGTATTTTACATCAAATTTCTATTCAGTTTATATTTTTAGGGAAAAAAAGAATGAAAGTTCCTGCCTCAAATATATTTTTTAGCTAAAAATACATGGTGTGATTTTTTTGATATCCAAAAGGAGGAAACCTTTATGGTTTGATATTTATAGTTTATAGAATAAATTTGAACAATTATTTTTTAATTACTTAATGACTTGTTGAGTTATCCTTATGTAATAGGCATATAGAATATCTCTCTAGAAGATCCAGTTATAGAATTTATAGCTTCAAACTTTGTCATGTGGAGGGTATCCTTTACTAAATGAGTGAATGATTTACAACAAGTTTTAGGAATTAATAGATAAATCAAGTAGTAACTTAGAATAGGTTTAGTTTGTTCCTTCATCTACCCCCACTAGTCATAAAATGGAAAAGTGTGATAATGAATAAAAAGGGAAGTAACTTGTTGATCAATAAAAATACATGGGTAATAATATTGTAAGAAATTAATTATTATTTTTCTCAAATATATGTTTTAAATTTATTACACTAATATGAAATTTACATATTTCAATTTTAAAATTGCCTTTAGGAGAAAATAATATAGGGTTCCTTCATCCCTGAGGGTTGAAAGTTGATTATTTATTATTATTTAGGTAAGGATGAGTACTCAATCCATATAAGAGGATATGAGTTGAGTGTTAGTATTAGAAAAGTTTTTAGTTTTCATGGTACTTTATTAATGGAGGATGAATACAAGAGTGAAATAGATTCCTTTAAGGGTCAACTTAGAGAGGTTTATTATTTGATAGATGATATGATTAGATAATTTGTATATACTATGTTTTCATATATATCAAGAAAACCCCTAATTGTATAGAATTCCTATATATAACCTCCACCTTCTCACTAAGAACTGATTTTTTACTATGAGTTTCATACTAGGGATCCCCATTTACAAATTATTGTCTGAAAGATTGTACAAAATTTTAGGGGTTATATACATCATTAGATTGTAAAGTTAAATCATGTAATATATGCATTAAATAATATTATTGATCCTACGGCTCCAGTTTCATTACATACTAAGAAGGTGTATATAGTTTGACATAGACCAAAAAAAAATTCTCTCTAGCTATCCTTATGTGTAATTTGAGATATGAGGTGTGTGTTATTTTTATAATATTGTATTTTTTTATTTAAAATATATTGAAATATTTTATAACATTTACATTATATAGGAATATTTGAAATCTAAATAATTTTCACAAAATAAAAAGTTTTGAGAACCAACACCTTCAAATAATCCTCAGTTTTCCCAAGGGATAACAAAATTATCAGTGAATTCCATTATATTGGAAAATATTTCTGATTTTCTAATGACTACAGAAATATGTGTAGGAGACTATATGTTAGGAATATTTAAAAAACATATATTATATTCTATTATTGTTAATGATATCTCGGTACTCATGTAGTAATTTTTTAAATGTAAGAAAATTTAAATGTTAATTTCATTAAATAAATATAAATTATAATGCTTTAAATAATTAATTTTTAAACTAGGTATCAACAAACTTATTGGATACAAAATAAGAGAACTTTTTTTATGGTTTTATAGATCTAGAATTATTTTCAACAGTTGTGAAATACCTAATGAATTCTATTAGAGTACAATATATATCTCTAATATTGATTAACAGTGTTATTAAGTTTTAGGGCCTTACATTACTTGACTCATAGGACGTCTTTCATAATTAAAAACTATTATTAATTATAATATTATTCATTTTTATCTTTTTTAGTTTATTTTATATTGGATGTTATGTATATTTTGACCATATGAATGCACCGCATATTGTTTATTCTCTTTATTAGGTGAAGCTCATGAAAATTTTAAGGATTTTTTTAATTCATAAGTATTATTCTACTATATTATTTTATTATTATTATTATTTTAATGTTACATATATTTTTATCATTAATTTATGAAAACACAATAGGTAATTGAAGTTAATTAACAAGGTTGTTTTATAGATAAAGAATAAAGTACAATTAATTATGTATAAGTGTAGGTATATAACTTTTATATTAGTTAATACATGATTTATAGTGAATTATATATTTTATACATAAATATTATATCTTATTATATGAATGTTCAGTAAATAAAATTATAATCCATGTAAGAATCATATAGTTTTAGTGTCTTGGGAAACTTGGATACATAAAAAACTTGTTTATAAGATATATAAATCATCTCCCACTAATTTCTTTATAACTATAATCCTTCTTAGATATATCAGACTAAAAAAATTTCTTCAAAACCTGGGGAAATGAAACATAAGAATGGGTGAGCTCAGATGCTCAGTAAGGGTAAAAAATGGAGATATTAATGATCACTTAATCATAACATTATAATAAGGGTATGTGGACATGATATTAAAATTGGAAAACCATATCCTGCATATCATAGATCAAAATCATGAGTCATGGCATAAATCTTGGCAATTCATAAGACAAGAATAATAAATTCATCTAAGAACATAATCCATGAGATCACAACATTAGAATAAGACATAAGTTTGTGGCATACACATAAGCATAGAACATCATTTATTTAGGGGTGTTTTTAATGGGTTTTTAATTTTTTTTTATAAAATGGATAGGGTTCCCGGTATTTTTAAAAAGGGGATTTGAGAAGTGTGAACCCCATCCATGCTTCCTCCAGAATTTTTAATTAAAAATAAATAAATATTTATAAATACTAAATAAATATAAATACATATTTATTTAAAAATCATCAACATTTCAATAAATATTAATAAATATTAATATATATTAATTAAATAATAAAAAATATAAATAAAATACTAACAAATGTTAATAAATATTAATAAAATATGTTTCAATATTTATAAATATTAATTATAAAATAAAAAAAATTAAGTAAAAATTAATAAATATTCATGAATATTAATAAATATAAATTAAATAATAGTAAACATTAAGTTAATATTCATAAATTATACCAATTTTTTCAACAGGTTGAGGATGAACCCCTCTTATTAAGAATATAAATTTTAATTACATATTAATGAATATAAATAAATATTTATTAACTATTTTTAAATGTTAAATAAATAGTAAAAAATGTTAGTAATTATTAATAAATATTCCTGAATAATAGATATCCATTAAATAAATATTCATAAATATTATTCTATATTATTAAATATAAGTTAATATTAATATTTTTGAATAATTATTAACATTTAATAATATCTAGTAATATTTATAGATATTAATGAATATTTATGGATATTTATGAATATTTAATT
The DNA here is from genome assembly GCA_963277665.1 of Viscum album. Taxonomy (NCBI): domain Eukaryota; kingdom Viridiplantae; phylum Streptophyta; class Magnoliopsida; order Santalales; family Viscaceae; genus Viscum; species Viscum album. Next base: position 978,448,802 of record OY728123.1, read on the forward strand.
GATATGTAGACATATTTAATGATATTATTACTATTTTATAAATAATGTAAAATGTTAATTTATTATATTAATACGTAGAATTATAATTCATATTATATATAATAAATCGTCTTCTTAAATTAATTATTAAATAGTAATAATATTTATTTAATTCAAAATAATTAATGTTATTAATATTTAATAATGAATTTTAGAATATTATTTATTATACATATATAGATAAAAATGCTAAGTATTAATGTTAATATCAAATAATTATTATTTATTTTGATAGATAATTTGATAATCGTGAGGCACTTATTGAAAAAAAACAACAGAACCCTATAGATGATAACAATAAGGCACATACAACATGTATCATCAATCTAATATATGTATGTGGGTTGGACTCTCCCCTGTCCCACAACAAGTCATATACTAGATGTGTTCATGCCGTTTTTATCTACCTCTCCACTCTAACATACACTACTCCTATATATCATCATCGATAGCCACCTCCACACCCTCCTGTGTGACAGATAGTAGTTGTACAATCTCATCGCATGTACATTGTCCTGCCTCTAAGGATAGTGGATGCTGGATGGAACTCTCGCCAACATATGAAGAAGATAGATGTTCTTCTTTGAATGTCTACAAATAAGGTCCTAATAAATCCTCAATCTCAGACCATTCAATATCTATATCTACCTATAGCTATGATTGAGAAGTTGGAGGAGCATTAAGATAATCATGCTAAACACCCTCCTCCTATGCAACATTAGTATCCATAACAGGGTTGTCACCCCAGGTACATATATATCAGTCTTATAAACCTCAACATTTTATGGTGGATTAAACAAAATGCAATGATAAATCTCATTTATATAAGGAATCAACCTATCATAGATCTATAAAAATATGTCTAGTCAAATGTGCCTCCCAATACCAGATCAGAGATATGAATGAGATGGGTGATATGAGAATCCTATGAAAAACATTATACCATTAAGTAATGTTAATAAAAATTCTATTCAATAGTGGAAGGAAGAATTATTACTAACTCATGAAAGCCTAATATTTGTCTTGTAAGAAATATCCCTCGGAACCTGTAGTACCCGGATGCATAGTCTAGCTGATCCAATAAATGAATACATATTATCCTCACCCCACATAATCAGGACTCTTTCATCTATCCTATATATCAATATATCTTGCATGATACCTCCTCCAATAAAATTCTCTCTTCCCTGACATCTTTATGGAAGAAAGTGAATGTAACTAACTGGGTAGGTCTGGAATGGGCTGAAGGAATCTGAACTGCCTCATAACTTTGTCAGTCTGATGTCACTCGACAATATGAAAATGAATCAATGGAACCATGCAGGAGATGGTAGAAATAATTTCCGTACAATATTCTGGAATACTCTGCATGATATCCGAATTATATGGAATCCATGTAATCTAAATGAAAAAGTGAATAATCAATTAATAAATGAAGATACGCATAGTAAAGAAAAATATTTAACAATATAAATAATAAACACTTAAATCGTCTGACCAAAGGTTGTCCAACATAAGTATATAAGAATTGACATCATTTCTGGTTGTATCTAAATGTTTATGTTCCTAACTCCACATGTAGATAACATTATTATAGTTACATTTCATAATAGAAAGTTATACAATTAAGTTATACATTATAAGTAAGGAATAACACACCATCATCCATGCGAATACTCTTCTACAATATCTGTAGGAAATGGATCATGATAATGTGGAGATAAGAATGGGATGTGCTCCCATATCCACATATATAGAAAAATAACATATCTTGTGATCTATATCTTATCTATACGACATGCGCTGCATAGCACCCAATATGTATTTCCAAGACAAGAAGACCCCAGTTATACTAGCCTACCTGGTCCAAATCCTCTAGTAATGGTAAATACAATATATGTACAAATTTAGTGGAGTGATAAATGAAAATCATTCCACCGATTAGCCTCAATATATAATCACATACAAATTATAGCTGGGTGATCTCATCAGCATCATCTACTAGATGTGCAAAGTGATGGTCTAACCAGGGAATGTGTAATCTACTACCAGTGATGGACATACCATCATCATGGACCTCAATGATCAGTAATCTATGAACAAGGTCAAACCAATCTGCTCTGACTCGGCCTGTCATAGTCGCACTATCATTGGGGAGGCCTAATATAATGGACACATCCTGCAATGTAATAGTCATCTCCACCTTTGTAAAATAGAATATATGTGACTCTATCCTCCGACACTCTATGAACATTTCAATAAGTTTATGGTCGAAAAAGGTAAAGTCGCACATCATTGTGTCATAGAACCCAACATGATGAAGATTTGTGATGATAGTGGGAGGTGGTGTGGAATGATGAAAATGATGAGATGCTTATACACTCAAAGGAGGCATTAGAAATCCCTCTAAAACCAACCTTGAAACATGAGTATCCTAGGATGTGAGAAATGGGGGATCTTTCATCTACCAAAATGATATCATCATTACTTTTTTATACTGAATTCAATAAAAATTGTAAATTTATTTTTTTTAAAACTAAAACAAGAAAAATAAGTAAGACAATTAGCATGTATGATACAACATTAAGATGAGAAAGAGGTAAATAAATATATGTATTTAGTAATGTTGTTTTAGTCAATAAATTTATTGTTTTATTGATTTCTAATGATGTTTAATTTATTCTAATTTTTTTATATAAATCACCAGTGATGAAAACCCCGCATAGAACACATGGCTTCATGATACATTCATTTTCATTGTCTGTTTATTTTTTTAATAGTTATAGTATCACAAAAATATTTCTTTTAGAATCTGGAAATGAAACAAACCAAAGTTGAAAGATATTATAAATGGAGCAGGTTAGAAAAAAGTATTCATTACTGAAATGTATGCATGAAAAAAAAATATACACGTTGATGAAAAAATACACAGTCGACCATGGATGACAGGAATTGGAACTCTATCCTTCCAATTGGAGACATCACTTATGAGTATGTCCTTCTACATGAAAAATACTATAACATATCCCCCATCCTCATTGTCGAGGCTAGTCCATCTCATTTATTATTTGAATAGACTTTCGTCTTCCCCATGGGTGCAACCTGATAATATCAATCCAACAATTTAAAAACCGACAGAAATTGACGAAAAAACATAAATGAAAACAAAACCAACTTATGAGACCTAGAAATATCAGGGATGATAGTTAGTTGATTGGAAGGAAATATGATAGAATGAATGTCACCAACATGAATATAATATGTGCTATAAAAGTTAACTAGAATTCTCATGTGATACACTAGGTCAACATAGGGCATCCATGATATGTTTACCAAAGAACAAGTTGCAAAAACATGTGCACATGGATATCTCAATGCCCAAAAGTTTTCGTAATCACAGTACCTGTTATCCAACATGTCCACAAGCACTCAACCACTGGTGCATATAGAATGGATGTAGAACTCTCTTACCATCTCCTCTTTTCCAAGTCAAATGTTAGAACACTCTATCTTGAATCCTCATATATTATCTGATCCATGTCACTTTGGATATGTTGAGTAAACTACATTCCATTTTCCATCCTCTGGTCAAAATTTTAAGACTGTTCAATAAAGTAATGCACACATCTATAAAATTTCTCTTGAACTAACCCTATGATTAGAATTTTTCTCATACCCTTAAGGACCCCATTATTCACTCCACTATATTAGTGGTCAAATGGTCATATCATCTTCCACTATCATACGATAATGAACATTTTTCCTTTGAAATATTCATCAAATATTCCTAAAATTCTTCATTAGACCTTAAAATATTTTCAAGATGTCAATAAAACTTTTCTTTTTGGGGTTCAGATGCTGAAACCATAAGAGAATAATTTATTAAAAATGTTATTAAATTTTCTTTCAAAAATGTATCATTGGAAAAACATACCCAACTTGTTGATCGTTTTATTTATTGCTACATATTTGAAATGATTATTCACATTACTTGAAATATGTATAATGTAATATCTATGAGAAGCATTCAATTATCTCAATGAATCTCCAAAAATATTTATGTTCTCTATAATCGCTCGATGGAAATTAGATATCAGACACACTTTCTGGTTTTGTGTGACTTGAATGTGTATACATTCCAAAAACCAACCCCAGGATTCAAAATTATCCTTTTGAAAAATAGTGAATTCAAGTGGCAGAGGAGCACGATTACCATCCTATGTGGAAGAAATAAGTATAACACCTATATAATTTCCATAAAAGAAGGTGTCATCAACCTAAATGAACTGTTTACAATAAGGAAAAGTAGTGATGCGTGGCTTGAATGCCCAAAAAATCCTATTGAACTTCACTTTTGATTGATCAACTCAATGATTGAGGGACATATACTCTATAGTGTCCAAATGATAAATAATTTTATTTATAAGATGAAATAATTACATAAGTTCATAATATTCATCCAAATCACCATATACTTTTACAATTTCCTTCTATTTTGCATTCCAAGATTTGTTGTAGGATATCTTATAGTTAAAAACTATTAAATTTGTTCCTCAATAAGGGAAATGATAATGTACTCACATATTAATATCATCTCTACAATAATGGTTGATATAAAATCTATATCAAGTGATTAGTGGTCCTGTAACAATCTTAGATGAACACAAGTGTGTGGGCCTTCTAATTTGGTTATCTTCCAATATGAAAAAAAATATCATACATTTCCCTGAATCTGAATTTACATTCTAGACCATATTTTTCACATTGAATGAGATATTTTTTCTTCTTAGACTTATCAACCAAAAATTTGAAATACATCTCTATGTGGTGTTGTTTTATCACATCTTTAATGGAAATTTTACTCTCAAAATCATGTCTAAAATAGATGGTGTTATCAATTGATGTAGATCCATTCCCTATAATGCTAGGTAATTCATTAGATGGTGTATTGACATCCAAAAAAAATATTTTTCACGTGACATCCCTTCAACTAAATAACTCAATAATAAATGTTGATTACCACTAATTGGTGGATACTGTGGATTAATGTCTATAATAGGAACCTCATAAGTTTCATTCCCCACAACAACCTATTGTGGATCCTTGCATATCATAGGAACCTCAGAAGGTTCATTTCCCACATCAACCTCACCTAAATAATCTCCTAATGCCTCGGCAGATACTTGATCCTCAGATAAACTGTCATTCACTGTATCAATAGTACACAAAAAGATGTACCCTACATTTCCTTCCAAATTATGACCATATTCTTCATAAATTGGTTCTATCATAGGAGTCATATGAGGAGGTAATAAATAAGACTGTTATGAAGGACCTAATTCTACAAATCTCACAAAACATGGTTCTTTATTATTAGTTTATACCACATCAATATCACAAATCACCACATATATTTCATCTGACCATTACTACACTATTTCCTGAACAACAAAGATGTATCCATCATATCCTTATCATCGGCCAGGTAGTTCTCAGTGTTCCATAAATATTCAGGATATAGAAGATGTTGATATGTTATTGAAGTAATTGACTGATCAGACCCCATTTTTAACAAAATATAAATATTATTGTGAACTTCATCCAATGTCAGATAGTCATGAAGAGTTTCCACTCTTGAAGGTGGAAAACTATAACTAAAACCCTACTCAAAATAAATTACCTCACAATTTCAATATATTTTTAAAATCATGATTACCTAGAAAAAAATAATAAATAAAATAGTATAATATACATAAAAAATTTAAATTATTTAAATTGGTGATGATTGAATAATTAACTTGATCTTGAGACTTTTTATATGGATTGGTTTATCATTATTTTATAAACCAACCAAAACCTAAGGGGTATCCTTGCGCGTCTATTAGATCAAATTTTCACTACCATTAGTCTCTACTCAGACATGGTGCAAAAAACTAGCTTCAAATAGCAATAGTTCTTGACGAACACCATTTTATTACAAAGATACTCACATTAAAAGTGAGGGGGTCTAGTGTTTTAAGATACATAAAATATTTTAAGCAGACATGAAGTTCATTACATACTTAGAAAGAAGGATTCCATACAGGTCATCAACAAGGAAAAAAATGAAATTATTACATATTATACTACTTAAAAAATATGACATTCATTTTCAATAATACACTTTTTGGTTATCCAAAGATCATCCAATTATTATAAATTAAATAATCAAAAAAAAATATAAACATGCAATTTCAATCATACATTATATGGTTATCTTAATATCAATAAATAATATAGATTTCTGACAAGATTTTTCAGATATTTATTATACACTAAAGCTTTCCCCTTTATATACTATATTTAATAAATAATATATATAAATATATCTATTTATAATCAGACTATCGTGATGATTTTTTACTATTACATATGATAAACTATAACTAAATATTGATTAATATAAACAAACTCACTGTTGAAGTATATTTATGGTGATATTCTTACTAAATAATATTTAATAAAACGTTATATATTTTTATACCACATCATTAAATGTTTCATAAATTATAATTACTTATGAACAAATAACCATGACTTGATCTTGAGACTTATTTTATGGATTACTTTATCCTTATCTGATAAACTAACCAAAACATAGGGGTGAACTCCTAGAGTCTCTGTTATTAAAAAAATTTGCAACCACTAGTTTCATTTCAAATAGAAACACCTCTTGTGCAACACCTCTTTTCAAAGGCCTCTTGTTGAACACCTTTTTACTAAAACGTTACTCACATGAAACTGAGGGGGTCTAGGGGTATGAAATACATAACATTTTATAGGAAAACATGTAGGTCCTTACAAACTTAGAGTGGGATGACTCACAAGTCATCAATGTAGAAAATAAAATGAAATTATTACAAATTATTTAACCACATATACAAAAAGACATCAAATTTCAATTATGCATTAGTCATTCATCTCAAGATCATTCACCACAGCAATACTCTTAACATGTTTTTTGGTATACTTATTATTTTCTACATATTATATAACTCTACCTACAACTAGATATAATATATAATAAATATCTACAACTGATTTCTAAAATTTTAACTTTTCATTGTGTGTATGTATATATATATTTAATAATAAAATTTATCAAATTTAATTAAAATTAATATAATAATTATAAACTTGTTTTATTTTCAGTTTTACAAAATTGAATATTTATATTTAATATTTTTGTCATTTTTCTACTTTTCAAAATATAAGTAATTTTATTTTATTCTTTATTACTTGGAATACTAGTTATTTATGATCAATATAATTTAAAATTATTACTTATAATAAACTTTTTTTATATTATTAAAAAAAATATTATTATATATATGTTTTAATAAATTTAAATATGATACTCAATATAACTAATATATTTTTAAAATATATATATAGCTAATTACCACCTACGTCTATAAAATATATATATTTTAAAAAAATATTATTTCTCTAAATATAAATTACATTTTATACATAACATTTAAATTTTATAAACACCTTAGTCAAATTTATAAACATTCCATATAACTTAAATCATACAACAAAAAATAATTTATACATCCATACATTCATTAATAGATAAATATTAAATAAATAAATCGTACACACAAAATAAATAAAATTTATACAATGGGAATTTTAAATAAAAACTTTACCTTTTTAAAAAAACTGAAAATATATGTTGAGAAAGAAATCATTCAGATCTTTACAACATACATTAGAGGAGAGGAATGATATTTGGAGGGGGGAATCCCTTTTATAAGAAAATATTGACCAGATGTGTGAACCACATTCATGCATCCTTTTAACATTTTATGAAGGAAGAATGAATGTGTTTCAGGCTTCTTTGGAGATAGGGGTAGAACCATGAACCCCACTCAAGCTTCCTTCACAGATCGAAGAATTTTGAATGGGGTTCATTCTTCTTGGGTACCCTTTTTAAAAAAATTAGGAACCCAATCTCATTTATCAAAAAAATTAAAATCCATTAACAAAAAACCATCAAGGATCACTAACAAGACTATCATAGTAGATTGGGTTCACTCCCCAAACTTTCATATTATTCAATGTCCACTCCCAAGACTATCGTAATAGAAATATTCCTTTACTTAACTAGGTTCACTCCCCATTCTAGTCTTGTTTATCTCATGATATATCCATCTTTACCAAATGAATCGGTGGGATATATAATATTAATCCCACCCATATCATAATGAAAGCCATACATATATTTTACATGAGATCATGAAACATTCATCATATCATAACTTCTGAAAAATAAATTGATTTCATAAACATTTCATCATATCATAACCCATGGAAATGAAACAAGTTTCATAAACATTCTATCAATTCATTATAACATAACACATGTAAAAGTAATGGGTTTAATAAAAATATTTCTATCATAATCATAAACCATATAAGGAAATACTAATTAGGGTATAAGTATATCATATCCCCTATAAATAATAAGTAACATCAAAGGATGTCATCTTATATGAAAATTCTTCTAGAATATTACTAGAAATATTTCTTGAGGAAAATACACTTTTAATTTTGAAATAACTTCTTCAAAATCTAAAAATTTATAAAATGTCAGGGAAAATGTTTTCTTTAAAATTAAAATTTTAAACTATTAAATTAATCATCAAATCATGGAGTGGTTATGAATATGGAGAATTATATTCCGACTATGTATGTTAAAACAAAGATTCCTTTCACATTTTCAATAAAAATTCATAAGTACCTTAATCAAATAATGACAAGAAGATTCCTATTAAACCAATTTGTAAAAGTTAAAACTTAGGTAAAAATGACCTTATACGATCATTGGATAATAGTAAATACATTCTTAAAAACATTTTTAAAAATAATGTACTTGGAAGAAAAAATATTTTTGACCAAAGATAGAAATAAAGTTTATCTTCCTTAAAAACACTCTTTTGGTATCTTGAGTGCTTAAAGTGAGAAAAATGGAGAAAAATAATCATGTAATCTCTATAAATAACTAGAGGATTATAAAATTCATGATAATTATTGAGAGGTAGATTATGAAATTTAACCATTGGAAACTTAATCATAAACAATACTAATAAAAAATGATATTGTGACATAAAACCCTTACCACTTTGGTAAATTTAGAATCAAAACCTCATGAAAGAGATATCCATATATGGATATGTAAATCCATATAATTTTTATGATAATAATAAAAAAATAAATTCATTGGTATTATATAATGTAACATCATGTTACTCTTCTAAAAGGTACATTTTAAACCTTCGTGTGGTATTCCTTTTCTTTATCACGGTAGGGCCAATAAGGAATTCTGAGGATACCTATAATAGTGATGTCCAAGATTTTTTGGATTCTCAGCATAAAAACATTCTTGTTATATAGTCTACTGGGGATTTAAAAACCAGGCAATATGGTTAGACAATGTTTGAATTGTAATGATAATAAATCCAATTTTTTTGTAAAATGGTGATGGGTTTTTTAGAGAATTTTGGGTTTTTCAACTACATGATATGTATTTGGGTTCCATATCATGTAAATTCCTGACTATATTTTTAAATAGGATGCTCAGCTAAAATTTTTATTTCCTCCATTCCATATTTCTTTTCTCTTAAACCAAGATCCTTACCTATGCGTTTTTGGATCCCTCTAACCCCTTAGGGTCATTTTATTCATTAATTGGTCATGTTTTCTAATGAAGTGTGACATTCTAGGTAAGAATTATCCCTATATCTTTGTATCTTTATCTTTCTCTCCTTGGGGTTTAATAGATCACCTTTGGGTTGATGGATCTAAACCATATGTTGTTGAATCTTGTTTATAGGTTGAGTTCCTATATCTTTTGTTCCTTCATTCTAGTTGGAGGTTTCTGTTGCAGGCATTGTGTTTCCGTGAAAGGTATGTGGTTCTGACATGATGCCCAATTTAGGTTTACCCTAAATTAATTAATTTAATTTAAATCGTTTGAATTAAATTAATTTATTTTTTTCAATTAAATTGATTTCAATCGTTTTGTTGTAAAAACCCGATTCCATTGAATTGGGGTTTCAAAATAGGTTTTTAGCATGAAATTGGAAAAACCCCAAAAACCACTGAATTGGGATGTGTTTATAGAAATTTAAAAAATTTAAATTGTTTAGTTTACATTGTGGATTTTATGGAATTTTTTTCAATTAAATTATTGAATTTAATTGTGTAAATTGATTTGACGGAATTTAATTGTGAATTGATTCCAAATTATTATATTTTGAAAATGGATTAAAATGGTTCTGATAGGAACCTTTGGGTTCTATCTTGGAAAATTGCATGTTTTTTATCAAAACCCATGTTATGGTTTTTAAATGGAAATTGGAATATTTAAAATGGGGAATGGTATTGATTGTATTTTAAGGTTTCTTGAAATAAATTTAACATCATTGTTTTATACTAGAGAACATGAAATCCTTGTGTAGTTAGTGAGATATTTGGAAAACACTTTACACTTTACAATGTTTTAAAACATAAAAGCAGTATGTCACATCCCTTAGGCGATGGTGATGAGTCCTATTTTGCCTAATTTTATAGGTTCGTATATACATATTATCATGTCACCTTGAGTGTGGAGTACCAATATCCTAGAACTATCATACCTTCTTTGTAATATGATCATGTTGCCAGCTTTTTTGTAATTCTAATGAATATACTCCATTATTATAAACTATTTTCACATGCCTTCTAATTTATATAAACTACTCTCTATAAAAAAAATTATTTAATCCATTTGTGAAAATTTACATTGTTTTATAAATATTCAATTACTTGAAAAGTAAGTCCTTTTATTAAAATATTTCCATCTTTTGAAGTGCAGAGAATGAATTGTTTTAATTATGCTTTTGAAATGCCAAACCTATTTTGTTTTAAATTGAAATCACTTTATTTGATTAATTTAATATTAGAATCTATTATGGAATCCTTGGTGAGACCCTACTAGGATTTTTAGCTCACACTCTAACTGTGCCTTGGGTGTTTATAGATTATCTTTTTCTAGGTTTGAGCTAGGGAAAATCACCACTTGGAGGTGGTTCTAGCAGTTAATATGTGGACTTGGTAAGTTGTTTCCTTTGGTACTTGGGTAGTTTTTCCTATTTTATGGTACTTGGTTGTATTACTTTGGGAGTTTATGATTATTTCACTTCTGGTACATATCTCCTAATGAAGTTTCTTTTGTATTCATACTATATTGTTTCTTTTACTTACGAAATATTTGTGAAAAAATTATTCCCACTTTAATTTTGTATGATTCCAGGTGTTATTCATTTACCTGTGGGGATCAGGAATTCCCTTCAGGCCATGTTAAGGATAGATCATTTATCAAATTACTAGGGTACCAGGAATGCCTCATGAAAAAGTGGTATCAAAGTGAGGTTGAGCTTCTGTCTTGAATTCAGTATCCATTTGTGAAATATTTTTGGGACATATGAGGTAGTTTTGATTGATTTCCTATCCAGCTCTCACTATATTGAACCTTAATTCACTAGGGGTAGTTAGGGAAAGACATATTGAGGATTAGTTATAGTGTTTTTCCTAATTTTGAATTGGGTATATTGAAATACAAATCTTCTTGTCTATCTTTTGGGATTAATTTCCCTTATTACTCAGTTTGAATGTTATCTGATGTCTTTATTTGCATCAGATGATGTTTTGTAGTGTCTTGCTTCCAAGAAGATGTGAGAATTTGATCCAGGAGGAAGTTTTTGTTGAACCTCAGAAATAGAATCTTATCATGGCCTAAATCTAATTTAGGTGATTATGCGCACTAACCAAGCCCTATGACAGGAACCACCTCTAGTTCTCATTTATGCTCTAGTTTTGGAACCTCATAGGGACGTTCTCAAGATTTGTTTTCAATATTTCTTTCACTAGAATCCAAAACCATTCAAATTGTCAAATGATCTTCAAGAGGATGCAGAGTGATTGAGAATAATGGATTGTTTTTTTGGTTCTTGGACACACCTGAAGAAATCAAGGTGAAGTGTTCTACCTTCATGCTGGAAGGACCAAGCAGGAGATAGTGGGACATAATGGTGATGGTAAAGAAAAATGAGGCCTTATAGTGGAAAGAATTCAAGGTTATTTTCATAGACCAATTCTATTTGGAGTCAATGATGTTGTCAATGGCCACTTATTTTCTCAAACTTGAGAAATCTAATAGGATCGTGATAGATTATTCAAACCATTTTGCTAAGTTTTTATAGTTTTCACCTGAGATTGTATCAAATTAGAATATCAAGGCTTGAAGGATAGACTTTTGACTTCAACAGGATATTTATTCTCATGTTTTTCTTTTTGAATATTCCTTCTTATACTGATGTATAGGATAGGGATATGATGGTCAAGATGGACCTGGCTGGCTGGTCAGGGTTATCAGTAATTTATTTCTCTCTTAATGTTAGTGTGCATTCCTATAAGGTAAAGAGGAATTGTGATGATTCTCAAGGTGTTTCTCATCATAAAGTTCATTCTAGACCTCCTAAAATGCCTAAAAAGGTCTTTTAGTTTGTTACCAGTGTGGAAAGTTGGTACATTCAAAGAGGGTTTGCACCAAAGAACCCAATATCTATGGCTCTTGCGGATTCTCGAGTCACTTGAGGAGATTCTTCCATGTTTATTCCACTCCACATAGTGGAACAGGATCATCAGAATCGTATAAAACTATGGTGAAATCATATAATTCATGGGAAAAATGGTTCTAGCCATAGGCCTCTAGAATGAAACTTCTTCATGCAGTGGAAGAGTCTCCAGAGGAAGCAGATATGGGTCCAGCCACTATGATAGGAACCATTATTATGGGTTCGTCATTAGTGACTAGTCTATTTGATACTCGTGAATCTAATTTGTTTATTTCAACCCATATTTTTAATCTACTTAATCTTCCTATGGAGATTTTATCTTGTGAAATGGATATTACTACACCCTTTGTTATGAAGATATATTACGGTCTTTATAGTACATCTTGTGATTTATCTCTATCAAATTTTTAGCTTTCTTGGGGTTTTTTGATTATCAACATGAAACCTCTTGACTTCATTTTCAGGATGGATTGGCTCATTTCCAATAAAGCCTGGATTCATTATTATCCTTGATGAGTCTCCTTCACTGCACCTGATGGTGTGTGTTGTGTCTTCTAAGAAGAATAGAACCCAAGGTCGAGAAGATCTAGACCCTCTTATGCAGAGTTGGGGAAAGTGATATTGATGTTTTACTCTGATCTGGAGTAGGAATATTTGAGCGGTTATCTCCCTTTTATCATCATCGAATTTCCCAATGTGTTTCCTTTATACTTTTCTGGTTTTACCCTAATAAGGGAGGTTGAGTTTTCTATTGACTTAATTCCTAATACTCAATGAATATTTATTCCCTCTTATCGTATGGCTCCAGCTGAAATAAAAGAGCTAAATTCCTAGTTGGAGGATCTTCTTGAGAAAGGCTTCATACGCCCGAGCATTTCAACTTGGGTGGTGATGATTCTATTTTCTAAGAAGGTTTATGGATTACTTCGCCTATACCTTGATTACCAAAATCTCAATTGAGTTATGGTAAAGAAAAAGTATTCATTTCAACATATTGATGATCTATTTGATCATTTGAAAGGGTCTAAGTGGTTCTCGAAGATTTATCTTTGTTCTAGATACCATCATCTGATGATAAAATAATTTGACATTTATAAAACTGCCTTTCAGAGAAGGTACAGACATTATGAGTACCTTTTCATGCACTTTGGTCTAACCAATTCTATTTTATTATTCATGGATTTGATAAACAAGATTTTCCATGAGTATCTTAATACCTTCATGGTATTCTTTGTAGATTAAATCCTTGTTTACTCAAAGTCCAAGGGGGATCATTTGCATCATCTCAAAATAATTTTTATTAATCTGAGAAATCATTGACTTTATTCCCAGCTTTAGAAATGTGATTTTTGGATTTGGGAATTAAATTTATTGGGATATATAGTGTTATAAGAAGGAATTCATGTTGATCTGAAGAAGGTGAAGTTTGTTTTGACTTAGTAGAAACCATGAAATGTCTTCGAGATTCAGAGCTTCTTGGGCTTAGCTATATATTATCACCTGTTCATGAAGGACTTCTCAAATTTGGATTCTCCGATGACTACACTAACCTAGAAGGGATTAAAGTTTGTGGGGAATTAGAAATGTCCAAATTATTTTGTTAAACTAAAACATCTTTTTACTACTGCGCTGATGTTGACTCTTCGAGAGTTCAAGTAGGTCTATGTGGCCTTTTGTGATGCATTGGGTTCAAGCATGGGTTGCGTCTTCATGTAGGGTGATCATTCCATTTATTATGGCTCTCATTATCTTAGGCCACATGAGAAGAATTATCAAACCCATGACCATGAACTTAAAGTTTTGATGCACACACTTAAAAGTGGGTAGCATTACCTTTTCATATAAAGGTTTACAAAGTATTGGGACTACAAGAGCTTCAGTTTTATCTTCTCTCAAAAATCTTTAAATCTCTACTGGAGGCATTGGGTGGAATACCTAAAGTATTTCAATATTGACATTTCCTATACTCTGGGGAATGGGAATGTCATTGTAGATTCTTTGAGCAGGAAACTTATGACCCATGCAGTGAAAGAATCTTTAGAAAAGTGTAACTTGATGGACCTATTTGCACAGTTTCATATTGGATTTCGGGAATCAGGGGTTGAGGTTTCCTTGGCCATTATTCAATTGAAATTCAGTCTTCTTGAATTGATTCTTCAGTAATGGTATCTTGATGATGAGTTCCATGGAATTAGAGACTCTCTTAATGGTGGGGAAACCATTCTTGATTGGTTTTTCTCAAAAGAGTTCATTCTATGCTTTAGAAACCTTTTGGTGGTACTGTCTTTGGTATGGAAAGATATACTGGGTGGTTTTCATAGTTCATAGTGGTAAGTGAACCTAGGATCCATTAATATGTTCGATGACATGTGACTATATTTCTGGTGTCTAGGAATGAGATAGGACATTTTTGAGTTTTTTTCTCATTGTTATACATGCCAACAGGTTAAGGTTCATCACCAAAAACCTTCGAGTTTACATCAGTCACTTACAGTCCCAACTTGGAAGTGGGATGAGATCTCTATGGACTTTGGGGTTGGGTTTCCATGTACCTAGAGAAAGAATAATGCAATATGGGTTGTGATCGACTAGATAACTAAATCGACATACTTTATACCCATTCATTATACAACCAAAGTTGAGGAGTTATGAAATCTCTATATGAAATAGATTGTTCATTTTCCAAGGTTTCTTAATCTCTAGTTTCTGATATAGATCCTCGTTTCACTTCTTTATTTTATAGAGGCCTTTAGGAGGCACTAGGATCGCACTTCCATTTGATAATGGTATACCATCCACAGTCAGATGGCCAGACAAAAAGAGCTATACAGATTTTTGAGGATATTCTTCACACTTGTGTTCTCAAAATTAGTAGAGAATAGGAAGATCACTTGGGGATGGTTAGGTTTTCTTATAAAAATAGTTACCAATACATGATTATCATGGATATTTTTGAGGGATTTTATGGTCATATTATAAATCTTTGTTGTGTTGGTTGAAGATTGGTGAAACTTCATTGGTTGGAATGATCTTGGTCCAAGAGATGACAACAAATATCCATTTGATTCATCGTAGAATCATGATGGAACAAAGATGATATAAGTATTCTTTTGATCATCATCATAGACCTTTGGATTTCTTAGTTGTTGACTAGGTGTTCTTGAAGGTTTCACCTAGGTTGGTTCATTGACGGCTTAGAAGGAAAGGGAAACTTGCTTATATTTTTGTAGGACCTTTTGAGGTTGTTGAGTAGGTGGTAAAAGTTTCTTACCATTTATCACTTCCCCCATAGATGATGTAGATACATAACATGTTCCATATATATTATCTTCGAAAGTATCTATATGATCCATCTCATGTTCTAAGCTGGTGTGATCTTGAAGTTGAAACTGATAAATTCATGACTAAACATCCAGTCATGATAGTTTATTCTAAAGCTAAGTTACTTCATGGGAGGATGGTGACTTTGGCTTGTGTGAAATGGCATCATAGTTATGATTCTCATGATTCATGGGAGTGTGAGGTACTAATGAGAGACCAGTGGCCTTACCTTTTCGATATGGATGCTTCTTGTCAGGATTTATCGAGACATAAATTTTTTATGGTGGGGAGGATGTAACATCTCATTAATCTTCTGAAAGGTACATTTTAAACCTTGTTGTGGTTTTCCTTTTATTTACCTGGGTAAGGTTGAGAATGAATTGGGAGGATACCTATAATGGTGAATTGAGGTATTTTTTTGATTCTCAGTATAAAAACCTGCTTATTCTATATTCTACTGAGGATTTATATGTCATGTAATATGGTTACATGATGTGTGAATTATAATGATACTAAATCCATTTTTTTGTAAATAGGTTTTGGTGTTTTCGTTGAATTGGTTATTTTTCAATTATATGATGTGTATTTGGGTTACACATCATGTAAAGTTTCGACTATTGTTTTATAAATAGGATTATTGGCTAAAATTTCTATTTCCTCCTTTTTAGATTTCTTTTTTATCGACCTAAGATCCTTACCTGGGCATTTTTTGAGCCCTCAAAGCCTTCTGGTTCCCTTCATTCATCAATTGGTCATGGTTGGAAATGCGGTGTGACTTTCTAGGAAATCATTATCCGTGTCTATTAATCTCTTTCTCTATCTCTTCTCAGGGTTTGATAGATCATTTTAGGATTGATGGATCTAAATACTATGTTGTTGAATCTCATTTCTAGTTTGAGTTCCTAGGTCCTAGGTTCCTTCATTCTAGTTGGCAGTTTCTATTGCTGGCGTTGTGTTTCCATGAAAGGTAGGTGGTTCTGTCATGATGTCAAATTTATGTTAATTCTCAGTTGATTTATTTTATTTCAATTTTTTGAATAAAATATAATTACTTGATTTTAATTAAATGGATTTCAATTTTTTTGTTGGAAAACCCCAATTACATTGAATTAGGGTTTCAAAATAGAATTTTTTTCATGAAATTATAAAACCCCCAATTCCATTGAATTGGGATGTGTTTATGGAAATTTGTGAAACCTAAATTGTTTTATTTAAATTATGGATTTGATGAAAATTGTTTTAATTAAATTGTTTAATTTAATTTTGGAAATGGATTTGATCGAAATTGAATTTTGAATTTATTTCAAATTATTATATTATGAAAATTGATTAAAATGGTTTTGATAGGAAACTTTGGGTTCTATCTTGGAAAAGACATGTTTTTTTATTAAAAACCCATGTTATTGTTTTTAAATGGAAATTGGGATTTTTGAAATGGATAATGGGACTCATTTTAATTTAAGGATGCTTGAAATAAATTGCCCATCATTATTTTGTACTGGAGCACATGCAAGTATTAGGTAGTTACTAAGTTATTTAGATAGAACTTTATGCTTTACAATGTTCTAAAACATAAATGCAGCACATCACATCCCTTAGGTGATGGTGATGAGTCCTCTTTGGCCTGAGTTCATAGGTACGTATGAACATATTGTTGTGTCACCTTGAGTGTGGAGTCTCTGTATCCTGGGAATATCATAAATTTTTAGGAACATGACCATGTTTCTTGATTTTTTATATTTAAAATGAATATATTTAATTTTTATAAACTATTTTTACAATCCTTTTGATTTATATAATATGTTTTATATAAAAGTGTTTATTTAAGCTATTTTTGAAAAGTGCAATTTTTTTTTGAAATATTCCATCACTTGAAAAGTAAATACTTTGCTTAAAATATTTATATATTTTAAAGTGTAAATAATGAATTTTTTTAATTATTATTTTGAAATCCCAAACCTATTTTGTTTTAAATTTTAATCACTTTATTTGGTTAATTTAATATTGGAATCTATTGTTGAATCCTCGGTGACACCCTACTGGGATTTTTACCTCATGACATACCTATTCCTTTGGGTGTTTGTAGATTATCTACTTCCAGCTTTGAGTGGGGGATATCACACACAACCTGTGACTTTAGGTGTTTTTAGATTACCTCCTTCGTGGTTTGAGTAGGGGTAAAGAACCACTTAGAGGTAGTTTTAGCTATTGATCCAGGGAATTTTTTAGTTGTTTCATTTAGGACTTGGGTAGTTTTTCTTATTTTATGGTACTTGTTTATAGTACATTGGGTGGTAATACCTGTTTTAATTCTAGTACATATCTCCCTATGGAGTTTCTTCTTTATGTATACAATCTTGTTTCTTTTACTTCCGCGATGTTTTTGGAAAAGTCATTCACACTTTCATTTTGTATGATGTCAGATGCTAGTCACCAGCCTATGGGGATTGGGAATGCCCTTCAATCCATGTTAGGGATGGATCATTTATTAGGTTACTAGGGTACTTAGGCTGGTTCATGAAATATATACCACAAAAATGGAATAAGTTTTGTATATAGAATGTGTTTCATAGAAATAAAAGTGAGACGAAAATCCCTTACCTCAAGTTTGACAAGATTTGGAAGCTCTCTAACCAACTATATAATAAATTTAAATTTAATATAATTATATAAAATATTAATTTACATACTTAAAATTTCATATATGATTCACTTATAAAATTCCAACCCCCATTTATTAATAATTCCTTACTAAAATCATTGTTTTCGATTGTTAACTGTTTTGTTTTTCATGAGAATTTTGGTTCAATATTTCGGTTCCTTGTACTTTGATCATACTTAATCCATATACATATTTTTATTCATGATATAAATATCATATATATTTCTTAAATACATCTTTATTACCATCCATGTAAAGAATAATGAAAAATGAATTACATCACTTCATAGATGTAGTAGTCCACACATACGCACGAGCAACGTTATCATTTTCTAATGGATTATAGGGTGTGAAGTTAGATATGATATTATAATTCTAGAAGAAAGATTATGCAACAATATAATTTATAAATAGTGAATAAGCGAACGGATGAGTGCCCTTTTATAAGTGAGGGGATGGGAACTACTGGAATTTTATAAAAGATTAAAATATAATAAAGTCATTCTCTATAAAAATGCTTCCAAAGGTATATATATTTGAATATAAGGTATTATTTTTTTGAAATAGCGCAAAAACAATTATAGGTTTATGTCGTGTTTTAAACCTTATCTTTTGTTTTAACCTTTTAGTTAACAAATTTTAACCTTAACCCCAATAACAACTTTTTCACTCTTAAATGGTTATAATTTTACCTATAAGGTAAAAATTGGCACATAAATGGAAATGTGATTAAATTATAAACCATTTATCATAATACTGGTCCTATGTCAATATTTTATGATTTTAAATAATTTAATAAAATATTATATGACATAAATTATCATTAATGTAATTTTTGACACCATTCGTTAAGTTTGACATTAAAGACACTAAGATAAGGATGTAATTTGAATATAATCTTTTCAAACATCCCCAATATGTTATATTTATATGAAAAATTTTGTATCATAATAATTCATCTAAATTTTATTAATTTTAATATTTTTGAAATCATTAATTTTATTTTTATATTGATTGAATAAATACTGTATCGACGTTGCATGAGCATATAAGGTAATTATTTTGTCACTAAAAAGTAAAAATAAATTACCCTGAAAAAAAAATTAATTCAGATTTAAAATAAATATTTAGATCTGAAATTATTCTCTATTATCTTTATGTAAAAATTATAGAGATATTATAATCAAGTAAGTGATATTTCATAATTTTCATTACTTACAATAATATAAATATCATTATTAGGGTAAAATGGTACCAAAATTCAATATAATTGAATCTAGGATAAATATGGTCAAATTTCTCCAATAAAATAAAATAAATTCAAGTTTTTGGATGATTTTGAGACCTTATCTCATGGTTTTGACCCTAATTAACCAATTTTACATTTACCAATGTAACAAAAAATAACTACAGTTACTATTCAAATTGACCCAAAATAAAAGGGACCAATTTACCAAATTTAGACCTACTAATTCTAAATATGGAACTTATTTTTTCAATATTCATTTTATTCAAGTGGTAGATGTTAAATTAAGATAAAAAAGTAAAAATAAATGAAAAATAGTTTTTAAAAAAATATCTTTTTAAGTGTAAAAATGTTTTTATAACAATTTAAACAATAAAATTGATTCAAAAGAACTTAATTGGTTTATAAATAATATTAGTGAACTAATGTTAAATATAAACCATTTTTAAAAACATTACATTGTAAATTCTTGATTAAAAAATACATATTCTAATAAAAATTAGTAATTTTTACTATTCATTGAGAAATCAAACTTTTCATAAAATTCTCAAAATTTCACTCTAAACTAATTTGGAAATTATTCTTTAAAAATTAATTTCAATTTTCTAAATACATTGTCTAGAATAGTTAAAATTTAATTATATTATTTTCTCCCAAAAAACAATAAAAACCATTTTTGAAAAATATGGATTTTTGAAGAAGAAAATGGTTTTACTAAAAATTGAGTTCTTATTTATGAAGAATTAATAAATAAATTTGTATTAAGTAATTCATTTATATATATTTCATAATGTGTTTGATCATATTCATTCACACCAATTAAATTAGCTATGTGAAAACTTTCATAAAATAATAATAATATTATGTGGTTTGTTTAAGCTCGTTATTGCGTGTTGTATATGCTATCGAACATAGTGTTCTTTTAAAATATCAGGGATTCACATGATTTTTATTTTATATATTTATAGTGTTTATTATTTTTAAAATTCTTGTTTCATAACTATAATTTCTTTGTTAAAAAATAATTTTTAAATGTTGTTATTATTTTTTAAAATTATTTTTTGATATTATCATGACCAGAATAATGAAATATTTTCACAAGGCCTATTCCATTATACTATTATATTTGAAACCAATATATATTATTTTTAATGTTATAATATTTATTACTTTTAAATATTTTTTATTATTTTTCACCCTATTCAATAGAAAACTTCAACCATCTTCAAGTATTATTTATATGCTATTTTACATGTTTGATTAATTTATAGATGTATATATAAAAGTTTATTGTATAAGTATTATATTGGTAAATGACGTAATATTGAATTTTTTAATGTGTTTATATTTTATATTTTTTTTGGTAATACTAGTTTTCTTTTTATAGGGAATGGGGTATTTTATTATAATATATTTTAAAAAAAATAAATTATATTTTCATTACATTTATTATTATAAACAATGTGGAAAGTATATTTTTACATATATTATTATAATAATATATGTGAAAAGTCCTTTTATACCACTTCTAGGTCACACTTTCAACATTAGTTATTATAATATCCAACATTGAAAGTGGATTTTAATATAGGTTTTTATGATCAATGTTAAAACCAAACTTTTAGATTTGGTCATATTTATGTTGCTTTTTATCTGGTGTTAAAATAAAAAAAATGACATTAAATTATTTTTCTTCAAGTATTGAAACCTTTTAAAATTACTATTGTCACTCAATATAGGATTAGTGATTTTTGGTGCATCATCTATAACTACCCAAGCTTGACGTACATGGATATTACATCTTTTTAGATGAATATTCTTTACATTTTACAAAATTACGCCCGAAGATCATAATAGTTTAGTGCCTTTAGAAACTTGGAATACATTATTCTAAATTTTTAAAGATCTTCAACATCTCCCATAAATATCTCACCCTTTATTAATCTGAATTAAAACCATTCTTTATATCCTAGTTAAAATGAAACATAAAAATGATGAGCTCAGATGTTCAGTAAGGATAAAAAAGAAAACTATCAAATAAAATATGAATATAAGAATATAAAAATATGAAAATAACTTTTTAAACCATACCACATATAACATATATCAAAATATTGAGTTATTAAATAAATCATGGTAGTTTATAAGAAATAAATCACAAAGGAATCATTAACCATTAGAAATATCATTGGCATAAAACAAGGAATTTTGGAAAACACATAAGCATAGAAAATCATTTCTATATTATCCAAGGCTCATTTCCAAGACCATCATAGTGGAAAAAGTCCTATACTAAACCGAGTTCACTCTTCATTCTAGCCCTATATTATAGAACTGGATTTACTTGTTGTTCTATCCCTGTATTACTGAATCAGATTTACTTATCGTTCTAGTCACCTCTATCTCATGAGATATAAATCTTTACCCAATGCATTTAAGGAAGATATAAGTACCACTCATCTCATAATTAAATCATTCTTATGTGTTCCACACAAAAATAAATCATTCATCATAGCATAACCCATGGAGTAAAATGGGTTTCTTAAACACCATTACATCATAACATAATCCATGTAAAATAAATGGATTTCATAAATAGCATTCCATCAAAATCATAACAAAAACATAAGAATAATAGGGATAATATAATTGAAACAAAACCCTATTAAATAATTTTATCTTAGAAGGAAAATAATTTTGACTGAACACTCAAAATTAATTCTTGAGGAAAATATCCTTTCTTATTCAAAAACATTTTCTTTTCTCAAAATGCCGCACAATTTTAAAAGAATAGAAATTCTTTGAAAATAACCTTCAAATCCTGTAAAGGAAGCATCATGGAAAAACGGTGTTATGAAAACATAAACACATGTAATTCCATATAAGTTAAAAGGAAACATTTTTCTCATACTTTAATCATATAAGTCAAAAAGTACCTCATATCGAAAAATGACAAAAGATTCATTTCATACCATTTAATCGAAATTAACCAATGGGTAAAATTAACTTTAACGAACTATAGAAGAATATAAATAATATTAAATATTTAGGAAACCTGGATGTGGATGATAATTATACACCAGTAAATACATATGTATAAACAATCTCAGATAACAATGAGATTGAGAAATTATCCCTTACCAATTTATAATCAGTCGAATCATATTCCTCATAAAATAAAGAAATGTATAGGAATATTATAACCTTCATAATAATAATCATAAAAACATTAATGGGAAGTATAAACACCAATCCAAAGAAACTAGTGTTATATAAGACATATGTCCCATAGAAATAAAATTGAAACAAAATAATCTCATACCTTAGGTTTGATATCATTTGTATGTGTATGTGCTTTCTCTTCTTCGATGATCACCCTCTAGATATCCTATTAAGGGCACTAGAGATGGTCTTTGGAGAAGACCAGAATATCTAGAATGTGTCTATGGGTGTTGATAAGGGAAAAGGGTAGGGGATAGATGAGCTTGAAGTCTCAAACTGAAGTGAAGAAAGGACGGAGGAGGTGACCTTTTATAATTGAGGTGAGGGGTAGATTTTAAATCTCCAAAAATATTAATTTATAATAAAATAAAAGACCATCTGAAAACTTCCAAAATGTCTTAGTTTCCAAGATGAGATGAGATAAGGTTGTAATCTCATCAACCAATAATTTTTAGACATGTTTTGATTTCATTTTAAACCTTATCTTTCGTTTTACCCTTAATAATTCTCTTTTAATTTTAACTAAGGTAACAAATTTTTCAATATTAAAATAGTGTATTTTTTACTTATTTGATGTCAATAAACCCATAAATGAACAAGATAGAAAAATTTATAGTAAAAAGAATTTTTTTATATTTTTTAAAATATTTTATGATTTTTAAATAATTTAATAAAAAATTATTTTTACAAAATATCAATAGTGTCAATTTTGACACTATTCATTTAATGGATTTTTAAAAATATCAAGTTAAGATGCTAAACCTAAACAAAATATTTTATTATATCTTTAAGGGTTAAATTTCATCTAGAAATTGTTTTTGGATATATTGATTATCCCAAATTATATTTATTTTAGTATTTTTAATAACATTAATTTGATATTTCAATTAATAAAATAATTACTACATCAGTTATGTGTAATTATTTAATATACTAATTTGTTGGGTAAAAATTAAAAATAAAATACTATAATAAATATAAATATACTATAGTTCCGGAGAATACTTTTATTCAAATATATATTCTATAAAATCCATCATTAAAAATGTTATACTTATTAAAACATGAATGTGACAAGTTCAACATCACTTTAAATTAAATAATATTACAATCATAATCTCTTATATAAGGCTCAAAATGGTCAATAACATGACCATTTGATGGTTATGATCGAGATATACTTGATGAAAAATATTTTTTTCAAGTGTTTGTGACTTTTAATGGTTATTATTATTTTAATAAAAATAAGTTTATTTATTTTTCTTTAATTAAATAATTTATGCATCATCAATATATAAACCTTTAAGGTAATAATTTTTTACTAAAAATTAAAAAAATCCCCTGATAAAAAAATATATATTATATCTAAAATGAGTATTTATAATCTAATTTATCTTCTGTATCACCTTATATTAAAAATGATTTAGTTAATAAAATTTGAGTAAGACATATTTAACTTTTCTTTAAATAAAATATATTAAATGTCCTAATCTCATCCAAGTGGATTCCAAAGGGAATAATT
The DNA here is from genome assembly GCA_963277665.1 of Viscum album. Lineage (NCBI taxonomy): Eukaryota > Viridiplantae > Streptophyta > Magnoliopsida > Santalales > Viscaceae > Viscum > Viscum album. The sequence continues at coordinate 978,473,479 of OY728123.1, forward strand.
TCGACCCAAGTATGGTTTACGTTGAACATAACTCATCTTGTCATATTAGTACAAGTGTTGGGGAAATTTTATAATATTATATTTACACTTAATTACCTGATTTACTTTTTTCCGTATAAATAAAAATTACTAAAGTTGCTATTTATAATGCCTAAAAAATAAAATAATTCAATTAATATAATTTTGAACCACTAATTCCAAATATTAAATCTATTTTTAATAATTCAAAACTTAGAAGTTGTGGTAATTAATTTAAAATTAATCCTATTTTTATAATGAAAAAAAAGTTTTTAAAAGTTAAGTCATTACAAAAGATTGAAATGTTTTTATATAAAAATTAATGGTAAAATTAATTCCAATTAAAAAAATTATATTCAATGATAAAAATATATTCTATTTTTACTTTAAAATCGTTAAATAATATAATTTTTTCACATAAAATTATTTCACTGAAAAAAAAAGTTATTTTCAATTAATATTTAGTATATTTTTACTATTCTTTACAACATAAAAGTTATCAGATAAATAAAACAAAATATGCCAAAGTAAATTTTTATATCGTCATTCAAAATAAGAAGTTTATTTTTTTTAATATAACACAAAAAAGTGTCAAAAACTATATTTAAAATGGGTGTTCCATCAAAAGGAGGAAAACTGCATTTTTTTTAAAATACTTATTTTATCCAAAAAATTGAATTTGTTCTTATATTATGTCTATAAAAAAATATAAGATGAATTTTAAACATTATATTGAATATATTAAATATGTATTAAATTAATAAAATCCATCATGAGTGATTTTATTATTTTATAAACTCACTTATTTTTATTTTAATAATTTTTCAAAAAAACATTTCGTTTTATTTCAAAAAAAGTTTTATTTTCATTTATTATTAATTTCTCCCCAAAAAGTAAAGAATATTTTCATTATTTAGTTACTATTATTCATAATCTCCATTATAATGACTATATTATAAGGTAACATAATAATATTTACTTGTTCTCTTAAACTCTGTCTTGCGTGAAATGAATTATAACAAAAGAACTTGAAATTGTGTGCAATACCATACAAGAATAGTTTCGTGTATACCACAAGTTAATTAAGTGTTGATTATAGCACAAAATTATCTCGGTGTAGCATAAAACACAAGATATCAAATAAATTAAAAAAATATCTCATCAAAATATGAGGGTGTTATATTCTACCCCCCTTAAAATGAATTCCTCCCTCGAAATTCATTTAGTTTATAAAAGGATTAATACTTGAAAGTTTCTTTCATAAAAACACACATCAGAAAAATTAATAATAAAACTTCCTTTTAAAATGGAATGTTTTTTGAAAATAACAGTTACCCAAAGTAAATTATAACTAGGTCTCCACATAAAGAAAATAGTTGAAGATTGGGAATGGAGGAAAATCATAAATAATCATAGAGATTGATAAATATCATTGATCATAAGAATATCGGTGAACAGTGAATGTTAAAAATCACAAAAATATAAACTAAAAAAGTGTGAAATATATCATTGATATCATCAATAATTATTATAATTAGACACCTTTTTACATCACGGTCCCTTTTTTCTAATGTTGAATAATTTTCATGAGAAGATATACTTACTTTTTTTTAGTACCATCTCATCGTTGGTCATACCTTGAACAATTTATCCTTTAGTAATTATTCAAAGAAATGAAGTAGAATTTCTAATTCTTGAATCATTATAAAATCATGCGACCAATAAATAGAATGATAGGTCATTTCATCTGTTAATATCACAACAAAAATGTTAGAAAAAGTTATTAAATATACACAAGTCCACTTAATAGTGAGATAAAAATTTAATATAACAAACATCATCTAGAGTTTAACTTATACTCTCTATAAATGGATTACCTTAAAATCCTTATGAAAGCTAAAAATACAAAACATTATAAATTGGTTCATTAAATCAACATAACATTTATCCCCCATAGATCATTATGTATCTCTTGTTGGCCACATTCCAAACATGTGAACACCATAATCATGTATTATCTTGAGTCATGGTAATAACATGAATTACCATATATCCTTATTGAAAAAATGCATGTTTACTTATTCTAAAGACCAAAAATCTATAAACATTATCCATGATATCATAAACCACTTTTCAACAAATCCTTAATCATTTCTAAGGAAATCATCACCATCCAATTATTTATAACCGATATATATTTATCCAAATATCATTATCTAGACATCATACTCCTATTAAGTATTATCCTTCCCTTAATCATGTGTTCTCCAAGTGTATTACCTTACCCTTAAATCACTTTTCTTGGTCTTTAGAACTATTCAACATATCCTTTCTAATCCTTAATGGAAAACTTATACTAAAAACACTAATATATTTCATGATTAATATAACATAACCTTTTAATTCCAAAACATATACACCTCAATCATTCGAATTTATTCTTAAACCATTACTCATGATCCATACTATTATTCTTTCCTAAAATATTAATCATGTCTTAAGTTTCCTCGAGAGTAATCTTACCAAGATGCTTAGGTTTAATGTAAATAATAATTCTTGAACATCCCATACCTTTCACATTTCATTTATAATCTCTTTATACTTGATAGTATAATCAGTACTCGTGCCACCTTCATGATTCTCTTCATGATATTTCCACATAGGAAACAGATTTTCATAATTCCCATACTTTTCACATCTGAAACATTAAATGTTAACTGGGTAATATCTAGTTATGGATATTAACTAATACCATAAAGAAATTATGAGAAACAATTATCATAGATGAAAATCACATAACCAATGTAAATTACTTATAATACCTCAATCTATGACATCTTAGGTTAAATACTAGGTTCTTCTTGATTGTTACCAAAATTATAGGATTATAAACTATAGTTAGACTTATCCTTATAGACATACCTAGACATATCCTTAGAAATATCTCTAGGGATTCACTAAATTTTCACATCCTATTTTCCAAAGGTTGAAAAAACATTTCCTTTTATACTAACTACAGTGACCCAAGCTTGATGTACATGGATATTACATACTTTTAGATGAATATTCATCACATTTTACAAATTCACACATGGGGACTATAACGGTTTAGTTCCTTTGTAAACTTAGAATACATTATTTTAACTTGTGAAAGATCTTAAAAATATACCATAATGATCTCACCCTTTAGTAATCCTACTTAAAACCTTTCTTTATATCTTGGGGAAATTAAAACATAAAAAGGGTGAGTAGAGATTCTCATTAAGGTTAAACAAGTAAAATATCTAATAAAACATAAAAATAAGAATTTAAAAACATGAATATAAATTTCTAAAAACCATACCACATATAAAATATATCAAAATATTGAGTTATGAAATAAATCTTGTAAGTTCATAAATCAAAAATCATAAAAGAATCATGAATTGTGAGAAAATAGAATTGATATAAAACATGGAATTATAGAAAACACATAAAGTTGGAAAATCATTTCCATATTATCCAGGGATCATTTCCAAGACCATCATAGTGGAAGAAGTCCTATATTAAACTAAGTTCACTATTCATTCCAGCCCTGTATTACTAAACTATATTTACTTTATGTTTTAGCCCTATATTACTGAACCAGATTTTCTTTTCCTTCCATCCCTTTATTATAGAACCAGATTTACTTGTCATTCCTATCATGTCTATCTCAATAGATATACATCTTTATCCAATGAATTGGAGGGAGATATGTGTCCCACCCATATCATAATTAAATCATTCTTATGTGTTTCAAAAAAACATAAATCATTAATCATAGCATAACCCAAGTAATAAAATGAGTTTCTTCAACATTATTCCATCATAACATAAGTCATGTAAAACAAATGGATTTCATAAATATCATTCCATAAAAAACATAATAAAACCATAAGAATAATTTGGATAGTATAATTGAAACATAACCCTGTTAAATAATGTCATCTTAGATGGAAAATTATTTTGACTGAACACTTAAAATTAATTCTTGGGAAAAATATCCTTTCTTCATTAATTTTTTTTATTTTTATCAAAATTCCACACACTTTTAAAATAATATAATTTATTTGAAAATAACTATGAAATATTATAAAGGAATCTTTTGGAAATATGGTGTTATGAAAATGTAAAAACTCATCAGGCCATATTAGTTAAAAGAAAACATTTTTCACATACTTTTTTCAGATAATTTAAAAAGTACCTTGTATCAAAAAATGACAAAAGATTCCTTTCATACTATTTAATCAAAATTCACCAATGGGTAAAATTAACTTTAAGAAATTGTAGAATAATAGAAATAATATTACATATTAAGGAAACATAAATGTGGATGAAATATTTACCCCAATAAATACTTATTTATAAATAATCTTGTATAATAATGATATGGAAAAAGTATCCCTTACTAATTTATAATCAGTCGAAACATATTCCTCACAAAATAAAGAAATTTATATACATATTATAAACATCATAATAAGAATAATAAAAAAATTCATGGGTAGCATAAATACCAATCAAAAGAAATAGTTTTTGTATAAGGTATATGTTCCATAGAAATAAAAGTGAAACAAAATAATCCCTTACCTTATGTCTGATATCCTTTGTACGTGTCTGAACCTCTTCTTCTTCGACGAACATCCTCTATATCTCATATTAAGGGCACTAGAGTTGGTCTTTAGAGAGGAAAAAAACCTATAAACTTTGTCTAGGGGTGTCTATAATAGAAAATAGTAGGGGATGGGAAATCTTAAAGGATAAACGTGAAGTGAAGAAATGAGGGAGGAGGTTTCATTTTATAATTGAGGTGAGGGGCACCTTTGGAATCTCCAAAAATATTAATTTATAATATAATAAAATCCCATAAAAAAACTTCCAAAATGTCTTAGTTTAGAATATGAGATGAGATGAGGTTTTAGTCTTATCAACCAAAAACATGTAAGCATGTTTTGATTTCATTTTAAACTGTATGATTTTGTTTTACCATTAATTATTCTCTTTTAATTTTAACTAAGGTAACAAATTGCTCAATATTAAAATAGTTTAATTTTTACTTATTTGATTTCAATTAGAAAATAAAAGAAAAATATACAACATTTTAGAGTAAAACATAATTATTTTATATTTTTGAAAATATTTTATTATTTTTTAATAATTTAATAAAACATTACTTTGACAAAAAAATATTAATAGTGTCAATTTTGACACTATTAATTTAATGGATTTATAAAAAATATAAAATTAAGATGTTAACCTAAAACAAAATATTTTATTATATATTTAAGTGGTCAAGGTCATCTAGAAATTTTTTTGGATATATGAATTATCCCAAATTATATTTATTTTACTATTTTTAATAACATTAATTTGATATTTCCATTAATAAAATAATTACTACATCGGTTGTGTGTAATTATTTAATATACTAATTTATTGGGTAAAAATTAAAAATAAAATACTATGATGAATATAAATCTAATATATTTCTAGATAATACTTTTAGTCAAATATATCTTCTTTAAAATCAATCATTAAAAATGTTATACTTATTAAAAGATGAATGTGACAAGTTTAACATCACTTTAAATAAAATAATATAAGTGTCATAATCTATCATATAAGGATCCAAATGGTCAATAACTCAACCCTTGGGTGTTTATAATCGATATATACTATAAAAATAATATTTGGTCAAGTTTTTGTGTATTTTAATAGTTATTATCATTTTAATAAAAAATTATTTTATTTATTTTTCATCAATTAAAGAATTTCTACATCATCAATATATAAACCTATAAGGTAATTATTTATTTCATAAAAATTAAAAATAAATTGATATGATAAATAAAAAAAATTATCTTCAAAATTAGTATTTATAATAGAATTTATCTTCTGTATTACCTTATATTAAAAAAATTCAGTTAATAAAATTTGAGTAAGATATATTTAACATTTCTTTAAATAAAATAAATTAAATGTCATGATATCATACAAGTGGATTCCAAAGGGTATAATTTAAACCCAAGGATGGTTTAGGTCAAAAATAACTCATCTATTAATATTAGAACAAGTGTTATGGTAATTTTATAATATTATTTTTACCCTTACTTACCCAATTTACATTTTTTACCGTATTAACAAAACTTATTGAAGTTTCTATTTATAATGCCAAAAAAAATAATAGAATGATATTAATATAATTTTTACCCAATGATTAAAAATATGGAATCCATTTTTAAAAGATAAAAACACAGAATTTTCAGTAATTAATTTAAAATTTATCCCATTGTAGGAATGAAAAATGGGTTTTTAAAAGTTAAGACATTGCAAAAGATTGAAATGTTTTTACGTTAAAATTAAAGGTAAAATTAATTACAATGACCAAAAATATATTATCTGATAAAAATATATTAATTTTTACTTTGAAACCATTAAATAATATATTTTATCCACATAAATTATTTCGATGAAAAAAGTTGTTTTCAATTAAAATTCAGTATATTCTTATTATTCATCAAAACATAAAAGTTATTAGAAAAATATCAAAAACTCATCCAAAGTAAATTTTTATATTATAATTCCAAATAAGAAGTTTATTTTGTTAAATATAATACATAAAATTTTCAAAAACTATATTTAAAATGGGTACTCCATCAAAAAGCAGCAAAACTATATTTTTTTTAAAATACTTCTTTTATATGAAAAATTGATTTTTTTAATATCATGTCTAGAAAAAATATAAGATGAATTTAAAACATTATATTTAATATATTACATATTTATTATCTTAAAAAAATCCATACAAAGTGATTTTATTATTTTATAAACTCACTTATTTTCATTTAAATAGTTTTTCAGAAAAACATTTCATTTTATTTCAAAAAAGTTTAATTTTCATTTATATATAATTTCCCACCAAAGAGAAAAGAATATTTTAATAATTTATTTAATAATGTTCATACCCTCCATTATAATGACTATATTATAATTCAATATAATAATATTTAGTTGTTCACTTAAACTCAGTCTTGTGTGAAATGAATTCTATCAAAAAAACTTAAAATTTTGTGAAACACAAGCTAAGAATAGTGTTGTGTATACTACAAGATAAGTCTGTGTTGCATATATATCCAGATTATCTTGGGGTAGGATACACCATATTACATCAATTAAATTAAAAAAAACTATCTCATAAAAATATTAGGGTGCTACACCAGCACACTTTTATATATATGCTTCTTGGATGTATCCCATTAGTATATCAAGTAAAACACCTCATGTAATTTTTCTTTATTTTACATTAAATTTTTTACATGATTATTTTATTTGATTAATAGGTTTTTAGTTATTTATAATATGAGAACAATATATAAATTATAGGCATTCAAATAAAATAATTAACACACAAATTTGACCCCCTTTTATGGTGTTTTTTGTCCATAGTTATAGCAATTTTTCCTAAACTAAGATAGTTTGTGATAGCTTATACAAAGGAGTTTTAGATTTGTATCCATAAGAGTTTTATAATTATATACAAAAGAGTTTTGAGTATGGTTTCAAATGTTGTTCCATATGAGGTAACATAATGTGGAGTTTAAATAAATTCTGAGGGGTTTAATGAAAGTGAGATATTGAAGTATGTAGTGCATTAAATCCTATATTGAAATATTTTATATGGAACATATTTATATATATGATATGGAGTTTCATAATGTTTAGTTATATCACTTAGATTGATATACATGAAATGGAATGTTATGTATCAAATACTATTACCACTTAGTTTCTAAATATATTATCATCTATGAATT